>CM046044.1:13572218-14172218 GCA_025215565.1 Flaveria ramosissima | reverse complement strand
TCTTTTTAAAACTGCACTCATTTTGTTTTAATATACGATTAGCTTCAGTGCATAGTTGTAAATCATTTACTAAGTTATCATTGTGTTCTAATAACCTAGCAAATTTCAGATCAATGCTTTCCCTAAATTTTTCACATTCATTGCAAGCATGTTTTTTAAACAGTTGGTCTTTAGAACTTACCTGTGAGGAATCGGTTGAATCAGCCATCAAAGTATATTTATACTTTTCGGAGGATGGAGATTCTGAACTTGTTGCTCTGAGCTCCTCCTCAACCAAGTGATTTACCACGTTCGCAGCTTCTTCGGTATCTGACATCGCTTGCTCAGCTGCACTCTCACCTTCACTAGTAGACCGATCACCTACTGCTTCGACAAATGCAATATTTGATTCTCCAGGAGAAACAAATCAGAAGGACCAGTCTTGTCCTTCATCACCTTGAGCAGTTAGAGCCTTTGTCTCTTTGCTTGAAGAATCAGTTCCAATCATGTCTTTGTTTTGACGGTTGAATGTGGGAAATGGGTTTCCATTTCTAGTTTTCTTGGGCTTTACACATTCACGTTTAAAATGCCCCTTTTCACCATAGTTGAAGCAAGTGACTTTGGTTTTGTCAAAACCAAACGTCGTATCCTTAGTGGCTACTAGGTTCTGTCCTGTCTTCTTGACAAACTTTTTAGCTCTTTTGACTGCACTTGCCAAAGCCCACATGATGTCTATTCTCTCTAGCTCATTCTCATCAACTTGCTCGTAATCTTCATCTGCAAGATGACAATTTCCAATCTTCCCGGCAACTAAACCATCATATGATTGGACAACAGCTGCTAGAAGATCCATGTGCTCCTTTGCAACTTCCACTGTGATTTTGCCGAGATTCTCGGTCTTCAACTTTGTAGTGTTGACTTCAGGCACTATGTATTGGGTCCCTGATGACCCTGACGTTTCTTGTCCTGAAGTAGTGGTTTGGGAAGGAGCAGATGAACTAGACACGAATGTTGTCTGTAATGGTGCTACTGAAACAGCTGGAGACGAAACTGAGTTGTAGAGTGAAGGATTCTGCACGTAGGATCCTTTCTTTGACTTATACTTCATCCGCAGTTCCTCCTCCCTTAACTTCAAGACGAATTCATTTATGTCTAACGTTGCAAGAATGTCATTCTGTCTCAGATTAGACACAAATGAATCCCATTTCTCAGGAAACCCATCAGCAAAACTTAAAACTTTATCTTCCATTGATGTGGTTACACCATGAGTGTGCAGCTCACTCATGAGATGATAGAATCTGTCAATAATATCATCTAAGCTCTCATTCCCTATTAAAGAGTAATTATCAAACTCCTTCTTGAGAGCATTAGCCTTCAGTTCCATTAACGTTGCATTTCCATCATATCTCTTCTCTAATGCATCCCACAACTTCTTAGCCTGCTTGTTCTCAGAGAACTGATGAAAGAAGTCCTTCGGTATCGACTGAGTCAACAAGGCATAAACTTTCTTCTCAGCATTGGAGAGTATCTTCTGAGGTTCACTCATTCCTTCCAAGGTTAACTTGACTCCATTTGCACTAACTAGTAGTGTGTAACCAGTCTCCATGGATGTCCAAAGATTAGGATCAACTCCATTTAAGTAAATATCAAACCGTTGTTTCCACTAAGGATATTCATCTAACGTTAACAGCTTCAGCGGTTTATTGTGATTTCCTATCTCATTTTCCAGATGTAGTAGATTCTGGATGCGTGAGTCCTTCCTGGCATTAAACGCAGCAAATTGATCTTCCATTTTTATGAACTTGGTACTTGGAGAACAGGGCAGTTTCAATCGTGTGAATGAACTATGAGTATGGATCACTCGTGTGAATGAAGGGTGCGAATGAATTTAATCGTGCGATTGGATTCAGTCGTGCATATGAACAAAACAAGTGGACTCAAGCGACTGGAGTTGTTCAGTCGTGCGAATGAGTAATGCGACTGAGTTCATTCGTGCGAATGGAGTATACGAATGAGTTCAATCGTACGAATGAGCTAATCGTGCGATTGAAGGCTGCTGTTTTTGCAAAATTCGAAGATTTTGACACTTTGACACAAAATACGATTTTTCTAAGAACCCTAGTATGCCGTATAGTGAAAAATAGAAACTTTAATGCAAGAAAATGTCAAAACACCTTTAGAAGCAAAATGGTGACTCTTTTGATTAAAACGTAGGTTTTTGACACCAAACCTAATTGAATCAAACGCAAAATCAAGAGCCAAAGCTCTGATACCACTTGTTAGGGACCGTGTACGTACGGAGTACTTACTGATTCTGCGTTTATACTGGATCAAATAGTGCGGAATCCTATTTGATTGGCGATCCAATCAATGAGGACGATAACCCGATCGATATAAGATTGAACTAAACGTTAAGAACGAGTAAGAATCGATCAGGAACGAACTATGAACTTGGATAGGCTGTTTGGGACATTCTGGACGGCTAGGGTTTATGTGTATTCGCAATATCTCTTTAAGTGTTTTTTTCCACCAATTAGGTGGTATTTATAGGTTAGGGGTTTTCATTCATACAACTGAACCACTCGCATGGTTCAGTCGTGCGACTGAATCATGCGATTGAGTCATACGCAGGACTGAACGTTTAGTCGTGCGACTGAGTCAATCTTATGTCTCATTCATACGACTGATCCAGTCTCCTGGTTCAGTCATGCGACTGGTCCATAAGCATGATGTATTCATGCGTATAATCAGCCGTGATACTTTATCAAATGCTTTTGTGTAGAGCTCGGCGCGTTGAAAATCCGTATTAATTTTAACCACATCGATTAATTGCTTTTCACAACAGTCACATATGAAGTGATATTTAATACCGATGTGTTTAGTTTTAGTTTAGTTGATAGACTTTAATCTTCATGTAGGATGTATAGGCTAGAATGATATGGATTGCTTCCATCCGAGCCACAGGTGCAAACACTTCATTGTAGTCAATGCCTTCGACTTGTCTGAACCCTTGAACCACAAGCCTAGCCTTGTTTATGATTATGACTCATTGGTCATCTTTCTTACACTTCAAGACATTTCGTGCCAATTACCTTAGCACCTTTTGGTCTGTCCACAAGGGTCCATACTCCTAACTTCTTGAACTGTAGGAGTTCTTGTTGCATTGCACTGACCCATGCCTTATCGTTTAGGGCTTCACTCACATATTATGGCTCAAATTGAGACACAAAACATTGATATGCACCATCGTGAAGATATCCTTTTTCCATGACTGAGGCATAATCAGCCGAGTATAGTTGATTTCTTGTTTGTACTCCTGATCAAACATCTCGAATGACGTTGTCATAGGGATGATAAACATTAATCTGGGATCCAGGAGTGGTGGGACAACTACCTCATTATCTAGATTGTGAAACCCAGGTTCAGTATCTGAAGCTGTTGGAGTATGAGGTTCCGAAGCGTTAGAGGCAGCATGATGTGATGCTTGTGTACTTTCATTAGTGGGAACCTGTTCCTCTTGTTCCATATTTTCAGTCTCAACTGCTTCATCATAAGAGAAAGAATCACTTACTTCAAGCTCTCCCCCTGAAGGGCTAGAAGTATCATCTAATGGAGCCGTTGATGTTAAGTCTGGTAGTGGAGTGTTCAGAACATCATACATCATCCTAGCAGAAAGCTCATCATCAGTATGAGAAGGCGGTAGATTGAAGGACTTGAAGAATCCATCGTAGTCAAAGAAGAATAAGGGTCCTTTTCCAGCAGGGGGTGGTGTATCTTTGAACATCAACATTGCACCACACTTCTACCTGACCCGTTGAGTTGTTATAAACTCTCTTGTCTGGTATGCTGTATCCTAGAAAGATACCTTCTTCTGCCTTCTCACTAAACTTCCCGGTCTGAGTTTTCTTCAACAACATGCACGGTGCTCCAAATGGTTCTAGATACTCCAGGTTGGGTTTACGCCGCTGGAGCAGCTCATAACATGTTTTCCCATGTCGTTTGACAACTAAGACTCGATTGAGCGTGTAACAAGCATTAGCCACTGCCTCATTCCAGAATTGAATAGGCAGTTCGAGTCAGCTAGCATGGTCCTGGCAGTCTCTATCAGGCTCTAATTTTTCTTTTCAGCAATGCCATTCATATGTGGAGTGTAGGCAGAGGTAAACTGATGTACAATTCCTCTCTCTCTACAATATGCCTCCATCCACTGATTCTTGAACTCTGTGCCGTTGTCTGATCGAATCTGCCTTACTTTCATCTTGTAGAGTGATTCCAAAGTACTAACTAGATGTTTGAATGATTGAAAAGATTCTGATTTGGCTTTCAGAAACATAAACAAAGAGAATCTTGAGTAATCATCCGTTACTACAAAGCAATATAGATCTCCAACAATGCTCTTTGTACTGACAGGGCCAAACAAATCCACGTGTAGAAGCTCAATAGGAAGATTGAACTTTCTTTTCCTTGTGAGACTTCTTGGTCTGTTTCCCTTTCTTACATGCTATATAAAAATCACGAAGTTGGAAGTTCTTGACAGTTACTCCATTCACTAAATCATTTTGAACTAAATGATTCATCTTCCTTGGATTAATGTGTCCCATTCTCCTATTCCAGGAGATTGAATCCCTCTCAGTTGCCTTTGACATGAAGCATTGAACAGTGTGATCAGTTGTGGGGGCTTTTGATAGATCCAAGACGTACAAGTTGTTATATCTTGAAGCTGACATAAGAACTTCATCCTCCTCAATCATATAGTCCTTCTTAAACATGTAGCATTTTTTGTTGTCAAATACAACTTTAAATCCTTTATCACAGATCTGGGAGACTGAAAGTAAGTTGTTCTGTAGTTGTTGAACGTAGTTGACCTTGTCAAACTTCACTTTCTCGTTTCCCACTTCGCCTTGAGCGGTGATGTAACCTCATTTATTCCCAGCAAATGAAACATGTCCCCCTTTAATTTGTCTGACATTGAAAAGGAGAGACAAATTCCCTATCATGTGCCTGGACGCCCCGCTATCAATAATCCAGGTATTAGTGATAGCGCTGTAGCGGACACCCTGCACATACAAATGAAATGATTAGTTCAGGTTTGGGACCCAAGCCTTAACTGGCTTGGGTGACCCGAAGGGATCACACATTATAAACTCAACCCATTGCCCTTTAGAGGATGAGGACATATCTTTCTTCTTAATCCCCTCACTATCAGACACTTTACTTGATTTTTCTTTCCATTAGCCAGTTTTGTGTAAGGCCTATTTGTGATAAACAGACGACTGAATTATTGTTTGAACTTTAGGTTCACTAATACTCTTAGGTGGAGTATTAGATCTTGATTTAGAAAAACTTGGTTTTGCATCAAAAAATTCTATTTTTTTGGCGTCTGATAATAAGGACAATTAGGAGAAATATGTCCTCGTTTTCCATAATTGTAGCAAGATTTCCCTTCTAGAGATTGAGGAAAATATTTATGTGGGTTTGAGTTTGGTGAAGGTGTGATCTTTGTCTGGTTGGGTTTTGTCACTTCTCTTTTAGACGTTTCAGCTTCTTTAACAAAATTAATTGTTTTGACATTTTGAACATATTTAACTTTCATTTTATTTGGACTTTGATGATTAACACATTTTTGGTTAACTAATTTAGTCAATTTGGGTTCTGAAGTAGACGTTTGTGACCCTAACCTTACATTAACCCTTGTAATATCATCATCCAAATTCTCAACTGGCATCTTTCCTTTTGATTTTAAGGTAGGCTCCTTCTGTTTAGTGATAGAGGTCACAGGTTTACTTATAGAATCGGGATCACTAACCAGAGGAGTGGACACCACATGATTCTTTATCGGGTTATTATTGATTGGTCTACATTTAGTATTAAAAAGAATCTCATGTGGTGGTGCAACTACTTTGTAACCCAAACCTTCCCTATTATTTCGTTCTTTCACTATGTTTTGAACTATGTGAGAAGAACTAGCCCAACTATGCAGTTTTTCTTTTAAAGAATGAACCTCGACTTCCAAAACTGCTTTTTCCTTTTTGGTTTCTTCTAAAGAATTTAAATAGAACTTTATATCATTTGATTGATTTAAGGCAACAACCTCGGTTTCCCTTAGTTGTTTCCTTAAAAGTTCTATCTTCTCTTTAAAACTGCACTCATTGTGTTTTAATATACGATTAGCTTTAGTGCATAGTTGTAAATCATTTGCTAAGTTATCATTGTGTTCTAATAACCTAGCAAATTTCAAATCAATGGTTTCTCTAAATTTGTTGTATTCATTAAAAGCATGTTTTTCAACCAGTTGGTCTTTAGAACTTACCTACGAGGAATCGCTTGAATCAGCCATCAAAGCAGATTTAGACTCTTCGATGGCTGGAGATTTTGAACTTGTTGCTCTGAGCTCTTCCTCAACAAACTGATTTACCACGTTCGCAGCTTCTTCGGTATCCGACATCACTTGCTCAGCTGCACTCTCACCTTCACTAGCAGACCCATCATCTACTGCTTTGAAAAAGGCAATATTTGATTCTCCAGGAGAAACAAATCGGAAGGACCAGTCTTGTCCTTCATCACCTTGAGCAGTTAGAGCCTTTGTCTGTATGCTTGAAGAAGCAGTTCCAATGACGTCCTTGTCTTGACGGTTGAATGCGGGAAATGGATTTCCATTTCCAGTTTTCTTGGGCTTTACACATTTACGTTTAAAGTGCCCCCTTTCACCACAGTTGAAACATGTGACTTTGGTTTTGTCAAAACCAAACGTCGTATCCTTAGTGGCTACTAGGTTCTGTCCCATCTTCTTGACAAACGTTTTAGCTCTCTGACTACACTTGCCAAGGCCCACATGATGTCCATTCTCTCTAGCTCATTCTCATCAACTTGCTCGTAATCTTCATCTCCAAGATGACAATTTCCAATCTTCCCGGCAACTAAACCATCATAGGATTGGACAACAGCTGCTAGAAGATCCATGTGCTCCTTTGCAACTTCCACTGTGATGTTACCGAGATTCTAAGTCTTCAACCTTGTAGTGTTGGCTTCAGGCACTATGTAGTGGGTCCCTGATGACCCTGATGTTTCTTATCATGAAGAAATGGTTTGGGAAGAAGCAGATGAACTTGACACGAATGTTGTTTGTAATGGTGATCCTGAAACAGCTGGAGATGAAACTGAGTTGTAGAGTGAAGGATTCTGAACGTAAGATCCTTTCTTTGACTTGTTTTTCATTCTCAGTTCGTCCTTTTTTAGCTTCAAGATGAAATCATTTATGTCTAATGTCACAAGAATGTCGTTCTGTCTTAGACACAAATGAATCCTATTTCTCAGGCAACCCATCGGCAAAACTTGAAAGTTTATCTTCCATTGATGTGGTTACACCATGAGTGTGTAGCTCACTCATGAGATGATAGAATCTGTCAATAACATCATCTAAGCTCTCATTCCCTATCAAAGAGAAATTATCAAACTCCTTCTTGAGAGCCTTAGCCTTTAGTGTCTTTAACGTTGCATTTCCATCATATCTCTTCTCCAAAGCATCCCATAACTTCTTAGACTGCTTGTTATCAGAGAACTGATGAAAAATGTCCTTTTGTATTGATTGAGTCAACAAGGTATAAACTTTCTTCTCAGCATTGTAGAGAATCGTCTGAGCTTCACTCATCCCTCCCAAGGTTAACTTGACTCCATTAGCACTAACTGGCACCGTATAACCAGTCTCGATGGATGTCCAAAGATTGGGATCAACTCCATTTAAGTAAATCTCAAACCGCTGTTTCCACTGAGGATAATCATCTAACGTTATCAGCTTTGGCGGTTTATTGTTATTTCCTACCTCATTCTCCAGAAGTAGTAGATTTTGGATGCGTGAGTCCTTCCCGGCAGTAAACGCAGCAAATTGATCTTCCATTTTATGAACTTGGTACTTGGAGAACAGGGCAGTTTCAATCGTGCGAATGAACTATGACTATGGATCACTCGTGCGAATGAAGGGTGCGAATGAATTCAATCGTGCGATTGGATTCAGTCGTGCGTATGAAAAAGACGAATGGACTCAGGCGACTGGAGTTGTTCAGTCGTGCGAATGAGTAATGCGACTGGGTTCAGTCGTGCAAATGGAGTATACAAATGAGTTCAATCGTACGAATGAGCTAGTCGTGCGACTGAAGGCTGCTGTTTTTGCAAAAACGAAAATTTTGATACTTTGACACAAAGTACGAATTTTTCAAAAACCCTAATCTGACGTATAGTGAAAAATCAAAACTTTAATGCCAGAAAACGTCAAAAACACCTTTAGAAGCAAAGTGGTGTCTCTTTTGATTAAAACGTAGGTTTTTGACACCAAGCCTAATTGAATCAAACGCAAAATCAAGAGCCAAAGCTCTGATACCACTTGTTAAGAACCGTGTACGGACGGAGTACTAACTGATGATGCGTTTATACCGGATCAAATAGTGTGGAATCCTATTTGATTGGTGATCCAATCAGTGAGAACGATAACCCGATCGATAGAAGATTGAACTAAAACGTTAAGAACGTATAGGAATCGATCAGGAACGAACTATGAACTTAGACGTCTAGGGTTTATGTGTATTAGCAATATCTTTTCAAGTGTTATGTTTTTCCACGAATTAGGTGGTATTTATTGGTTAGGGTTTTTCATTCGTACGACTGAACTATTCGCATGGTTCAGTTGTGCGACTGAATCATGCGACTGAGTCATACGCACGACTGAAGGTTCAGTCGTGCGATTGAGTCAATCTTATGTCTCAATCGTACGACTGTTCCAGTCTCCTGGTCCAGTCATGCGACTGGTCCATAAGCATGATGTATTCATGTGTATGGTCCATAAGTATGGTCCATTAGCATGAATAATCACCCGACTAGGTTGAACATAATACTCAATCATTATTGACTTAGAATTGTGTACAGCAACCTCAAACCTATATATGAAGTTCATACATATGAATCAAAGATAAATAAACATCAAATCATATATCATATGTCATTACTTCATCAAATTACACATATGTAAGACATGAAAGACTTTTACATTTAAGCACATAAACTAGGAACACATGTATCTACAGCTACCAACAACCGGCAATGGAAAGAGGAAGAGGAATTAATACTCAATTGCAATGAGCAAACGACATTAAAAGTAAATGATGTTTTTGTTTGGCCATGTGTATATGCATTAGCATTTGTATTAGAAGTATTATACGTTATACTTTATTGTAAGGACATAAATAGAAAAAATAGTTAATTTTTTGAAATTTAAGCATGACTTTTCATATGAGTATGTTAATTCAAGTGTAAAATTATCATTCTATCATCTTTTCACTTTTATTATAAAAGATATAGGTAAATATTAAAATTATTAAACTCACAATATGCCTATAGAAAAACATTAGTATTACAGTTATTATATATATGAAGATATATATGTGTATGTATGTGTATATATATATATATTATATATATATATATATATATATATATATATATATATATATATCTACATATGTATATATATATATCATATATATATGTATATCTATATATTTATATACATATATATATGATATATATATGAATATTTATACCTATATCTTTTATAATAAATGAAAGATGATAGAATGATAATTTTTTATACTTGAATTAACATACTCTATGAAATAGTCCATGCTTAATTTCAAAAATTACTATGTTTCTATTTTATGTCCTTACAATAAGTATAACGTAAATACTCTATATAATGCTAATGCATATACACATGGCCAACAAAAACATCATTTACTTAATGTCTTTTGCTTCATTGCAATTGATTATTAAATTCCTCTTCCTCTTTCCATTGCCGGTTTCTTGGTAGCTGTAATACATGTGTTTTCCTAGTTTATTGCTTAAATGTAAAAGTCTTTCATGGTCTTAACATATGTGTAATTTGATGAGTACTGACATATGATATATGATTTAATATTTATTTATATTTGATATATTATAAATAAAATAAAATTTAATGAAGTGAATTAAATAATATCATATTAAATATATTAATAATATTTATTAAATATATGAAAGAGACCAAGGGCAAAAATATCAAGTTATATAAAATTTAATGGATAAATTTATCATATTTCCTCTAAAGTGTCTTAAAATCTTAATCAATTTTCCATTTTACCAGAGATGTATTATAAAATAATATAGATATAAGTATTTAAATATAATAATACTTTATTTAAGTAGTATTTAATTATAAAAATATGATTAGTAATTATTAATTTGAATGTTAATTTATATTATTATAAATAAAATAAAATTTAATGAAGTGAAATAAATAATATCACATGGTTAAAAAGTATTAATAATGTGTATTAAATAATACAATAATTAGAAGAAGTTATGTACTTTATACTTAAAATGTTATATAGGTGTCTTACACTTTATATGAAATTGGCATCTTATCATTCTAATATCTTCCTACTCTAATAAAATGGTATCTTGGGATGACACGTGGCAATACCACAATCATCCTTGCAGGACTGTTAGAAGGTATGCACTTACAACACAACAACAAAAAGAGGAGAGTTCTTTAGAACACTTAACAGATCAAATAGGGAACTGGTAACTTTATATGAAAGATGCTAAGAACAGAAGTAAATATGTTGATGCATCTATGTCCCTAGATCATGATATGTAATGTAATAGATCTTGTTTGTCTGATTATGATGTAATGTGTAATGATTGATGAAATGATATTGATTGTTTGTGATTTGTAATGTCTAATATTTCATTAATGAGTTGATATTGAATTGGTTAATTGGGTTTGTGATTGTTTGAATGGTTACACATAAAATTATATTAATGAAAACATTCAAACTTAAACTTAATGAAGCTCTCATGCGAATGGCCCATGCGAATGGACCACACGCATGAATAACTTCATACGATTGACTCAGTCACACGACTGAACCAGGAGACTGGATCAGTCGTATGATTGACACATAAGATTGGCTCAGTCGCACGACTGAACACTCAGTCGTGCGGATGGATCAACCGCATGGTTCAATCGCACGACTGAACCTTACTTATGGTCCAGTCGCACGAATGAACAACACTAACCTATAAATAGACCCAATTCGTGGAAAAACGTAAGCATTCACACCATTACGACTCCAAACGTACCCTAGCCGTCCAGAAGCCTCCCATATCGTTCTCCAAGTTCACAGAACACATTAGATCGATTCCCAATCGACTTCTAATGTTAGATTCAATTCTTGATTGATTCTTCGTGTGTTCTCACTGATTGGATCGCCAATCAAATAGGATTCCGCACTATTTGATCTGGTTTACACGCTAATCACTAGGTATTTCGTTCAAATACCAGGTCCTAACAAGTGGTATCAGAGCTTTGGCTCTTGATTACGTGTGATCCAATCAAGATTGCATAAAAGTTTGTGTTTTTGCACTAAAAACGCAATCTTTGGTGTCAAAAGTGATCTTGGACGTTCCCTGCTCTTCAAAGTTTGGTTTCTACGGACTTAGGCAATTAGACCTTGCGAAAATTCGAATTTTTACGGCTGAAACATGTCAAACCTAGAAAATTTCGCAAAACAGCAGCTTCAGTCGCACGAGTGAGCCATTCGCACGACTTGACTCCATTCGCATTGCCCATTCGCACGATTGGACCTAGTCGCACCTTCACTCGTCCGATTGAACCGTTCGTTCGCATAGCTCATACACATCAGCTTCATTCGCACGACTGAACCAATCGCTTAGTTCAGCCGCACGATTGAACCAGTCGTAGAGTTCATACGCACGACTAGACCATTCGCATCCTTCAGTCGCACCAGTGACAGTTTGTTTTATTAGACTTAAAGTTTTTCGCCATGAAAGATCAAATGTCAGCCTTTACTGCTGGGAAGGACTCTAGGATACAGAATCTACTATTGCTTGAGAGTGAGGTGGGTAATCATAATAAACCACAAAAGCTATTGACCTTAGATGAGTTTCCCCACTGGAAACAACGTTTTGAGATCTACCTCAATGGAGTGGATCCGAATCTGTGGGAAGCCATCGAGATTGGATGTAGTACACCGGTGGGAGCTGATGGAGTTAAGCTAACGTTAGGAGGGATGACGGACCCGCAGAAAGTTAAATACAATGCAGAGAAAAGATTTTATGCATTGATTACACAGTCTATCCCCAAAGACATATTCCACCAGTACTCAGAGAATAAGCAGTCCAAGAAACTGTGGGATGAGCTAGAAAAGAGGTACGACGGGAATGCTTCGTTGAAGGCAATCAAGCCTAAGGAGTTAAAGAAGGAATTCGATAACTTCTCATCGATTGGTAACGAGAGTTTAGACTGTAGGATTCTATGTGCCCAAGACACTTAGAATATTGATGTGGTTAGTACGTTATGATCCAAGTCGGGTTATACCCAATAACAAGCTTAGCAAACACCAATTAATATTTAACTGATGATATGATCATACAATTAAATATTTACACCAATTTAGAAAATAGGTTTTCTAAATAATTTGCATATGAGAGGGAACAACTTATTAGGATATTTTGTTCAATAATATTATTTGATGTGTTATTTAAATTGGTTAGATGACACCAAATAATAATGAGAGATTATAACTTATAAGTTAAAAGGTTAATTGTATAAGTTATATAACTTGTACATACAATTAAATGGTT
This sequence comes from Flaveria ramosissima, assembly GCA_025215565.1. Classification (NCBI taxonomy): domain Eukaryota; kingdom Viridiplantae; phylum Streptophyta; class Magnoliopsida; order Asterales; family Asteraceae; genus Flaveria; species Flaveria ramosissima. The sequence continues at coordinate 14,159,546 of CM046044.1, read as the reverse complement.
AATTGTATGTCTAGTTACAAGATCATTTAACATATATGTGTGTGTTCAATTAAAAAAAAGGGGGGGAAACCCTTTTGAATATCATTTTCGGCCACCCCCCCTTCATATTCATTGGACCTTTTGTCTTGTAACTAGAATACTCATTTAACTAGTCTTGGAGACCAAAAACCTCTCTCATCCAATCTCAATACATGCAAACACAAGAAAAACTCTCTCTTTTTTCTCTCTTGAACTCACGAATTCAGCAGCAAAATAAGAGAGTTTGAGTTGTACTTGGTGGTGTATCTTCCTAACAAGAAGGTGTTTTGCAAGGAGGCTTGGGGTATACAAGCTTGAGGACTCCTTCCTTGGAGTTTTGGCCGAAATTTTCAGCATCCTCATCTCCTTTTTGGTCGTTTTCTTGCTGCTGGAAGAGGTAGTAATCACAGCTCATAGTGGCTGTGATTTTATGTGCATTTCATTATGTTCATAGCTTGTTCATTCACATAAATGATCCTTTTTGATTTGGGTTTGTTTTCATCTTAAAACATAACTAAGAACATGAAATTTTCAGCTTTAAAAATCGGTTTTAAAAGCTACATATCCGCTGCGTTTTCTGAAAGTTTAAATGGTTAAACTTGGATTTTGTGTTCTAGCAAACCCTTCAATGGCATCAAGAGCCGGTTATGTGGATGACTTGCTTGTTTTGTCCTTTAAAATAGGTTTTAAAGGATGATAATGATATATATATAAGCTGATTTGGGGCTGCTATGTTTCTGTTTTGTTGAATCCCCAACTTTCAAGATTATATTTTACATGCTTAAGATTAAATCTTGAAAGATATATATATGTTGATATGTTGTGTTGTTTGGACAACATCTAAACCCGAATTTTCAGTTTATGTTGGCTGAAAATTCGTTGGTTTTAAGGGGATTCATAGTTATATTTTGGATGATATAATGGATGCTTATTTTAGTGCATAACCTAGCCATAGACCTTGTGTTGTTTGGGTGTTTGTAATGGTTGTATTCATTCATTCAATTGGGTTGTATTATTTGTTGTTTGTGCTTTGTTTCAAATGTAATTTATTTATTATTGGGTTGTAATAAATAGATTAGGTGTATTTTCATTTTACTAGGTATCTTGTATTAGGACTTTATATCATGAAGACATTCACATTGGAAGCACAAAGGAAGGTCATGAAAGAAACATGGAGCATTTTGGATGCGGTTTCAAGTGGGAGGCTTTTGGAAGTTTTCTATATGCTTTGTTTGTGACCCTTAGGAATGTCCTATGGACCACACTTGTGATGGCAAACAAGTGTGGACCACTTTAGATGCTATGGTTATGCACATATGCACATATGCACATATGGTTGTTTATGTTTATGCTTCGTTGATTGTTTGTTGTTTGATTGTTTGGTTGATATTTGGATATTCATAACAAACTCATTAACAAACTTAACAAGCTGAAAATTGATGGTTCTTAAAAGTTAATAAAAGGTTATTAAAATGATTTAATGATTTTAAAGATTAAAATAGGTTTTAATCAAAGAACCATAGGGTACCTTGTATTTGAAAGCATGCAAATACAAGTACATAGAGTTTTCTAAACTAGAATTTTGAAACCTCTAAATTTTTTTTACAAACAAGATCAACACCGTCCTTTTACACAACACTTCAGTCACTTAGGAACTCTTAGTGGGATAAAGGTCACCTAACCATTTTGAGGGAACTTGTGACTTGAGGTGAGAATGCCTTATTTGTGGGATAAAGGTCACCTAACCACTTGTTTTGGCAAACTCACACGTGGGTGTAAGTAGGGTGTCTTGATTTGCAAATCATGTCAAATGGATCACCTACGATGTGGTTTCCAAATGGTGTTGATGGGATTAACATGCCGACTTAACATATGATGTTTCAAGTCGATCCCATATTTCTAGAAGTTGCAAATGGTTGCAATCGTCAAACGTTGACCACCTTATTAATTTAAAACGTGGGATAAAGGTCACCTAACCACAATTTAAATGTAATGTTGGGTTCTAGATTTTAATATGAAAAGACCTTAAAAGGCATTTATTATTAAAATTACAATATCGAAAATACTAAAATAAAACTTTGTTAAATTTTGTAGATGGCCTCAAATAATGATAATTCCGATAACTCATCCGCGTCCAACCAATCTCTACGAGCGATCCTCCAAAAGGAACGTCTAAATCATAACAACTTCATCGATTGGTATCGAAACTTGGGAATCGTTCTCAAGCAAGAGAGAAGATCGTATGTTTTAGACGACCCTATCCCCGATCAACCTAGCGAGGATGATGAGGAGGCCTTCAACGATTGGTTGAAGTACACTGAGGACTCCGTCCAAGTGTCTTGTCTCATGCTAGCGAGCATGACTCCGGATCTCCAAAAGGAGTATGAACATCACGGAGCTTACGACATGATAACCCAGCTGAAGGAAACGTTCCAACAGCAAGCAAGGGTTGAGCGCTTCGAAACGGTTCGAGCACTCCATGCATGTCGTATGGACGACAACCAATCTGTTTCATCTTATGTTCTTAAGATGAAAAGTCATATTGACCGCCTCGAAAGGCTTAATTGTCCCGTCTCGAAGGAATTGGCCACGGATTTGATCCTTAATGGCCTTACCAAGAAGTTCGAGACATTTGTGTTGAACTACAACATGATGCTTGGGACAAGAGCATTGGTGAGCTTCACTCAATGCTTAAAACGGCCGAGGCCGCCATGGGTAAAAGGGTTTTACCCGTTCTCACCATCAAAGAAGGTGGGAACAATAAAAGGCCTCGTCCCGCACCCAAAGCAAAGGTTGCTAAGGGTAAGGGACCCGCTTGGGGAAAAGGGAAAGGGGTGGTAAGGGTACCACCCAAACCACAAGAGAAAAAGCAAAAGGTTGCTACTAACGACCCATGCTTCAAGTGTGGGGAGATTGGACATTGGGCAAGGAATTGTCCTGTCCATCTCCAAGAGTTGAAAGCAAAGAGGGATGCCGGGCAGACCTCAGGTACAATATACATGATCCATATTGATTTAAACATGATATCCTCTAACACATGGGTATTAGATACCGGATGTGGAACTCACATTTGCAATTTGTTGCAGGGGTTCAAAAGAAGTAGTGACTTCAAGAAAGGGGATGTAAGCCTCTACATGGGCAATGGGGCTAAAGTTCAAGTTGAAGCCCGTGGTGACTACATCTTGAAACTTCCAAATGGTTTGGAAGTGATTTTGAACAATGTTTTGTATGCTCCTAGTTTGACTAGGAATATTATCTCTGTAGCCCTGTTAAAACAATTTGGATATGTATTATCCTTTATTGAAAATGATATTCATGTTTCTTTAAATGGTATGTTCTATTTTAAAGCTATTCCCATTAATGGTATTTATGAATTGGTTCATGAAAATACTTTAAATAGCTCATTGTACCAAACTAACACCAAGAAACTCAAGTTGGACTTGAGTGACACCTATCTTTGGCATTGTCGTCTTGGCCATATAAACAAGAAACGTTTACAAACACTTCAAAAGAATGGTCTTTTAAAAACAAATGAATGTGATTCATTTGATGTTTGTGAATCTTGTTTACAAGGAAAGATGACTAAGGCACCCTTTAGTGGAACTAACAAAAGGGCAAATGATTTATTAGGAATCATACATTCGGATGTATGTGGTCCTTTTAAGCCAATGACTAGGAATGGTGAAAGATACTTCATTACCTTTACCGACGATTATAGTCGCTATGGGTATGTGTACTTATTAAGGCACAAAGATGAAGCTTTTGAAATGTTCAAAATCTTCAAGAATAAAGTTGAAAATCAACTCAACAAGTCAATTAAAGTTCTCCGTACCGATAGAGGAGGTGAATACCTAAGTGATGTTTTTCAAGATCATCTTAGGAGTTGTGGGATTGTCTCACAACTCACTCCACCTGGAACACCACAACATAATGGTGTGTCTGAGAGGAGGAATCGAACCTTATTGGATATGGTCCGATCTATGATGGCTAGAAGCACATTACCTCTATCATTTTGGGGTTTCGCTTTGCTCTCCGCGGCCCGTATTCTAAATATGGCCCCAACCAAAAAGGTGGAAAGGACACCTTTTGAGATATGGCATGGAAGGGTTCCATCCCTATCATACTTAAGGGTCTGGGGTTGTGAGGCTTATGTTAAGACTCCCACCCCAAACAAATTGGAAGTCCGATCCACCAAGTGTATCTTTATTGGATATCCTAGAGATTCTATGGGATATTATTTCTATGATCCACTGGAACAAAAGGTGTTTGTTGCCAGAAAGGGTGAGTTCTTAGAAGCAAAGTTCCTTATGGAAGGAACTAGCAGTAGAACAGTGGATCTTGAGGAGGATCGAGAACCACAACCCGATGCACGTTTGGTTGAAACTAGCACTCAACATAAGGATGTTGAGGATGATCAAATGGTTGATCAATACACACAAAACGTTCGCAGAAGTGGTAGAACTAGTAATCCACCTGAAAGATACAGATTTTTCATGGATGGATGCTATGTGGTAGATTCAGATGAACCAACCACATACCATGATGCAGTGTCCAATTTGGATTGTGACAAATGGCTTGAGGCCATGAACGTTGAGATGCAATCCATGTATGACAATCAAGTTTGGGAACTTGTTGTACCACCTCTTAATTCCAAGGTAGTTGGAAGTAAGTGGGTTTTCAAGAAGAAAACCGATATGCATGGAAACTTGGATACTTATAAAGCTAGACTTGTAGCAAAGGGTTTCACTCAAACTCAAGGGGTTGATTATGATGAAACCTTCTCAACTGTTGCGATGCTAAAGTCTATAAGGATATTATTTGCCATAGCTGCTCATTATGATTATGAGATTTGGCAAATGGATGTCAAAACCGCTTTCCTAAATGGATATCTTGAGGAAGATGTCTATATGGTTCAGCCTGAAGGTTTTGTCGATCCAAAACATCCTAATAAAGTATGCAAGTTAAAGAAATCAATCTATGGATTGAAACAAGCATCGAGAAGCTGGAATCACCGTTTTGATGAGGAAGTAAAGAAATTTGGCTTCATCAAAAACGCTGATGAGGCTTGTGTGTATAAGAAGGCTAGTGGGAGCACAGTAACTTTCCTAGTATTGTATGTTGATGACATACTACTATTTGGAAATGACATTCCAACCTTGGAAGGTGTAAAAACCTGGCTTGGAAGTTGTTTTTCCATCAAGGATCTTGGTGAAGCTGCCTATATTCTAGGAATAAAGATCTATAGGGATAGATCAAGGCGGTTGATTGGTTTGAATCAAAGTGCATACATTGATAAGATCTTGAAAAGGTTCAAGATGGAGAACTCTAAGAAAGGTACCGTACCTATTCAAAGAGGAACGATATTGAGTACGACTCAATGTCCAAGCTCAAAGGATGAGCAAGATAAAATGAAGGCAATCCCATATGCATCTGCTATTGGATCCATCATGTATGCAATGATATGCACTCGACCGGACGTGTCATGCGCTTTGAGCATGACAAGTCGTTACCAGCAAAATCCTGGAAACAGTCATTGGATGGCTGTTAAGAACATACTTAAGTACCTAACGAGGACAAGAGATATGTTCCTGATCTATGGATCTGGTGACGAGGAGCTCGTTGTAAAAGGTTACATGGATGCGAGTTTCCAAACCGATCGTGACGATTCACGGTCACAATCGGGATACATTTTCATTCTGAATGGAGGAGCTGTCTCTTGGAAGAGCTCAAAGTAGGATGTGGTGGCTCTATCAACTACAGAATCAAAATACGTCGCCGCCTCATTGGCAGCTCAAGAAGCTGCATGGTTGAAGAAATTCATTGCCGATCTAGGGGTTGTCCCTTCCATTCAGGACCCCCTAGAGATCTTTTGTGACAATGAGGGTGCGATTGCTCAAATCAAGGAACCTCGTGCTCATCAAAAGACTAGGCACATTGAGCGAAGATTCAACTACATACGAGATGAAGTTGAAAAGGGAAAGATATGTATTCGCAAAGTTCACACGGATCAAAACATTGCGGATCCTCTCACGAAGCTTCTTGAAAAGGCAAAGCATGAATGTCATACTTGTGCCATGGGACTTCGATATTCTAGTGATTGGATTTGATCTGTACATTTTGTATTTGGATATGTGGAACTCTTTATTATTTGAATAAAATTATTTGGTTATAATGTTTCAATTAATGTTCCAAATTAGCATGTTTTATCCATGAGTAAAATGTTTACTCTAAAATGTCCGTAGTTGCTCATACTTGTGGGAACAAGTGTGAAAGTAAGATTATTATGAACTTGGATTGGTTGATATTCATAAGGATGAATATAGAGCAATGGGTTGCTACCAAGGTTCATAGATATTTGTGGGATACAAATATTGGACTAACCCGCACCTCAAATTTTACTACATAGAATCTTATCGATTGATCATAAGTAAGTTTGAGTAAAAGGCGAATATCATTTGGTATCCTCAGACCTGAGATACATATTGGGTTTTGATATTCACCAAGTTTTATACCTTGAGCTCATTCTTCATTGTCCTGAAATAGTGGACAGCACATAAGAGTATGTTCAGGTATGACACGAGGTGTTTGTGAGAAACGTATGTAGTCAAGATGGAATTTGTTCCTCTTATTCGTTGAGAGTTAGATGTCTAAGGCCTAATTAAGTTAAATCAACAAGGAATGATCATTCTGTGTTCTTGGATTTAACATGACATCTGTAACAAAAGGATAGATGATTGATTCACCTAAATCATTTCAAGTAGGGTACTTGAAAGGGATGATGTTATTGAATGGCTATAAGTCATGCGTATTAAGGGTAGTAAACCGTTGTTAGGCGGTATTTACTGCTTGCATCAATCTTCTATGAATCTTGGGCAAGTGGGAGATTGTAGGATTCTATGTGCCCAAGACACTTAGAATATTGATGTGGTTAGTACGTTATGATCCAAGTCGGGTTATACCCAATAACAAGCTTAGCAAACACCAATTAATATTTAATTGATGATATGATCATACAATTAAATATTTACACCAATTTAGAAAATAGGTTTTCTAAATAATTTGCATATGAGAGGGAACAACTTATTAGGATATTTTGTTCAATAATATTATTTGATGTGTTATTTAAATTGGTTAGATGACACCAAATAATAATGAGAGATTATAACTTATAAGTTAAAAGGTTAATTGTTTAAGTTATATAACTTGTACATACAATTAAATGGTTAATTGTATGTCTAGTTACAAGACCATTTAACATATATGTGTGTGTTCAATTAAAAAAAAGGGGGGGAAACCCTTTTGAATATGCATTTTCGGCCACCCCCCCTTCATATTCATTGGACCTTTTGTCTTGTAACTAGAATACTCATTTAACTAGTCTTGGAGACCAAAAACCTCTCTCATCCAATCTCAATACATGCAAACACAAGAAAAACTCTCTCTTTTTTCTCTCTTGAACCCACGAATTCCGCAGCAAAATAGGAGAGTTTGAGTTGTACTTGGTGGTGTATCTTCCTAACAAGAAGGTGTTTTGCAAGGAGGCTTGGGGTATACAAGCTTGAGGACTCCTTCCTTGGAGTTTTGGCCGAAATTTTCAGCATCCTCATCTCCTTTTTGGTCGTTTTCTTGCTGCTGGAAGAGGTAGTAATCACAGCTCATAGTGGCTGTGATTTTATGTGCATTTCATTATGTTCATAGCTTGTTCATTCACATAAATGATCCTTTTTGATTTGGGTTTGTTTTCATCTTAAAACATAACTAAGAACATGAAATTTTCAGCTTTAAAAATCGGTTTTAAAAGCTACATATCCGCTGCGTTTTCTGAAAGTTTAAATGGTTAAACTTGGATTTTGTGTTCTAGCAAACCCTTCATAGACGACGTCATAGATAGATTCTACAATTTGATGAGCGAACTGCATACACATGGGGTGGATACTACCATGGAAGAGAAAGTTAGTAACTTTGCAGACGGATCGCCTGAAAAGTGGGCTTCATTCGTGTCTAACCAGAGACAGAATGGAATGCTGGCAAAGCTGACTTCATTCTTAAGTTACGAGAAGAAGCACTTAGGATGAAGTACAGAGCTCAGAAGTCTTCGTACACTCAAAATCCAGCTTTGTACAACGCCACGCCTCAAGCTAAGACATCTGGAGCACCACTCCAGACTGTATTTGTGTCTAGCTCGTCGAGTCCTTCACATGCTTCTCCTTCAGGATCAGACACGTCAGGGTCTTCTTGTACCCACTATATTGGATCTGAAGCAAGTGCTACCAAACTGAAGACCGAGAACCTCGGTAATGTGACTGAGGAAGTAGCTCGAGAGCATATGGAACTTTTTGCTGCAGTGGTTCATTCATATGATGGACTTGTTACCGGGAAGATTGGAAACTGCCATCTAGCTGACGAGGACTACGAGCAGGTGGACGAAATAGAGCTTGAGAGGATGGACATAATGTGGGCCTTCGCTAGTGCTGTCCGGAGGGCGAAGAAGTTTGTTAAAAAGACCGGACAGAACTTGGTAGCTACTAAGGATACCACATTTCGCTTTGACAAGAGCAAAGTGACCTGCTTCAACTGTGGAGAGAAGGGGCACTTCAAGAGAGAATGTGTCAAGCCAAAGAAGACGGGTAACGGGAACCCATTCTCGTCCTTCACTCACCAAGACAAGCAAGCTTCTAGTTCTACTTCATCAAGCAAGGATCCAAAAGCCTTGACTGCTCATAATGATGAAGGACAGGATTGGAGCTTTAGGTTTGTCTCACCAGGGGAATCAAACATTCCAAGTGTAGAAGATATTGACGATGATTCCGAGAGTGAAAGAGATCTAGCAATTGAGATAGCGATGTCACATAATGAAGAAGCAACTGCAACCGAGGTCAGTTACAAGCCTAAAGAAGAGACTTCCACGTCAGAGACAGAAAAGACAGAATCACCAGAACCAGAGACATCTGATGCTGCGTTGATGGCTAACTCTTCTGAACCAACTCAGGTAAGTACTACTGACCAAATGTTTGATAATCATGCTTGTTCTGATTGTGATACTTTTAGGAATAGCATAGATGAAAAATTTGCTAGGTTATTAGAACATAATGATAACTTAGTAAAAGACTTGCAACTGTGCACTGAGGCTAATAAAGTACTAAAACAAAATGAGCATAGTTATAAAGAAAAGATAGACCTTTTGACTAAACAGCTTAGGGAAACCGAAGTAGTTGCCTTTAACCAAGCTAATGACATTAGGTACTATCTAAACTCCCTAGAAGACACTAAGAAGCAAAAGGCAGTTCTAGAAGTAGAAGTAAACTCATTAAAACAGAAACTGCATAGTTGGACTAGTTCTTCACACATAGTTCAACACTTAGTGAGAGAAAGGAATAACGGGGAGGGATTGGGTTACAAAGTGGTTCCACCACCACCTGAGACCTTGATGAACACTAAGACTAGACCAGTAAATAATAACCCCATCAAGGATCACGTGGTGTCTACTCCTCTTGTTAGTGATCCAGATTCCTCATGTTCATCTATTGAATCTGGAAACAAGCAAAAGGAGACCACTTCAAAGGCAAAGGGTAAATTACCTTGTGTTAATCTGGAAAATGAATTTGAAAAGGTTAACTTAAAGTCAGGGTCAAACAGAGTCAAATCAGAACCTAAAAAGTCTTCTAATGTTAATTTTTCACATGCTTCAAGTCAAAAACCAGTTAACCAAAAAGATAAAGATGTTAAACAGGTTAAAACAGTTAACTTTGTTAAACCAGAGAAAACATCAAAAGAACCAGAGTCAAAACCTAAAGTGATTGATGTTACTAGAGTGTCACACACTTCTCCACAAAGAAAGTTTAATCATAAAGTTGATAGCAGGTAACTGCTAAAACTGTGGAGAATGTGGACACATTGCTCCTATTGTCCTTTCTATCAGACACCTAGGAAGAAGTGAACTTCAGGATTCAAAGCCTAGGTCTTCTAAGAGGAGTTCTTTAACTCCACCTAGAAGAACTAGTGAACCTAAAGTTCAACCTGTAAGCCAGTCGACTGTTTATCACAAACAGACCTTGCACAAATCTGGCTTATGGAAAGAGAAGTCATCTGCGTGTCTGATACTGATGACAAAAGGAACCTGAGCTACCCTCACCCTCTAAGGGTCAATGGGTGGAATTTATGATGTGTGATCCTCTGGGAAACCCAAGCCAGTAAAGGCTTGGGTTCCTAACCTAAACTAATCCTTTACTTTGTATGTGCAGGGTGTTCGATGCAGTGCTGAAACTAACACGTGGATTGTAGACAGCAGAGCATCCAGGCACATGAAAGGAAATAGGGCCCTTTTATCAAACGTCAAGCAAATAAAAGGAGGGCATGTTTCATTTGCTGGAAACAAGGGAGGCTATATCACAGCTCAGGGAGAAGTGGGGAATCAGAAAGTTAAGTTTGATAAGGTGAACTACTTCAACAACTTCAAAATAACTTACTTTTGTTTCCCAAATCTGTGATAAAGGATTTAAGGTCATCTTCGACAACAAGAAGTGTTACGTGCTGAAAAAAGACTACGTGATCCCAGAGGACCAAGTTCTGATGACTGCTTCAAGATATAAAGACCTTTATGTCTTGGATCTGTCAACAGCTGCTACAACGGATCATGAGGTTCAGTGCTTTCTATCTAAAGCTACTGAGAAGGATTCCATCTCTGGCATAGGAGAATGGGACACATTAGTCAAAGGAAGATGAATCACTTGATTCAGAAGGATCTGGGTGAGAGGAGTTAATGTCAAGAACTTCCAGCTTCCTGACTTTTGTGTAGCTTGCAAGAAAGGCAAACAGACAAAGAAGTCTCATAAGGAAAAGAAAGTTCATTCAATAGAACTTCCTCTTGAACTTCTTCACATGGATCTGTTTGGTCCAGTCAGTACAAAGAGCATTGCAGGCGACTTGTACTGTTTTGTGGTCACTGATGACTACTCAAGGTTCACTTGGGTAATGTTTCTGAAATCCAAATCAGAAACATTTGAGTCATTCAAGGAGTTAGTAACCACACTGGAATCTCTCTACAAGCTGAAGGTTAGACAAGTACGCTCAGACAACGGGACGGAATTCAAGAACCAGTGTATGGAGGCATACTGCAAGGAAAAGGGAATTGTGCATCAATTCACTTCCACCTACACGCCTCAGATGAATGGCGTTGCTGAGAGAAAGAACAGAAGCTTGATAGAGACAGCACGGACTATGCTGGCTGACTCGAAACTGCCTATCCAATTCTGGAATGAGGCAGTGGCGAATGCATGTTATACACTGAATCGAGTCCTGATAGTCAAGCGCCACAGAAAGACATGTTACGAGCTACTACAAAGACGCAAACCGAATTTGGAGTATCTTGAACCCTTTGGCGCGCCGTGCACACTTCTGAAGAAGACACAAGAAGGAAAATTCAGCGAGAAGGCAGATGAAGGAATCTTTCTAGGATACAACATACCGAACAAGCGAGTTTACAACAACTCAACGGGTCTTGTAGAAGTGTGGTGTAATGTTGACGTTCAGAGATATACCACACCACCTACTGGCAAAGGACCCGCCTACTTCTTCGACTATGATGGATTCTTCAAGTCCTTCAACATCCCTCTCTCTCCCTCATAAGATGAGTTAGCTACTAGGATGATGTATGATATCTTGAATACACCATCTAGCTCACAGGGAGAATCATCTACTTAGTCAGGGGGAGTAGTCGATGACAGTGACTCCTCCTCTGAAGATGAAGCTGAAGAAGATGACCAGAACAGTCAGGAGGAACAGGTTGCAGTTTCTGAAAGTCCACAAGCATCTACCAGTGATGCACCTTCGACTTCGGAACCTCAAACTCCAACTACCTCAGATGCAGAACCAAATGTTCATAATCTTGGCTCTGAGGTAGCTGTTCCTACTACTCCAGGATCATAACTAAACGTCTATCATCCCCTAGACAATGTCATTGGGGATGTCAGATCAGGAGTACAAACCCGAAATCAGCTTTATTCAGCTGATTACGCCTCGGTTATGGAAAAGGGTTACATTCATGATGGTGCCTATCGGTGTTTTGTCTCGCAGTTTGAGCCTAAATATGTCAGTGATGCACTAAATGATGAGGCGTGGGTGAGTGCCATGCAAGAACTTCTTCAGTTCAAGAAGTTAGGTGTATGGACTCTGGTTGATAGACCTAAAGGTGCTAAAGTCATTTGCACCAAATGGGTCCTGAAATGCAAGAAAGATGACCAAGGAGTCATTATCAGGAACAAAGCTCGATTGGTGGTTCAGGGTTTTCGCCAAGTCGAGGGAATTGACTACAATGAGGTGTTTGCACCCGTGGCAAGGATGGAAGCCATTCGTATCTTCCTTGCCTATGCATCGTACATGAAGATTAAAGTCTACCAATTAGATGTGAAGAGTGCATTCCTTCATGGGGAAATCAGAGAAACAGTCTATGTCAGTCAACCCGAGGGATTTGAAGATCCTTATCATCGGGATAGAGTTTACAAGCTCGACAAGGCTTTATACGGGCTTCATCAAGCTCCAAGAGCTTGGTATGAGAAACTCTCGACTCATCTTGTGAAACACGGCTTTCGCAGGGGAGTCATTGACTGCACGCTGTTCATTAAAGAAAAAGATGGCGACCTACTGCTCGTACAGATCTATGTTGATGACATAATCTTCGGTTCAAAGAACGAAGAGTTATGCAAAGAATTTGAAGCAGTTATGAAGAAAGAGTTTGAGATGAGTGCTATGGGGGAGATGAAGTTCTTTCTCGGTTTACAGGTGGATCAGACACCAAATGGGATCTTTCTACATCAGACCAAGTATGTGGGAGACATTCTCAGTCGCTTTGACATGGAGAATGCTTCTGCTGCTGGGACTCCACTTGCTACGAATCACGACATAGCACCTGATGAAAATGGAGATCTTGTAGATGCCACGATGTACCGAGGAATGATTGGATCCCTCATGTATCTCACTGCCTCAAGACCTGATATCATGTATGCTACATGTTTGTGTTCTAGATATCAGGCTATGCCTATGGTCAACCATCTGATTGGGGTCAAGAGGATTTTTCGTTATCTGAAGGGTACACCCACACTTGGGTTGTGGTATCCTCATGATGATGACTTTGAGCTTACCGCGTATAGTGACTCGGATTATGGGGGCTGCAAGATGAACTACAAGTCTACATCAGCAGGGTGTCAATTCTTTGGAAGAAGACTAGTTACCTGGCAGTGTAAGAAGCAGACATCGGTTGCATTGTCAACCTGTGAAGCTCAATATGTTGCTGCTGCAAGTTGCTGTTCACAAATCATCGGGATTCAACAGCAAATGCGGGATTACGGTTTAAAGTTCTCTTCTACTCCTATTTTTGTTGATAACTCTGCTGCAATTGCAGTAACAAAAAATCTGGTCCAACATCCTAAGACCAAACATATCGGTATTAAATACCATTTCATAAGAGACTGCTTTGAAAAGAACTTAATTGATGTGGTAAAAATTAATACTGATTTTCAACGCGCTGACCTCTATACTAAAGCCTTTGATAAAACCACGTTTTCAATATTTGCTAGAGGTCAACGGCGTTAAAAAGAAAAGTGAGGTTATTCCTGATGATGATAATGTGTAGTCCGATGTAGTATAGCTAAAGTTTTTCCTTTTTATTTATTTTATCTGTTTATTTTAGTCTGTTTAAATTAAACTCATGTTATTTTACTATTTATTAAAATCCTAAAATAATTAAACCAGTAATGATTTTAGTATTTTAGGGGGAGAATATGTCAGCAAGGTAGATCGTATCTGTGATACTGATTCAAAACCTTTGGAAAATGATAGTACACATGAACAAATCAAGAGGGACCTTAAAACTTAAATTTAGAAAAGATGCAAAAATTCAAAGTATAAGTCTGTGTAGTCTAAGCAATATAAAAGGGAAGATGATAGAAAAACTGGTAACTCCTAAGGTAACACAAAGAAAGTAGACCTAGAGGTTGCAAGACCACAAATGATATGTCGGTAGATTCAACACAATAGATGATTAGACCTGACTGGTGATCTCAAGATCAAACTAAGTTGTTCAACTAACTGTGGGCTTCCATCTTATCACTGGTTAACACAATCAACAATATTCCAATAAGGGGTAATAAGCATGTAAACGCCACAAATGTGTGCGGATGACCATAATTAGAGCAAAGCAAGAAAAAAAAATGAAAGACAAATGCTATAAAGCTAATGACTTATGTTGTTGGTGCATTTTGTGCAAAATAAAATAAGCTGCTCTAACAAGGAGATAGGTTGTGTGCCTCTCTGCTGTGCGATGGCACTGACCTGAGGATAAGCATAACCTAGATATTCTAGAATTCATTGTTGTTTGCCGCCTCTCTGCTGTGCGATGGCACTGACCTGAGGACTGGCTTCTCTTTGAAAGCTCTAAAATAGTCTCTTCTTGTAATAATACCCGTAGACCGCTCAAAAGCTCCTGAGGAATGTTGATTACCATATAAGTGTGGGATCCACAAATGTTAGTTGAAATAATTAAACCTAAAACAGTCACCAGTCTGTATCAAAAGTCTGTGTATGGATTTAAGTGGACAAACATATTGACAATCATTGTGGCTGCAATTCTTGAAAGTTCAAATCAATGTGGTAATCTAAGAGTTCCAGTATGATTTCCTAAAGTTGCTGACTACTCTGGATGAACACCAAGAATTGAGCAATCAAAAGATTTTGATAACAAGTCCCAACCGATTTGACTTGCCTGTATGATTCCAAAATTGAATTGGTCCAGGTGTGGTCAATCCAAGTTGAAGCTGTCTATTCCGGAACCAAATCCAGTAGATTTCCATCTTAGGATTTATCTCTCACAAAAAGCCAAAACAAGTCGTGTTTTGATTATTTAGTTTAATTTTCTAATTCAGTTAGTTATTTCAGTTTGTTCTGTCTGTCGGACTACATCAGGAAAATCAGTAAGGGATCAACTCACTAAAAAGGGTCATGTCTGAGATGACCACATGTGCTTTAAAAGTTTAAAACACTCACGTCTGAGGTGACAATGTGTTTAAAAAGGTCACGTCTGAGGTGACTAAATTGTCTAAACGGATCACGTCTGAGGTGATTAAAAAGTTTTCAAGTTAAAATGATCATGTCTGAGATGATCAAAAGCTCATAACGTAAATTTCAAAAGTTAAAAGGGTTTTAAATGTAAATTGGTAAAAATGGCAGAAAATTAACTAAGTGTGACCCATTCGCACGATTGGACCATGAGAATGGACCAACCATGCGAATGGCTCCCATTCGCACGAATGGACATGAGATTGAGCCATTCACACGAATGGCTTATCAGAATGACACATTCGACCGATTGGAAGGGGGCGAATGAGTCAGTCGACCGACTGAGACTCAGTCGGTCAACTGAACATGCGAATGAAGGGTACGATTGAGTCAGTCGACCGACTGAACCTCAGTCGTTCAACTGCATGCGACTGACTGGACCAATCGCACGATTGAGCCTCAGGCGCCCGAATGAACTGAGCGAATGAGGCCAGTCGGCCGATTGAACTCAGCTTCAGTATTTAAAGGGCACAGTCGATCGCATTTCACTCATCACACCCCAATCGCTCTCAAATCGCACACCCTACCGTTACTCTGCCAAAATTTCATTAGACCTTGTTTTCATCTTGATTCTGATCCACTGACTCTCGTTATTGATTATACAGGTAGTTTGAAGTTCCATCTTACCGAAAACTAAAGGATTTAAACCCTAATTTGGGTTATTCGAATGAAAACCAAGAAGCGGACTGAACTTGACCTAATAACCCACTTAAACTATGCAAAATGTTAAAATTAAGTTTAATAGGTTATTAGTAACAAGAATGCGAGTCTATTGAACCGGTTATCCATGTTAAAACACCTGTTTTGATAACGATTCGAACGGATGGCGACTGAACTGTAGGACAGGCGACTGGTCGCCCGGATGAACTCCAATCGCACGATTGAAACTGCGATTGGTCAATCGCCCGAATGAAGCATGCGAATGAGCTCAGTCGGCCGACTGAGCCAATCGCAGACTCAGTCAGCAGACTGAACTCAATCGCATGTCTCATTCACCCGAATGAACTCAGTCGCATGAAAGGACAGCCGACTGACTTCAGTCGCATGATTCATTCGCACGAATGAATCAGAATGAATTTCAACATTACACTTAGAACAGAATTTTAATGTATTATGTACTAATGGTTCTGTGTCATTTGTTTTCAGGATAATGGCTGAGAGATGGTCCATAAATCCAAAGCACAACATCTGTGCTCATTTGGATCATACTACTAGGAACGGGGCCGAGTTCACCGATATTATAGCCTTCCTCAGACGTTCCCGGATCCATAAGGCTATCTCTACTCCTTGCACGCCCTACAGATCACTACACCAGGCATTCTGGGAGAATGCCTCTGTGGATCGCTCTCGTGAGCCCTACAGTATTCGGAGCTCTATACTGGGTCATGATATCGAGGTCACTGCTGCTGACATCCAGAGGGTTCTAGAGTTTGGAGATGATACTGATCACCCTACCAGATTACATCCATTGACTATCCGAGGATGCTTTCTGAGGATCAAGTACGCTGGGGACATAAACTCAGGTGTGCTCAACAAGAGCAACCTGTGCCCCCAGTACAAGTACTTAGCTCATGTGATCCTTAAGTGCGTTGCTTCGAGGAGGGGTGGGTTCGACGACCTATTAGACCAGATCCAGAATGCCTACGTGGCACTGGTGCTGAACCACCCCTTTAGCTTTTCTAGTATGATCTTCTCCTATCTGGTGGAGAACTTGGAGGCAAAGGGAAAGGAGGGGTTTTGTATGTACCCCAGGTTTTTACAGCTCATCTTCAACGAGAAGCTGCCACATCTGCCCAAAGAGAGTCATGATGAAGTTGCGCTGGAGATCATGGATGATACGACTCTGGGTCGGACGAGGGTTTATAGGGGGAAGCAGGTGAAGCCCCAGGTTAATAGATTGATTGGCCACCTGGCCAACGAGAGGTATGTGGCACCGGGGAGACGCAAATGGCGTCATGAGGATAGTGATTCTGATGATGAGAGGCTGCTACTCCCAGAGCATGACTCTGACGATGATGATAGTGGGGACGCTGGGGACGATATGCCTGCTCCACCGAGAGGCACTGTGTCTGATGTAGTACCCCCAATGTCCGCCCTAGCCGGAGATGTTGCCGAGTCAGCTGGATTTCATCAGGATTTTGTTCATGGTGCAGAGGAGGAGGAGGAGTCTGATGAGGAGCCCTTAACGCGAACTGTGGGAAGCAAACTTGTTCCCACAGAACATGGGCTAAGGGTGGTTGGTGAACACCCGAGAGACTCGGAGAGATTGATACTGACCCAAGCTATGCACCGGGGTCAGCAGGCAGGGTTGTAGGGGGAACATCCACCTCAACGGGGACGAGGAGGAAGAGGATGGCTCAGCCCAATGGTCAGAAGAAGAAGAAGCGTCGGTTGACCTTCGTTACCACCATAGCCTCTACTTCTACCACTTCCACAGCTATACCATCCACCACCACAGCCACCACATCCACCACAGCTACCACAGCCACCACCATACCTCCCACCACAGTACAGATTCCATCCACCACCATATTCTTTACTCCCACCACCACCACCTCACACCAAGCAGGACCTTCAGCCCATCCCTCACACACTTATGGATCACCTCTACCTCCAATCGGGGTAGATGAATAGCTGTCAGCGCTCAACATGATGGTGATGCGCTTACTAGCTTCAGATGAAGAGAAGGCTGCCCAGATCCGCCAGCTTGCCGACCTGACTGCTGCACAATCTCACCAGATTGCAGAGCAGGCTCGAGTTATAGAGGAGCAGGCCCAACAGATGGCTGCTCAGAGCACTGAGATAGCCCAACTCCAACCACAGAGTGTCACATCAAGCAAAAAGATATAGGAGTTGGAGGAGGCAAAGAAGACTATCCTGTTAAAGCTGAAAGGATCTAAGGAGGAGACCCTCAAGATCAAAGAGCGGGATGGAGATGATGGTGATGACGATGATGAAGATGATGATGAGGATGAGGAGGATGATACAGAGGAGGATGAGGAAACCAAAGGTGAAAGGACAGAGGATAAGGAGGATGATGATGATGCAGAAGGAGGGGATGCAGCTGCACCGGCCTCTGCTTCAGGTCAAGAGAGGAGGTCAAAGAACAGACAGGACCAATCAACCTCCACCTCTGCTCCTCCAAGTGACGAGACTATGATACAGGATAAAAGTAAAGACTAGATGTTATGTATTTGTTTACTTTTGTATTTGAATCCTGTATTGAAAACAATGTATTGAATGTTTATATTAAGTTAATGCATTTCTGTTTGATTCATTACTAATGATTTATGTGTTGAATGTTTAAATCAAACAGATCCAAATCATCAAAGAGTTGAGTTTGATGTTGCTCCCCTTCAACAGGTCAAGACTCAACTAACAATGATTCTTGATCTGCAAGGGATCGTAAGAAGGTCAGTGAGTTAAACCCCTGAAGAAGGGGAAATAATTTATGACCTATCAAACGAGCAACTCGCAGAGATTTTCAAGCTCAACCCGGATGAAATAGTTAAAGATGCTCCGACATGCGATTCGACTAGTGATGAAGAGCTCAACGATGTTGATGAAGTCGAGATCGAAGATGTCACCGCCGAGGATTAACCTCAGTACGCTGACAATGAGGGAAATGTGGTCCCCAATCTGGGTGAATCCCTCGTCAGTGATACCTTTGAGGTGTTGAACAAGATGGAGCAAGAAACAGAGAAAGCAGAAGGAACAGCCCAAGCCTCAAATGATGATGTCGACATTCGAAAGGCTGAGTGGGCTGCATGTTTTGAAGAAGTTAGAGCCCAACGTGCTGCACCGAAGAAGGATGCCTACACCAAGCTCTACAGAGTCAAGAAACATCACAAGGTGTCAGGCCGGATCATAGCATGGGCGTATTTTGAGGATCTTAATGCTTATGCAGTTAAGAGGGAACATGGCATAGAGTACTTCAGATTCCCACATGATCTGAAGACTCTACCAGGTTTTGAGCTCAACCAGCTGGCTAAGCTAAAGCTTTTGCATGCTGACCCGAGGAAGATGTCAGGCTGGTTTGAGGCTGCCCTAAAGAAGGAGTACCACACCAGATGGGTTAACTTCAGACCACAACAGCCTACTAGGTATATCAGAAGGTCTGAGGTTGATGCCATTACTGGCAAGCCCAAGATAGTGTTAAAGTGGAGTCCTCCGCGCACAATGTCGAGAATCCCACTCAGGGAAATGCCACAGGACTTCACTCCACACTTTAAGTGGTGGTACTATGATTGGAGAACAGCTGAAGCGGTCATAGTTCTAAGCAAAGAGGGCCAAATGGATACGATCAGGGTATTCGACCCGATGTGGCTTACTAACTTGTCGGCTAATGATGTCTATACGCTATACAAGTGGCCACTGTTCTATGACACGCAGGATATTGTACAAGCCCTCCAGTTCCAGAACGTTATACGACTCTGCTTCGCGTTTGAGATTCACGCGCGAGTCACCAAAGAGGAGAAGTACAAGAAATACAAGGAGGTTATGCATAAAACAAGAGATTAAAGAGATCTAGGTCCAAGGGGGAGTTTGTTGATGCATGTATGTCCCTAGATCATGATATGTAATGTAATAGATCGTGTTTGTCTGATTATGATGTAATGTGTAATGATTAATAAAATGATATTGATTGTTTGTTATTTGTAATGTCTAATATTTCATTAATGAGTTGATATTGAATTGGTTAATTGGGTTTGTGATTGTTTGAATGGTTACACATAAAGTTATATTAATAAAAACATTCAATCTTAAACTTAATGAAGCTCTCATGCGAATGGCCCATGCGAATGGACCACACGCATGAATAACTTCATACGATTGACTCAGTCAAACAACTGAACCAGGAGACTGGATCAGTCGTATGATTGACACATAAGATTGGCTCAGTCGCACGACTGAACACTCAGTCGTGCGGATGGATCAACCGCATGGTTCAATCGCACGACTGAACCATACTTATGGTCCAGTCGCACGAATGAACAACACTAACCTATAAATAGACCCAATTCGTGGAAAAACGTAAGCATTCACACCATTACGACTCCAGACGTACCCTAGCCGTCCAGAAGCCTCCCAAATCGTTCTCCAAGTTCACAGAACACATTAGATCGATTCCCAATCGACTTCTAACGTTAGATTCAATTCTTGATTGATTCTTCGTGTGTTCTCACTGATTGGATCGCCAATCAAATAGGATTCCGCACTATTTGATCTGGTTTACACGCTAATCACTAGGTATTTCGTTCAAATACCAGGTCCTAACAAAATATGTTAGACAAAACAAGATAGCAAACAACAAAAGTGTATGGTTTTCAAGAATGCTGTATATTGCTTCTCAAGTTCTTTTACAAATGTTACAAAGCATAGATACAAAGTTACAAGTTCTTGAGATACTTTATACTATATCCTACTGTTAGCCATACTTTGAAGGCTAGCTGGATACATAAGACTAGAAAACTACAAAATCAAATGTAGTCAAAAGGCAGATTACTTTTTGACTAGTGACTATGACATGCCATAGCTCACATCATAATATATTACAAAAAGGATAAAAGTACATAAAGTAAAAAGCTCAGACTCAAGACCTCAATGTACATGTACCAAAAGCATAGACCTTTTCACCAACTCATGTAAGTTGGTTACTGAACAGAGTTGCAGAGGAAAAGGTGGTCCAGCTTCATGGTAAAGTACATCAGATAAAAGCATGTTCATAAAAGTCTTCAGAAGAAATCTGTCTTCACTCTTTGGCTTCGGAAGACTTTGTCTTTGAAGCTTCGGAAGACTTCACTTTTGGCTTCGGAAGATGTTGGTCTTGGCTTCGGAAGATTTTACACTTAAAATATTTTTTCTAGTGCAAGGGGTAAAACTTTCGAAACATTTTTACTTCTGTGCTTTAGTGCATGCATGCATAGAGACTTTGGATATTTTGGCTGCATCAAACTTATAGGAATCCTTACAAACTCCCCTAGGCTGATGCTACCACAACATTTGAAGATTTTCAGCTGTTGACAGTCCTTATTATGATGATGACCATGTCCTTCTTCATTAGATGATTAGGGTCATTCAGACTCTCATAGTATCTTCTCATCTCAAAGAGATCATGTAGAGGTAGGTTGAATAAGTCTTGCCATGTATAGACATCTTCACCATCTTGATCTCTGATCACATGCCATCTCGCTAGATTAGTTGTGAAGGTCCAGGATAAGATGGGTCTCTCAGATGCAAAAGGAGCCACTTGAATTGGAGTTGATTGAGCTGCCTCTTCATGAACTTCCTCAGGTTGATCTGACTCACCCTGAGGTATAGCGGTGGATGATTCAGATTTCTTCTTCTTCTTTGACTTTGTTTAGAAGCCATCCCCTTCCTCCTCTTTGAAAACTTTAACTGAGAAAACTAGTCTGCAACACCTTGTTGATCAGTCTTGTCTTGCTCAGTTGGGTGTTCCTCCTTCACAGGTTCAGAAGGAGAGGGAGTTTGACCCTGCTGTGGATCAGAATATGAAGCTTGCTGAGACTCAGTAGGAGGTCCAGGTTGTGTTGTCGCAGGTTGTTCACCCTTAACCTCCACTTTAGGAGGAGCTTGACTTGGAGGGGAGTGTAAATCAATTAGCTCTCCACTTTCGATCTTCTGCTTGATTACCGTAGTGTGCTCATCCATTATGGATAGAGACATAGGGCCAAGTCTCCTTTCGGAAAATCCATACAGCTTCAAGAAGCTCATCATCCTTTGTATGTCAGCAGACTTCTTCATACTCTTTTGGATGATGGCTATTGACTTTGCATCATCTTCCCTCATCTTTCTCTTTGTTGCCTTTTGTTCTTTGAGTACTTGCAGTTCAAGCTGTTTGAGATACTCAAACTCAATGTACTCAAAGGATAAGGGAAGAAGTGAAGATGCCTGGTAGAGACCTGTGGCACTCAGGTAGTTGATCATATTTTCCCTATCTGTTTCTTTGTCTACATGAGGTTCTTGTGTAGTGGCCATAGTCTCTTGCACAGGGCTTTCTTGAACTGGGGAGAGAGTAGGAACATGTTTGTACAGTCTTTTCTGTCTTTTCTCCTCTTTGATTTGGAGGAGCAGCCATGCATCCTCGCTTTCTTCATCTCTCTTGACACTTCCATGTCAGCCAGTTCATTTAGTTACTCTAAAGGGAGAGATATGATCTCATCATGTCATAGTTCTAGGTGTGCAGGTAAGTATTCCTAACTGTTCTCAACCCATCATCTTGAGTGTTTGGTATGGGGGCAGGCATGATTGCAGCTTGCATGAAGCCTGAAGACCCAAAGGAACTTTTGCCCCTTAGCATCCTCTTCCTCTCTCTCCTCCTCCTCAATCTCCTCAAGAGTTAGTCTTAGGTCTAGGAACAATAGATCTAGATCATTTTGTATAGGCTTAGAACTTTAATCAATACTTGTAATGAATGATTATAATTCATTATTTTTATGTATGCATTATGTATATATGTTAACCCATATTTGTGTTGATTTATGTATGATTGCAGGTAAAACATTATACGTGGTTAATGTGTGAAATTGACTAAGTGTAAGAAACATCTACGGATGAACATATTGTTCTTCCGTAGATATGTTTCTTACAAAAACAATCATCCGAATATCTTATGCAGAAGAACAAAATGCCTTCGGAAGATCAAGTACCTTCGGAAGAACATGAAAGCTTCGGAAGAACAAAGTACCTTCGGAAGAACAAACACCTACGGAAGACTAAGTACCTTTGGAAGACAAAGTACCTTCGGAAGACATTACCTTCATAAGAACAAATTATCTTCGGAAGACCTGTTAAGCTATGAAGTCCAAACTCTTGTATTTAAATAATACAAGTGTTAAAAGTCAACAAGTTAACAAGACAATTGCAAATCCCAAGAGATCCGTTGTTTCCTTAACAGAAACACGTGTGCCTAAAAATATGGATCCTAGGTTTCACATTAAAGAACAAACACACAAGCAACCAGACGGCAAACACAAACATCACATCGATTCACACAATCAAACATATACCCTAGCAACCGTCACATCAACATCAACATGTTTGAAGCATTTATTGTTTATATGATTCATTATTTATTCATCTATAATCATTAATCTATTTTAATGAAATACGTTTGAATCAAATCCTGTTTGCTTATTAATTGTGTTCATATCATTGTGTTCGTCATAATCATTATTCATTATATTTGATATTTATTTATTAAACAATTAAACAAGGTTAATGTTGATTCCACAAACATTAACTTGATTTTCTTTAACACTGATAATTCCTGATTGCAATCCTAGGATTCACAGGTGGTATCAGAGCCAAATGCTCATTGATTTAGATCGATTGATCTATCAGTGTTAATAATGTTTAGTTGTTTGCTTCTTTCACTAGATTTGTCAGTTTTTATTGATTAGATATACTGTTTTTAAGCAAATCGTTTTTGTGTGAATCAATTATAAACAATGAATTGTCTTTCAGCGAGTACTATTTCATTACTTGATTAACTTAGATCAATATTCAAATCAATTTAATAGTAGATCTGGGTTATTGATTGATATTCATCAATTGTTCAAGTTTATTTAAACAAATACATCAACAAAATCCTTGATTTGATAATTAATTATCATTAAAAGGATTGACTGATTTGTGACCATAATCGCTTAATTTTTCTTAATTAAGTTTTGTCATTAATTAGTTCATTATTTAAAAGATACTCCACAATAGTTAAAAATCTTAGATTTTAACTAAACATGAGTAACTTTGGTGGATCATCATACCAACCTCCAAAGTTGGAAACAAAAGTAGATTTTAAATCCTGGAAAATCAAGTTGAGGAATCATATGAATTATACAGATTCTGACTTATGGGTGTCAATAACTGAAGGTCCTTATATACCACCCACTCTTGGGCCGGATTTTAATGACAATAACTAAGCCATAAGTATAAAGGATCTGTCACCTGATGATATTAAGAAGGTCAAAGTTGATATTAAAGCATACAACTTGCCTAGTATGGCTTTACCTAAAGAAATATCAATCAGGTGTGAGAATTATAAAACAGCTATTCCTTGTGGAAGATTCTTCATACACTCTGTGAAGGGAGTGATAAAATCAGAAGCATTAGGAATGACACCCTTCGTTCACAATATGAAACCTTTCATCATATTGAGGGTGAATCAATTCCTCAACAACTCAATAGATTTATGCAACTTGTAACAGAGATGAATATCTTGGAGTTGAAATATACTAATGAGGAATTAAACAAAAAGATGCTCCATACTTTGCCTGAAAGTTGGAAGCAAACTGTGTCCATGTTCAAGAACACCATTGACCTCAAAGCAACTGGTTTAGATACATTGGTAGCTAAAGTTGACGCTCTTGAAATGGATGAAAAATCAAGAAACAAGAGTGTGAGAACACATGTACCACCCTATCACTTTAAAGAAACAAAAAGCGCTGGAAGTGCAATCATTTCCAACAATGATAGTGGTAACTCTTGTACTTTGAGTGAAGATAAAGAGGAAGTAAGTTTCTATGCATCAAAGCCTTCAAAGAAATCTTCTCAAAGTAAGTCAAGAAAAGAAAAAGGAAGAACTGATGATATAAGAGATACATTGTCACACCCCCGCTAAAAGCGGAAACACGGGGATGTAACGAGTTCGGGATCGTCATAACACATGGTAAGCGATAGAGATGCAATATAATAAATGTTGACAAGCGTGTCATGACGACACCCGACAACAAGGGGACTTGTGTCGTGTTTAGTCAATATTCATGACAACATAGCCATAAGCATAAACATGATAAATGATTCACATAACCAAATAAAGATGAAATTGTAATGTAAATTCCCACAACCCGGGAACAAGTATCAAAAGATTGTAATTGTTTCATCAGACTATAACATTGTTCAAAATAATTGTTTGTCAAATATGTCTAGTCCAAAAAATGCATCCTAGGGTCTTCACTAAGGCAGCACAACTGGACTCCTCAATTTGCATGTTCACCAGAAAAGATATGCTCAAAATGGTCAACAAACTTGTTGGTGAGCTCGCAGGTTTAAGTAATAAATATGTGATGCTGTATATAGTAAGCGATGTGGAATACCGTGAATACAGTTATATAAACAAGTAAAATCACATGACAATGAGCTTTGCAACCAAACCTAGCGACGTACACAAAGATATTGTCGGAATATATTCACCCAAGGGCCCGTTCCTGGCCACTGATGGTACCAACTAGTATACCAACGAACAAGGGTGGGGGTGTCAACCCAGTAGTACTACCAATACCTATCCGTCGGTTCCCACACTAGAATTAAATAGTTGCAAAGATAGAACCACACAGCAGACCCAAGCATGTATCAGATAAGTACTTGCAAAACAGTATCACGTTGATTCCATGTATGTAAATTGTAAGAAAAGTGTACAGCATTGAAAATGGGTGAGCATACTTTTCCCCCAAGTTGTAAATGATTGAAATATTGTAAGCGTAAAAGGGGCCACGAAACTCACTTGTTAAGTGGTAAGTATGTATGATCAAAGTATCCAAATGTTGAATGCAAATGAATGAGCAAACACCTATTGATAGTTATTGTTAAGCATTTATGATATGAATGAAGCATATAATATTGTTCGGTCGGTTCGGGTTGCATCGGTTGGGTCGCGTGTAACACACACAAACAGACACAAGTATTAGATCTTATGTAGATCCAAGTACTAGACATCGTCGCCATTGCTGATGATATTTGTGTAAAAGTTTCATTCTCATTGAAGATGTATTTGGTAAACATTAATAGTTATAAATTGGTTATGGATACTTGCAAGATGTTAAGTTGATTTAATTTGAAATAGTATTTGTAGGCTTGATAGCGTTGACTTTAATCTTTGTGGCCGAACAATGGCAACTGTGTTAATGTTACCTCAACATCACACGACATACACACACCATGCATACGAAGGAATTCACACACAACAACTTCAGTCGCACGACAGGACCAGACGCACGACTCAACACTCCATTCGCACGAATCAACCCTCAATCGTGCGAATCAGCTTCATTCGTACGATTGAGCCTTCATTCGTACGACTGGCATTCAGTCGTACCACACAACAACCAATCGCACGACTCAACCTCCATACGCACGAATCAACCTTCAATCTTGCGAATCAGCTACATTCGTGCGATTGGACTCCAGTCGTGCGATACACGCACAATCGCATACATTCATTCGGTCACCTGACTCAATCGCACATATTCATTCACTCGCATGACTCAATTGCACATATTCATTCGCACGCATGACTCATTCGCACACATACAAACAGTCGCACGACTCAGTCGCACGACATACCCAGTCGCACAACTCAGTCGCACGATTGACTCAAACGCATGGCTCAGTCGCACGACTCACCCAGTCGCACGACTCAATCGCATGACAGACCCAGTCGCCTGGACAGCAGAATCGTGACTGTTGACGGGTTGAGCAGCCTTCGGCTGCTCCGAACACGAGTTTTACACAACAAGAACTTCCAGAAACACACTACAAACATAAACAAACATGAAGCACACGTAGAAAGACCTCACACGCACTCACACGACCTCATGTGTTCGGGTTGAACCCGAACACCCGAAACCCTAGAATGGCCAGCCGTGAATAAGCAAGAAAAGGGACAACTAAATTCGTCTACCTGCTAGAATGGAGTAGACTAGGCTGTAGATGAAGTCTAGACGACGAAAACAAGACCAAGCGGGTCGGATTTGGTGTTAGAATGAAGATGAGAGGTGAAGAAGAAGAAGATGGAGGTGAAGATGAAGTAATGGTTCTAGGGCTGGAAAAATGGGGCTTTTTATACCCATTCCAAGTTTGCAAAATGTCAAGTTTAGTCCCTGCACTTAACCCCCGAGTTTCCCAAATTTGTTTCAGTTGAAAAACGACTTTGTTAGGTTATAAAAATGTATTTAATTTTATTTATAAATTAAAAATTATTTTATTAGTGACGTTAATTTTATATAAAAATGATATTTTTTTGGCGGTTTCGAAGATGAAAGTTTTAAAAGTTTTTAAGGATAGCATATGATTACAATGAAAGCACAAGCACAACGATGATAAAGCAAGCATGATATCCACATAAAGAGTTAATAAAAATGAGGAATGATCGATCAAAGAAGAGTTAACTTAAGGTGACGGATGTCACAGTATCCCCCAGTTGAGAGAATTTCGTCCCGAAATTCAGCTGGAGTTAGGTCCAAGGGTGTCATCCTCGAATTGATGTGGATATTTGAGTTTGATCTGATCTTCTCGTTCCCATGTAAACTCTGGCCCTCGTTTTGAATTCCACCTTACGCGAACAATAGGTATTCTACTGCGCTTCAGTTGCTTGACTTTTCGATCCATGATCTCAATGGGTTCCTCAACAAAATGAAGCTTTTCTTCGATCTTGATTTCCTCAATTGGCACGTGAAGGGATTCTTCGGCCAAACACTTCTTGAGGTTCGACACGTGAAAAGTATCATGCACACCGCTGAGTTCTTGTGGCAACCTTAATCGGTAAGCCACTCGACCGATTCTTTCCGTAATCTCGAATGGTCCAACGTATCTTGGGGCTAACTTCCCTTTCTTTCCAAATTGAACGACTCCTTTCCAAGGGGAGACTTTAAGTAAGACAAGATCCCCAATGTCGAATTCTAGAGGCTTCCGACGGTTGTCGGCATAGCTCTTTTGGCGATCTCTTGCAGCTTTCAGTCGGTCTTTGATTTGAAAGATCTTGTTAGTTGTTTCTTGAATGATCTTTGGGCCTGTTAGCTGACTTTCACCAATCTCGGCCCAACAAACGGGTTATCAGCATTTCCTTCCATATAACGCTTCGAATGGAGCACATCCAATGCTTGTATGGTAGCTGTTGTTGTAAGAGAACTCGATCAACGGTAGATGAGCATCCCAACTACCACCAAAGTCGATTACACACGCTCTCAACATGTCTTCTAGCGTTTGTATAGTTCGTTCACTTTGACCATCTATCTGAGGGTGATAGGCGGTACTCATATCTAATCGAGTGCCCATCGCTTTCTGTAGTGTCTGCCAAAATCGCGAAGTAAATCGGCTGTCACGGTAGGATATGATTGACACCGGCACCCCGTGCCGTGTCACGACCTCTTTGATGTACAATCTCGCCAACTTATCCATTTTGTAGTCTTCTCGGATAGGCAAGAAATGAGCTGACTTCGTCATCCGATCCACTACGACCCATATCGAATCATGCCCGCTGCTTGTTCTAGGGAGTTTGTTAATGAAATCCATGGCTATATTCTCCCATTTGCACTCGGGAATTTCAGGTTGCTGTAATAATCCCGATGGTTTCTGATGTTCAGCTTTAACTCTCGAACATGTCAAGCATCTGCTGACGTACAACGCAATGTCTTTCTTCATACCTGGCCACCAGTACAGATCTTTGAGATTATGATACATCTTGTCTGCACCAGGATGAATAGAATATCACGTCTTGTGGGCTTCACCCATGACTAAGGTACGCACACCATCCCATCTGGGTACCCATATGCGATCCATGAAGTATTGTATACCATCATCCTTGCTAATCATCTGTTTATCTAACCCTCGGAATTCTTCTCCCGCAAGGTTTTTTTCTTTCAGTGCATCACTTTGTGCAATTTGGATCTGGGCTTTCAAATTCGTTTGAATAGTCAATCCCAACACTCGAGCACGTAGTGGTGTCACGCGTTCTTTGCGGCTTAAAGCATCAGCCACCACGTTAGCTTTCCCCGGATGATACCGGATTTCACAATCGTAGTCAGTAAGTATCTCTACCCAACGTCGGCGACGCATATTGAGTTCCTTCTGGTCCAGGATATGTTGGAGGCTCTTATGATCTGTGTAGATGATGCATTTGGTTCCATACAGGTAATGCCTCCAAATCTTGGGTGCAAATACTATAGCGCCCAACTCAAGATCATGAGTTGTATAGTTCTTTTTGTGCACCTTAAGTTGTCGCGAAGCATAGGCGATCACCTTATCCTTCTACATTAGCACACATCCCAATCCTTGATGTGAAGCATCGCAGTATACTACAAAATCATCAGTTTCGTCTGGAAGGGACATTATAGGCGCGTTACACAACTTCTCTTTCAACGTTTGGAACGCTTGTTCTTGTGCATGTCCCCAATCAAACTTCTTGTCTTTCTGAGTAAGTAGGGTTAATGGCTGCGCGATCTTTGAAAAGTTTGCGATGAAACGACGATAGTAACCGGCCAATCCTAAAAATTTCCGTATCTCTGATGGTGTCTGGGGCGTGTCCCATTTCTACACTGCCTCGATCTTGCCCGGATCTACATGAATCCCGTTCTTGTTAACCACATGACCCAAAAACTTCACTTCCCGCAGCCAAAATTTACACTTCGAGAACTTGGCGAAAAGTTTCTCTTCCCGTAGCAGTTCCAGAATTGCCCGAAGGTTTTCTTCATGATCCTCTTTCGTTTGGGAGTAGATAAGTATATCGTCTATGAATACGATGACAAACTTATCCAAGTAAGGTTTGCACACCCGATTCATTAGATCCATAAACACGGCTGGTGCGTTAGTCAGCCCGAACGGCATGACTAAGAACTTATAGTGCCCATAACGAGTTCTAAACGCTGTCTTCGGTATGTCATCCTCGAAAACCCTTAGCTGATTATATCCAGAATGAAGGTCAATCTTTGAGAAATACGAAGCTCCTTGCAGCTGATCAAACAGATCGTCGATCCGGGGGAGAGGATATCGATTCTTCACGGTTAACTTGTTCAACTCACGGTAATCGATACACATGCGGAACGACCCATCCTTCTTTTTGATAAATAATACCGGTGCTCCCCACGGTGAATGACTCGGTCGGATAAAACCCTTCTCCAGTAGCTCTTGTAACTGACTAGATAACTCTTGCATCTTGGATGGCGCTAACCGATAGGGCGTCTTCGCTACCGGTGTAGCTCCAGGAACCAACTCTATACGGAATTCCACCTGTCGTGGAGGAGGCAAACCAGACAAGTCATTAGGAAATACATGTCGGTAGTCCCGTACCACTGGAATATCTACTAGTTTCCTCTCTTCGTCCTTCTTTTCAACCACATGAGCCAGAAAAGCGTAGCATTGCTTTCGTAAACTTCGGCGTGCTTTCATGCAGGAAATAAGCTTTAAGTTCCATCCCAGTCGTTCTCCCTGAATCCTGAGTACCTCCCCGTTTGGCATGGGAATTCGTACTACTTTGTCCCGACAGACAATCTCTGCTCCGTTTTGCGACAACCAATCCATACCCACAATCACGTCAAAACTTCCAAACTCAAAGGGTATCAAGTCTATATCGAAGGCATGGTCCTCCAATATTAACGAGAACTTCCTAATAATCTCATCGGCCTGAACAACCCTACCATTGGCCATTTCTACAGAGTAGCTAGTTTCTAGCCTACTAGGACTCAAATCAAGCAATTGCACAAACTCAGAAGATATAAAGCTATTGTCTGCTCCAGTATCAAATAATATACATGCGAAGTGATGGTTGAGTAAGTGCGTACCCGTGACAACATTCGGGTCCTGACGAGCATCGTTGGCTCCAATAACAAATGCACGTCCATGAGCTGCATTCCCCTGATTGGTCGGGCCTTGATTTCCATCTATAGCCATCACTTGCTCCTGGTTGTTTCATTGCTGACCCGGTGCCCGATTCAGCCTGGGGCACATGTTTTTGTAATGATCAGGGCTTCCACACTCATAACAAGCCCTTGCATTCCCGGCGGGGTTAACCGCGTTGACAGGTGCCACAAGGTTCGGCGCAGTTCTACAGTCTCTCGCCAAATGCCCCGGGCGTCTACAGTTCGCGCACACCTGGCACTGCATTCCTGGGGGATGATGATACTTGCACCTGTCATATTTGGGGTGCGGCCCCACATACTCTCTCTTGCCCTGAATCACGGCCACAAAATTTCTGGTGGTCTTGGCCCTCTTATCAAACTTCCCGGCACTCGACCGGCTCGTTTCTCCAACATCTTTTCTCTTCTCTGCTCCTCTGCCCAGACCCCCGTTCTCACCATTTCATCAGTCAAAGCGCCAGCCTTCAAAATTGCGCTCTGAATAGTAGGAGGAGCAGCTGCTGTAACCATTGCTTGAATTTGAGGCGCAAGTCCCCAAATATACCTCTTGATTCTCTTTGATTCCGGCGTGACCAGATGCGGAACCAATCTTGCCAGCTCATGAAAACGATCCGTATAAGCTGCATGTCCGGCCCCCACCATAGCATGATTCCGGAACTCATGCTCCAATTTCTGCATCTCGTTGAGGGGGCAGTATTCCTCTGTAATCAAAGCTTTAAACTCGTCCCATGACATCTGCATCGCAGATTCTCTTCCTCTAGCTTGAACCTGGGTGTTCCACCAGGTTAGGGCCTTGCCCTGCAATGAACATGTGGCATATTTGATTCTCAGGCTGTCGAGGCACTCACTGATGTCAATCACTGCCTCCATCTTTTCTAGCCACCTAGTCAGGGCTATCGCCCCACCTTTCCTATCAGATTCTCTCGGTTTGCAAGCCACAAACTCTTTGTATGAACACCCCCGTCTAGCATTAACAACCCCAGTCTCGATACCGGCTGTACCACCATTCCTGCCCTCCTGATTGCTTTCGTTTGCGGTTGGGTTTCCATTTCCTACTTCAGTTTCGATCCCACGTTGAGCTCTTTCTCCATTATCTCCATTATCATTGCCACCGTCCCTGTGGGGGTGGTGTTGCTAGAGTGCATCGCTCACTTGGGCCACGATAGTAGGAATCAGTGCGGCCAACTGTTGAGTGATCAAGGCTGCCATATCAGTGTCTCCAGTTCCCTGATTGTTACTGGCAGGACCATCATTAGTTCTTGGTGCTCTACCTCTGCCTCTGCCTCTGTCCCTTGGGGCTTCACTCCCGCCACTATTGCTGCGGGTAACTCTTCGAGGCGGCATTTTCTAATCATAGAAATAGTAAACACGTAAGCTTAAATCATTTCAAAGTGTATTATCCATAACACTCATCAAGTCCAGTATTCCCAAGTTAATATCACACTCATTGTCATCACACAGCGCATGCAATTCGTGTAGTTCTCACACCATGAATTGATAATGTCTCAACAATAGTCCATCATATCAATTGTAATCCCATGTATATAATCACGTTTAGTCTAGCGGAGGTTGTTTATTTCTTCCTCTTTCGAGGTTTCAGACATAACCTCCTCAGGGTTATACTCAATGTCCAAGGTCAAGCGCAATAATATGATCTGTGAAGTTCTCTTCGGGTTTAGTACCCGGATTTGATAAACCAAGTCGGCGCGCAGAGGGAATGGAAGATCCAATAGAAGCATCCCATAAGGAGTGAGCACAAGGGCTCTCTCACAGGGTGGTAAGATCACATAACAGATAGATAAACAAATCAAGTAACGAGGAACACATACACGAGATATAATATGCATACAGATCCTAGCATGCAAATCTACATGAAGGTTCCTAGGTTATAGTCTAGGTCAAGCGTATTGCCTAATTATCTATAAGCAATGGCTCTGATACCAATCTGTCACACCCCCGCTAAAAGCGGAAACACGGGGATGTAAGGAGATCGGGATCGTCATAACACATGGTAAGCGATAGAGATGAAATATAATAAATGATGACAAGTGTGTCATGACGACACCCGACAACAAGGGGACTTGTGTCATGTTTAGTCAATATTCACGACAACATAGCCATAAGCATAAACATGATAAATGATTCACATAACCAAATAAAGACGAAATTGTAATGTAAATTCCCACAACCCGGGAACAAGTATCAAAAGATTGTAATTGTTTCATCAGACTACAACATTGTTCAAAATAATTTTTTGTCAAATATGTCTAGTCCCAAAAATGCATCCTAGGGTCTCCACTAAGGCAGCACACCTAGACTCCTCAATTTGCATGTTCACCTGAAAAGATATGCTCAAAATGGTCAACAAAATTGTTGGTGAGCTCACAGGTTTAAGTAATAAATAAGTGATGCTGTATATAGTAAGCGATGTGGAATACCGTGAATACAGTTATATAAACAAGTAAAATCACATGACAATGAGCTTTGCAACCAAACCTAGCGACGTACACAAACATATTGTTGGAATATATTCACCCAAGGGCCCGTTCCTGGCCACTGATGGTACCAACTAGTATACCAACGAACAAGGGTGGGGGTGTCAACCCAGTAGTACTACCAATACCTATCCGTCGGTTCCAACACTAGAAATAAATAGTTGAAAGATAGAACCACACAGCAGACTCAAGCATGTATCAAATAAGTACTTGCAAAACAATATCACGTTGATTCCATGTATGTAAATTGTACAACATTGAAAATGGGTGAGCATACTTTTCCCCCAAGTTGTAAATGATTGAAATATTGTAAGCGTAAAAGAGGCCACGAATCTCACTTGTTAAGTGGTAAGTATGTATGATCAAAGTATCCAAATGTTGAATGCAAATGAACGGTCAAACACCTATTGACAGTTATTGTTAAGCATTAATGATATGAATGAAGCATATAATATTGTTTGGTCGGTTTGGGTTGCATTAGTTGGGTCGCGTGTAACATAAACAAACAGACATAAGTATTAGATCTTATGTAGATCCAAGTACTAGACATCGTCGCCATTGCTGATGATATTTTTGTAAAAGTTTCATTGTCATTGAAGATGTAATTGGTAAACATTAATAGTTATTAATCGGTTATGGATACTTGCAAGATGTTAAGTTGATTTAATTTGAAATAGTATTTGTAGGCTTGATAGCGTTGACTTTAATCTTTGTGGCCGAACAATGGCAACTGTGTTAATGTTACCTCAACATCACACGACATACACACACCACGCATATGAAGGAATTCACACACAACAACTTCAGTCGCACGACAGGACCAGACGCACGACTCAACACTCCATTCACACGAATCAACCCTCAATCGTGCGAATCAGCTTCATTCGTACGATTGAGCCTTCATTCGTATGACTGGCATTCAGTCGTACCACACAACACCCAATCGCACGAATCAACCTCCATACGCACGAATCAACCTTCAATCATGCGAATCAGCTACATTCGTACGATTGAACCTTCATTCGTGCGATTGGACTCTAGTCGTGCGATACACGCCCAATCGCATACATTCATTCGGTCACCTGACTCAATTGCACACATTCATTCACTCGCATGACTCAATCGCACACATTCATTCGCACGCATGACTCATTCGCACACATACACACAGTCGCACGACTCAGTCGCACGACATACCCAATCGCACAACTCAGTCGCACGATTGACTCAGACGCATAGCTCAGTCGCACGACTCACCCAGTCGCACGACTCAATCGCATGAAAGACCCAGTCGCCTGGACAGCAGAATCGCGACTGTTGACGGGCTGAGCAGCCTTCGGCTGCTCCAAACACGAGTTTTACACAACAAGGACTTCCAGAAACACACTACAAATGTACACAAACATGAAGCACACGCAGAAAGACCTCACACGCACCCACACGACCTCATGTGTTCGGGTTGAACCCGAACACCCGAAACCCTAGAATGGACATCCGTGAATAAGCAAGAAAAGGGACAACCAAAGTCGTCTACCTGCTAGAATGGAGTAGACTAGGCTGTAGATGAAGTCTAGACGACGAAAACGAGACCAAGCAGGTCGGATTTGGTGTTAGAATGAATATGAGAGGTGAAGAAGAAGAAGATGGAGGTGAAGATGAAGTAATGGTTCTAGGGCTGGAAAAATGGGGCTTTTTATACCCATTCCAAATTTGCAAAATGTCAAGTTTAGTCCCTGCACTTAACCCTCGAGTTTCCCAAATTTGTTGCGGTTGAAAAACGACTTTGTTAGGTTATTCATATTAATTATAAAAATGTATTTAATGATATTTATAACTTAAAAATAGTTTTATTAGTGACATTAATTTTATATAAAAATGATATTTTTTTGGCGGTTTCGAAGATGAAAGTTTTAAGAGTTTTTAAGGATAGCATATGATTACAATGAAAGCACAAGCACAACGATGATAAAGCAAGCATGAAATCCACATAAAAAGTTAGTAAAAATGAGGAATGATCGATCAAAGAAGAGTTAACGGAAAGCCTCGTTAATTGACAGACCTTAAGGTGACGGATGTCACATACATCTACATCATCAGCAAAGTCTTCATCAAATAGCAAACAAACAGAGCCCATCACTATCATTCTAGACTCTGAAGAACAAAAAGCAGCCTTTGCAGCTTTCAGTTCAAGTTTTTAAGCTTACCTGGGAAGCTCCTTAACATCTGCCAACATTTGCTAGCAAGACTTGGAAAAACTACATCCAGATGTAGTAGAAGAGATGGATCTACAATGGCAAATGGCACAGCAAGTAAATCATCAAAGATTGGTGTGGATAAGTCAAAGGTAAGATGTTTCAAATGCAATCTCTATGGACATTTCTCTAGAGATGTAATCATTAATCAAATCCTGACTTGACACAACAAAAGCAACACAGTCTCATCAACCATCATCATCTCAAAGATCTTTCAGACAACCACAACTGACCAACTCATCCTCACCAGCCATAAACATATCAGCAGGAACAAGTAACTCTAAAGAAACTAGGATGATCATACTTCAAGATAGAACATGTGACTGGAGTATGTATGATAAGGAAGTCTTGGAAGAAAATCAAGCTTTAATGGCTCACATGGAGAACAAAGTTCCACCCATGGCTAGAGAGGTAAGAGATAGGTTATGTTCATCAATATGCGTTGAGGAAGTTGAAAGATATAGAGTCCATGCTCAACAACTGGCAGATAAAGTTAAAGAAACAATGATTTTAAATGAATCTCATGTAAGAGAACGTAAATTATATCAAATCAAAATTAACTCTAAACAAAAGGATTTAGAAAAACTTGTTTTAGAAAATTACAGTTTAAAAAGCACAAGTTGAGTATCTGAGTACTTCCTTAACTAAATCCATGGCTGATCATGCATCAACTGAAGTGAAACTTCAGAAGTTTCAACTTTCATCTCAGCAATATGACAAATTATTAAATTCTCATATTGAATCAAAGAACAGGTATGGGTTGGGATACAATGTTGTTGCACCTCCTATAAACAATAATTACTCACCTTTACTTGAACCAATGACAAATAACTTGTCAAATCATTTTATGCCAAGCACCAAGTTTGAAACAAACTCTAATCAAACAAGTTAACCACAATGAAACTGAGGTGAATGAAACTGAGGTGAATAAAACTGAGTCTTCTAAATCAGAAAATATTAAACAAAATGACTTAGAATTTGACTTTGGTGAGTGTGATGACTTGGATGATTCTGATGAACATGATGATGATCTACTGATCATTGGTAAGAATGCTGCTTTTGAAACACTCATTCCCAAAGTTCTTGAAGAAACAAAGTTGTCATATCCTCCACAACAAAGAAACATGCTGAAGACAATTTTCAAGAGATTAGCTCAGCTAAATAAAGGTCTTCTGAACTTTATTAGCAACAAAAACCTTCAAATGAAGAAATTGAAAAGTGTGCATCTATTGAGGAAGTACACACATCTTCCGTAGAAAAATGAAAGAAGAAACACTCGGCAAATCTTCAGCGGAAGAAGAAACCTTCTTAAGTAGAAGATCAGTGGAAAACCAATATACTGATTTAGTCGATGATCTGCGGAAGGAAAAATCCGCAGCAAACAAATCAAAGCCTCAAAAGGTGAAAAAGGATAAATCAACTACAAAATTGGAGAAAGATGCAAAACCTCAAAAGTTCACAAAGAAGAATAAAGTAATTGATTCTGACAAAGAATCAGAGGAAATGTATTGCAAATGGTGTGATATGGAAAACCACAACACTGAAGATTGTTTGTTAAGTAGTTATTGTTCTATTTGCAATATGAACAATCACATGACTTCTGACTGCTACTTTAACAAACATTGAGCTATTTGTAACAAAAATAACCATTTAACTCAGGAATGTTATTTCAACAAAAAGAACAAGACAAAGAGCACAAAGAAGAAAACATTTGATAAAGCTGAATCAGACTCTCAATCTACTGATTATGAAAAAGATTCAAAAACTAAGAAGCAGCAACAAAAATAAAAGCCAAAACCAAAGGAGAAAACATCCTAATGTTCAACCTTTGAAGAAAAGAACAGCATTTCAACAATCCAAAAGACCTCACAAAAGGGTGGATTTGACTGAAAAAGAACAAATATTGATGATGCTTTCCTTGATAGTTTTGAAAAGGGATCTCATATAGCTCATTCAAAATTACCGAATCAAAACATCAAACAAACACATAATCTTGATTCCAGATCATTGGTTTGAAGGCAAAACATGTCATAATCATCAATAATGAACTGTTTGATTCTTGATTATCATTAAAACTGTTCGTATTCGTATGTTTGTAGTGTTGATTCTAAACTATTCTTCTTATGGGTGTCAATAACTGAAGGTCCTTATATTCCACCCACTCTTGGGCCGGATTATAATGACAATAATCAAGCCATAAGTATATAGGATTTGTCACCTGATGATATTAAGAAGGTCAAAGTTGATATTAAAGCATACAACTTGCTTAGTATAGCTTTACCTAAAGAAATATTAATAAGGTGTGAGAATTATAAAACAGCAATTCCTTGTGGAAGATTCTTCATACACTCTGTGAAGGGAGTGATGAAATCAGAAGCATTAGGAAGGACACCCTTCGTTAACAATATGAAACCTTTCATCATATTGAGGGTGAATCAATTCCTCAACAACTCAATAGATTTATGCAACTTGTAACAGAGATGAATATCTTGGAGTTGAAATATACTAATGAGGAATTAAATAAAAAGATGCTCCATACTTTGCCTGAAAGTTGGAAGCAAACTGTGTCCATGTTCAAGAACACCATTGACCTCAAATCAACTGGTTTAGATACATTGGTAGCTAAAGTTGAGGCTCTTGAAATGGATGAAAAATCAAGAAAAAAGAGTGTGAGAACACATGTATCACCCTATCACTTTAAAGAAACAAAAAGTGTTGGAAATGCATTCATTTCCAACAATGATAGTGGCAACTCTTGTATTTTGAGTGAAGATAAAGAGGAAGTAAGTTTCTATGCATAAAAGCCTTCAAAGAAATCTTCTCAAAGTAAGTCAAGAAAAGAAAAAGGAAGAATTGATGATATAAGAGATACTTCTACATCATCAGCAAAGTCTTCATAAAATAACAATTAAACAGAGCCCAACACTATCATTCTAGACTCTAAATAACAAAAAGCAGCCTTTGCAGCTTTCAATTCAAGTTTTTAAGCTTACCTGGGAAGCTCCTTAACATCTACCAACATTTGCTAGCAAGACTTGGAAAAACTACATCCAGATGTAGTAGAAGAGATGGATCTACAATGGCAAATGGCGCAACAAGTAAATCATCAAAGATTGGTGTAGATAAGTCAAAGGTAAGATGTTTCAAATGCAATCTCTATGGACATTTCTCTAGAGATGTAATCAACAATCAAATCCTGACTTTACACAAAAAAAGCAACACAGTCTCACCAACCATCATCATCTCAAATATTTTTCAGACAACCGCAACTGACCAACTCATCCTCACCAGCCATAAACATATCATCAGGAACAAGTAACTCTAAAGAAACTAGGCTGATCATACTTCAAGATGGAACATGTGACTGGAGAATGTATGATAAGGAAGTCTTGGAAGAAAATCAAGCTTTAATGGCTCACATGGAGAACAAAGTTCCACCCATGGCTAGAGAAGTAAGAGATAGGTTATGTTCATCAATATGTGTTGAGGAAGTTGTAAGATAGAGAGTCCATGCTCAACAACTGGCTAATAAAGTTAAACAAACAATGATTTTAAATGAATTTCATGTAAGAGAACATAAACTATATCAAATCAAAAATTAACTCTTTCCAAAAGGATTTAGAAAAACTTGTTTTAGAAAATTACAGTTTAAAAAGCACAAGTTGAGTATCTGACTACTTCCTTAACTAAATCCATGGCTGATCATGCATCAACTGAAGTGAAACTTCAGAAGTTTCAACTTTCATCTCAGCAATATGAGAAATTATTAAATTCTCATATTGAATCAAAGAACAGGTATGGGTTGGGATGCAATGTTGTTGCACCTCCTATAAACAATAATTACTCACCTTTACCTGAATCAATGACAAATAACTTGTCAAATCATTTTATGCCAAGCACCAAGTTTGAAACAAACTCTAATCAAACAAGTTAATCACAATGAAACTGAGGTGAATGAAACTAAGGTGAATAAAACTGAGTCTTCTAAATCAGAAAATATTAAACAAAATGACTCAGAATTTGACTTTGATGAGTGTGATGACTTGGATGATTCTGATGAACATGATGATGATCTACTGAACATTGGTAAGAATGCTGCTTTTGAAACACTCATTCCCAAAGTTGTTGAAGAAACAAAGTTGTCATATCCTCCAAAACAAAGAAACATGCTGAAGACCATTTGCAAGAGATTAGCTCAGCTAAATAAAGGTCTTCTGAACTTTATCAGCAACAAAAACCTTCAAATGAAGAAATTGAAAAGTGTGCATCTATTGAGGAAGTTCACACATCCTTCGTAGAAAAGGAAAGAAGAAACACTCAGCAGATCTTCAGCGGAAGAAGAAACCTTCTTAAGTAGAAGATCAGTGGAAAACCAAATCTAATGATTCAGTCGATGATCTGTAGAAGGCAAAATCTACAGCAAACAAATCAAAGCCTCAAAAGCTAAAAAAGGATAAATCAACTACAAAATTGGAGAAGGATGCAAAACCTCAAAAGTTGACAAAGAAGAAGAAAGTAATTGATTCTGACAAAGAATCAGAGGAAATGTATTGCAAATGGTGTGATATGAAAAACCACGACACTAAAGATTTGTTGATGCATGTATGTCCCTAGATCATGATTTGTAATGTAATAGATCTTGTCTGTCTGATTATGATGTAATTTGTATTGATTAATGAAATGACATGGATTGTTTGTTATTTGTAATGTTTAATATTTCATTAATGAGTCGTGATTGAATTGATTGGGTTTATGATTGTTTGAATGGTTACACATAATGTTATATTAATTAAAACATTCAAACTTAACTTATTGAAGTTCTCATGCGAATGGCCCATGCGAATGGACCATACGCATGAATAACTTCATACGATTGACTCAATCGCACGACTGAACCAGGAGACTGGATTAGTCGTATGATTGACACATAAGATTGGCTAAGTCACACGACTGAACACTCAGTCGTGCGGATGAATCAACCGCATGGTTCAATCGCACGACTGAACCATACTTATGGCCCAGTCGCACGATTGAATAATACTAACCTATAAATAGACCCAATTCGTGGAAAAACGCAAGCATTGATACCATTACGATTCCAGACGTACCCTAGCCGTCCAGAGACCTCGCAAATTGTTCTCCAAGTTCACAGAACACATTAGATCGATTCCTAATCGACTTCTAACGTTAGATTCAATTCTCGATTGATTCTTCGCGTGTTCTCACTGATTGGATCGCCAATCAAATAGGATTCCGCACTATTTGAGTTGGTTTAACACGCTAATCACTAGGTATTTCGTTCAAATACCAGGTCCTAACAAGTGGTATCAGAGCTTTGGCTCTTGATTACGTGTTGATTCAATCAAGATTGCATAAAAGTTTGTGTTTTTGCATTAAAAACGCAATCTTTAGTGTCAAAAGTGATCTTGGACGTTCCCAGCTCATCGAAGTTTGGTTTCTACGGACTTAGGCGATTAGAACTTGTGAAATTTCGAATTTTTACGGCTGAAACCCGTCAAACCTAGAAATTTTCGCAAAACAGCAGCTTCAGTCGCACGAGTGACCCATTCGCACGACTGGAGTCCATTCGCACTGCTCATTCGCAAGATTGGACCTAGTCGCACCTTCATTCGGCCGACTGAACCGTTCGTTCGCATAGCTCATACGCACCAGATTCATTCGCACGACTGAACCAATCGC
Source organism: Flaveria ramosissima (assembly GCA_025215565.1). Classification (NCBI taxonomy): domain Eukaryota; kingdom Viridiplantae; phylum Streptophyta; class Magnoliopsida; order Asterales; family Asteraceae; genus Flaveria; species Flaveria ramosissima. Next base: position 14,118,326 of record CM046044.1, on the reverse strand, counting down.
CCAGTTCAGCCGCACGATTGAACCAGTCGCAGAGTTCATACGCACGACTAGACCATTCGCACTCTTCAGTCGCATCAGTGAATGTTTGTTTGATTAGACTTAAAGTTATTCGCCATGGAAGATCAGATGTCAGCTTTTACTGCTGGGAAGGACTCTAGGATACAGAACCTGCTGCTGCTTGAGAGTGAGGTGGGTAATCACAATAAACCACCAAAGCTCTTGACTTTAGATGAGTTTCCCCACTGGAAACAACGTTTTGAGATCTACCTCAATGGAGTAGATCCTAATCTGTGGGAAGCCATTGAGATTGGTTATAGTACACCGGTGGGAGCTGATGGAGTTAAGCTAACGTTAGGTGGGATGACAGACGCACAGAAAGTCAAATACAATGCAGAGAAAAGGGTTTATGCATTGATTACTCAGTCTATCCCCAAAGACATATTCCACCAGTATTCAGAGAATAAGCAGTCCAAGAAACTGTGGGATGAGCTAGAGAAGAGGTATGATGGGAATGCTTCGTTGAAGGCAATCAAGGCAAAGGAGTTAAAGAAGGAATTCGATAACTTCTCATCGATTGGTAACGAGAGTTTAGACGACGTGATAGATAGATTCTACCACTTGATGAGCGAACTGCATACACATGGAGTGGAAACGACCATGGAAGAGAAAGTGAGTAACTTTGCAGACGGATTGCCTGATAAGTGGGCTTCATTCGTGTCTAACCTGAGACAGAATGGAATGCTTGCAAAGCTGGATATTAATGACTTCAATCTTAAGTTGCGAGAAGAAGCACTAAGGATGAAGTACAGAGCTCAGAAGTCCTCATACACACAAAATCCAGCTTTGTACAACGCCACGCCTCAAGCTAAGACATCTGGGGCACCTCTCCAGACTGCATTTGTGTCTAGCTCGTCAGGTCCTTCACATGCTTCTCCTTCTGGATCAGACACGTCAGGGTCGTCTTGTACCCACTATATTGGATCAGGAGCAAGTGCTACCAAACTGAAGACCGAAAACCTCGGTAATGTGACTGTGGAAGTAGCTCGAGAGCATATGGATCTTTTAGCTGCAGTGGTTCATTCATATGATGGACTTGTTGCCGGAAAGATTGGAAACTGCCATCTGGCAGACGAGGACTACGAGCAGGTTGACGAAATGGAGCTTGAGAGGATGGATATAATGTGGGCCTTAGCTAGTGTTGTCCGGAGGGCAAAGAAGTTTGTTAAAAAGACCGGACAGAACCTAGTAGCTACTAAGGATACCACATTTGGCTTTGACAAGAGCAAAGTGACCTGCTTCAACTGTGGAGAGAAGGGGCACTTCAAGAGAGAATGTGTCAAGCCAAAGAAGACGGGTAATGGGAACCCGTTCTCGTCCTTTACTCGCCAAGACAAGCAAGCTTCCGGTTCTACTTCATCAAACAAGGATCCAAAAGCCTTGACTGCTCATGATGATGAAGGACAGGATTGGAGTTTCAGGTTTGTCTCACAAGGGGAATCAAACATTGCCAGTGTAGAGGATATTGATGATGATTCTGCGAGTGAAGGTGATCTAGCAGTTGAGATAGCGATGTCACATAGTGACGAAGCAACTGCAGCCGAGGTCAGTTACAAGCCAAAGGAGGAGACTTCCACGTCAGAGACAGAAAAGACAGAATCACCAGAACCAGAGACATCTGATGCTGCGTTGATGGCTAGCTCTTCTGAACCAACTCAGGTAAGTACTACTGACCAAATGTTTAACAATCATGCTTGTTCTGGTTGTGATACTTTTAGGCATAGCATAGATGAAAAATTTGCTAGGTTATTAGATCATAATGATAACTTAGTAAAAGATTTGCAACTGTGCACTGAGGCTAAAAGAGTATTAAAACAAATTGAGCATAGTTATAAAGAAAAGATAGACCTATTGACTAAACAGCTTAGGGAAACCAAAATAGTTGCCTTTAACCAAGCAAATGACATTAGGTACTATCTAAACTCCCTAGAAGACACTAAGAAGCAAAAGGCAGTTCTAGAAGTAGAAGTAAATTCATTAAAACAGAAACTGCATAGTTGGACTAGTTGTTCACACATAGTTCAACACTTAGTGAGAGAAAGGAATAACGGGGAGGGATTGGGTTACAAAGTGGTTCCACCACCACCTGAGACCCTGATGAACACTAAGACTAGACCAGTAAATAATAACCCCATCAAGGATCACGTGGTGTCTACTCCTCTTATTAGTGATCCAGATACCTCATGTTCATCTACTGAATCTGGACACAAACAAAAGGAGGCCACTTCAAAGGCAAAGGGTAAATTGCCTTGTGTTAATCTTGAAAAGGAATTTGAAAAAATTAACCTAAAGTCAGGGTCAAATAGAGTCAAATCAGAACCTAAAAGGACTTCAAATGTTAATTTTTCACATGCTTCAAGTCAAAAACTAGTTAACCAAAAAGAGAAATATGTTAAACAGGTTAAAACACTTAATTTTGTTAAACCAGAGAAAACATCAAAAGAACCAGAGTCGAAACCTAAAGTAATTGATGTTACTAGAGTGTCACGCACTTCTCCACAAAGAAAGTTTACTCATAAAGTTGATAGCAGGTCGTGCTACAACTATGGAGAATGTGGACACATTGCTTCCTATTGTCCTTTTTATCAGACACCTAGGAAAAAGATTGAACTTCAGGACACTAAGCCTAGATCTTCTAGGAGGAGCTCTCTGACTCCACCTAGAAGAACTAGTGAACCTAAAGACCAACCTGTAAGCCAGACGACTGTTTATCATAAACAGGCCTTGCACAAATCTGGCTTATGGAAAAAGAAGTCATCCTGCATGTCTGATACTGATGACAAGAAGGAACCTGAGCTACCCCCATCCTCTAAGGGTCAATGGGTGGAGTTTATGATGTGTGATGCCTCTGGGAAACCCAAGCCAGTAAAGGCTTGGGTTCCTAACCTAAACTAATTCATTTACTTTGTATGTGCAGGGTGTTTGATACAGTGCTGAGACTAACACGTGAATTGTAGACAGCGGAGCATCCAGGCACATGACAGGAAATAGGGCCCTTTTATCAAACGTCAAGCAAATTAAAGGAGGGCATGTTTCCTTTGCTGGAAACAAGGGAGGTTATATCACAGCTCAGGGAGAAGTGGGAAATCAGAAAGTTAAGTTTGATAAGGTGAACTACGTTCAACAACTTCAAAATAACTTGCTTTCTGTTTCCCAAATCTGTGATAAAGGAATTAAGGTCATCTTTGACAACAAGAAGTGTTACGTGCTGAAGAAAGACTACGTGATCCCAGAGGACCAAGTTCTGATGACTGCTTCAAGATATAAAGACCTTTATGTCTTGGATTTGTCAACAGCTGCTACAACGGATCATGAGGTTCAGTGCTTTCTATCTAAAGCTACTGAGAAGGATTCCATCTCCTGGCATAGGAGAATGGGACACATTAGTCAAAGGAAGATGAATCATCTGATTCAAAAGGATTTGGTGAGAGGTGTTAATGTCAAGAACTTCCAACTTCCTGATTTTTGTGTAGCTTGCAAGAAAGGCAAACAGACGAAGAAGTCTCATAAGGAAAAGAAAGTTCATTCAATAGAACTTCCTCTTGAACTTCTTCACATGGATCTGTTTGGTCCAGTCAGTACAAAGAGCATTGCAGGCGACTTGTACTGTTTTGTGGTCACTGATGACTACTCAAGGTTCACTTGGGTAATGTTTCTGAAATCCAAATCAGAAACATTTGAGTCATTCAAGGAGTTAGTAACCACACTGGAATCTCTCTACAAGCTAAAGGTTAGACAAGTACGCTCAGACAACGGGACAAAATTCAAGAACGAATGGATGGAGGCATACTGCAAGGAAAAGGGAATTGTGCATCAATTCACTTCTGCCTACACGCCTCAGATGAATGGTGTTGCTGAGAGGAAGAACAGAAGCTTGATAGAGACAGCACGGACTATGCTGGCGGACTCGAAACTGCCTATCCAATTCTGGAATGAGGCAGTGGCGAATGCATGCTATACACTGAATCGAGTCCTAATAGTCAAGCGTCACGGAAAGACATGTTACGAGCTACTACAAAGACGCAAACCTAATTTGGAGTATCTTGAACCGTTTGGCGCGCCGTGCACACTTCTGAAGAAGACACAAGAAGGCAAATTCAGCGAGAAGGCGGATGAAGGAATCTTTCTAGGATACAACATACCGAACAAGCGAGTTTACAACAACTCAACGGGACTTGTAGAAGTGTGGTGTAATGTCGACGTTCAGAGATATACCACACCACCTACAGGCAAAGGACCCGCATACTTCTTCGATTATGATGGATTCTTCAAGTCCTTCAACATCCCTCTCTCTCCCTCGGATGATGAGTTAGCTACTAGGATGATGTATGATATCCTGAATACACCATCTAGCACACAGGGAGAATCATCTACTCAGTCAGGGGGAGTAGTCAATAACAGTGACTCCTCCTCTGAAGATGAAGCTGAAGCAGATGACCAGAACAGTCAGGAGGAACAGGTTCCAGTTCCTGAAAGTCCACAAGCATCTACCAGTGATGCCACTTCGACTTCGGAACCTCAAACTCCAACTACCTCAGATTCAGAACCACATGTTCATAATCTTGGCTCTGAGGTAGCTGTTCCTACCACTCCAGGATCACGATTACACGTCTATCATCCCCTTGACAATGTCATTGGGGATGTCAGATCAGGAGTACAAACCCGAAATCAGCTATACTCAGCTGATTACGCCTCGGTTATGGAGAAAGGTTACATTCATGATGGTGCTTATCGGTGTTTTGTCTCGCATTTTGAGCCAAAATATGTCAGTGATGCACTAAATGATGAGGCGTGGGTGAGTGCCATGCAAGAAGAACTTCTGCAGTTCAAGAAGTTAGGTGTATGGACTCTGGTTGATAGACCTAAAGGTGCTAAAGTCATTGGCACCAAATGGGTACTAAAATGCAAAAAGGATGACCAAGGAGTCATTATCAGGAACAAAGCTCGATTGGTGGTTCAGGGTTTTCGCCAAGTCGAGGGGATTGACTACAATGAGGTGTTTGCACCCGTGGCGAGGATGGAAGCCATTCGTATCTTCCTTGCCTATGCATCGTACATGAAGATTAAAGTCTACCAATTAGATGTGAAGAGTGCATTCCTTCATGGGGAAATCAGGGAAACAGTTTATGTAAGTCAACCCGAGGGATTTGAAGATCCTTATCATCGGGATAGAGTTTACAAGCTCGACAAGGCTTTATACGGGCTTCATCAAGCTCCTCGAGCTTGGTATGAGAAACTCTCGACTCATCTTGTGAAACACGAATTTCGCAGGGGAGTCATTGACTGCACGCTGTTTATTAAAGAAAAGGATGGCGACCTACTGCTTGTACAGATCTATGTTGATGACATAATCTTCGGTTCAAAGAACGAAGAGTTATGCAAAGAGTTTGAAGCAGTGATGAAGAAAGAGTTTGAGATGAGTGCTATGGGGGAGATGAAGTTCTTTCTCGGGTTACAGGTGGATCAGACACCAAATGGGATTTTTCTACATCAGACCAAGTATGTAGGAGACATTCTCAGTCGCTTTGACATGGAGAATGCTTCTGCTGCTGGGACTCCACTGGCTACAAATCACGATATAGCACCTGATGAGAATGGAGATCTTGTAGATGCCACGATGTACCGAGGAATGATTGGATCCCTTATGTATCTCACTGCCTCAATACCTGATATTATGTACGCTACATGTTTATGTTCTAGATATCAGGCTAAACCTAAGGTCAACCATCTAATCGGGGTCAAGAGGATTTTTCGTTATCTGAAGGGTACACCCACACTTGGATTGTGGTACCCTCATGATGATGACTTTGAGCTTACCGCGTATAGTGACTCGGATTACGGGGGCTGCAAGATGAACTACAAGTCTACATCAGCAGGGTGTCAATTCTTTGGGAGAAGATTAGTTACCTGGCAGTGTAAGAAGCAAACATCGGTTGCATTGTCAACCTGTGAAGCCGAATATGTTGCTGCTGCAAGTTGTTGTTCACAAATCATCTGGATTCAACAGCAAATGCGGGATTACGGTTTAAAATTCTCGTCTACTCCTATTTTTGTTGATAACTCTGCTGCAATTGCAGTAACTAAAAATCCGGTTCAACATCCTAAGACCAAACACATCGGTATTAAATACCATTTCATAAGAGATTGTTTTGAAAAGAACTTAATTGATGTGGTTAAAATTAATACTGATTTTCAACGCGCTGACCTCTATACTAAAGCCTTTGATAAACCACGTTTTCAATATTTGCTAGAGGTCAACGACGTTAAAAAGAAAAGTGAGGTTATTCCTGATGATGATAATGTGTAGTCCGATGTAGTTTCGTTAAAGTTTTTTTTATTTTATTTTATCTGTTTATTTTCGTCTGTTAAATTTAAACTCATGTTATTTTGCTGTTTATTAAAATCCTAAAATAATTAAACCAGTAATGATTTTAATATTTTAGGGGGAGAATATGTCAGCAAGTTAACATTAAAAAAAAATTAATAATAATAATAAACGAGGGAGAAGGAGTGAATAGCTGATATAAGGTAGATCGTATCTGTGATACCGATTCAATACCTTTGGAAAATGATAGTACACAGGAACAAATCAATAGGGACTTTAAAAATTTAAGTTTTGAAAAGATGCAAAAATTTAAAGTATAAGTCTGTATAGTCTAGGCAATACAAAAGGGAAGATGATAGAAAACTGGTAACTCCTAAGGTAACACAAAGAAAGTAGACCTAGAGGTTTCTAGACCACAAATGATATGTCAGTAGATTCAACACAATAGATGATTAGACCTAACTGGCAACCTCAAGATCAAACTAAGTTGTTCAACTGACTGTGGGCTTCCATCTTATCACTGGTTAACACAATCAACAAATTCCAATAAGGGGTAATGAGCATGTAAACGCCAAAAATGTGTGCGGATGACCATGATTAGAGCAAAGCAAAGAAAAAATGAAAGACAAATGCTAAAAAGCTAATGACTTATGTTGTTGGTGCATTTGTGCAAATGAAATAAGTTGCTCTAACAAGGATAGGTTGTGTGCCTCTCTGCGGTGCGATGGCCTGACATGAGGATAAGCATACCAAGATATTCTAGAATTCATTGTTGTTTGCCGCCTCTCTGCTGTGCGATGGCACTGCCTGAGGACTGGCTTCTCTTTGAAAGCTCTAAGAATAGTCTCTTCTTGTAATAATACCGCTAGAACCGCTCAAATCTCCTGAGGAATGTTGATTACCATATAAGTGTGGGATCCACAAATGTTAGTTGAAATAATTAAACCTAAATCAGCACCAGTCTGTGTCAAAAGTCTGTGTATGATTTAAGTGGACAAACATATGACAATCATTGTGGCTGCAATTCTCAAAAGTTCAAATCAATGTGTGACAATCTAAGAGTTCCAGTATGATTTCCTTAAGTTGCTAATGACTCTGGATGTGACACCAAGAATTGAGCATCAAAAGATTTTGATAACAGTCCCAAATGATTGACTTGCCTTGTATGATTCCAAAATTGAATTGGTCCAGGTGTGGTCAATCCAAGTTGAAGCTATCTATTCCGGAACCAAATCCCGTAGATGTCTATCTTAGGATTTATCTCTCACAAAAAGCCAAAACAAGTTGTTTTGAGTATTTCGTTTAAATTTTCTAAGTTAGTTAGTAGTTTTTAGTTTGTTAGTTTATCGGACTACATCAGGAAAAATCAGTAAGGAATCAACTCACTAAAAGGGTCATGTCTGAGATGACCACATGTGCTTTGAAAGTTTATAACAGTCACATCTGAAGTGACAAAGTGTTTAAAAGGGTCACGTCTGAGGTGACTAAATTGTTTAAAAGGATCACGTCTGAGGTGATCAAAAGGTTTTCAAGTTAAAATGATCATGTCTGAGATGATTTAAAGATCATAACGTTAATCTCAAAAGTTAAAAGGGTGTTAAATGTAAATGGGTAAAAATGGCAGAAAATTAACTAAGTGTGACCCATTCGCACGAATGGACCATACGTATGGACTAACCATATGAATGGAAGCCATTCGCACGAATGGACCATGAGTATGGACCATCGAACCGAATGGCCCAGTCGGAGGCTTAAGGGCGAACGAGTGAGTCAGCCGCACGACTAAAATCCAGTCGGACGACTGAAGAAGGACGACTGACCCAATCGCACGACTGAGTCCCACTCGCACGACTGAAAGGTGCGTATGAACTCAGTCGCACGATTGAAACTAGGGTTAGTATGAATAGAGGGGGAGTCGGTCGCAGAGACTCATCACCATCAAAGAAACCCAATCGCACGACTTAACTACACTCTGCCAAAATTTCATTGATTCCTAAACACCCGTTCTTGAGTACTGATCATTTCTATCGACTTTACAGGTATTGCGGTGAAGAGAACCAAAATAACGGTCCAATTGATTCTAGATCTGCAAAATCAGACCCAAAAGAAAACCAGACTAACCGGCCTAATAACCTAATCTAACTACTCAAACAGATGAAATTAAGTGTGTTAGGGGTTATAAGAAAGTATTGCGAGTCAAATGAACCAGATAACGATGTCTAAAACTCAAAATTGGTGAAAAAGTAATTTGAATTGAACAGACAGTATATCATGCGATTGGATAGGCTGATGAACTTCAGTCGCACGACTGAAGAGTGCGATTTACCTAACCGCACACTCAACCATGCGTATGAAGCTCAGTCGCACGACTGGTGTAACCGCATAAGAGTACATGCGCATGAGTCCAGTCGCACACTCAGTCGTACGCATGAGATCATTCGCCCGTCTAAACCTCAATCGCACTGTTCAGTCGCACGACTACTGATCTCAGTCGCACAACCCCTCAATCGCATGACAGAAACATCTATTCAAGTTTAAGTGGTTTATGATGTTTCTTAGCCAAAGGTACTAATGTTTATGTTGATATGTGTTACAGATGGCGATTCGATGGACCATGAGCACGAAGCACATACATATATACATAAGTGCTTCTGGATTTGACATCCAGGAACGCGGCTGACTTCTCAGGCATCATCACTTTCTGCTAAGATCTAGGATTGCTCATGCTATCTCTACAACGTGTACTCCTTATAGATCAGTTTCAGCAGGCCTTCTGGGAAGGCGCGACCGTTTGATAGATCCTCTGAGCGTCATTGCATCAGAGTAGGATCTTTGGTGAGGCTCTTACCATCTCAGAGGAGGATCTGAGGATTGTTCTACCGTTATGGGATGACGCTGATTGTCCTACTCGTCTACACCCCCTCACGGTCAGAGGATGTTTTCTGAGAGCCAAGTACTCTGGGGACATCAATGCTGGGGTACTCAACAAGAGTAACCTCTGTCCCAGTTCAAGTATCTTGCGCATGTTCTCTACTGAAGTGCATAGCGTCGAGGAAGGGAGGATTTGATGAGTTGTCGGATCAGATCCAGAACGCCTATGCTGCGTTGGTGCTGACCACCCGTTCAGCTTCTCCAAAATGATCTTCACTTACCTGGTGGAGAACATTGAGGGGAAAGGAAAGGAAGGCTTCTGCATGTATCCGAGGTTATGCAGATGATTATAGATCAGAAGCTTCCCTCCCTGCCGAAGGAGAAGGAGGATGCAGTAGTGCTCGAGGTTATGGATGACACTACGTTGGGGAGGATGAAGGTATACAGGGGGAAGCAGGTGAAACCCCCTTGTCAGGAGGTTGTTTGGGCATTTGGCCCGTGCTGACTACGTGGGTGCCAGCCAAGAGAAGTGGCGCCACGATGATAGTGATTCCGATGTGGAGCAGATTGCTCTACCAGCTCATGATTCGGATGATGATGATAGTGGAGACGCCAGGGATGATATGCCTGCTCCACCAAGAGGCACTGAGTCTGATGTTATTCCCCCGGTGTCTGCCCCCTGCCGGAGATGTTGCTGAGACGGCCGGATTTCATCAGGAGTTTGTTGTTGGTGATCAGGAGGAGGAGGAGTCTGATGAGGAGCCCCTCACGAGAACTGTGGGAAGCAAGGTTGTTCCCACAGAACACGGGCTACGGGTGGTTGGTGAACACCCTAGAGACTCCAGAGAGACAGAGACTGACCCGAGTTATGCTCCGGGGTCAGCAGGCAGAGCTGCAGGGGGAGCATCCACTTCCACAGGGACTAGGAGGAAGAGAGGATGGCTCAGCCCCATGGACTGAAGAAGAAGAAGCGTCGATTGACCTTCGTTACTAATGTAGCCCTACATCCACCACCCATCCCCACTAACCCACCTCCAACTGATATAACCATCCACCCACCACAGCCACCACATCCACCACTGCTACCACAGCCACCACCATACCTACCACCACTGTACATTTCCCATCCACCACCATACCATTTACACCCACCTCACCTCCACCATTTTACCGAACCATATTCACCACAGCCACTACCACCACCACCTCACATCATGCAGGACCGTCAGCACAGTCCTCACACACGTATAGATCACCTCTACCTCCAATCGGGGTAGAGGAACAGCTGTCAGCGCTAAAACCGTATGGTGATGCGCTTCTAGCTGCAGACGAGGAGAAAGCTGCACAGATACGCCAGCTGACCGACCTGACTGCTGCCCAGTCTCAACAGATGGCAGAGCAGGCTCGTGTGACAGAGCAGCAGACCCAGCTAATGGATGCACAGAGAGTAGAGATGTCCCAACTCCAGGAGCAGCATGCCCAATCAGCCAAACGTATAGAGGAGTTGGAGACTACCAACAAGACCATCATGCTGCAGTTAAAGGGATCAAAGGATGAGCCCTTAAAGATCAAGGAGGGTGATGGAGATGGTGATGACAAAGATGATGATGAGGATGAGGAGGATACTGAGGATGAGGAGGAAACAGATGAAGAAAGGACAGAGGGAAAGGATGATGATGACGAAGCAGAAGGAGGGGATGCGACTGCATCGGCCTCTGCTTCAGGTCAAGAACGAAGATTGAAGAATCGACAAGACCAGTCAGCTACCACCTCTGCTCCTCCGAGCGATGAGACCATGATTCAAGATAAAAGTACAGACTAGATGTTTTATGTATTCATTTATTTTTATGTTTGAATCATGTACTGAAAAACAATGTTTTGAATGTTTATATATTAAGTTAATGTACTTCTGTTTGATTACTTAATAATGATTTATGTGTTGAATGTTTAAATCAAACAGATCCAAATTTTCAAAGAGATGAGTTTGATATTGCTCCCCTTCAACAGGTCAAGACTCAACTAACCATGATTCTTGATCTGCAAGGGATTGTAAGAAGGTCTGTGAGTTATACCCCTGAAGAAGGGGAAATAATTCATGACCTATCTAACGAGCAACTCGCAGAGATGTTCAAACTCAATCCGGATGAAATAGTCAAAGATGCTCCAACAGTTGATTCGACTAGTGATGAAGAGCTAAATGATGTTGATGAAGTCGAGGTCGAAGATATCACTGCAGAGGAGTATCCTCAGTATGCTGACAACGAGGGTAATGTGGTCCTCAATCTGGGTGAGTCCCTAGTCAGTGATACTTTTGAGGTACTGAACAAGATGGAGCAGGAAACGGAAAGGGCAGAAGGAACAGCCCAAGCTCAAATAATGACGTTGACATTCGAAAGGCTGAGTGGCTGCCTGTTTTGTAGAAGTGAGAGCGCAACGTGCTGCACCAAAGAAAGATGCCTACACCAAGCTCTATAGAGTCAAGAAACACCACAAGGTGTCAGGCAGGATTATAGCATGGGCTTATTTTGATGATCTTAATGCGTATGCAGTTAAGAGGGAACAGGGCATAGAGTACTTCAGATTTCCACATGATCTGAAGACTCTACCAGGTTTTGAGCTCAACCAGCTGGCTAAGCTAAAGCTTTTGTATGCTAACCCAAGGAAGATGTCAGGCTGGTTCGAGGCTTCCCTTAAGAAGGAGTACCACACCAGATGGTTAACTTCAGACCCCACAGCCTACTAGGTACATAAGAAGGTCTGAGGTTGATGCCATTACTGGCAAGCCCAAGATTGTGTTGAAGTGGATTCCTCCGCGCACTATGTCGAGAATCCCTCTCAGGGAAATGCCACAAGACTTCACTCCACACTTCAAATGGTGGTACTATGATTGGAGAACAGCTGAAGCTGTCATAGTTCTAAACAGAGAGGGGCAAATGGATACAATCAGGGTATTCGACCCGATGTGGCTAACTAACTTGTCGGCTAATGATGTCTATACATTATACAAGTGGCCACTGTTCTATGACACGCAAGATATTGTACAAGCCCTCCAGTTCCAAAACGTTATACGACTCTACTTTGCGTTTGAGATTCACGCAGGAGTCACCAAAGAGGAGAAGTACAAGAAGTACAAGGAGGTTATGCAGAAGACAAGAGATTAGATAGATCTAGGTCCAGGGGGAGTTTTGTTGATGCATGTATGTCCCTAGATCATGATTTGTAATGTAATAGATCTTGTCTGTCTGATTATGATGTAATTTGTATTGATTATGAAATGACATGGATTGTTTGTTATTTGTAATGTTTAATATTTCATTAATGAGTCGTGATTGAATTGATTGGGTTTATGATTGTTTGAATGGTTACACATAATGTTATATTAATTAAAACATTCAAACTTAACTTATTGAAGTTCTCATGCGAATGGCCCATGCGAATGGACCATACGCATGAATAACTTCATACGATTGACTCAATCGCAAGAATGAACCAGGATACTGGATCAGTCGTATGATTGACACATAAGATTGGCTCAGTCGCACGACTGAACACTCAGTCGTGCGGATGAATCAACCGCATGGTTCAATCGCACGACTGAACCATACTTATGGTCCAGTCGCACGATTGAACAATACTAACCTATAAATAGACCCAATTCGTGGAAAAACGTAAGCATTCATACCATTACGATTCCAGACGTACCCTAGCCGTCCAGAGACCTCCCAAATAGTTCTCCAAGTTCACAGAACACATTAGATCGATTCCTAATCGACTTCTAACGTTAGATTCAATTCTCGATTGATTCTTCGTGTGTTCTCACTGATTGGATCGCCAATCAAATAGGATTCCGCACTATTTGAGTTGGTTTAACACGCTAATCACTAGGTATTTCGTTCAAATACCAGGTCCTAACAAGATTGTTAGTTCAGTAGTTATTGTTCTATTTGCAATATGAACAATCACATGACTTCTGACTGCTACTTTAACAAACATTGTGCTGTTTGTAACAAAATAACCATTAACTCAGGAATGTTATTTCAACAAAAAGAACAAGACAAAGAGCACAAAGAAGAAACAATTTGATAAAGCTGAATCAGAGTCTCAATCTAGTGATTGTGAAAAAGATTCAAAAACTAAGAAGCAGCAACAAAAATAAAAGCCAAAACCAAAAACATCCTGATGTTCAACCTTTGAAGAAAAGAACAACATTTCAACAATCCAAAACACCTCATAAAAGGGTGGATTTGACTGAAAAAAAACAAATGCTGATGATGCTTTCCTTGATAGTTTTGAAAAGGGATCTCATATACCTCATTCAAAATTACCGAATCAAAACATCAAACAAACACATAATCTTGATTCCAGACCATTGGTTTGAAGGCAAAACATGTCATAATCATCAATAATGAACTGTTTGATTCTTGATTATCATTAAAACTGTTCGTATTCTTATGTTTGTAGTGTTGATTCTAAACTATTCTTCTTATGGGTGTCAATAACTGAATGTCCTTATATTCCACCCACTCTTGGGCCGGATTATAATGACAATAATCAAGCCATATGTATAAAGGATCTGTCACCTGATGATATTAAGAAGGTCAAGCTTGATATTAAAGCATACAACTTGCTTAGTATGGCTTTACCTAAAGAAATATTAATCAGGTGTGAGAATTATAAAACAACAATTCCTTGTGGAAGATTCTTCATACACTCTGTGAAGGGAGTGATGAAATCAGAAGCATTCAGAAGGACACCCTTCGTTCACAATATGAAACCTTTCATCATATTGAGGGTGAATCATTTGTTGATGCATGTATGTCCCTAGATCATGATTTGTAATGTAATAGATCTTGTCTGTCTGATTATGATGTAATATGTAATGATTAATGAAATGATATGGATTGTTTGTGATTTGTAATGTTTAATATTTTCATTAATGAGTCGTGATTAGATTAATTGGTTTATGATTGGTTGAATGGTTATACATAATGTTATATTAATTAAAATATTCAAACTTAACTTAATGAAGTTCTCAAGCGAAATGGACCATACGCATGAATAATTTCATACGATTAACTCAATCGCACGAATGAACCAGGAGACTGGATCAGTCGTATGATTGACACATAAGATTGGCTCAGTCGCACGACTGAACACTCAGTCGTGCGGATGAATCAACCGCATGGTTCAATCGCACGACTGAACCATACTTATGGTCCAGTCGCACGATTGAACAATACTAACCTATAAATAGACCCAATTCGTGGAAAAACGTAAGCATTCATACCATTACGATTCCAGACGTACCCTAGCCGTCCAGAGACCTCCCAAATAGTTCTCCAAGTTCACAGAACACATTAGATCGATTCCTAATCGACTTCTAACGTTAGATTCAATTCTTGATTGAATCTTCGTGTGTTCTCACTATTGGATCGCCAATCAAATAGGATTCCGCACTATTTGAGTTGGTTTAACACGCTAATCACCTGGTATTTCGTTCAAATACCAGGTCCTAACAAGTGGTTATCAGAGCTTTGGCTCTTGATACGTGTTTATTCAATCAAGATTGCATAAAAGTTTGTGTTTTTGCACTAAAAACGCAATCTTTGGTGTCAAAAGTGATCTTGGACGTTCCCTGTTCATCGAAGTTTGGTTTCTACGGACTTAGGCGATTAGAACTTGTGAAATTTCGAATTTTGATGGCTGAAACTCGTCAAACCTAGAAAATTTCGCAAAACAGCAGCTTCAGTCGCACGAGTGACCCATTCGCACGACTGACTCCATTCGCATTGCTCATTCGCACGATTGGACCTAGTCGCACCTTCATTCGGCCGACTGAACCGTTCGTTCGCATAGCTCATACGCACCAGATTCATTCGCACGACTGAACCAATCGCCCAGTTCAGCCGCACGATTGAACCAGTCGCAGAGTTCATACGCACAACTAGACCATTCGCATCCTTCATTCGCATCAGTGAAAGTTTGTTTGATTAGACTTAAAGTTATTCGCCATGGAAGATCAGATGTTAGCCTTTACTGCTGGGAAGGACTCGAGGATACAGAACCTGCTGCTGCTTGAGAGTGAGGTGGGTAATCACAATAAACCACCAAAGCTCTTGACTTTAGATGAGTTTCCCCACTGGAAACAACGTTTTGAGATCTACCTCAATGGAGTAGATCCTAATCTGTGGGAAGCCATTGAGATTGGGTATAGTACGCCGGTGGGAGCTGATGGAGTTAAGCTAACGTTAGGTGGGATGACGGACGCGCAGAAAGTCAAATACAATGCAGAGAAAAGGGTTTATGCATTGATTACTTAGTCTATCCCCAAAGACATATTCCACCAGTATTCAGAGAATAAGCAGTCCAAGAAACTGTGGGATGAGCTAGAGAAGAGGTATGATGGGAATGCTTCGTTGAAGGCAATCAAGGCAAAGGAGTTAAAGAAGGAATTCGATAACTTCTCATCGATTGGTAACGAGAGTTTAGACGACGTCATAGATAGATTCTACCACTTGATGAGCGAATTGCATACACATGGAGTGGAAACGACCATGGAAGAGAAAGTGAGTAACTTTGCAGACGGATTGCCTGATAAGTGGGCTTCATTCGTGTCTAACCTGAGACAGAATGGAATGCTTGCAAAGCTGGATATTAATGACTTTATTCTTAAGTTGCGAGAAGAAGCACTAAAGATGAAGTACAGAGCTCAGAAGTCTTCGTACACACAAAATCCAGCTTTGTACAACGCCACGCCTCAAGCTAAGACATCTGGAGCACCTCTCCAGACTGCATTTGTGTCTAGCTCGTCAGGTCCTTCACATGCTTCTCCTTCTGGATCAGACACGTCAGAGTCGTCTTGTACCCATTATATTGGATCAGAAGCAAGTGCTACCAAACTGAAGACCGAGAACCTCGGTAATGTGACTGTGGAAGTAGCTCGAGAGCATATGGATCTTTTAGCTGCACAGGTTCATTCTTATGATGGACTTGTTGCCGAGAAGATTGGAAACTGCCATCTGGCAGACAAGGACTATGAGCAGGTGGACGAAATGGAGCTTGAGAGGATGGATATAATGTGGGCCTTAGCTAGTGTTGTCCGGAGGGCAAAGAAGTTTGTTAAAAAGACCGGACATAACTTGGTAGCTAGTAAGGATACCACATTTGGCTTTGACAAAAGCAAAGTCACCTGCTTCAACTATGGAGAGAATGGGCACTTCAAAAGAGAATGTGTCAAGCCAAAGAAGACGGGTAATGGCAACCCGTTCTCGTCCTTTACTCGCCAAGACAAGCAAGTTTCCAGTTCTACTTCATCAAACAAGGATCCAAAGGCCTTGACTGCTCATGATGATGAAGGACAGGATTGGAGCTTTAGATTTGTCTCACCAGGGGAATCAAACATTGCCAGTGTAGAAGATATTGATGATGATTCTGCGAGTGAAGGTGATCTAGCAGTTGAGATAGCAATGTCACATAGTGAAGAAGCAACTACAGCCGAGGTCAGTTACAAGCCACAGGAGGAGACTTCCACGTCAGAGACAGAAAAGACAGAATCACCAGAACCAGAGACATCGGATGCTGCGTTGATGGCTAGCTCTTCTGAACCAACTCAGGTAAGTACTACTGACCAAATGTTTAATAACATGCTTGTTCTGATTGTGATACTTTTAGGAATAGCATAGATGAAAAATTTGCTAGGTTATTAGATCATAATGATAACTTAGTAAAAGATTTACAACTATGCACTAAGGCTAATAGAGTACTAAAACAAAATGAGCTTAGTTATAAAGAAAAGATAGACCTATTGACTAAACAGCTTAGGGAAACCGAAGTAGTTGCCTTTAACCAAGCAAATGACATTAGGTACTATCTAAACTCCCTAGAAGACACTAAGAAGCAAAAGGCAGTTCTAGAAGTAGAAGTAAATTCATTAAAACAGAAACTGCATAGTTGGACTAGTTCATCACACATAGTTCAGCACTTAGTGAGAGAAAGGAATAACGAGGAGGGATTAGGTTACAAAGTAGTTCCACCACCACCTGAGACCTTGATGAACACTAAGACTAGACCAGTAAATAATAACCCCATCAAGGATCACGTGGTGTCTACTCCTCTTGTTACTGACCCAGATACCTCATGTTCATCTACTGAATTTGGACACAAACAAAAGGAGGCCACTTCAAAGGCAAAGGGTAAATTGCCTTGTGTTAAATTTGGAAAAGGAATTTGAAAAAGTTAACTTAAAGTCAGGGTCAAACAGAGTCAAATCAGAACCTAAAAAGACTTCAAATGTTAATTTTTCACAGGCTTCAAGTCAAAAACCAGTTAACCAAAAAGAGAAAGATGTTAAACAGGTTAAAACAGTTAACTTTGTTAAACCAGAGAAAACATCAAAAGAACCAGAGTCAAAACCTAAAGTGATTGATGTTACTAGAGTGTCACGCACTTCTCCACAAAGAAAGTTTACTCATAAAGTTGATAGCCGGTCATGCTACAACTGTGGAGAATGTGGACACATTGCTTCCTATTGTCCTTTCTATCAGACACCTAGGAAGAAGATTGATCTTTAGGACTCTAAGCCTAGGTCTTCTAAGAGGAGCTCTCTGACTCCACCTAGAAGAGCTACTGAACCTAAAGTTCAAACTGTAAGCCAGTCGACTGTTTATCATAAACAGGCATTGCACAAATCTGGCTTATGGAAAGAGAAGTCATCCTCCGTGTCTGATACTGATGACAAGAAGGAACCTGAGCTACCCCCACCCTCTAAGGGTCAATGGGTGTAATTTATGATGTGTGATGCCTCTGGGAAGCCCAAGCCAATAAAGGCTTGGGTTCCTAACCTAAACTAATTTATTTACTTTGTATGTGCAGGGTGTTCGATACAGTGCTGAGACTAACACGTGGATTGTAGACAGCGGAGCATCCAGGCACATGACAGGAAATAGGGCCCTTTTATTAAATGTCAAGCAAATAAAAGGAGGGCATGTTTCCTTTGCTGGAAACAAAGGAGGATATATCACAGCTCAGGGAGAAGTGGGAAATCAGAAAGTTAAGTTTGATAAGGTGAACTACGTTCAACAACTTCAGAATAACTTACTTTCTGTTTCCCAAATTTGTGATAAAGGATTTAAGGTCATCTTCGACAACAAGAAGTGTTACGTGCTGAAGAAAGACTACGTGATCCCAGAGGACCAAGTTCTGATGACTGCTTCAAGATATAAAGACCTTTATGTCTTGGATCTGTCAATAGCTGCTACAACGGATCATGAGGTTCAGTGCTTTCTATCTAAAGCTACTGAAAAGGATTCCATCTCCTGGCATAGGAGAATGGGACACATTAGTCAAAGGAAGATGAATCATTTGATTCAGAAGGATTTGGTGAGAGGAGTTAATGTCAAGAACTTCCAACTTCCTGACTTTTGTGTAGCTTGCAAGAAAGGCAAACGGACGAAGAAGTCTCATAAGGAAAAGAAAGTTCATTCAATAGAACTTCCTCTTGAACTTCTTCACATGGATCTGTTTGGTCCAGTCAGTACAAAGAGCATTGCAGGCGACTTGTACTGTTTTGTGGTCACTGATGACTACTCAAGGTTCACTTGGGTAATGTTTCTGAAATCCAAATCAGAAACATTTGAGTCATTCAAGGAGTTAGTAACCACACTAGAATCTCTCTACAAGCTAAAAGTTAGACAAGTACGCTCAAACAACGGGACAGAATTCAAGAATCAATGGATGGAGGCATACTGCAAGGAAAAGGGAATTGTGCATCAATTCACTTCTGCCTACACGCTTCAGATGAATGGTGTTGCTGAGAGGAAGAACAGAAGTTTGATAGAGATAGCACGGACTATGCTAGCAGACTCGAAACTTCCTATCCAAGTCTGGAATGAGGCAGTGGCTAATGCATGTTATACACTGAATCGAGTCCTAATAGTCAAGCGCCACGGAAAGACATGTTACGAGTTACTACAAAGACGCAAACCGAATTTGGAGTATCTTGAACCTTTTGGCGCGCCGTGCCACACTTCTGAAGAAGACACAAGAAGGCCAAATTCAGCGAGAAGGCGGATGAAGGAATCTTTCTAGGATACAACATACCGAACAAGCGAGTTTACAACAACTCAACGGGACTTGTAGAAGTGTGGTGTAATGTCGACGTTCAGAGATATACCACACCACCTACAGGCAAAGGACCCGCATACTTCTTCGATTATGATGGATTCTTCAAGTCCTTCAACATCCCTCTCTCTCCCTCGGATGATGAGTTAGCTACTAAGATGTTGTATGATATCCTGAATACACCATCTAGCACACAGGGAGAATCATCTACTCAGTCAGGGGAGTAGTCGATGACAGTGACTCCTCCTCTGAAGATGAAGCTGAAGCAGATGACCAGAACAGTCAGGAGGAACAGGTTCCAGTTCCTGAAAGTCCATAAGCATCTACAAGTGATGCACCTTCGACTTCGAAACCTCAAACTCCAACTACCTCAGATGCAGAACCACATGTTCATAATCTTGGCTCTGAGGTAGCTGTTCCTACCACTCCAGGATCACGATTACACATCTATCATCCCCTTGACAATGTCATTGGGGATGTCAGATCAGGAGTACAAACCCGAAATCAGCTATACTCAGCTGATTACGCCTCGGTTATGGAGAAAGGTTACATTCATGATGGTTGCTTATCGGTGTTTTGTCTCGCAGTTTGAGCCAAAATATTCAGTGATGCACTAAATGATGAAGCGGGGTGAGTGCCATGCAAGAAGAACTTTTGCAGTTCAAGAAGTTAGGTGTATGGACTCTGGTTGATAGACCTAAAGGTGCTAAAGTCATTGGCACCAAATGGGTACTAAAATGCAAGAAGGATGACCAAGGGGTCATTATCAGGAACAAAGCTCGATTGGTGGTTCAGGGTTTTTCGCCAAGTCGAGGGGATTGACTACAATGAGGTGTTTGAACCCGTGGCTAGGATGGAAGCCATTCGTATCTTCCTTGCCTATGCATCGTACATGAAGATTAAAGTCTACCAATTAGATGTGAAGAGTGCATTCCTTCATGGGGAAATCAGAGAAACAGTCTATGTATGTCAACCCGAGGGATTTGAAGATCCTTATCATCGGGATAGAGTTTACAAGCTCGGCAAGGCTTTATATGGGCTTCATCAAGCTCCTCGAGCTTGGTATGAGAAACTCTCGACTCATCTTGTGAAACACGGCTTTCGTAGGGGAGTCATTGACTGCACACTGTTTATTAAAGAAAAAGATGGCGACCTACTGCTTGTACAGATCTATGTTGATGACATAATCTTTGGTTCAAAGAACGAAGAGTTATGCAAAGAGTTTGAAGCAGTGATGAAGAAAGAGTTTGAGATGAGTGCTATGGGGGAGATGAAGTTCTTTCTCGAGTTACAGGTGGATCAGACACCAAATGGGATCTTTCTACATCAGACCAAGTATGTAGGAGACATTCTCAGTCGCTTTGATATGGAGAATGCTTCTGCTGCTGGGACTCAACTTGCTACGAATCACGATATAGCACCTGATGAGAATGGAGATCTTGTAGATGCCACGATGTACCGAGGAATGATTGGATCCCTTATGTATCTCAATGCCACAAGACTTGATATTATGTATGCTACATGTTTATGTTCTAGATATCATGCTAAACCTAAGGTCAACCATCTGATCGGGGTCAAGAGGATTTTTCGTTATCTGAAGGGTACAACCACACTTGGATTGTGGTACCCTCATGATGATGACTTTGAGCTTACTGCGTATAGTGACTCGGATTACGGGGGCTGCAAGATGAACTACAAGTCTACATCAGCAGGGTGTCAATTATTTGGGAGAAGATTAGTTACCTGGCAGTGTAAGAAGCAGACATCGGTTGCATTGTCAACCTGTGAAGCCGAATATGTTGCTGCTGCATGTTGATGTTCACAAATCATCTGGATTCAACAGCAAAATGCGGGATTACGGTTTAAAATTCTCGTCTACTCCTCCTTTTTTGTTGATAACTCTGCTGCAATTGCAGTAACTAAAAATCCGGTTCAACATCCTAAGACCAAACACATCGGTATTGAATACCATTTCATAAGAGATTGTTTTGAAAAGAACTTAATTGATGTGGTTAAAATTAATACTGATTTTCAACGCGCTGACCTCTATACTAAAGCCTTTGATAAACCACGTTTTCAATATTTGCTAGAGGTCAACGGCGTTAAAAAGAAATGTGAGGTTATTCCTGATGATGATAATGTGTAGTCCGGTGTAGTTTAGTTAAAGTGTTTTATTTTATTTTATTTTATCTGTTTATTTTCGTCTGTTAAATTTAAACTCATGTAATTTTGCTGTTTATTAAAATCCTAAAATAATTAAACCAGTAATGATTTTAGTATTTTAGGGGGAGAAAATGTCAGCAAGTTAACATTAAAAAAAAAACGAGGGAGAAGGAGTGAATAGCTGATATTAGGTAGATCGTATCTGTGATACCGATTCAACCCCTTTGGAAAATGACAGTACACAGGAACAAATCAAGAGGGACTTTAAAAAAAATTGAGTTTTGAAAAGATGCAAAAATTTAAAGTATAAGTCTGTGTAGTCTAGGCAATACAAAAGGGAAGATGATAGAAAACTGGTAACTCCTAAGGTAACACAAGAAAGTAGACCTAGAGGTTGCTAGACCACAAATGATATGTCGGTAGATTCAACACAATAGATGATTAGACTTGACTGGTGATCTCAAGATCAAACTAAGCTGTTCAACTGACTGTGGGCTTCCATCTTATCACTGGTTAACACAATCAACAATATTCCAATAAGGGGTAATGAGCATGTAAACGCCACAAATGTGTGCGATGACCATAATTAGAGCAAAGCAAGAAAAATGAAAGACAAATGCTATAAGCTAATGACCTATGTTGTTGGTGCATTTTGTGCAAAATGAAATAAGCTGCTCTAACAAGGAGATAGGTTGGTGCCTCTCTGCTGTGCGATGGCACTGACCTGAGGATAAGCATAACCTAGATATTCTAGAATTCATTGTTGTTTGCCGCCTCTCTGCTGTGCGATGGCACTGACCTGAGGACTGGCTTCTCTTTGAAAGCTCTAAGAATAGTCTCTTCTTGTAATAATACCCGTAGACCGCTCAAAAGCTCCTGAGGAATGTTTATTACCATATAAGTGTGGGATCCACAAATGTTAGTTGAAATAATTAAACCTAAATCAGTCACCAGTCTGTTTCAAAAGTTTGTGTATGGATTAAAGTGGAAAAACATATTGACAATCATTGTGGCTACAATTCTCAAAAGTTCAAATCAATGTAACAATCTAAGAGTTCCAGTATGATTTCCTAAAGTTGCTAATGACTCTGGATGAACACCAAGAATTGAGCATCAAAAGATTTTGATAACAAGTCCCAAATGATTTGACTTGCCTGTATGATTCCAAAATTGAATTGGTGCAGGTGTGGTCAATCCAAGTTGAAGCTGTCTATTCTTGAACCAAATCCCATAGATGTCCATCTTAGGATTTATCTCTCACAAAAAGTCAAAAACAAGTCCTGTTTTGAGTATTTAGTTTAAATTTTCTAAGTTAGTTAGTAGTTTTAGTTTGTTAGTTTGTCGGACTACATCAGGAAAATCACTAAGGAATCAACTCACTAAAAGGGTCATGTCTGAGATGACCACATGTGCTTTAAAAGTTTAAAACAGTCACGTCTGAGGTGACAAAGTGTTTAAAAGGGTCACGTCTGAGGTGATAAAATTGTTTAAAAGGATCACGTCTGAGGTGATCAAAAGGTTTTCAAGTTAAAATGATCATGTCTGAGATGATCAAAAGCTCATAATGTCAATTTCAATAATTAAAAGGGGTTTTAAGTGTTAATTTTCAAAGTGGCAGAAAAATTGAATAAGTGTGACCCATTCGCACGAATGGACCATACGTATGGACCATCCAGCAGAATGGCCCATACGATTGGCCCAGTCGGAGGCTTAAGGGCGAACGAGTGAATCAGTCGCACGACTGAAATCCAGTCGGACGATTGAAGAAGGGCGACTGACCCAATCGCACGACTGAAAGGTGCGTATGAGCTCAATCGCACGATTGAATCTAGGGTTAGTATAAATAGAGGGGGAGTCGGTCGCAGAGACTCATCACCCTCAAAGAAACCCTAAATCGCACGACTTAACTACACTCTGCCAAAATTTCATTTGATTCCTAAAACACCCGTTTCTTGAGTACTGATCATTTCTATCGACTTTACAGGTAATTGCGGTGGAGAGAAACCAAAATAACGGTCCAATTGATTCTAGATCTCAAATCAGACCCGAAAGCAAACCAGACTTAAACGGCCTAATAACCTAACCTAACTACTCAAACAAATAAAATAAAGTGTGTTAGGGGTTATAAGAACGTATTGCGAGTCAAATGAACCAGATAACGATGTCTAAGACTCAAAATTGGTGAAAAAGTAAATTTGAATACAAGGGATTGTGAGACGGTCTGTGAGTTATACCCCTGAAGAAGGGGAAATAATTCATGACCTATCTGATGAGCAACTGGCAGAGATGTTTAGACTCAATCCCGATGAAATAGTCAAGGACGCTCCAACAGTTGATTCAACCAGTCATGAGGAACTTAATGACATTGATGAAGTTGAGGTTGAAGACATTACTGCAGAAGAGTACCCTCAATATGCTGACACCGAGGGAAATGTGGTCCCCAATCTGGGTGAATCCCTAGTCAGTGATACGTTTGAGGTACTAGACAAGATGGAGCAGGAAACTGAAAAGACTGAAGGAACAGCCCAAGCCTCCAATGATGACGTAGATATTCGCAAGGCTGAGTGGGCTGCCTGTTTTGAAGAAGTAAGAGCCCAGCGTGCTGCACCAAAGAAAGATGCCTACACCAAGCTCTACAGAGTCAAGAAACACCATAAGGTGTCAGGCAGGATTATCTCATGGGCTTATTTTGATGACCTTAACGCTTATGCAGTTAAGAGGGAGCAGGGCATAGAGTACTTCAGGTTCCCACATGATCTGAACACTCTACCTGGTTTTGAGCTCAACCAGCTGGCTAAGCTAAAGCTGCTGTATGCTGACCCAAGAAAGATGTCAGGCTGGTTTGAGGCTGCCCTGAAGAAGGAGTACCACACCAGATGGGTTAACTTCAGACCACAACAGCCTACGAGGTATATAAGAAGGTCTGAGGTTGATGCCATTACTGGCAAGCCCAAGATTATGCTGAAGTGGAGTCCTCCGCGCACTATGTCGAGAATCCCTCTCAGGGAAATGCCACAGGACTTCACTCCACACTTCAAATGGTGGTACTATGATTGGAGAACCGCTGAAGCTGTCATAGTTCTGAATAAAGAGGGCCAAATGGATACTATCAGGGTATTCGACCCGATGTGGCTAACAAACATGTCTGCTAATGATGTCTACACATTATACAAGTGGCCACTGTTCTATGACACACAAGACATTGTACAAGCCCTCCAGTTCCAAAACGTTATACGACTTTGCTTTGCGTTTGAGATACACGCAGGAGTCACTAAGCGGAGAATTACAAGAAGTATAAGGAGGTGATGCAGAAGACAAGAGATTAGATAGATCTAGGTCCAAGGGGGAGTTTGTTTATGCATGTATGTCCCTAGATCATGAGCTGTAATGTAATGAATCTTGGCTGTCTGATTATGATGTAATGGTATCGATTAATGAAATGATATGTATTGTTTGTTACTTGTGATGTTTAATATTTCATTAATGAGTCGTGATTGAATTGATTGGGTTTATGATTGTTTGAATGATTGCACATTATGTTATATTAATTAAAACATTCAAACTTAACTTAATGAAGTTCTCATGCAATGGCCCATGCGAATGGACCACACGCATGAATAACTTCATACGATTGACTCAATCGCACGACTGAACCAGGAGACTGGATCAGTCGTATGATTGACACATAAGATTGGCTCAGTCGCACGACTGAACACTCAGTCGTGCGGATGAATCAACCGCATGGTTCAATCGCACGACTGAACCATACTTATGGCCCAGTCGCACGATTGAACAATACTAACCTATAAATAGACCCAATTCGTGGAAAAACGTAAGCATTCATCCCATTACGATTCCAGACGTACCTAGCCGTCCAGAAGCCTCCCAAAACTCGTTCTCCAAGTTCACAGAACACTTCAGATCGATTCCTAATCGATTTCTGACGTTGATTTCAATTCTTGATTGATTCATCGTGTGTTCTCACTGATTGGATCGCCAATCCAATAGGATTCCGCACTATTTGAGTTGGTTTAACACGCTAATCACTAGGTATTTCGTTCAAATACCAGGTCCTAACATTTGAATTGAACAGAAAGTATATCATGCGATTGGATAGGCTGATGAACTTCAGTCGCACGACTGAAGGGTGCGATTTGCCTAACCGCACGACTGAACCATGCGTATGAAGCTCAGTCGCACGACTGGTGAACCGCATAAGAGTACATGCGCATGAGTCCAGTCGCACACTCAGTCGTACGCATGAGTCATTCGCACGTTGAACCTCAATCGCACTGTTCAGTCGCACGACTGATCTCAGTCGCACCCCTCAATCGCATGACAGAAACATCTATTCAAGTTTAAGTGTTTCATGATGTTCTTAGCCAAAGGTACTAATGTTTATGTTGATATGTGTTACAGATGGCGAGTCGATGGACCATGAGCATGAAGCATAACATATGTGCTCATCTGGACTTGACATCCAGGAACGCGGCTGATTTCTCAGGTATCATCACTTTTCTGCTGAGATCTAGGATTGATCATGCTATTTCTACACCGTGTACTCCTTATAGATCAGTTCAGCAGGCCTTCTGGGAAGGCGCAACCGTTGATAGATCCTCTGAGCCTCATTGCATCAGGAGTACGATCTTTAGTGAGGCTATTACCATCTCAAAGGAGGATCTAAGGATCGTTCTACAGTTAGGGGATGACGCTGATTGTCCTACTCGTTTACACCCCCTCACGGTCAGAGGATGTTTTCTGAGAGCCAAGTACTCTTGGGACATCAATGCTGGGGTACTCAACAAGAGTAACCTCTGTCCCCAGTTCATGTATCTTGCGCATGTTCTACTGAAGTGCATAGCGTCGAGGAAGGGAGGATTTGATGAGTTGTCGGATCAGATCCAGAACGCATATGCTGCGTTGGTGCTGAACCACCCGTTCAGCTTCTCCAAAATGATCTTCACCTACCTGGTGGAGAACATTGAGGGGATAGGGAAGGAAGGCTTCTGCATGTATCCGAGGTTTATGCAGATGGTTATAGATCAGAAGCTTCCCTCCCTGCCGAAGGAGAAGGAGGATGCAGTAGTGCTCGAGGTCATGGATGACACTACGTTGGGGAGGATGAAGGTGTACAGGGGGAAGCAGGTGAAACCCCCTGTCAGGAGGTTGTTTGGGCATCTGGCCCGTGCTGACTGGTGGTGCCGGCCAAGAGAAAGTGGCACCACAATGACAGTGATTCTGATGTAGAGTAGATTGCTTTACCTACTGTGGACTCGGATGATGATGATAGTGGAGACGCCGGGGATGATATGCCTGCTCCACCAAGAGGCACTGAGTCTGATGTTATTCCCCCGGTGTCTGCCCCTGCCGGAGATGTTGCTGAGACGGCCGGATTTCATCAGGAGTTTGTTGTTGGTGCTGAGGAGGAGGAGGAGTTTGATGAGGAGCCCCTCACGAGAACTGTGGGAAGCAAGGTTGTTCCCACAGAACACGGGCTACGGGTGGTTGATGAACACCCTCGAGACTCCAGAGAGACAGAGACTGACCCGAGTTATGCTCCAGGTTCAGCTGGCAGAGTTGTAGGGGGAGCATCCACTTCCACAGGGACTAGGAGAAAGAGGATGGCTCAGCCCCATGGACTGAAGAAGAAGAAGCGTCGACTGACCTTCGTTACTACTGTAACCTCTACTTCCACCACCACAGCCACCACTACCACCTCCACTGATATACCATCCACCACCACAGCCACCACATCCACCACTGCTACCACAGCCACCACCATACCTACCACCACTGTACATTTCCCATCCACCACCATACCATTTACACCCACATCACCTCCACCATTTTACCGACCCATATTCACCACAGCCACCACCACCACTTCCTCACATCATGCAGGACCGTCAACCCAGTCCTCGCACATGTATGGATCACCTCTACCTCCAATCGGGGTAGAGGAACAGCTGTCGGCTCTAAACCGTATGGTGATGCGCTTACTAGCTGCCGACGAGGAGAAAGCTGCATAGATACGCCAGCTGACCGACCTGACTGCTGCCCAGTCTCAATAGATGGCAGAGCAGGCTCGTGTTATAGAGCAGCAGACCCAGCTGATGGAAGCACAGAGAGTTGAGATGTCCCAACTCCAGGAGCAGCATGCCCAATCAGCCAAACGTATAGAGGAGTTGGAGACCACCAACAAGACCATCATGCTGCGGTTAAAGGGATCAAAGGATGAGTCCTTAAAGATAAAGGAAGGGGATGGAGATGATGGAGATGGTGATGACGAGGATGAAGATGATGATGAGGATGAGGAGGATACTGAGGATGAGGAAGAGATAGATGAAGAAAGGACAGAGGGAAAGGATGATGATGACGAAGCAGAAGGAGGGGATGCGGCTGCATCGGCCTCTGCTTCAGGTCAAGAAAGAAGATCGAAGAATCGACACGACCAGTCAGCTACCACCTCTGCTCCTCCGAGCGATGAGACCATGATTCAAGATAAAAGTACAGACTAGATGTTTTATGTATTTATTTAATGTTGTGTTTGAATCATGTACTGAAAACAATGTTTGGAATGTTTATATATTAAGTTAATGTACTTCTGTTTGATTACTTACTAATGATTTATGTGTTAATGTTTAAATCAAACAGATCCATATTTTCAAAGAGATGAGTTTGATATTGCTCCCCTTCAACAGAGAGTCAATGAGAAACACTCACTCAAACCATGATTCTTGATCTGCAAGGGATGTAAGAAGGTCTTGAGTTATACCCCGAAGAAGGGGAAATCTTCATGGACCTATCTAACGAGCAACTCGCAGAGATGTCAGACTCAATCCGGATGAAATCGTCAAAGATGCTCCAACAGTTGATTCGACTAGTGATGAAGAGCAATGATGTTGATGAAGTCGAGGTCGAAGATATCACTGCAGAGGAGTACCCTCAGTATGCTGACAACGAGGGTAATGTGGTCCCCAATCTGGGTGAGTCCCTCGTAAGTGATACTTTTGAGGTACTGAACAAGATGGAGCAAGGAACTGAGAAGGCAGAAGGAACAGCCCGAGCCTCAAATGATGATGTTGACATTAGAAAGGCTGAGTGGGCTGCCTGTTTTAAAGAAGTGAGAGCCCAACGTGCTGCACCAAAGAAAGATGCCTACACCAAGCTCTACAGAGTCAAGAAACACCACAAGGTGTCAGGCAGGATTATTGCATGGGCTTATTTTGATGATCTTAATGTGTATGCAGTTAAGAGAGAACAGGGCATAGAGTACTTCAGATTCCCACATGATCTGAAGACTCTACCAGGTTTTGAGCTCAACCAGCTGGCTAAGCTAAAGCTTCAGTATGCTGACCCGAGGAAGATGTCAGGCTGGTTCGAGGCTACCCTTAAGAAGGAGTACCACACCAGATGGGTTAACTTCAGACCCCAACAGCCTACTAGGTACATAAGAAGGTCTGAGGTTGATGCCATTACTGGCAAGCCCAAGATTGTGTTGAAGTGGAGTCCTCCGCGCACTATGTCGAGAATCCCTCTCAGGGAAATGCCACAGGACTTCACTCCACACTTCAAATGGTGGTACTATGATTGGAGAACAGCTGAAGCGGTCATAGTCCTAAACAGAGAGGGACAAATGGATACAATCAGGGTATTCGACCCGATGTGGCTTACTAACTTGTCGGCTAATGATGTCTATACATTATACAAGTGGCCACTGTTCTATGACACGCAAGATATTGTACAAGCCCTCCAGTTCCAAAATGTTATACGACTCTGCTTTGCGTTTGAGATTCAAGCAGGAGTCACAAAAGAGGAGAAGTACAAGATGTACAAGGAGGTTATTCTAATGACAAGAGATTAGATAGATCTAGGTCCAAGGGGGAGTTTGTTGATGCATGTATGTCCCTAAATCATGATTTGTAATGTAATAGATCTTGTCTGTCTGATTATGATGTAATATGTAATGCTTAATGAAATGATATGGATTGTTTGTGATTTGTAATTTTTAATATTTCATTAATGAGTCGTGATTAGATTAATTGGGTTTATGATTGGTTGAATGGTTATACATAATGTTATATTAATTAAAACATTCAAACTTAACTTAATGAAGTTCTCAAGCGAATGACCCATTCGAATGGACCATACGCATGAATAACTTCATACGATTGACTCAATCGCACGAATGAACCAGGAGACTGGATCAGTCGTATGATTGACACATAAGATTGGCTCAGTCGCACGACTGAACACTCAGTCGTGCGGATGAATCAACCGCATGGTTCAATCGCACGACTGAACCATACTTATGGTCCAGTCGCACGATTGAACAATACTAACCTATAAATAGACCCAATTCGTGGAAAAACGTAAGCATTCATACCATTACGATTCCAGACATACCCTAGCCGTCCAGAGACCTCCCAAATCGTTCTCCAAGTTCACAGAACACATTAGATCGATTCCTAATCGACTTCTAACGTTAGATTCAATTCTTGATTGAATCTTCGTGTGTTCTCACTGATTGGATCGCCAATCAAATAGGATTCCGCACTATTTGAGTTGGTTTAACACGCTAATCACTAACAACTCAGTAGATTTATGCAACTTGTAACAGAGATGAATATCTTGGAGTTGAAATATACTAATGAGGAATTAAACAAAAAGATGCTCCATACTTTGCCTGAAAGTTGGAAGAAAACTGTGTCCATGTTCAAGGACACCATTGACCTCAAAGCAACTGGTTTAGATACATTGGTAGCTAAAGTTAAGGCTCTTGAAATGGATTAAAAATCAAGAAACAAGACTGTGAGAACACATGTATCACCCTATCACTTTAAAGAAACAAAAAGTGCTGGAAGTGCATTCATTTCCAACAATAATAGTGGTAACTCTTGTACTTTGAGTGAAGATAAAGAGGAAGTAAGTTTCAATGCATCAAAGCCTTCAAAGAAATCTTCTCAAAGTAAGTCAAGAAAAGAAAAAGGAAGAACTGATGATATAAGAGATACATCTACATCATGAGCAAAGTCTTCATCAAATAACAAACAAATAGAGCCCATCACTATCATTCTAGACTCTAAAGAACAAAAAGCAGCCTTTGCAGCTTTCAGTTCAAGTTTTTAAGCTTACCTGGGAAGCTCCTTAACATCTGCCAACATTTGCTAGCAAGACTTGAAAAAACTACATCCAGATGTAGTAGAAGAGATGGATCTACAATGGCAAATGGCGCAGCAAGTAAATCATCAAAGATTGGTGTGGATAAGTCAAAGGTAAGATGTTTCAAATGCAATCTCTATGGACATTTCTCTAGAGATGTAATCAACAATCAAATCCTGGCTTGACACAACAAAAGCAACACAGTCTCACCAACCATCATCATCTCAAAGATCTTTCAGACAACCACAACTGACCAACTTATCCTCACCAGCCATAAACATATCAGCAGGAACAAGTAACTCTAAAGAAACTAGGCTGATCATACTTCAAGATGGAACATGTGACTGGAGTATGTATGATAAGGAAGTCTTGGAAGAAAATCAAGCTTTAATGGCTCACATGGAGAACAAAGTTCCACCCATGGCTAGAGAGGTAAGAGATAGGTTATGTTTATCAATATGTGTTGAGGAAGTTGAAAGATATAGAGTGCATGCTCAACAATTGGCTGATAAAGTTAAAGAAACAATGATTAAAAATGAATCTCATGTAAGAGAACATAAATTATATCAAATCAAAATTAACTCTTTACAAAAGGATTTAGAAAAACTTGTTTTAAAAAATTACAGTTTAAAAAGCACAAGTTGAGTATCTGACTACTTTCTTAACTAAATCCATGGCTGATCATGCATCAACTAAAGTGAAACTTCAGAAGTTTCAACTTTCATCTCAGCAATATGAGAAATTATTAAATTCTCATATTGAATCAAAGAACAGGTATGGGTTGGGATACAATGTTGTTGCACCTCCTATAAACAATAATTACTCACCTTTACCTGAATCAATGACAAATAACTTGTCAAATTATTTTATGCTAATCACCAAGTTTGAAACAAACCCTAATCAAACAAGTTAATCACAATGAAACTTAGGTGAATGAAACTGAGGTGAATAAACTGAGTCTTCTAAATCAGAAAATATTAAACAAAATGACTTAGAATTTGACTTTGATGATTGTGATGACTTGGATGATTTTGATGAACATGATGATGATATACTGAACATTGGTAAGAATACTGCTTTTGAAACACTCATTCCCAAAGTTCTTGAAGAAACAAATGTTGATACATATGTACGTAGATGTGGATCTTAATGTAATATGTCTTGAATATCTTACACTTATGTAATGCTTGGGTTATTAATAAAATGAGAATGTTTGGTTGTGATCTATAATGTTTAATATTTCATTAATGAGTTGATATTGACTTGATTATATAGGTTTGTGATTGTTTGAATTGATACACATAATGCTATATTAATGAATTCAATCGAACTTGGTTAAGTGAAGTTCACATGCGTCCGGCTGGACCATGCGCCCCAACAGTGGTCATGCGTCCGAATGGCCATGCGACTGAGTGTCCATGCGCCTAAACAGTTCATACGCCTGAACAACTTCATGCGACTGACTCAGCCGCACGATTGAACACTCAGTCGTGCGAATGGATCAACCGCATGGCTCAATCGTACGAATGAACAATGCTTATGGTTCATTCGCACGAATGAGCAACCCTAACCTATAAATACCACCTAATTCGTGGAAAACGCAACACTTGATATTACTTCGACTCCAGACGTACCCTAGCCGTCCAGAAACCTCCAAGAACCTGTTCCAAGTTCACAGATCGCATTAGAGCGATTCTAGATCGTTCTTAACATTTAGATTCAATTGATAATTGATTCGACGTGCGTTCTCACTGATTGGATCGCCAATCAAATAGGATTTCACACTATTTGAGTAGGTATACACGTTAATCAGTTAGTATTTCAAGCAATACACGATCCCAACAAGTGGTATCAGAGCTCCGGCTCTTGATTACGTGTGATTCAATCGTTTTTGATACAAAAGTTGTGTTTTTCACTAAAAACACAATCTTTTCGTGTCAAACGGAGTCTTGGACGTCCCCTACTCATAAAGTTTTGGTTTTTCCGGCATACGGCGATTAAGGTTGGTGAAAATTCGGATTTTTACGGCCAAAATACCTTAAACCTAGAAATTTTCGAAATTCAGCAGCTTTAGTCGTACGATTGACTCAATCGCACGATTGGACTCATTCGCATCCCTCAGACGTACGATTGGACTCATTCGTACCTTCATTCGTACGACTAATCAGACAGTTCGCATTGTTCAACCGCATCAGTTCATTCGCACGACTGGACCAATCACATTAGTTCAACCGCATGATTGAACCAGTCGCATCATTCAATCGCACGGGTAGCCAAATTGCACAGCTCCATCCGCACTAGTAAAACAGGTTGTTTAAGAGACTAAAGTTAATCGAAATGGAGGACCAATATTGAGCGTTTAAAGCCGGGAAGGACTCACGTATTCAGAACTTACTAATACTGGAGAGTGAAGTGGGGAATCACAATAAACCCCTTAAGCTTATAACATTAGATGAATTCCCACACTCGAAACAACGTTTTGAGATCTACTTAAATGGAGTAGATCCTAATATGTTGGAAGCCATTGAGACGGGGTACAGTATGCCAGTAGGTGCTGATGGGGTGAAACTTACATTAAGAGGCATGACTGATGCACAGAAAGTCAAATATAATGTTGAAAAGAGAGTGTATGCGTTGCTTACTCAGAGAATAAGCAAGCCAAGAAGTTATGGGATGAGCTGGAGAAAAGGTATGACGGGAATGCGTCATTGAAGGCTATTAAAGCTAAAGAGTTGAAGAAAGAGTTTGACAACTTCTCATCGATGGGTAATGAGAGTTTAGATGATGTCATTGATAGATGCTACCATTTGATGAGCGAGCTGCACACGCATGGTGTCATAACGACCATGGAAGACAAAGTGTCAAATTTTGCAGACGGGTTGCCAGAAAATTGGGCTTCTTTTGTTTCAAATCTAAGATAGAATGAATTGCTAGTGAGGTTGGACATCAATGATTTCATTCTAAAGCTGCGAGAAGAAGCACTCAGGATGAAGTACCGAGCTCAAAAGTCTTCGTATACTCAGAATCCAGCTCTGTACAATGCAACTCCACAAGTCAAGACGTCTGGAGCACCACTTCAGACCGCCTTTGTGTCAAGCTCATCTAGTCCTTCACAAGCCTCTACTTCAGGATCAGAAACGTCATGGTCTTCTAGTACCCAATACATTGCATCTGAAGCAAATGCTATAAGACTGAAGACCGAGAATCTCGGAAATGTGACGGTAGAAGTAGCAAGAGAGCACATGGATCTCTTAGCAGCAGTAGTCCACTCCTATGATGGACTTGTTGCTGGGAAAATTGGAAACTGCCATCTGGCAGACGAGGACTACGAGCAGGTAGATGAGACAGAGCTGGAGAGGATGGATATCATGTGGACCTTAGCAAGTGCTGTCCGGAGAGCTAAGAAGTTTGTGAAGAAGACCAGACAAAACTTGGTTGCTACTAAGGACACTACTTTTGGTTTTGACAAGAGCAAGGTGACCTGTTTCAACTGTGGAGAAAAGGGGCACTTCAAACGAGAGTGTGTGAAGCCCAATAAAACTGGAAACGGGAATCCATTCTCGTCCTTCACTCGTCAAGATAAGCCAACTAGCAGTCCTACTTCATCAAGTAAGGATCCAAAAGCCTTGACTACTAATGATGATGAGGGACAGGACTGGAGTTTTCGGTTTGTCTCTCCAGGAGAATCCAATATTGCTAGGTGGAAGACTTAGATGATGATTCCGCAAGTGAAGGAGATATTGCAGTGGAACTCGTGATGTCAAACATTGAAGAGACTGCAACTAAGGTCAACTACAAGCCTGAAGAAGGGACAACTACAACAAAGACAGAATCACCAGAACCAGAAACATCAGATGCTACGTTGATGGCTGATTCATCAGAACCTCCTCAGGTGAGTACTACTGACCAACTTTTCCAAAATCATGCTTGTTCTGATTGTAATAAATTTAGGGAAAGCATAGATCTGAAATTTGCTAGGTTATTAGATCATAACGATAGCTTAGTAAAGGATTTGCAACTGTGCACTGAGTCACACAGAGTTTAAAACAAAATGAGCATAGTTACAAAGAAAAGATAGACCTTTTGAATAAACACCTTAGGGAAACAGAACTAGTAGCCTTTAACCAAGCAAATGACATTAGGTACTATCTTAACTCTCTAGAAGACACTAAGAAACAAAAAGCAGTTTTAGAAGTAGAAGTCAATTCATTAAAGCAAAAACTGCACAGTTGGACAAGTTCATCTCATATTGTCCAACACTTAGTGAGAGAGCGTAACAATGGGGAGGGTTTGGGATATAAAGTGGTTCCACCACCACCTGAGACCTTGATGAACACTAAGAGTAAACCGATAAATAACAATCCAATCAAGGATCATGTAGTGTCTACTCCTCTTGTAAGTGATCCATATTCCTCATGTACTTCAAATGAATCTGGAACAAAACAAAAGGAGGCCACTTCAAAGGCAA
Source organism: Flaveria ramosissima (assembly GCA_025215565.1). Taxonomy (NCBI): domain Eukaryota; kingdom Viridiplantae; phylum Streptophyta; class Magnoliopsida; order Asterales; family Asteraceae; genus Flaveria; species Flaveria ramosissima. The sequence goes on along the minus strand of CM046044.1, from coordinate 14,083,161 downwards.
AGGGTAAAATGTCTTGTGTTAATCTGGAAAAAGAGTTTGAAAAGGTTAATATAAAGTCAGGGTCAAACAAAGTCAAATCTGAACCTAAAAAGACTGTTAATGTTAACCTATCACGAGTTTCATGTAAAAGTCCAGTTAACCAAAATGGAAAAGATGTTAAGAATGTTAAAACAATTAAGTTTCTTAAACAAGATAAAACATCAAAAGAAGTAGAGTCAAAGCCCAAACATAATGATGTCACTAGGGTGTCACACACGTCTCCACATAGACAGTTCAATCATAAAGTTGATAGCGGGTCATGCTACAACTGTGGAGAGTGTGGACACATTGCGTCTTATTGTCCTTACTATCAGACACCTAGGAAGAAAGTTGAACTTCAGGAATCAAAACCTAGGTCTTCTAAGAGGAGCTCATTGACTCCACCTAGAAGAACTAGTGAACCCAAAGTTCAACCCATTAGCCAGTCGTCTGTTTATAACAAACAGGCTTTACAAAAATCTGGCTTATGGAAAGAAAAGTCAGCCTCTGTGTCTGATAATGAGGACAAGAAGTCACCTGAGCTACCCTCACTTTCTAAGGGTCAATGGGTTGAATTCATGACGTGTGATGCCTCTGGGAAACCCAAGCCAGTAAAGGCTTGGGTTCCTAACCTGAACTAATGTTTTAAATTGAATGTGCAGGGTGTTCGCTACAATGCTGAAACCAACACGTGGATTGTAGATAGCGGAGCATCCAGTCATATGACAGGAAACAGGGCACTCTTATCAAACGTCAAACAAATAAAAGGAGGGCATGTTTCTTTTGCTGGTAACAGAGGAGGTTATATCACAGCTCAAGGGGAAGTTGGAAATCAGAAAGTTAAGTTTGATAAAGTGAACTACGTTCAACAACTTCAAAACAACTTACTTTCTGTTTCCCAAATATGTGACAAAGGATTTAAGGTTATATTTGACAACTAGAAGTGTTATGTCCTGAAGAAGGACTATGTGATTCCGGAGGACCAAGTTTTGATGACAGCTTCAAGATATAAAGATCTTTATGTTTTGGATCTCTCAACGGCTTCTACAACGGATCATGAAGTTCAGTGCTTCTTATCAAAGGCTACTGAGAAGGACTCCATTTCCTGCCATAGGAGAATGGGACACATAAATCAACGGAAGATGAATCACTTGATCCAGAATGATCTCGTGAGAGGAGTTAACGTCAAAAATTTCCAACTTCCTGATTTCGGTGTAGCATGCAAGAAAGGAAAACAGATGAAGAAGTCTCATAAGGAAAAGAAAGTTCATTCCATCAAGCTTCCTCTTGAACTTCTTCACATGGATCTGTTTGGTCTAGTCAGTACAAAAAGCATTACAGGTGACTTGTACTGCTATGTGGTTACTGATGACTACTCAAGATTCTCTTGGGTAATGTTTCTGAAATACAAATCAGAAACATTTGAGTCTTTCAAGGAATTAGTAACTACACTGGAATCTCTCTACAAGCTGAAGGTAAGACAGGTACGCTCAAACAACGGGACCGAGTTCAAGAATCAGTTGATGGAGGCTTACTGCAAGGAAAAGGGAATTGTACACCAGTTCACTTCTGCCTACACGCCTCAGATCAATGGCATTGCTGAGAGAAAGAATCGCAGCTTGATAGAGACAGCACGGACAATGCTAGCAGACTCGAAACTGCCTATCAAATTCTGGAATGAGGCAGTGGCAAATGCATGTTACACATTAAATCGAGTTTTGGTAGTCAAACGCCATGGCAAGACATGTTACGAGTTACTACAACAACGTAAACCTAATCTAGAGTATCTCAAACCATTTGGTGCACCGTGCACACTACTGAAGAAGACTCAAGAAGGAAAATTCAATGAGAAGGCTGACGAAGGTATCTTCCTAGGATACAACATACCAAAGAAGAGAGTTTACAACAACTCAACGATTTAGTAGAAGTGTGGTGTAATTTTGATGTTCAAAGATACACCACACCACCTACTAGAAAAGGACCCGCTTACTTTTTCGACTATGATGGATTCTTCAAGTCCTTCAACATACCTATCTTCACTTCTGACGAAGAGTTAGCTAGAAGGATGATGTATGATATCTTGAACTCACCGTCACTAGATTCAGCATCATCGGGTTCACAAGGTGACTCATCTCACCACTCAGGGGGAGCACTCCAAGCAAGTGACTCCTCCTCAGAAGATGAAGCTGAAGAAAATAACCAGAACAATCAGGAGGGACAGGTTCCAATTCCTGCAGGTCCACAAGCATCTAACAGTGATGCCTCTTCGACTTCGGAAGCTCAAACTCCTACTACCTCAGATACGGAACCAAATGTTCATAATCTTGACTCTGAGGTAGTTGTTCCCACCACTCCAGGATCACGTCTAAATGTCTATCATCCCCTAGACAATGTCATTGGGGATGTCAGATCAGGAGTGCAGACCAGAAATCAGTTGTACTCATCCGATTATGCCTCGGTAATGGAAAAATGATACATTCACGATGGTGTTTATCGTTGTTTTGTCTCGCAGGTTGAGCCAAAATACGTCAGTGAAGCATTGAATGATGAGGCATGGGTGAGTGCCATGCAAGAAGAACTTCTTCAGTTCAAGAAGTTAGGTATATGGACTCTGGTAGATAGACCTAAAGGTGCTAAGGTCATTGGCACCAAATGGGTCTTGAAATGCAAGAAGGATGACCAAGGCGTCATTATCAGGAACAGGGCTCGACTTGTAGTTCAAGGGTTTCGACAAGTCGAGGGAATTGATTACAATGAAGAGTTTGCACCCGTGGCAAGGATGGAAGCCATCCGCATCTTCCTTGCCTATGCATCGTATATGAAGATTAAAGTTTATCAATTGGATGTGAAGAGTGCATTCCTTCATGGTGAAATCCGAGAGACAGTGTACGTCAGTCAACCCGAGGGATTTGAAGATCCATATCATCGGGACAGACTTTACAAACTCGACAAGGCTTTATACGGGCTTCATCAAGCTCCAAGAGCGTGGTATGAGAAACTCTCAACTCACCTTGTGAAACATGGATTTCGCAGAGGGGTTATTGATTGCACACTATTTATCAAAAAGAAAGATGGTGATTTGCTGCTTGTTCAAATCTATGTTGATGATATCATTTTCGGATAAAAAAATGAAGAGTTATGTAATGAGTTTGAAGCAGTAATGAAGGCTGAATTTGAGATGAGTGCCATGGGAGAGATGAAATTCTTTCTCGGGTTACAGGTGGATCAGACACCAAAAGGAATTTTCCTACATCAGACCAAGTATGTACGAGACATTCTCAGTCGGTTTGACATGTAGAATGCTTCTGCAGCTGGGACTCCACTTGCTACAAACCATGATATAGCACCCGATGAAAATGGAGATCTGGTCGATGCAACCATTTACCAAGGAATGATTGGATCTCTCATGTACCTCACTGCCTCAAGACCTGACATCATGTATGCTACATGTCTATGTTCAAGATATCAGGCTAAGCCAAAGGTTAACCATCTGATAGGGGTCAAAAAGATATTTCGGTATTTGAAGGGTACCCCAACACTTGGGTTATGGTACCCTCATGATGATGATTTTGAGCTCACGGCGTATAGTGACTCGGATTACGGTGGCTGCAAGATGAATTACAAGTCTACATCAGCAGGGTGTCAATTCTTTGGGAGGAGATTAGTGACATGGCAGTGTAAGAAGCAGACCTCGGTTGCATTGTCAACCTGTGAAGCCGAATACGTCGCTGCTGCAAGTTGCTGTTCACAAATCATTTGGATTCAACAGCAAATGCGGGACTACGGTTTAAATTTCTCTTCTACTCCTATTTTTGTTAATAACTCTGCTGCAAATGCAGTAACTAAAAATCCGGTACAACATCCTAAGACCAAACACATCGGCATAAAATATCATTTTATACGTGACTGTTTTGAAAAAAAATTAATCGATGTGGTAAAAATAGACATTGATTTTCAACGCGCTGACCTCTATACAAAGTCTTTTGACAAACCACGTTTTCTATATCTATTAGAGGTCAACGGTGTTAAAAAGAAAAGTGATGTCATTCCAGATGATGAGCATATGTAGTCCGATGCATTTAGTCTAATTTTTTTATTTTTCTTTTTATTTCCGTTTATTTATTCTATTGTCTGTTTAAATTAAAGACATGTTATTAAGCTGTCTATTAAAATCCTAAAAAACGTAAATCGGTTACGGTTTTAGAAGTTTAGGGGGAGAATATGTCAGCCCGTAACATTAAAAAAAACTCGAGGGAGAAGGAGAGGCTAGCTGATAGAAAGTAGATCGTATCTGTGATACCGATTCAAATATTTTGGAAAATGATAGTACACAGGAACAAATCAAGCGGGACTTTAAAAGTTTAAATTAGATAAGATGCCAAATTCAAAGTATAAGTCTGTGTAGTCTGAGCAATATAAAAAAAATGATAGAAAACCTGGTAACTACTAAGGTAACACAAGGAAAGTAGACCTAGAGGTTGCTAGACCACAGATGACATGTCGGTAGATTCAACATAATAGATGATTAGACCTGACTGGTGATCTCAAGATCAAACTAAGTTGTTCAACTGACTGTGGGCTCCCATCTTATCACTGGTTAACACTATCAACAATATTTCAATAAGGGGTGACGAGCAAATAAACGCCACAAATGTGAGCAGATGACCATAAATAGAGCAAAGCACGAAAAAAATGAAAAGCAAATGCTATCAAGCTAATAACTTATGTTGTTGGTGCGTTATGTGCAAAAGAAAAATAAAGATGCTCTAACAAGAAGATAGGTTATGTACCTCTCTGCTGTGCGATGGCACTGACCTGAGGATAAGCATAACCTAGATATTCTAGAATTCATTGTTGTTTGCCGCCTCTTTGCTGTGCGATGGCACTGACCTAAGAATTGGCTTCTCTTTGAAAGCTCTAAGAATAGTCTCTTCTTGTAAAAATACCCGTAGACCGCTCAAAAGCTCCTGAGGAATGTTGATTACCACAAAAGCGTGGGATCCAAAAATGTTGGTTGAATTAATTAAACCTTAAACTATCACCAATCTGTGTCAAAAGTTTGTGTATGGATTTAAGAGGACATGTATACTGACAATCATCGTGGCTACAATTCTTGAAAGTCCAAATCAATGTGGGGATCTAATAGTACCAGTATGATTTCCTAAATTTGCTAACGACTCTGGATGAAAAACAAGAAGTGAGCATCAAAAAGGTTTTGATAAGATGTCCTAACTAATTTGACTTGCCTGTATGATTCCAAAATGAATCGGTCCAGTTATGGTCAAACTAAATTGAAGCTGCCTATTCCGGAACCGAATCCAGTAGATTTCTATCTTAGGATTTACACCTCACAAAAGTCAAAAACAAGTTTATTTTTGTACTTCAGTTTATTTTTATTTAACTAGTCAATTCAATTTGTTTAATATCGGACTACATCATGAAATTCAGAAAGGAGTAAATCACCTAAAAGGGTCATGTCTGAGGTGACCACATGTGTTTTCAAAAGGTAAATGGGTCACGTCTGTGGTGACAAAGTGTTTAAAAGGATCACGTCTGAGGTGATCAAAAGTTTGTTAAGTTAAAATGATCATGTCTGAGATGATAAAATGTTCATAATGTTAATTCAACAGTTTAAAAGGGTTTAAATGTCCAATGGTCATAAAGGCAGAAAATTTCATGAGTATGACCCATTCGCACGACTGGACCATGAGTTTGGGCCAATCGTACGAATGGACCATACTCATGCCTTCTATAAACGAATGGACATGAGTATGGACAATTCAACCGAATGGCTTATACGAATGACCTAGTTGGCCGATTAAGAGCGAGCGAATGAACAAGTCGCACAAGTGAACTCCAGTCGGATGACTGAAGGGGCGACTGAACCAATCGCACGACTGAGGCCTACTCGACCGAATGAAATGAGCGTATGTGTCCAGTCGTACGATTTAATTTAGGTTAGTATAAATAGAGGGGGAGTCGGTTGCAGAGACTCATCACTCCCAAATTTGCCCTAATTCGCACGACTTAGTGTTACTCTGCCAAATTTTCGTTTGATCACTATAAATCATTGATTGTTGTGTACTGACTATCTGCACTGATTATACAGGTATATTGCGGTGCGAATCCATCAGTATTTCATTCAATTTGAGCCCTAATCTGGAAAATCGGACCCATTTGAAACTAAGTAAACTAATGAAATCAAAGTTGTTAGGTGATAAATTAAATGATTGCGAGTCTAATGAACCAGAACACGATGTATAATCTTAAAAAATGGTCAAAATTGAATTTGAATTGAACAGCCAGAAGATTATGCGAATGGACAGGTTGATGAACTTCAGTCGCACGACTGAGGTGTGCGAATAGATAAACCACACGACTGAACCATGCGTATGAGTTCAGTCGCACGACTGGTGTAAACGCATGAGTTTACATACGTATGAGTCTAGTCGCACACTCAATCGTACGTATGAGGTCATTCGCACGACTGGATATCAGTCGCACTGCTCATTCGCACGACTGGATCTCAGTCGCACAGTCTCATTCGCATGACAGAAAAGAATATTTTCAAGTTCATATGATTCAAGATATTTTTAGCCAACGGATACTAATGTTTATATTTATTGTGTAACAGATGGCGGGTCGCTGGAATATGAGTACTAAGCATAACATTTGTGCTCATCTGGATCTGACATCCAGAAATGCTTCAGACTTTTCTGGCATTATCACATTTCTGAGGAGATCGAGGATCGCTCATGCTATATCTGCTCCATGTACACCGTATCGCTCTATTCAGCAGACCTTCTAGGAAGGCGCAGTTGTTGACAGATCTTGTGAGCCTCATCGTATCAGGAGTACTATTTTTGGAGAGGCCATTGAGATCACGGAGGATGATCTCAGGACTGTGCTGCAGTTTGGGGACGATGCTGACTGTCCCACTAGACTACACCCCCTTACTGTCAGAGGATGTTTCTTACAAGCTAAGTACTCTGGGGACATCAATGCAGGGGTGCTCAAAAAGAGCAACCTGTGCCCCCAGTTCAAGTACCTCGCTGATGTGTTGCTGAAGTGCATAGCGTCTAGGAAGGGAGGATTTGATGAGCTGTCAGATCAGATCCAGAATGCATATGCAGCATTGGTGCTGAACCATCCGTTCAGCTTCTCCAGGATGATCTTCACCTACTTGGTGGAGAACATTGAAGGGAAAGGGAAGGAGGGCTTCTGCATGTACCCTCGATTCATGCAGATGATTATTGACCAGAAGCTCCCTTCCTTGCCGAAGGAGAAGGAAGATGCCATGGTGCTTGAGGTGATGGATGATACCACCTTAGGCAGGATGAAGGTGTACAGGGGGAAGGAGGTGAAACCTCCTGTCAGGCGACTGTTTGGGCATCTGGCCCGTGAGGATTATGTGGCGCCAGCTCGGAGGAAGTGGCGCCACGATGACAGTGACTCGGACGTTGAGCAGATTGCTCTACCCTCCGATGACTCCGACGACGATGATCATGATGCTGATCAGGGAGGGGATGTTCAGGGTGGACCCGAATCAGCTCCTATTCACCCTGACATCCAAATGGAAGAAGAGGAGGAGTCAGATGAAGAACCTCTGGTGCGAACGGTGCGCAGCAAGGTGGTTGCCACTGAGAGAGGTATTAGGGCGGTTGGTGGACGCCATGGGGAGTCCGGGGATGCTGCAGTTGCTGATACAGATCCATCATATACTCCGACCCACCCAGCAGCCAAGGGGGAGCATCATCCTCAAAAGGAACTAAGAAAAAGAGGATGGCTCAGCCTCATGGAATGAAGAGCAAGAGAAGAAGATTTACCTTGATCACCACCACAGCCACCACCATAGCCACTACCACAGCTACCACCACCACTACCACACCATCTACCACTGTCACCACACAACCCATAACTACATACATCCCATCTTCCACCATATCTACCTCACCCACTCCACCACCACTTTCATCTAGACCAACCCCAATCTTCACCACAGCCACCACCACCACCATCACCAATAGCCACCAAGCCGGGCCATCATCACATCCCACCCATCCATCTGGATCACCTTTACCTCCTAGTGGGGTAGAGGAACAACTCTCAGCACTGAATCGTATGGTGCTGAGGCTGCTGGCAGCCGATGACGAGAAGACAGCTCAGATTCATCAGTTGGTAGATCTTACAGCTGCACAATCTCTACAGATTTCTCAGCAGGCTCAGCTGATTGAGCAGCAGGCACAACAGATGGCTGCTCAGAACCAAGAGATTCCACAACTCCAGGAGCATAAAGTTCTATCAGCAAAGAAGATAGAGGAGTTGGAGGATGCCAAAAAGACTATCATGCTCAAGCTCAAAGGAACTAAGGATGAGCCTCTCAAGATAAAGGAAAGGGATGGTGATGACGTTGATGAGGATGATGATGAGGATGAGGATGAAGATGAAGATAGTGATGATGATGAAGCAAATGATGAAGAAAGACAGGGGAAAGGCAGAATGATGATGATGATGAAGGAGAAGATGCAGCTGCATCTGCCTCAGCTCAGGGTCAAGAAAGATGTTCGAAGAGAAATCAAGACCACCGCTTCTTCTTCTGCTTCACCTACTGATGAGCCAGCTATTCAGGACAAAAGTAATGATTAGACGTTTATGTATTTGATAGCTTTTGTACTTGAATCATGTATTAAACCTAGGTACTTAACGTTTATATAATGTTAATGTGTTTCTGTTTTGATTATTAACTAATGTTTGATGTGTTACATGTCTAAATCAAGCAGATCCAAATTTTTAAAGGGACGAATATGATGTTGCTCCCCTTCAGCAGGTCAAGACTCAACTAACCATAATTCTTGATCTACAAGGGATCGTCAGAAGATCAGTGAGTTATACCCCTGAAGAGGGGGAAATAATTCATGATCTTACAAATGAGCAACTGGCTGAAATGTTCAAGCTGAATCCTGATGAGATTATCAAGGATGCTCCAACTTTTGAGTCAACCAGTGACGAAGAGCTGAACGACATTGATGAGATAGAGATCGAGGATGTCACTGCAGAGCATTATCCAGATTATGCTGACCAAGAAGGAAATGTGGTACCCAACCTGGGTGATTCGCTGGTTAGTGAAACATTTGAGATGCTGGATAAGATGGAGCAAGAGTCTGAGAAGAGTGAGGAACAGGCCCAAGCCTCAGACGCTGATGTTAACATCAGAAAGGCAGAATGGGTTGCATGTTTTGAGGAAATCCGAGCCCAACGCGCTGCTCCTAAACAGAATGTCTACACCAAGCTCTACAAAGTGAAGAAACATCACAAGGTGTCAGGCAAGATTATCGCGTGGGCACATTTTGAGGTTCTTAACATTTACGCCATAAAGAGAGAGAAGAGGATTGAGTACTTTAGATTCCCACATGATCTAAAGACTCTACCTGGTTTTGAGCTCAACCAGCTGGCCAAGCTGAAGCTGTTATATGCTGACCCGAGAAAGATGTCAGGCTGGTTTGAGGCTGCATTAAAGAAGGAGTACCACACCAGATGGGTCAACTTCAAACCTCAATAACCTACAAGGTATATCGAAAGGTCTGAGGTTGATGCCATAACTGGAAAGCCGAGAATAGTGCAGAAGTGGAGTCCTCCGCGCACCATGTCCAAGATCCCACTACGGGAAATGCCACAGGACTTCACTCCACACTTCAAATGGTGGTACTACGTTTGGAGAACAGGAGAGGCAGTCATAGTCTTAAACAAAGAGGGAAAAATGGATACTTGTTGATGCATGTATGTCCCTAGATCATGATTTGTAATGTAATGAACTTGTCTGTCTGATTATGATGTAATTGTAATCAATTAATGAAATGATATAAGTTGGTTGTTACTTGTGATGTTTAATATTTCATCAATAAGTTGTGATTGTATTGATTGGGTTTATGAATGTTTGAATGATTGCACATTATGTTATATTAATTAAAACATTCAAACTTAACTTAATGAAGTTCTCATGCGGATGGCCCATGCGAATGGACCACACGCATGAATAACTTCATACGATTGACTCAATCGCACGACTGAACCAGGAGACTGGATCAGTCGTATGATTGACACATAAGATTGACTCAATCGCACGACTGAACACTCAGTCGTGCGGATGAATCAACCGCATGGTTCAATCGCACGACTGAACCATACTTATGGCCCAGTCGCACGATTGAACAATACTAACCTATAAATAGACCCAATTCGTGGGAAAACAAAAGCATTCATCCCATTACGATTCCAGACGTACCCTAGCCGTCCAGAAGCCTCCCAAATCGTTCTCCAAGTTCATAGAACACATCAGATCGGTTTCTAATCGATTTCTGACGTTGATTTCAATTCTTGATTGATTCATCGTGTGTTCTCACTGATTGGATCGCCAATCAAATAGGATTCCGCACTATTTGAGTTGGTTTAACACGCAATCACTCGGTATTTCGTTCAAATACCAGGTCCTAACAAGTGGTATCAGAGCTTTGGCTCTTGATTTCGTGTTGATTCAATCAAGATTGCATAAAAGTTTGTGTTTTTGCACGAAAAACGCAATCTTTTGCATCAAAAGTGATCTTGGACGTTCCCTGCTCATTGAAGTTCAGTTTCTACGGACTTAGACGATTTGGACTTGCAAAATTTCGAATTTTTACGGCTGAAACCCGTCAAACCTAGAAATTTTCGCAAAACAGCAGCTTCAGTCGCACGAGTGACTCATTCGCACGACTAGACTCATTCGCAGTGTTCATTCGCACGACTGGACCTAGTCGCACCCTCATTCGGCCGACTGAACCGTTCGTTCGCATAGCTCATACGCACCAGATTCATTCGCACGACTGAACCATTCGCCCTGTTCAGTCGCACGGTTGAACCAATCGCAGAGTTCATACGCACGATTAGACCATTCGCATTCTTCAGTCGCATCAGTTAAAGTTGATTTGATTAGACTCTAAGTTTATTAACCATGGAAGATCAGATGTCAGCCTTTACTGCGGGGAAGGACTCAAGAATTCAGAACCTGCTGCTGCTTGAGAGTGAGGTGGGTATTCACAATAAACCACCAAAGCTCTTGACTTTAGATGAGTTTCCTCACTGGAAACAACGTTTTGAGATCTACCTCAATGGAGTAGATCCTAATCTGTGGGAAGCTATCGAAGTTGGGTATAGTACACCGGTGGGAGCAGATGGAGTGAAATTAACGTTAAGTGGGATGACTGACGCACAGAAAGTAAAGTATAATGCTGAGAAAAGAGTTTATGCGATGATAACTCAGTCGATCCCCAAAGATATATTCCACCAGTACTCAGAGAACAAGCAGTCCAAGAAACTGTGGGATGAGCTAGAGAAAAGGTATGATGGGAATGCATCGTTAAAGGCAATCAAGGCAAAGGAGTTAAAGAAGGAATTCGATAACTTCTCATCAATTGGTAACGAGAGTTTAGATGAAGTCATAGACAGATTCTACCATTTGATGAGCGAGTTGCATACACATGGAGTGGAAACAACTATGGAAGAAAAAGTAAGCAACTTCGCAGATGGATTGCCTGATAAGTGGGCTTCATTCGTGTCTAATCTTAGACAGAATGGTATACTTATAAAGCTGGATATAAATGACTTTATTCTTAGACTGCGTGAAGAAGCACTAAGGATGAAGTATAGAGCACAGAAGTCTTCATATACACAAAACCCAGCTTTATACAATGCCACGCCTCAAGCTAAGACATCTGGAGCACCTCTCCAGACAGCATTTGTGTCCAGCTCGTCAGGTCCTTCACATGCTTCTACTTCTGGATCAGACACGTCAGGGTCATCATGTACCCATTATATTGGATCAGAAGCAAGTGCTACTAAATTGAAGACCGAGAACCTCGGTAATGTGACCGTAGAAGTAGCACGAGAGCATATGGATCTTCTCGCCGCAGTAGTTCATTCATATGATGGACTTGTGGCTGGGAAGATTGGAAACTGTCATTTGGCTGATGAAGACTACGAGCAGGTAGATGAAATGGAGCTGGAAAGAATGGATATAATGTGGGCCTTAGCTAGCGCTGTCCGAAGGGCGAAGAAGTTTGTTAAGAAGACTGGACAGAACTTGATAGCTACTAAGGATACCACATTTGGTTTTGACAAGAGCAAGGTGACTTGCTTCAACTGTGGAGAGAAAGGGCACTTCAAGAGGGAATGTGTCAAACCAAAGAAGACGGGTAATGGGAACCCGTTCTCATCCTTTACTCACAAAGACAAGCAAGCCTCTAGTTCTACTTCATCAAACAAGGACCCAAAAGCCTTGACTGCTCATGATGATGAAGGACAGGACTGGAGTTTTAGATTTGTCACCCCAGAATCTAACATTGCCAGTGTTGAAGATATTGATGATGATTCTGCGAGTGAAGTGATTTAGCAGTTGATATAGCAATGTCACACAGTGAAGAAACAACTGCAGCTGAAGTCAGTTACACACCAAAGGAGGAAACTTCCAAGTCAGATTCAGAAAAGTCAGAATCACCAGAACCAGAGACGTCTGATGCTGCGTTGATGGCTAACTCTTCTGAAACAACACAGGTAAGTACAACTGACCAAATGTTTAATAATCATGCTTGTTCTAACTGTGATATGTTTAGGAATAGCATTGATGAAAAATTTGCTAGGTTATTAGATCACAATGATAACTTAGTAAAGGACTTACAACTATGCACTGAGGCCAATAGAGTTCTAAAACAAAATGAGCATAGTTATAAAGAAAAGATAGACCTATTGACTAAGCAACTTAGGGAAACCGAAGTAGTTGCCTTTAATCAATCAAATGACATTAGGTACTATCTAAACTCCCTAGAGGACACTAAGAAACAAAAGGCAGTTCTAGAAGTAGAAGTTAATTCCTTAAAACAGAAACTGCATAGTTGGACTAGTTCTTCACACATAGTTCAACACTTAGTGAGAGAAAGAAATAATGGGGAGGGATTAGGCTACAAAGTGGTTCCACCACCACCTGAGACCTTGATGAACACCAAGTCTAAACCAGTTAACAACAACCCAATCAAGGATCATGTGGTGACCACTCCTCTTGTTACTGATCCAGACACATCATGTTCATCTACTGAATCTGGACAGAAACAAAAGGAGGCCACTTCAAAGGCAAAGGGTAAATTGCCTTGTGTTAATCTGGAAAATGAATTTGAAAAAGTTAACTTAAAGTCAGGGTCAAACAGAGTCAAATCAGAACCCAAAAAGACTTCAAACGTTAATTTTTCACTATGCTACAAGTCAAAAACCAGTTAACCAAAAAGTTGAACAAGTTAAACAGGTTAAAACAGTTAAATTTGTTAAACCAGTGAAAACATCAAACATGCAAGAGTCACGCATTTCTCCACAAAGAAAGTCAAATTATAAGGTTGATAGCAGATTGTGCTACAACTGTGGAGAATGTGGACATATTGCTTCCTATTGTCCTTTCTATCAGACACCTAGGAAGAAGATTGATCTTCAGGACTCTAGACCTAGGTCTTCTAAGAGGAGTTCTCTAACTCCACCTAGAAGATCTAGTGAACCTAAAGTCAACCTGTAAGCCAGACGACTGTTTATCATAAACAGGCATTGCACAAATCTGGCTTATGGAAAGAGAAGACTACCTGTGTGACTGATACTGATGACAAGAAGGAATCTGAGTTACCCTCACCTTCTAAAGGTCAATGGGTAGAGTTTATGATGTGTGATGCCTCTGGGAAACCCAAGACAGTAAAGGCTTGGGTTCCTAACCTAAACTAATACATTTACTTGATATGTGCAGGGTGTTCGGTTATAGCGCTGAAACTAACACGTGGATTATAGACAGCGGAGCATCCAGGCACATGACAGGAAATAGAGCCCTTTTATCAAATGTCAAACAAATAAAAGGAGGGCATGTTCCTTTGCAGGAAACAAGGGAGGATACATCACAGCACAGGGAGAAGTGGGAAATCAGAAAGTTAAGTTTGATAAGGTGAACTATGTTCAACAACTTCAGAATAACTTACTTTCTGTTTCCCAAATCTGCGATAAAGGATTTAAAGTCATCTTCGACAACAACAAGTGTTACGTGTGGAAGAAGAAAGACTATGATCCAGAGGATCAAGTTCTGATGACTGCTTCAAGATATAAGGATCTATATGTCTTGGATCTGTCAACAGCTGCTCCAACGGATCATGAGGTGCAGTGCTTTCTATCTAAAGCTACTGAGAAGGACTCAATCTCCTGGCATAGGAGAATGGGACACATTAGTCAAAGGAAGATGAATCACTTGATTCAGAAGGACTTAGTGAGAGGAGTAAATGTCAAGAACTTCCAACTTCCTGACTTTTGTGTAGCTTGCAAGAAAGGCAAACAGACAAAGAAGTCTCATAAGGAAAAGAAAGTTCATTCAATAGAACTTCCTCTTGAACTTCTTCACATGGATCTGTTTGGTCCAGTCAGTACAAGGAGCATTGCAGGCGATCTGTACTGTTTTGTGGTCACTGATGACTACTCAAGGTTCACTTGGGTAATGTTTCTGAAATCCAAATCAGAAACATTTGAGTCATTCAAGGAATTAGTCACCACTCTGGAATCTCTCTACAAGCTAAAGGTTAGACAAGTACGCTCAGACAACGGGACCGAATTCAAGAATCAATGGATGGAGGCATACTGCAAGGAAAAGGGAATTGTTCATCAATTCACTTCAGCACGCCTCAGATGAATGGTGTTGCTGAGAGGAAAAATAGAAGCTTGATAGAGACTGCACGGACTATGCTGGCGGACTCGAAACTGCCTATCCAATTCTGGAATGAGGCAGTAGCAAATGCATGTTATACACTGAATCGAGTCCTAATAGTCAAGCGCCACGGAAAGACATGTTATGAGCTACTACAAAGACGCAAACCGAATTTGGAGTATCTTGAACCTTTTGGCGCGCCATGTACACTTCTGAAGAAGACGCAAGAAGGAAAATTCAGCGAGAAGGCAGATGAAGGAATCTTTCTAGGATACAACATACCGAATAAGCGAGTTTACAATAACTCAACGGGTCTTGTAGAAGTGTGGTGTAATGTCGACGTTCAGAGATATACCACACCACCTACAGGAAAAGGACCTGCCTACTTCTTCGATTATGATGGATTCTTCAAATCCTTCAACATACCTCTCTCTCCCTCGGACGATGAGCTAGCAACTAGGATGATGTATGATATTCTGAATACACCATCTAGCACACAGGGAGAATCATCTACTCAGTCAGGGGGAGTAGTGACAACAGTGACTCCTCCTCTGAAGATGAAGCTGAAGAAGATGACCAGAACAGTCAGGAGGAACAGGTTCCAGTTCCAGCAAGTCCACAAGCATCTACGAGTGATGCACCTTCGACTTCAGAACCTCAAACTCCAACTACCTCAGATGCAGAACCAAATGTTCATAATCTTGGCTCTGAGGTAGCTGTTCCTACTACTCCAGGATCACGACTAAATGTTTATCATCCCCTTGACAATGTCATTGGAGATGTCAGATCAGGAGTACAAACCCGAAATCAGTTGTACTCAGCTGATTACGCCTCGGTTATGGAGAAAGGTTACATTCATGATGGTGCCTATCGATGTTTTGTCTCGCAGGTTGAGCCAAAATATGTCAGTGAAGCACTCAATGATGAGGCGTGGGTGAGTGCCATGCAAGAAGAACTTCTGCAGTTTAAGAAGTTAGGTGTATGGACACTAGTTGATAAACCTAAAGGTGCTAAAGTCATTGGCACTAAATGGGTACTAAAATGCAAGAAGGATGACCAAGGGGTCATTATCAGGAACAAAGCTCGACTGGTGGTTCAAGGTTTTCGCCAAGTCGAGGGAATTGACTACAATGAGGTGTTTGCACCCGTGGCAAGGATGGAAGCTATTCGTATCTTCCTTGCCTATGCATCGTACATGAAGATCAAAGTCTACCAATTAGATGTAAAGAGTGCATTCCTTCATGGAGGAAGAGAGAGAAACAGTCTATGTAAGTCAACCCGAGGGTTTTGAAGATCCTTACCATCGGGATAGAGTTTACAAGCTCGACAAAGCTTTGTATGGGCTTCATCAAGCTCCTCGAGCTTGGTATGAGAAACTCTCAACTCATCTTGTGAAACACGGCTTTCGCAGGGGAGTAATTGACTGTACACTGTTTATTAAGGAAAAGGATGGCGACCTACTGCTTGTACAGATATACGTTGATGACATAATCTTCGGGTCAAAGAACGAAGAGTTATGTAAAGAGTTTGAAGCAGTAATGAAGAAAGAATTTGAAATGAGATGAGTGCCATGGGGGAGATGAAGTTCTTTCTCGGGTTACAGGTGGATCAAACACCTAATGGAATCTTTCTACATCAGACCAAGTATGTAGGAGACATTCTCAGTCGTTTTGACATGGAGAATGCTTCTGCTGCTGGGACTCCACTTGCTACTAATCATGATATAGCACCGGATGATAATGGAGATCTAGTAGATGCCACTATGTACCGAGGAATGATCGGATCCCTCATGTATCTCACTGCCTCAAGACCTGATATTATGTATGCTACATGTCTATGTTCAAGATATCAGGCTAAACCAAAGGTCAACCATCTGATCGGGGTCAAGAGGATTTTTCGTTATCTGAAGGGTACACCCACACTTGGATTGTGGTACCCTCATGATGATGACTTTGAGCTTACCGCGTATAGTGACTCGGATTACGGGGGCTGCAAGATGAACTACAAGTCTACATCAGCAGGGTGTCAATTCTTTGGGAGAAGATTAGTTACCTGGCAGTGTAAGAAGCAGACATCGGTTGCCTTGTCAACCTGTGAAGCCGAATATGTTGCTGCTGCAAGTTGCTGTTCTCAAATCATCTGGATTCAACAGCAAATGCGGGATTACGGTTTAAAATTCTCATCTACTCCTATTTTGTTGATAACTCCGCTGCAATTGCAGTAACTAAAAATCCGGTCCAACATCCTAAGACCAAACACATCGGTATTAAATACCATTTCATAAGAGATTGTTTTGAAAAGAACTTAATTGATGTGGTTAAAATTAATACTGATTTTCAACGCGCTGACCTCTATACTAAAGCTTTGATAAACCACGTTTTCAATATTTACTAGAGGTCAACGGTGTTAAAAAGAAAAGTGAGGTAATTCCTGATGATGAAAATGTGTAGTCCGATGTCGTGTACTTAAATTTTATTTTATTTACTTTGATTTGTCTATTTGATTTTAATTTTAATTAAACTCATGTTCTCTTGCTGTTTATTAAAATCCTAAGATAATTAAACCAGAAATGATTTTAGTATTTTAGGGGGAGAATATGTCAGCAAGTTAACATCAAAAAAAAAAGAAAAAAATAAAAAATAAAAAATGAGGGAGAAGGAGTAGCGAGCTGAAATAAGGTAGATTGTATCTGTGATACCGATTCAATACCTTTGGAAAATGATAGTACACAGGAATAAATCAAGAGGGACTTTAAAATTTAAGTGTTTGTAATATGCAAAAGTTCAAAGAAATAAATCTGTGTGGTCTAAGCAATACTAAAAGGAAAGATGATAGAAAACTGGCAACTCCTAAGGTTACACAAAGAAAGTAGACTTAGAGGCTGCTAGACCATATATGATATGTTGGTAGATTCAACACAATAGACAACTAGACCGGATTGGTGATTTCAAGATAAAACTAAAGTGTTCAACTGACTGTGGGCGTCCATCTTATCACTGGTTAACACAATCAACAATATTCCAATAAGGGGTAATGAGCAATTAAACGCCACAAATGTGTGCGGATGACCATAACTAGAGCAAAGCAAAAGAAAAAAATGAAAGACAAATGCAATAAAGCTAATGACTTATGTTGTTGGTGCATTTGTGCAAAATAAAATAAGCTGCTCTAACAAGGAGATAGGTTATGTGCCTCTCTGCTGTGCGATGGCACTGACCTGAGGATAAGCATAACCTAGATATTCTAGAATTCATTGTTGTTTGCCGCCTCTCTGCTGTGCGATGGCACTGACCTGAGGACAGGCTTCTCTTTGAAAGCTCTAAGAATAGTCTCTTCTTGTAATAATACCCGTAGACCGCTCAAACGCTCCTGAGGGATGTTGATTACAATATAAGTGTGGTATCCACAAGTGTTAGTTGAAATAATTAAACCTAAATAAGTCACCAGTCTGTGTCAAAAGTCTGTGTATGGATTTAAGTGGACAAACATACTGACAATCATTGTGGCTACATTCTCAAAGGTCCAAATCAATGTGAGAATCTAAGAGTTTCAGTATGATTTCCTTATGTTGCAAAAGACTCTGGATGAACATCGAGAACTTGAGCATCAAAAGGTTTTATAACGAGTCCCAAATGATTTGAATTGTCTGTATGATTCCAAAAATTGAATTGGTCCAGATGTGATCAACCTAAGTTGAAGCTATCTACTCCCGATCCAAATCCCGTAGATATCAATCTCTGGATTTATCTCTCACAAAAAGCCAAAAAAATATGTCTGTTTATGTAATTAGTTTAAAGTCTTAAATTAGTTAGTCGTTTTAAGTTTTAATTTGAGTCAAGTGTCGAGCTACATCAGGAAAATCAGAAGGAATCAACTCACTAAAAGGGTCATGTCTGAGATGACCATATGTTCTTTGAAAAGTTATATTAGTCACGTCTGAGGTGACAAAGTATTTTTAAAAGGGGTCACGTCTGAGGTGACAAAAGTGGTTAAAAGGATCACGTCTGAGGTGATCAAAGTGTTTTCAATATAAAAGGATCATGTCTGAGATGATCAAAAGTTCATAACGTTAATTTAATTAATATAAAAGAGTCTAAAGGTAAATTGGTAAAATAGCAAAAAAAAATTAACTAAGTATGACCCATTCGCACGAATGGACCATACGTATGGACTAACCATACGAATGAAGTCCATCCGCACGAATGGTTCATACGATTAGTACAATCGGAGGCTTAAGTGCGAACGAGTGAGTCAGTCGCACGACTGAACTTCAGTCGGACGACTGGAGAAGGGCGACTGACCCAATCGCACGACTGAGTCTCACTCGCACGACTGAAAGGTGCGAATGAACTCAGTCGCACGATTGGATCTAGGGTGGATATAAATAGAGGTGGAGTCGGTCGCAGAGACTCATCATTCGCAAATCGCCCCTAATTCGCATATTGTACCGTTACTCTGCCAAAATTTCATTTGCCTTAACTTTCTTGTTGATTCCGTGTCACTGACGTTCGCTAATCCACATACAGGTACTTTGAAGTCTTATTCCATCGAAATCAGAAAGAATGAAACCCTAATTGGGTTAAAACGAATGTGAAGTGCGAACCGCGAATGTCAAACCCTAATAACCTATTAAAACTAAGTAATATGTTAAAATTGAGTAAAATAGGTTGTTAGGGAAGAGAAGGCGACACTAAAGAACCGGTTAATTGAGTGATAAGACTTATTCTGCGTAGATTCGATCTTTGGGCGACTGAACACATGAGACAGACGACTGGTCGTCCGAATGAACTTCAGTCGCACGACTGAAGGATGCGAATCAATTAATCGCACGACTGAACCATGCGAATGAGACTCAGTCGCACGACTGGTGTAACCGCACAAGAGTACATGCGCATGAGTCCAGTCGCACACTCAGTCGTGCGTATGAGGTCAATCGCACGTCTGAACCTCAATCGCACAATTCAGTCGCACGACTGTCTTCAGTCGTACAACCCCAATCGCATGACAGATACTTTTTATTCAAAGTTTAAGTGTTGCTTTATACTCTTAGCCAACGAAACTAACGTTTATATTATTATGTGTTACAGATGGCGAGTAGATGGAATATGAGCACCAAGCACAACATATGTGCTCACCTGGACTTGACATCCAGGAATGCAGCCGACTTCACAGGCATTATCACTTTTCTACAGAGATCCAGGATCGCTCACGCTATATCCACTCCCTGCACACCGTACAGATCAGTGCAGCAGGCCTTCTGGGAAGGCGCATCTGTAGACAGATCCACCGAGCCTCATTGCATCAGGAGCTCGATTTTTGGTGAGGCCATCACTATTTCTGAGGAGGATCTGAGGATAGTTCTCCAGTTTGGAGATGATGCTGAGTGTCCCACACGTCTGCACCCCCTCACAGTCCGTGGATGCTTCATGAGAGCCAAGTACTCTAGGGACATCAATGCCGGGGTACTCAACAAGAGTAACCTCTGTCCCCAGTTTAAGTACCTTGCGCACGTGCTGCTGAAGTGTATAGCATCACGGAAGGGTGGCTTTGATGAGCTCTCTGATCAGATCCAGAACGCTTATGCAGCGTTGGTGCTGAACCACCCGTTCAGCTTCTCCAGGATGATATTCAGTTACTTGGTGGAGAACCTCGAGGGGAAGGGGAAGGAAGGCTTCTGTATGTACCCTAGATTTCTACAGATGATCATTGATCAGAAGCTTCCTTCCCTGCCGAAGGAGAAGGAGGACGCTGTTATTCTCGAGGTCATGGACGACACGACTCTTGGACGGATGAAGGTCTACAGGGGGAAGCAGGTGAAGCCCCCTGTCAGGAGGTTGTTTGGGCATCTGGCCCGGGCTGATTATGTGGCGCCAGCAAAGAGGAAGTGGCGCCACGAGGACAGTGACTCAGATGTGGAGCATATAGCTATACCAGAGACTGACTCTGATGATGATGATAGCGGCGACGCCGGGGATGACATGCCTGCCCCATCTAGAGGCACAGATACAGACGTTATTCCCCCGGGGTCAGCCACTGCCGGAGAGGTCGCAGAGATGGCCGGCTTCCATCAAGAGTTTGTTGCTGGTGACATTGAGGAGGAGGAGTCAGACGAGGAGCCCCTCACCAGGACTGTGGGAAGCAAAGTAGTTCCCACAGACCACGGGCTTAAGGTGGTTGGTGAACACCCCAGGGACTCCTCGGAGAGAGATACTGACCCTAACTACGTTCCAGGGTCAGTTAGCAGAGCTGCAGGGGGAGCATCCACTTCCTCCGGGACTAGGAGGAAGCGGATGGCTCAACCACATGGGTTGAAGAAGAAGAAGCGTCGTTTGACCTTCGTGACTACCACCACAGCCACCACTACCACCACTACTGACATACCACCCATCACCACAGCCACCACAGCCACTACTCCTACTACCACATCCACCACTTTACCTACCACCACTGTAGCTATCCCATCCATCACCAGACCATTCACCCCTACTTCACCACCATCAGCTCACCGACCCATATTCACCACAGCCACTGCCACCACCACCACACATCAGGCTGGACAGTCAGCCCAACCCTCACAGGTTCATGGATTCACTCTACCTCACATTGGGGTAGAGGAGCAGCTCTCAGCGCTAAACCGTATGGTGATGCGTCTGCTTGCTGCTGACGAGGAGAAGGCGGCGCAGATCCGCCAGCTGACCGACTTGGCTGCTGCCCAATCTCAGCAATTGGCAGAGCAAGCTCGGGTCATAGACCAGCAGAGAGTTGAGGTGTCCCAACTCCAAGATATTCAGGCTCAGTCCGTCAAACGTATTGAGGAGTTGGAGACGACCAACAAGACTATCATGCTGAGGCTGAAGGGGTCGAAGGATGAGCCCCTGAAGCTAAAGGAGGGTGACGGGGATGACGGAGATGATGATGATGAAGATGAGGATGATGATGAGGATGATGATGATGAGGAAACGGAAGAAGATAGGACAGAAGGACATGATGATGATGACGAGGCAGAAGGAGGGGATGCGGCTGCATCGGCCTCTGCCTCAGGTCAAGAGCGGAGATCCAAACGTCGACAAGACCAGTCATCCACTACTTCTGCTCCTCCGAGCGACACTCCACAGATTCAAGACAAAAGTACTGATTAGACGTTTTATGTATTTATTTACTTTGTACTTGAATCATGTAATGAAAAACAAATGTATTAAATGTTTATATATATTAAGTTAATATATGTCTGTTTGATTAATTACTAATGATTCATATGTTGAATGTTTATATCAAACAGATCCAAACTTTCAAAGGGATGAGTTTGACTTTACTCCCCTTCAAATGGTCAAGACTCAGCTAACCATGATTCTTGACCTACAAGGGATAGTAAGACGGTCTGTGAGTTATACCCCTGAAGAAGGGGAGATAATTCATGACCTGTCTGATGAGCAAATAGCAGAAATGTTCAAACTCAATCCCGATGAACTAGTGAAGGACGCTCCAATGGTGGATTCAACCAGTGATGAAGAACTGAATGATATTGATGAAGTTGAGGTTGAAGACATTACTGTAGAAGAGTATCCTCAGTATGCTGACGACGAGGGAAATGTGGTCCCCAATCTGGGTGAATCCCTAGTCAGTGATACTTTTGAGGTACTTGACAAGATGGAGCAAGAAGCAGAAAAGACTGAAGGAACAGCCCAAGCCTCCAATGCAGATGTAGATATTCGCAAGGCTGAATGGGCTGCCTGTTTTGAAGAAGTAAGAGCCCAGCGTGCTGCACCAAAGAGAGATGCCTACACCAAGCTCTACAGAGTCAAGAAACACCATAAGGTGTCGGGCAGGATTATCTCTTGGGCTTATTTTGAAGACCTTAACGCTTATGCAGTTAAGAGGGAGCAGGGCATAGAGTACTTCAGGTTCCCACATGATCTGAAGACTCTACCTGGTTTTGAGCTCAACCAGCTGGCTAAACTAAAGCTGCTGTATGCTGACCCGAGAAAGATGTCAGGCTGGTTTGAGGCTGCCCTGAGGAAAGAGTACCACACCAGGTGGGTCAACTTCAAACCTCAACAACCTACGAGGTATATCAGACGTTCTGAAGTTGATCCCATAACTGGTAAGCCAAAGATAGTGCTGAAGTGGAGTCCTCCGAGAACAATGTCGAGAATCCCTCTCAGGGAAATGCCACAGGACTTCACTCCACACTTCAAATGGTGGTACTATGATTGGAGAACCGCTGAAGCTGTCATAGTATTGAATAAAGAGGGACAAATGGATACTATCAGGGTATTCGACCCAATGTGGCTAACCAACTTATCTGCTAATGATGTCTACACATTATATAAGTGGCCACTATTCTATGACACGCAAGATATTGTACAAGCCCTCCAATTCCAAAACGTCATAAGACTCTGCTTTGCTTTTGAGATACACGCAGGAGTCACTAAAGAGGAGAAGTACAAGAAGTATAAGGAGGTGATGCAGAAGACAAGAGAATAGATAGATCTAGGTCCAAGGGGGAGTTTGTTGATGCATGTATGTCCCTAGATCATGATTTGTAATGTAATGAACTTGTCTGTCTGATTATGATGTAATTGTAATCAATTAATGAAATGATATAAGTTGGTTGTTACTTGTGATGTTTAATATTTCATCAATAAGTTGTGATTGTATTGATTGGGTTTATGAATGTTTGAATGATTGCACATTATGTTATATGAATTAAAACATTCAAACTTAACTTAATGAAGTTCTCATGCGGATGGCCCATGCGAATGGACCACACGCATGAATAACTTCATACGATTGACTCAATCGCACGACTGAACCAGGAGACTGGATCAGTCGTATGATTGACACATAAGATTGACTCAATCGCACGACTGAACACTCAGTCGTGCGGATGAATCAACCGCATGGTTCAATCGCACGACTGAACCATACTTATGGCCCAGTCGCACGATTGAACAATACTAACCTATAAATAGACCCAATTCGTGGGAAAACAAAAGCATTCATCCCATTACGATTCCAGACGTACCCTAGCCGTCCAGAAGCCTCCCAAATCGTTCTCCAAGTTCATAGAACACATCAGATCGGTTTCTAATCGATTTCTGACGTTGATTTCAATTCTTGATTGATTCATCGTGTGTTCTCACTGATTGGATCGCCAATCAAATAGGATTCCGCACTATTTGAGTTGGTTTAACACGCAATCACTCGGTATTTCGTTCAAATACCAGGTCCTAACAATACTATCAGGGTATTTGACCCAATGTGGCTCACTAACTTGTCTGTAAATGATGTCTACACATTATGCAAATGGCCACTATTCTATGACTCTCAAGATATTGTACAAGCTCTACAGTTCCAGAACGTTATAGGACTCTGCTTTGAATTTGAGATACACGCAGGAGTCACAAAAGAAGAGTAGTACAAAAAGTATGAGGAGGTAATGAAGAAGGAAGACATTAGATAGATCTAGGTCCAAGGGGGAGTTTGTTGATACATATGTACCTAGATGTGGATCTTAATGTAATATGTCTTGAATGTCTTACACTTATGTAATGCTTGGGTTATTAATGAAATGAGAATGTTTGGTTGTGATCTATAATGTTTAATATTTCATTAATGAGTTGATATTGACTTGATTATATAGGTTTGTGATTGTTTGAATTGATACACATAATGTTATATTAATGAATTCAATCAAACTTGGTTAAGTGAAGTTCACATGCGTCCGACTGGACCATGCGCCCCAACAGTGGTCATGTGTCCGAATGGCCATGCGACTAAGTGTCCATGCGCCTAAACAGTTCATACGCCTGAACAACTTCATGCGACTGACTCAGCCGCACGACTGAACACTCAGTCATGCGAATGGATCAACCGCATGGCTCAATCGTACGAAAGAACAATGCTTATGGTTTATTCGCATGAATGAGCAACCCTAACCTATAAATACCACCTAATTCGTGGAAAAACGCAACACTTGATAATACTTCGATTCCATACGTACCCTAGCCGTCCAGAAACCTCCAAGAACCTGTTCCAAGTTCACAGATCGCATTAGATCGATTCTAGATCGTTCTTACCGTTTAGATTCAATTGATAATTGATTAGACGTGCGTTCTCATTGATTGGATCGCCAATCAAATAAGATTCCGCACTATTTTAGTTGGTATACACGTTAATCAGTTAGTATTTCGTGCAATACACGATCCCAACAACAAAGTTGTCATATCCTCTAAAACAAAGAAACATGCTGAAGACTATTTGCAAGAGATTTGCTCAGCTAAATAAAGGTCTTCAAGAACTTTATCAGCAACAAAAACCTTTAAATGAAGAAATCGAAAAGTGTGCATCTATTGAGGAAGTACACACATCTTCCGTAGAAAAAGGAAAGAAGAAACACTCAGCAGATCTTCAGCGGAAGAAGAAACCTTCTTAAGTAGAAGATCAATGGAAAACCAAATCTACTGATTCAGTCGATGATCTGCGGAAGGCAAAATCCGCAGCAAAGAAGTCAAAGCCTCAAAAGATGAAAAAGGATAAATCAACTACAAAATTGGAGAAGGATGCAAAACCTCAAAAGTTGACAAAGAAGAAGAAAGTAATTGATTCTGACAAAGAATCAGACGAAATGTATTGCAAATGGTGTGATATGAAAAACCACAACACTGAAGATTGTTAGTTCAGTAGTTATTGTTCTATTTGCAATATGAACAATCACATGACTTCTGACTGCTACTTTAACAAACATTGTGCTATTTATAACAAAAATAACCATTTAACTCAGGAATGTTATTTCAACAAAAAGAACAAGACAAAGAGCACAAAGAAGAAACAATTTGATAAAGCTGAATCAGACTCTCAATCTACTGATTGTGAAAAAGATTCAAAAACTAAGAAGCAGCAACAAAAATAAAAGCCAATACCAAAGGAGAAAACATCCTGATGTTCAACCTTTGAAGAAAAGAACATCATTTCAACAATCCAAAACACCTCACAAAAGGGTGGATTTGACTAAAAAAGAACAAATGCTGATGATGCTTTCCTTGATAGTTTTGAAAAGGGATCTCATATTCCTCATTCAAAATTACCGAATCAAAACATCAAACAAACACATAATCTTGATTCCAGATCATTGGTTTGAAGGCAAAACATGTCATAATCATCAATAATGAATTGTTTGATTCTTGATTATCATTAAAACTGTTCGTATTCTTATGTTTGTAGTGTTGATTCTAAACTATTCTTCTTAAACTCTACTTAATAGATGTCTAATCGATTTGCAAAAGAGCACAATGTGTGTGCATTCCTCGATGCTGATGACCCTGTATCAGAAGGGTGTCGAGACATTATCAGATATATGCGATGATCCAGGATCTTTTGTGCTTTAACAACACAACCTGTGATTCATCAAGCACAAATAATTGATTTTTGGAATTCAGCACGAGTAAAGGAGGATGGAGAATCAAAGGTGATTTTGGCAGATATAAGGACTGAGCACTTAAGAATTGATGAACAGACAATCAGAAGGTACTAGAATTAGGAGATCAAGAAATAGGTACCCAGATGTCTTTGAACATGAGTATAATGAGAAGATATTTATACTGATGGGTTATGATGGTGACTTTGAAAGAGGAGAGATCAAAAAAGGGAAATTATGCAAGCCCTACCATTTTCTATGTCACACTTACCTGAAGTGTATCTCAAATAGGAAATCTGGACTGGATAGATTCTCAAGGCACATCTCTTCTGGAATCATAAGAATCTTTGAAGGAAGAACATATAACTACTCAAAGTACATCTTCAACTATTTATGTGACCAAATAATAGTAGGGAAGAATGACAAAATGTTCATGTTTCCAAGGTTCCTCCAACTGATCGTTAATACTGAGCTGCCTGGGATAGAAAGACTAGGTGATGTCTTTGTACAAGCACATTTGGAAGATCTGTACTGAATAAGATCAGTGGGAAGTATGAAGGAGAAGACATGCCCATGTTTGCACATGTGGCAAATGCTGATGCAAACATCCTAGATGAGCTGCTGTGGGAAGAACACCAAGAAGATACATCTAATGATAATGAAGAAGCACCACTTTCTCCTCCCATTCCACCCATACATCAGCAATCTCCTCATCCTCAAACACCACCACACCATCAATCACCTATTCAACAACATCATCAATCACCCTACCACAATCACCAGCCAGTCATAACACTCAACCAATCTCTCCAGTTCGTCCTCCATCACCAATTCAACTCCAAATACAACTTTTTCAACAACCTCTAACTCCTTAAAACCAATCCACTGAGATTTTCTACACCGGGGAGACAGAGTTAGCTTCATAAGCAAGTACAGTTCAACTGTCACTAACAAAGACTAAATCTCCTGTCCATTCAAATGATACAGAACCTGTCTCCCAGTCATTGATCTTCAGCAACATCAACAACAACATGAAGAGCTGGCCGACCAAAGTGTTGAGACCAGCTCAAGCTCAACTAGTGCAGCCCCTGATGATGTCAATAATGATGATGTAGCTGCTGATCATGAAGTGGGGGAAGAAGGAAATTATGTTGATATAATTGTTTATGATGAAGATGAATTGAGTGAAGATGACATTCCTGTGAAGAAGAGTTATCTAGTTGCTGAATATAACAAACTGGTCATCAAATCGAACAAAAGAAAGTAAAGGATTCAAGAGTTGAAAGGTGTGCTAAAAGAAAAGGATGATGTGCTGATGAAGTAAGAATCAAGAATTGAAAGATTAAGAGAAGATGTGTAGCACCCGGTTATTTTCTTAGTTAGTTATGAAAGAAGAAATAAAAGTGAAGGAAGAGAAGACAATGCAATTTAACCCAAGTTGAAGGGTTAAAAGTGTTAAAAAGGACAAAAGTGTTCAACATTCGTGATAAAGGTGGCATGGCCGCCCATGACCCTCTCTTCACACATATCTTCGGATATTTTTAAAGAGAGAAAGAAGGAGAGCAGAAACTCTCGGGTCTTTGAAGAGCAAGAGCAGAAGTTCGAATTCAAGGTAAGAATTCATGTGTTTAAGATGTTCTTAACTGGCCTTAGCCTTGGTTGTATGTATATGCGTGTTCATGTGTTCGGGTTGTGTGTACTTGGTGGGTTTTAGGTGTTGAACTTGTAGCACACGGGTTTTAAAGGAAGTCATACCCAAAGAGCTGCTAAGGTGAGTTCTAGAACCCCTCTTTACTTGTTTTAACTGATTTTAGGGCTGGAAATGCATGTCTGAACGTTTTTATAAAAGTTGGGTTTTGTACCCGTATGTATGTATGTGTGTATGTTGTGGGTGGGGTGTGAATTTGGGCTATGTTTATGTTGATGTGTTATGAATATGTTTCTAAGGCTTAGAATGCATGATTTCAGCTTAGAATAAGTTTGAGCATGATTGGGGACTGAATTATGATGTTTAAGTGTGAAATAGGCTGCTCATGCGCCCAAATAGGGTTCAGGCGCCTAGTATGGAAATCTGCCTAAGTGTCCTCATACGCCCGAAACCTCATGCGCCCATATAGTGGTCATACGCCTAGAAATAGGCAAAATTTGACTAAGTGTTCATGCGCCCAGGATAGCTCATACGCCTAAGCACTAATGCGCCTAGAATTAGGCTGAAATTGGCTAAGTGTCTAGACGCCTAGAAAGCCCACGCGCCTAGGTACTCATGCGCATGCGTAGTGCCCATGCGCCTAAAATTGCCCAGAAATGACTAAGTGTTGCCCATGCGCCACAATAGTGCCCATGCGCCTGAAAATTTCCGATGCACCTAAGTGTTCCCCATGCGCCTGAATGGCCATGCACCTGCATAGTGTTCATGCGCCTAAATATTTAGAATGTTTTCTGATTTTTGGGGAAAATGTGATATGTAGGCTTTGACTTGGGATGTTTCCGGGGGCTATGTAAGTTGACTTCTTGAGGTCATAGATGATGTCATGGGCATGAATGATATAAGATGATGATGATGTATGATGATGATGATGATGTTATGTATGATGTTATGCATGATGGTAGGTGTGATGTATGTTATGTATGCATGTTGTTATGTATGAAGATTTGCATAATCTTGTTGATGTTTCTGTTTATGTATGTTTATCTTCCCGTGGCTTTGCGTTGAATGTTAATGAATGAAATGATTAAGTATGATGTAACGTAAAGTGGAAGATAATGAAAAGAGGAACGAAATAATGAATGCATGCATTAATCAACAAATGAAAGTATGAAAGGCTTGCAAGTAAATGAAAGGAGGTTCACAACTCATTGAGAGTTGTTAGATCAAATGTGTGTGTATTTACAGCGTGCGATTTTGGCTAACTCATAAGGGTTCATACACACAGTAAGAGTTCAGTCTCGGTGATTGCTCCAATACGTGCGATTTCCAAATTACTGTGTGTCATATAGCATGCGATTTTGGCTAACCATAAGAGTTCACACACACAGGGGGAGTCTGTCCTAGTGACTACTCCATATGTGTGATATGTGAGATATGAGGTCCTTGTCGCTTAACTCTAGATGATATGGCCTTGTGCTTAAGAGAGGGGGTTAAGCATATGACGAGACCTAGATAAAAGTGAAAAGATAATAAAAGTACGAAAAGTGCGATAAGTATGAAATGTGCGAAACGTGCGAAATGTACGAAACGAACGATGATGAAGATAATAACTATTACCTTGGTGTACGTATAATGTGTGATCACATGCGATAGTAAGGAAAATGTTTTAACGAATGAAAGGTAATGTAACTTTTTTATAAAACTAGAACTCACTCAGCAACGTTGACTTTTTATGCATTTTCCAGTTGGCAGGTAAGGTTGTTAAGGATGGCGCGGGGCGGCTACTTGACTCTTTTTTTGATGGCATCCATTTTTATAATGCTTTTGTGATGTAATGCAACAAATATTTTGTAATGTGATAACGATGTATTATTTTGCAAAAGCTTTTATAATGAAATGAAATGTCATTTTTGAATGTTTTCGCTGCAATGTTTATATAAGCTAAATTTAAATATATGTTTTAAGTGCGATGATTGACAAGCTGTGAGCGTCCGGGGAACGGGGCCTTACAAGTTGGTATCAGAGCCAAAGTTTAAGTGAAATGGGTAAATATTCTCAAAATAAACCTAAACTTAAACTGAAAGTGGGAAAAAGGGAAGGGATGCTAGTTCGAGTAGCTGCGTGCCATCAAGTACTTTTCCTAATGATTAACCGGCATTATGTGCGCATGTATTTGATCGATGTGCTTTTAGTAGATTTAGATACTGATGTAGTCAGGATAGGAAATGCTTGGGGTATGAAGAGTAAAGTAAGTGGCTAATCACAACTGGCCACTGTAATTAGGGACTTACTATACTTGACATAAACTAAGGTATTCCCTTGAATGACCGTGTTAGTGTTTGAATCTTATAGTGTGTTTAGAGGATGGACGGTGGTAGATCATCAAAGGCTTGGCATGGTGGAGGTCATGGTGGACGTGGTGCGAGACCACGGGCCACGAGAGGAAGGCCTAGAGCTGAAGAGGTGGTTCATGAAGAACCCGAGACCCCTCATCCGGAGGCTGGGGATGAGAGTGCTAACTTAAGAGCCTCAATGAAGGAGGCTGTTATGGAGGAGGTGCATCAGGTCATGCAGTCGATCTTACCGTCTGTGGTGATTGAAGTGATAAAAGCTGTACGGGAAGGAGAGAGAAAGGAAAGGAGAAGGCCCGTGGGGGAGGGGGAGCAACCCGAGACTGAGACGGTTGTATCTGACGAGGAGGAGGAGGAGGTTGTGCCCGAAGTAGCTTAAGGCTCTAACTATGGGGCATTTCAAAGATGCAAGCCCCCAACTTTTGACGGTAATGGCATTGCTGCTGCTGCTCACCGGTGGGTGAGGGAGATAGAAGCTATTCTCGACATTAGCGAGTGCCGGGAAGATCAAAAGGTGAAGTTTGCCACTCACTCATTCATGGACTCGGCGTTGTGTTGGTTGGACAATGTTGTCCAAGCCGAGGGTAGCAGGGCTATCGGGAGAATGAGGTGGCCGAAATTGAAGAAGATGGTGATTGAAAAGTTTTGTCCTCACCGAGGATGGACAAGGTTGAAAGAGAGTTATCGCAGCTGGAGGCGGGAACCATGACACAGCAGCAATATACCACCAAGTTTAATGAGATGGCACGGCTGGTGCCGGATCAAGTGACGCCTTTGTCACGAAAGATTAAGCGGTATATTCAGGGTTTGCCGGCGGATGTCCGTAGGCACATGATCGCTGCCTGACTGAGCACATTTAGGTCGGCGGTCGATTTGGCAGGGAGGCTGTATGATGAAAGAACGATGGTGGTGGCTGAAGGCAACAAGAAGAGTGGCGGTGACCGAAACTGTAATGGGAAACGGTTTGGACTTGGCGGAGCCGCTCCAAACAATAAGGTGGCGAAGATGAGTGACCGACGTGTGGTCACATCTGGTGCAGGGTCGAAGAGAGGTGGTAAATGCGGGAAGGAGCATTCGGGAGAATGCAAATGGGGATAGAACATCTGTTTCAAGTGCGGGAAGTCTGGCCATATGGCGAGGCAATGCGGGGTTGTTAGGTGTTAGAACTATGGAGAGAATGGCCACATGAGCAGGGACTGTAAGAAGCCAAGGGCTGAAGGTTCCGGAATGAAGAAGACTGGAGGAGAAGGGCAGAGGGCGAGTGCCAGATTGTTCACTATGACATAGGAGGACGCTAGGATGGACCCCGATGTTGTGTCAAGTACGTTTCTAGTAAACCAAACTCTTGCTTCTGTGTTATTTGATTCTGGTGCTAGTAAAAGTTTTATTTCTGCTGCTTTCTGTGCTAAGTTTCCTGTTAGTAGTAGGAGTGTAGATAAGCCATTTGATGTAGAAACTACCATAGGTAAGTCTACCAGGATTTTAAAGATGATAGAAGCTTGTGACATAGAACTAGAAGGTCACAAGTTTCCTGTTAGACCGTTCGTGATGATCTTAGGCGGGTCGATGTAGTCCTAGGAATGGATTGGTTGGCGGACTACGAGGCAAACATCGTGTGTCGTAAGAAGATGATCCGTTTGACAGCGCCTGACGGGAGTTTGGTGACGGTTTATGTTGAACGGGTCATGACGATTCCGAAAGTAATTTCGATGGTGGTGGCGGGAAAGTGCATGACGCGTGGATGTAGTGCCTACTTGGCTTACGTAAAGGATGTAGATACGCCAACACCACAACTGTCCGAAGTACCGGTTGTGTGTGACTTTCCGGATGTGTTTCCAGAAGACTTACCAGGTGTGCCACCAGACCGCAAGATCAAGTTTCAAATTGACTTGATACCGGGTGCGCAACCTGTTGCTAAGGCACCATATTGGTTGGCTCCTACCGATATGAAGGAGCTGATAAGGGGTTCATTAGACCAAGTATCACTCCTTGGGGTGCTCCGGTCTTATTCGTGAAGAAGAAGGACGGTAGTATGAGGATGAGCAGTGACTACTATGAGTTGAACAAGTTGACGGTGAAGAATCGGTATCCATTAGCGAGAATTGATGAGCTTTTTGATCAGCTTCAGGGTGCCAGTTGGTTCTCAAGGATAGACCTTCGATCTGGGTACCATCAGCTAAAGGTGAAGGAGCAAGATATTCCTAAAACAGCTACGCGTTATGGACATTATGAGTTTCTCGTTATGTCTTTTGATTTAACCAACGCACCAGCTGCTTTTATGGACTTGATGAATCGGGTGTGTCGGCCGATGTTAGATAAATCAGTGATCGTGTTTATTGATGATATCCTGATTTATTCGAAGAATGAGAAGGAGCATGCCGGTCACATTCGAGAGGTGTTGGAAACGCTGAGAAGGGAGAAGTTGTATGCTAAGTTCTCCAAGTGCGCATTCTGGCTACGCGAGGTTCAGTTCTTGGGTCACGTGGTGAATCCCGAAGGGATTATGGTAGACCCGGCAAAAGTGGAGGCGGTGATGCTATGGAAGTCTCCAAAGACGCCATCCGAGATTCGTAGTTTCTTGGGTTTGGTAGGATATTACAGAAAATTCATCCAAGACTTCTCCAACATAGCTTCTCCGTTGACTAAGTTGACCCGTAAGGATGTAAAGTTTGTATGCGGTCAAGCTCAAGAGAAGACGTTTGAGGAGTTAAAGGCGAGGTTGACTCAAGCTCATGTTTTGTTGTTACCCGATTGAAGTGAAGATTTGGTGGTTTATTGAGATGGCTTCCTACTCGGGGTTGGGATGTGTGTTGATGCAAAGAGGAAAGGTTATAGCCTATGCATCCCGACAGTTAGAAGTTCATGAGGTTAATTATCCTACTCATGACTTGGAGCTAGCAGCTGTGGTCTTTGCATTGAAGATTTGGAGGCACTACCTATAAGGGACGAAGTGCACCATCTTTACCGACCACAAGAGCTTGAAGTACTTCTTCGAGCAAAAGGATTTGAACATGAGGCAGAGGGGATGGTTGGATCTCATATAGGATTATGATTGCGAGATCCATTACCATCCGGGCAAAGCCAACGTAGTGGCAAATGCCCTTAGTCGAATGGAGAGACCCGAGTCGATTCCGGTGAAAGCCTATCAGTTGATTATGACCTCTAACGTGATGACGCAAGTAAAGGAGTTTCAAGATGAGGCATTGAAAGAAGATCATCTTAACTCTGAAAGAATGAGAGGTCTGGTCGCGGAGTTGGGTGAAAACACACTCCGTGTTAGAACCCGATTTGGACGGATGTGGATTCCGCGTTATGGGGATCTACATGGGAAGATTATGGACGAAGCTCATAAGACTCGATACTCCATTCATCCCGGTGCCACAAAAATGTACCAAGACATGAAGAAGGATTATTGGTGGCCGGGTATGAAACGCGACGTGGCGGAGTATGTGAGTAAGTGCCACACTTGTTTACAAGTGAAGGCCAAGTATCAGAAGCCGTACGGGAAGACCCAACCGTTGGATATACCGGAGTGGAAGTGGGAGCATATCACCATGGACTTTATTACGAAGCTACCGCGTAGCGCGCGAGGGTATGATGCTATATGGTTGATAGTTGATCATCTAACGAAGAGCGCTCACTTCCTACCGATCCGTGAGACATATTTATCCGAGACATTGGCGGATATGTTCATTAAGGAGATTGTGACTCGTCATGGTGTGCCGGTGTCTATTGTGTCTGATCATGACACCCGGTTTACATCTAAATTTTGGAAGAAATTCCATGATGCTATGGGGACGAGGTTGCATATTAGCACGGCTTATCATCCACAGACGGATGGTCAGTCGGAGAGGACGATCCAGACGCTAGAAGATATGCTTCGTGCATGTGTAATTGATTTTGGAGGAAGTTGGATGACCACTTACCGTTAGCTGGGTTCTCATATAACAATAGTTATCATGCCAGCATTGGTATGCCCCCTTATGAGATGCTATACGGTAGGAGATGCAGAACGCCCGTGTGTTAGGGCGATATTGGTCAGAAAGAGTTGGGGAGTATTGAGGTAATTGAGGCTACAACTGAGAAGCTCGAAAAGATCAAAGCCTTTATGAAGGTGGCCAAGGATTGGCAGAAGTCGTATGCCGATAAGAGACGTAGACCGATTGAGTTCCAGGTGGGTGACAGAGTTGTGTTGAAAGTCTCACCTTGGAAAGGTATCATTCGGTTTAGAAAGCAAGGCAAGTTGAGCCCAAGGTACATAGGACCTTTCCGAATCATTGCTCGAGTAGGAGAGGTGGCCAATAGGTTGGAGTTGCCCAGTGCGTTAAGTGGAATTCAACCGACGTTCCATGTGTCTAATTTGCGAAAGTGTTTGGCTAGCGAAGATATGGTTATACCACTGGAAGATATTGAAGTTGATGAGAGGCTCAATTATGTGGAGCAACCAGTGGCGATCATTGATCGTAAGGAGAAGAGGTTAAGGAATAAAGTAGTTCCTCTTGTGCGTGTAGAGTGGAACCACAAGAAGGGATCTGAGTCTACGTGGGAGACTGAAGAAGAGATAAGACAGCATTACCCATGATTGTTTGAGGATTAACATGTTTCAGGGATGAAACCTATATAAGGGGGGTGGACTTGTAACACCCGGTTATTTCTTAGTTAGTTAGGAAAGAAGGAATAAAAGTGAAGGAAGAGAAGAAAATGCAATTAACCCAAGTTGAAGGGTTAAAAGTGTCAAAAAGGCCAAAAGTAATCAAAAGTTGGTGATAAAGGTGGCATGGCCGCCCATGACCCTCTCTTCACACATATCTTCGGATATTTTTAAAGAGAGAAAGAAGGAGAGCAGAAACTCTCAGGTCTTTGAAGAGCAAGAGCAGAAGTTCGAATTCAAGGTAAGAATTCGTGTGTATAAGATGTTCTTAACTGGCCTTAGCCTTGGTTGTACGTATATGTGTGTTCATTTGTTCGGGTTGTGTGTTCTTGGTGAGTTTTAGGTGTTGAACTTGTAGCAAACGGGTTTTGAAGGAAGTCATACCCAAAGAGCTGCTAAGGTGAGTTCTAGAACCCCTGTTTACTTGTTTGAACTGATTTTGGGGCTGGAAATGCATGTATGAACGTTTTTATAAATGTTGGGTTTTGTACCCGTATGTATGTATTTGTGTATATTACGGGTGGGGTGTGAATTTGGGCTATGTTTATGTTGATGTGTTATGAATATGTTTCTAAGGCTTATAATGCATGAGTTAAGCTTAGAATAAGTTTGAGCATGATTGGGGAGTGAATTATGATCTTTAAGTGTGAAATAGGCTGCTCATGTGCCCAAATAGGGTTCATGCGCCTAGTATGGAAATTTGCCAAAGTGTCCTCATACGCCAGAAAACTCATGCGCCCATATAGTGGTCATACGCCTAGAAATAGGCAAAATTTGACTAAGTGTTCATGCGCCCAGGATAGCTCATGCGCCTAAGCACTCATGCGCCTAGAATTAGGCTGAAAATGGGTAAGTGTCCAGACGCCTAGAAAGCCCACGCGCCTAGGCACTCATGTGTCTGCATAGTGCCCATGCACCTAGAATTGCCCAGAAATGAATAAGTGTTGCCCATGAGCCCCAATAGTGCCCATGCCTCTGAAAATTTCCCATGCGCCTAAGTGTTCCCCATGCGCCTGAATGGCCATGCGACTGCATAGTGTTCATACGCCTAAATATTTAGAATGTTTTATGATTTTTGGGGAAAATGTGATATGTAGGCTTTGACTTGGGATGTTCCCGGGGGCTATGTAAGTTGACTTCTTGAGGTCAAACATGATGTGATAGGCATGAATGATATAAGATGATGATGATGTATGATGATGATGATGTTATGTATGATGTTATGCATGATGGTAGGTGTGTTGTATGTTATGTATGCATGCTGTTATGTATGAAGATTTGCATAATCTTGTTGATGTTCCTGTTTATGTATGTTTATCTTCCCGTGGCTTTGTGTTGAATGTTAATGAAAGAAATGATTAAGCATGATGTAACATAAAGTGGAAGATAATGAAAAGAGGAACAACATAATGAATGCATGCATTAATCAACGAATGAAAGTATGAAAGGCTTGCAAGCAAATGAAAGGAGGTTCACAACTCATTGAGAGTTGTTAGCTCAACTGTGTGTGTATTTACGGCGTGCGATTTTGGCTA
Source organism: Flaveria ramosissima (assembly GCA_025215565.1). NCBI lineage: Eukaryota > Viridiplantae > Streptophyta > Magnoliopsida > Asterales > Asteraceae > Flaveria > Flaveria ramosissima. The sequence continues at coordinate 14,046,793 of CM046044.1, read as the reverse complement.
ACTCATAATGGTTCATACACACAGTAAGAGTTCAGTCTCGGTGACTGCTCCAATACGTTTCATTTCCTAATTACTGTGTGTCATATAACGTGTGATTTTGGCTAACCCATAAGAGTTCACAAACATAGGGGGAGTTTGTCCTAGAGACTACTCCATACGTGCGATATGTGCGATATGGGGTCCTTGTCGCTTAACCCTAGATGATATGGCTTGTCCTTAAGAGGGGGAGTTAAGCATATGACAGGACCTAGATAAAAGTGAAAAGATAATAAAAGTACGAAAAAGTGCGATAAGTACGAAATGTGCAAAACGTGCGAAATGTACGAAACGAACGATGATGAACATAATAACTATTACCTTGATGTACGTATAATGTGTGATCACGTGCGATAGTAAGGAAAATGTTTTAACGAATGAAAGGTAATGTAACGTTTTTATAAAACTAGAACTCACTCAGCAACGCTGACTTTTTATGCATTTTCCAGTTGGCAGGTAAGGTTGCTGAGGATGGCACGGGGCAGCTATTTGGCTCTTTTTTGGATGGCATCCATTTTTATAATGCTTTTGTGATGTAATGCAACAAATACTTTGTAATGTGATAACGATGTATTATTTTACAAAAGCTTTTATAATGAAATGAAATGTCATTTTTGTATGTTTCCGCTTCAGTGTTTATTTAAGCTAAATGTAAGTATATGTTTTAAGTGCGATGATTGACCAGCTGTGAGCGTCCCGGGAACGGGGCCTTACAAGATGCACAAGACAACAATGAAGTGATTGATGCACTTCTTCAACAAGAAAAAGAGCTCAAAGAATCGGTGAGGTTTGAGAAGGCTGAAAAGGAGAAGCTGATTTTGGAAATTGATCATGTAACCAACTCTCTCTCTGCTCAATCTGCTCTACTATAAAGGAAAGAGGAAGAGATAATGGAGCTAAAATGAAAATCTATGCCCTGGAATTAAATGTTGCTCCATTAACAAAACCATCAAAAGAAACCTTTGAGATTTCAAAGCAGCTCATTCTATACACCAAGAAGAGGAAGTACTTAGGTACTACTCTGAAAAAAGTGATCAATGTTGAAGATTCACCCAAAAGATCAAGGCCTACATCACCTGAGCACACTCCTTCAATGGATTTATCAACTTCAAAGCCTATGTCTCATGATGAAACTGATAGTGATGAAGAATGGAAAAAGCTCACTAAAGAAGAATCTCACAAAGATCAGGAAGAATCAAAGGATGATGATCTTCTAAAAACAAAAGACATATCAGAAGAAAGGCCTGAGTCAACAATGTATATGACCCTTATCAACCATGGGTTTCCATTTGATACGATTGAGAGGATGAATGTGACTGAACTGAAGGATCTACTGAAAGAATTTGAGCTTGCTAGATTCATGATCCCAAATTATGACTATGAAGCATTCACAACATTTCAATCCATTCATAAAATCAAGAAAGATCTAGGTCACTGTCATACAACAAAGCTCAACAAATACAATATGACCTGTTGGCTACAGGGTCACAATTACAAATTGTATGAGCTTAAGGGAAGAAAAGTGGGTGAGCTAAGAAGAATGATGGAACATGTTATGAAGGTGGAGTTAGAAACTGGAGTAAGATTCAGGACTGAAGCCCCTAATCCCATTAATGAACATCAAATGAAGATCCCTGCTGATCCTATAACTATTTAATCTAAAGATCAGCACAAAGGGAAGGATAAGCTAATCAGAGAGCCTAGGACAGTTATCCCTGGCAAAGTATGGCCACTAGGAACAACAGTCAGGGAAATCACTAAACAAAAGTCTACCCTGATAGAGCTATATGACCATATCATAACTCCCAGTTCTGTGGAAGAAAATAGGATTATGGCCTGGAAATATGATCCAGACTGGGATTGTGCACTTTTCAAAAGAGTATATGGAAGAGTTGAATACTTCCACCTACTTGAATCAATCTTGGTGTTGCCTAATGCTAACATTAATGACCTTCAAAGCCTGATCATCTCCAACTACCCAATAAGCCCAAGAGGAAGAGATTTCTCTATGTTGGTTGGAAAGTTGAAAACTAAGTTCAAGGATGATGTTCTCAAGGAAGCAAGAAGAGAAGATAAAGAACACAAGAAAAGACTCAAAAAGGAAAGAATATCAAACTCCAACTCCTCTACACAAGTTGATGATGAATTCTTGAGGAGGGTTGGATACACTAACAGAAAAATAGCAGCCATCAAAATCATTGAAGGAAATTAATTCACTCTTCCCATAACTGAGGGGGATATGTGGAGAAGAATAAAGAACTGGTGCTAATGAGAAATGAAGACAAGAAGAAAGCTAAGAGTATAAGGTTGTTTGCTCCTACTGAAATTAAACTTCTACATCCAAGCTACACTTCTTATCTACATTATAAGTTCTTCCTAAAACTCAAAGATGATCAAGCTCAAAATGACCTATGCCTGTACTTGCATATCATTCAAGTAATTGACAAACTGCAAGCAAAAGCCCATAAAAGAAGAAGATATGAGGCTGGGCTGGTGAAAGGAACTGATATCAAGGAAGTATCTGAACTAATAATGTCAAAACAAGATGAGCTGGAAATAGTTAACAATCAAAGTGTTGTGGAAACCCTGACAACGGAAAAAAATATTCAGGGATTACGTTTTGAGACACTAAAAAGATATGCCGAATGGAGATCAAGTACAAATATGATGATCAAAAGGATGCAGTTTCATACTTCAACAAGAAAATGGTGTCAAGGATGAAGGAGCTTTCAGTTTTGAAGAGCTTATTACAAGTGTTTAAGCCTAAGGGGGAGTATTGTTAGATCTAGGAACAATAGATCTAGATCATTTTGTATAGGCTTAAAACATTAATCAATACTTGTAATGAATGATTATAATTCATTATTTTGATGTATGCATTATGTATATAGGTTAATCCATATTTGTGTTGGTTTATGTATGATTGCAGGTAAAACATTATACTTGGTTAATTTGTGAAATTTACTAAGTGTAAGAAACATCTACGGATGAACATATTGTTCTTTCGTAGATATGTTTCTTACAAAAACCATCATCCGAATATCTTCTGCGGAAAAACAAAATGCCTTCGGAAGATCAAGTACCTTCAGAAGAACATGAAAGCTTCAAAAGAACAAAGTACCTTCGGAAGAACAAACACCAACGGAAGACTAAGTACCTTTGGAAGACAAAGTACCTTCGGAAGACTTTACCTTCGGAAGAACAAATTATCTTCGGAAGACCTGTTAAGCTGCGGAGTCCAAACTTTTGTATTTAAATAATACAAGTGTTACAAGTCAACAAGTCAACAAGATAATTGCAAATCCTAAGAGATCCGGTGTTTCCTTAACAGAAACACGTGTGCCTATAAATATGGATCCTAGGTTTCACATCAAAGAATGAACACACAAGCAACCAGACGGCAAACACAAACATCACATCGATTCACACAAACAAACAAAAACCCTAGCAACCGTCACATCAACATCAACACGTTCGAAGCATTTATTGTTTATGTCATTCATTATTTATTAATTTGTAATCATTAATCTATTTTAATGAAATACATTTGAATCAAATCCTATTTGCTCATTAATTGTGTTCATAGCATTGTGTTTGTCATAATCATTATTCATTATATTTGATATTTATTTATTAAACAATTAAACAAGGTTAATGTTGATTCCGCAAACAATAACTTGATTTCCTTTAACACTGATAATTCCTTATTGCAATCCTAGGATTCACAGTTAGAATCATTTTCCCTTTGTCACCCACAGACCATTGTGACATAGGGTGGAGAGAGCTTTGGCCTTCATTGCTTGGTGTAGCATCCAAGCTCTGGCCAAAGAGAGGTTGTGATACGCATTCACTAGCATGTGTTTTACTAAGGGAATGAATTATTAAAGTAGTTGTTGGTGTGACAGGGCTCTCAGGCTCTATCACTAGGCTTTAAGTCAAGGTTTTCGCTTTGAATCTAATCTTAGGGTCTGCCTCAACATCCAGTTGACCAATGACATTACCTAATTGCCTTTGTCTCCTTATTAGGCTGAACTCTTCAATATTCTATCTTGAATCCTTTGTGCTAGCCTGTCAGCTTGTCTAGATTGACTTGGGTTGACAAGTGGCATGTTGATCAGGTCAAGACCTTCATAGTAGTTCAAGGTCTAAAAGTTGAATACCTTTTGATACCTTTGAACTATTTGAAGAATGAGGGCTCTTCTATCAGCATCATACCTCCACCCAATGATGTAGTTTGAAGTTCCTTGGGGTGGGGATGACATAGCCCTTGGAATGCCTTCCTTAAAGTGACTCTGAATTAAAGAGTCTAGAGAGTCCACATCAATGTAAACTTGAGGAAGTTACTAAGTATGCACAATTGCAAGTGAGGATGATGAGTCCTCAATGTCCATACTCCCTGAAGAACTCCCAGGTTCTGTGATTGTAATGACTTTCTCCCCCTTTTTGGTAGCATCACCCTCTTGCATAGGTGAGCTAGGAGTTAGGTCAATCACATCCACAGGTTCTTGTGGTCCTGGTTGAGCTCTCCTTTAAGGTCTCCCAGCTAGTTTTTCCCTGAGATAAGATATCTCAAGTTACTGATCATTAACCCTGTTTTGTAGGGTAGTCACCTGAGATTCAAGGTTACTAACCTTAGAGACTAAATAGGTGCATGTTTTTTACAATTTTTGCACCTTTAGTCTTAAGTTCCCCTCATCTTTATCAGAAGAATCACTGGGGAATGAGAAAATTTGACCAGAGTCCTTACTCTTACCACCTGCTTCAAGTTCTTGGCTGCTGGATTTCCTCTGCTCACTGAGAGCCTCAGTTGAAGTGTCAATGGGCTGAGTTGCAATGGTTGAGGTCTTAATGATGTAATCACTTGCAGAAGTGAGAGCCTCTTCCATATGGACCTCCTGAACAGGTTAAAGAAGATCCACCTCAGTAATGGGTGACTGATGTGGGATCGAAATAGGAGACTCAGGAGCGTTCATCTCTCTTTGAGTAGGGGAAGAGTAAAGAAACTCATGGTACTCACTGAAACCTAAGTCTTCATCAATATAGAAGTCAAGGTTAGGAATGGGTTGATTTAAGTCTAAAGGCTGGGGATGGTAATTGTCCCCTAAAGGTTGCTCACTTGAGTGTTGAGACTCAGAGTGAAGGCTTAAGGCAGTTGGGCTAGTGAGCTCATCAGTCTGAGCATGAGGAACCTCAGCACTGATCCTTGAACAGATGGGAGTGGTTTGCTCCTCAGGAGAAGTGGGAGCTCAAGTGTCCACTTCTTCTTGTATAGATGAGTATATAGGGGCATGCACAAGCTCAATAGCTTGAGTAGGGTTCGTTTGGATTTCTTTGGTAGGTGAGGGTGATTTGTGGCCTTTTTGGTGGTTGAGAGGTAGAAGATGTGGGTTCAACACTAGCTTTTGTTGCTAGGGTGTCACCTTGAGCAATGAGCTATAACATTTTGCGGACAAGGGTTGTTTCTACCCCTGAGAAGCCTACAGTTGGCTTATTCATGATTTTAAAGATGTCAGGCTTCATTTGTCCCAATTTAAGAATATTACCTGTTTTCCTCAACTGTGAGCCCAGTTCATAGTTGAGAATGTTTTAAACATATCTTGGAAACATGTAATACTCTAAGAAGTCCAAATTAGCAAGCAAATTTGTATAAACAAACTAAGTGTACCTGAACTTGACCCCTTGAACCATTCCATGCACTATAAAGGAGAGATCCTCAGAAATTTGGTCCCACCCTCCATACTTTTTTGACAAGCTATGGATAACCACATAGAGCAGGTATTTCCACTGGGATGAGACCTTCCCTTTCCTGAAGGTCTTTACAGAGCAAACTCCCTCATAGACCATCTGCACAAAGGAATAATTAACAACTTCCTTTGGGAAAGACAACTCAACTTCTTCATCATACAGCTAAAGACGAGTGTTGATGATGGCCGGAATGATGAAGATTGTCCTCCCCTACACTGTGGCAGACAGTGCCTTCTTCCCATCCATGATGACCTCTTGGCAGGTCTTTCAAAATTCAAGCAGATGATCCTCATAGAGAGTAGGATTAATGGTTAGGGAGGTGAAGTAGTTCGATAAAGCAAGAAAACGGAAAGCCTCTGAGAAACTAGCATCTTTCTCCCGAAACCAAAGTCTTCATCAATATAGAATTCAAGGTTAGGAATGGGTTAATTTAAGCCTAAAGGCTGGGGATGGTAACTGTCCCTTGAAGGTTGTTCACTTGAGTGTTGAGACTCAGAGTGGAGGCTTAAGGCAGTTGGGTTAGTGAGCTCATCAGGCTGAGCATGAGGAACCTCAGCACTGATCCTTGAAGAAATGGGAGTGATTTGCTCCTCAGGGGAAGTGAGAGCTCTAGTATCCACTTCCTCATGTATGGGTGAGTGTATGGTGGCCTACAGGCATGCAACATAGTGGTCATCCACCGTTAGAAGGTATGCACTTACAACACAACAACACAATAGGGAGAGTTCTTTTGAACACTTAACAGATTATATAGGGAACTGGTAACTTTATATGAAAAATGCTAAGAACACAAGTAAATATGTGAGACAAAACAAGATAGCAAACAATACAAGTGTATGGTTTTCAAAAATGTTGTATATTGCTTCTCAAGTTCTTTTACAAATGTTACAAAGCATAGATAGAAAGTTACAAGTAGTTGAGATACTTTATACTACATCCTATAGCCAGCCATACTTTGAAGGCCAGCTGGATACATAAGACTAGACAACTACAAAATCAAATATAGAGTCAAAAGGCAGATTGCCTTTTGACTAGTGACTATGACATGCCATAGCTCACATCCTAATACATTACAAAAAAGGATAAAAGTACATAAAGTAAAAAGCTCAGACTCAAGACCTCAATGTATAGTTACCAAAAGCATGGACCTTTTCACAAACTCATGTAAGTTGGCGTTGAACAGAGTTACATCGGAAAGGTGGTCTAGCTTTATGGTAAAGTACATCAGATAAAAGCATGTTCATAAAAGTATTCGGAAGAAATCTGTCTTCACTCTTTGGCTTCGGAAGACTTTGTCTTTGAAGCTTCAAAGACTTCACTTTTAGCTTCTGAAGATGTTGGTCTTGGCTTTGGAAGATTTTACACTTATAATATTTTTTCTAGTGTAAGGTGTAAAACTTTCGAAACATTTCTACTTCTGTGCTTTAGTGCATGCATGCAGAGAGACTTTGGATGTTTTGGCTACATCAAACTTATAGGAATCCTTACAATCCTCACCAAAACTTTCCCGTCTGTCTCATATTAAATAATTACCTTAATTACTAATAATATTACACTTCTTTTTATTTAATAAATTAAAAAAAATCTATTTATTAATGTTATTTCTAAATAAATATACTTTTTATAAAATAATAAATTTTTTAAAGTATAAAACTTTTTAAAAATATGAAATATTTTAAACTTGGTATATTTAAAAAGTTAATTTTTTAAAACTAAAAATAATTTAATTTGGGAGTTATAATAAGGAAATTTTTAAAAATGAACTTTTTTATATGGTTTGTTTTAGAACAAAACATTTATTTATTTTGGAAAAAAAATTTAATTTTTTTTTAAAAAGTTGATATCATTGTTTTATTACTAATAGTCATTTTTAATACATCATATCATTACTTAAAATACCATTTTATAATTAATAAATTTTATTATATTAAATTTTTTATTTATTCAACCCGTGTAACACATGGGTTTACTAAAGCTAGTGTATTATATAGTAGTATAGATAAATGAATATTATTTAACAATAATTATGTCGCTATTGATACAGATTTTATAATAATATTCATTATGACTACTAATAAATATTATTCTTATAAACCTTATTTTATGAATAACAACAAAAATTATAATTGAAGTTACAACCTATAGTATTAATATCATTATTTTTATAAGTTGTCTAGAATATAAATTGTGATCTGATAACTTTGTAATGTGAATTCTTAATGAAATATGATATGCTTCTTGATGTTTATTTAGTATTTAAATATTTCATATTATTATTTTATTTAGTATAATTCATATGTATGAACATCATATATAGGTTTGAGGTTGTTGTACATAGTTCTAAGTCAATAATGATTGAGAAATGTGTTCAACTTAGTCGGGTGGTTATTCATGCTAATGGACCATACATATGGACCATACTTATGGACCATACGCACGAATGAATCATACTTATGGATCAGTCGCACGACTAAACAAGGAGACTGGATCAATCGTATGACTGAGACATAATATTGATTCAGTCGCACGACTGAACCTTCAGTCATCCGTATGAATCAATCGCATGAGTCAGTCGCACGACTGAACTATGCTAATGGTTCAGTCATACGAATGAAAACTAAAAACCTATAAATATCACATAATTCATGAAAAAAAACAAGTGTCTTCGAAGATTTACAAACCTTAGCCGTCCAGAGCGTCCTAAACAGCCTATCCAACTTCATAGTTCGTTCCTGATCGATTTCTAATCAATTCTTAATGTTTCTTTCATCATTAGATCGATCAGGTTGTCGTTCTCACTGATTGGATCACCAATCAAATAGGATTCTGCACTATTTGAACTGGTCTCAGGCAGAATCCGTTAGTACTCTGTACGAAAACGGTCCAAACAAGTGGTATCAGAGCCTTGGCTCGTGATTTTACGTGGATTCAATTGGTTTTGGTATTAAAACCTACGTTTTCAATCAAAAGAGTAACCTTTTTGCTCAAAAAAAGCGTTTTTGACGTTTGCATGTGTTAAAGTTTCAATTGTTCATCAAACGGCAGATTAGGGTTTCTGGAAAATTCGTATTTTGTGTCAAAGTGTTCAAAATATTCGATTTTTCAAACACAGCAGCCTTCAGTCGCACGATTAGACCATTCGTTGCACTGAAACCCATTCGTATACTCTCATTCATACGACTGAACTCAGTCGTATCTCTCATTCGCACGGTCAAGCAGCTCCAGTCAGCTGATTTCAATCGTCCTGCTCATTCGCACGACTGAATCCAATCGCACGATTGAATTCATTCGTATCTTTCATTCGCACGAGTGACCCATTCGCACGAGTGACCCATTCGCATAGCTTATTCGCACGAGTGAAGCTGTCCTGTTCTAAGTTTACCAAGTTTAAAGCAATGGAAGACCAGTTTGCTGCATTCACTACTGGAAAGGACTTGCTTATCCAGAACCTTCTACTTCTGGAGAATGAGATTGGAAACCACAACAAACCACTAAAGTTGTTAACTTTGGATGAATACCAACAGTGGAAACAACGGTTTGAAATCTACTTGAATGGAGTTGACCTAAACCTTTGGACATCTATTGAGACTGGTTACACGATACCAGTCAGTGCTAATGGAGTTAAATTGACTTTGGTGGGAATGAGTGAATCCCAGAAGACTCTGCATAATGCTGAAAAGAAAGCATATGCCATGTTGACTCAGTCTATACCTAAGGACATATTTCATCAGTTCTCTAAGAACAAACAATCTAAGAAATTATAAGAGGCCTTGGAAAGAGATACGAAAGAAATTCAACTCTGAAAGCCCTGAAGGCAAAAGCTTTTAAGAAAGAATTTGACAATTTCTCTTCGATTGGGAATGAAAGCTTGGATGACATCATTGATCGATTCTATCATCTGATGAGTGAGTTGCAAACTCATGGCGTGACCACATTCGTGGAAGATAAAGTCTCTAGTTTTGCTGATGGTATGCCAGACAAATAGGATCCATTTGTGTCTAATCTGACACAAAACGACACTCTTGCTACTTTAGACATAAATGATTTCATTTTGAAGTTAAAGGAGGAAGAACTATGTATGAAATACAAGTCAAAGAAAGGATACTATGTTCAGAATCCTGCACTTTACAATTTAGTTCCAACTCCGGCTGCTTCAGGTGCACCACTACAAACGGCGTTTGTGTCTAGCTCTTCTGCTCCTTCCCAAAGCAGTGCATCAGGAACCATAACGTCAGGGTCATCTGGAACCCAATACATAGTTCCTGAGGCAAATACTACAAAGTTGAAGACCGAGAATCTCGGAAATGTCACCATGGAAGTTGCTAAAGAGCACATGGACCTTCTAGTTGTTGTTGTTCAATCTTATGATGGATAAGTTGGTGGTAAAATTGGAAACTGTCATCTTGCTGATGAGGACTACGAGCAAGTTGATGAAACTGAGCTAGAACGCATGGATATTATGTGGGCCTTGGCTAGTGCTGTTAGAAGAGCCAAGAAGTTTGTTAAAAAGACGGGGCAAAATTTGGTTGCCACTAAATATACGACATTTGGATTTGACAAAACCAAAGTCACGTGTTTCAATTGTGGTGAAAAGGGGCACGTCAAACGTGAGTGCGTAAAGCCAAAGAAGACTAGAAATGGAAATCCTTTTCCTACTTTCAACCGACAAGACAAGGATAAGATTAGAGCTTCTTCTTCAAGTAAAGAGTCTAAGGCTTTGGTTGCTCAAGGTGATGAAGGACAAGACTGGTCCTTTCGATTCATTTCTCAGGGTGAATCAAACATTGGTTTAGTTGATACATTGGATGATGGATCTGCAAGTGAAGGAGACATCATAGCTGAGTATTCACTTTAAGATATCGTAGAAGCTATGAATGTCATTGATCATTTGGTTGAAGAAGAGCTAAGTGCTACAAACTCAGAATCTCCAGTCACCGAAGAGTATGACACTGCTTTGATGGCTGATTCGTCTAGTTCTACACAGGTATGTTCTAAAGACGAATTATTTGAAAAACATGCATGTACTGAATGTGATAAATTTAGGGAAAGCATTGATTAAAAATTTGCTAGGTTATTAGAACATAATGATAATCTAGTAAATGATTTACAACTTTGCACAGAAGCAAATCGTGTTTTAAAACAAAATGAGTGCAACTTCAAAGAAATGATAGAACTGTTAGGGAAACAACTAAGGGAAACCGATGTTGTTGCCTTAAATCAATCAAATGACATCAAGTTCTATTTAAATTCTTTGGAGGAAACTAAGAACTAAAAAGCACTTTTGCAAGTCAAAGTTGATTCATTAAAACAAAAACTGCACAGTTTGGCAAGTTCTTCTCATATTGTTCAGAATCTACTGAAAGAACGGAATGCAGGGGAAGGTCTGGGTTATAAGGTAGTACCTCCATCACATGAAATCCTTTTGAACACAAAATGTAGACCAGTTAATAATAACCCATTAAAGGATCATGTGGTGTCTACTCCTCTGGTAAGTGATCCAGATTTTATGGGTAAACCTGTGAAATCCGTCATTAAACAGAAGGATTCTACTTTAGGATCGAAAGATAAGATACCTGTTGAGGATTTGGGTAATAAAATTGAATAGGTTAAATTAGTGTCAGGTTCACAAACGTCTATTTCAGAACCTAAAAGGTCTAATCCAATGAACCTTAAACGTGTTAATCATCAACATCCTAATAAAATGAAAGTAAAAGATGTTCAAAAGGTCAAAACCATTAAATTTGTTAAAGAAGGTGAAACATCTACAAAGGAAGAGAAACAACCCAGCCGGACATATCTCAAACCCCGACCAAACTCAACCCACATCACAACTTTCTTCAAACTGTTGAAGGAAGATCCTACTACAGTTGTGGAAAACCATGACATATCTCTCCAAATTGTCCTTATTATCAGACACCTAAAAAGAAAATTGAACTTTTTGATGAAAAACCAAGATTTTCTGAAATTAGATCTAATGTGTCACCTAAGGTTAGACCTAAGATTATTAGTGAACCTAAAGTTCAAACCATAAGCCAGTCGTCTGTTTACCACAAAAAGGCCAACAAAACTGGTTTATGGAAGATCAAAACAAGTAATGTGTCTGATAGTGAGAATAAGAAGAAGAAAGATGTGCCCTCATCCTCTGAAAGACAGTGGGTTGAGTTCATGATGTGTGATACCTCTGGGACACCCAAGCCAGTTAATGCTTGGGTCCCAAGCCTGAACTAATCAATTCCTTTGCATGTGCAGGGTGTCCGCTACAGCGCTATCACTAATACCTGGATTATTGATAGTGGGGCTTCCATGCACATGACCGGGAATTCGTCTCTCCTTTTCAACGTCAAGCAAATTAAAGGGGGACACGTATCGTTCGCTGTGAATAAAGGAGGTTACATCACCGCTCAAGGCGAAGTGGGAAATGAGAAACTAAAGTTTGACAAGGTCAACTACGTTCAACAACTGCAAAACAACTTGCTTTCTATCGTCCAAATCTGTGATAAGGGATTCAAAGTTATGTTTGACAACAAGAAGTGCAACATGTTGAAGAAGGAGTATGTTGTCGAGGAGGATAAAATTCTAATGTCAGCTTCAAGTTATAACGATATGTCTTGGATCTATCAAAAGCCTCTACAACTTAGTCTACTACCTAGTGCTTCTTGTCAAAGGCAACAAAGAGGGATTCAGTCTCCTGGCATAGGAGAATGGGACACATTAATCCCAAGAAGATGAATCATCTGGTTCAGGATGATTTGGTGAATGGAGTTAAAGTCAATAATTTCCAACTCCCAGATTTCTACGTAGCATGTAAGAAAGGGAAACAGACCAAGAAGTCACACAAAGCAAAGAAAATCAATTCTATCGAGATTCGTCTCGAGCTTCTACACATGGATCTGTTTGGTCCAGTCAGTACAAAGAGCATTGCTGGTGATTGGTACTACTTTGTAGTAACTGATGATTACTCAAGATTCTCTTGGGTGATGTTTCTAAAATCAAAGTCAGAGACATTTGAATCATTCAAGCATCTAGTCACTACATTGGATCACTCTACAAGCTAAAAGTAAGAAAAATTCGATCAGACAACGGAACAAAGTTCAAGAATCAGTGGATGGAGGCATTCTGTCGAGAGAAAGGAATTGTTCATCAATTTACTTCTGCTTACACTCCACAAATGAATAGGGTTGCTGAAAGAAAGAATCAGAGCTTGATAGAGACAACAAGGACAATGTTAGCCGACTCTAAGCTGCCTATTCAATTCTTGAACGAGGCAGTGGCTAATGCATGCTACACTCTCAATTGAGTCTTGGTGGTCAAACGTCATGGAAAAACGTGTTATGTATTGCTCCAGCGACGTAAACCCAACTTGGAGTCTCTAGAACCATTTGGAGCACCGTGCATGTTGTCAAAGAAAACTCAAACTGTGAAGTTTTGTGAGAAGGCAGAAGAAGTTATCTTTCTCGAATATAGTATACCAGATAAAAGAGTTTATAACAACTCAATGGGTCAGGTAAATGTGTGGTGCAATGTTGATGTCCAAAGATACACCACTCCCCCTGCTGGCAATGGACCTTCCTTCTTCTTTGACTATGATGGATTCTTCTCATCCTGATGATGAGTTACCTGCTCGAATGATGTATGATGTTCTGAATACTCTCCACTAGACCCGACATCATCGGTTCCATTAGACGATACTTCTAGCCCTTCAGGGGGAGATATTGAAGTAAGTGAGTCTTCCTCTGATGATGAAGCAGTTGAGCCAGCAAATGTGGACCAGGAGGAACAGGTTCCCACTACCGAAAGTACACAAGCATCTGATCTTGATGCCTCTGGAACTTCTGAACCCCATACTTCAATAGCCACATAAACTGAACTGGGGAGTCAAAATCTGGATAATGAGGTAGCTGTTCCCACCACTCCCGGAACTCGAGTTAATGTGCATCATCCCCTAGACAACATCATCGGGGATATTCTATCGGGAGTTCAGACACGAAACCAGCTATACTCAGCTGATTATGCCGCAGTCATGGAAAAAGGATATCTACACGATGGAGCTTATCGATGTTTTGTGTCTAAATTTGAACCAAAATATGTAAGTGAAGCTTTATGCGATGAGTAATGGGTTAGTGCTATGCAATAAGAACTCCTTCAGTTCAAGAAGTTAGGAGTATGGACTCTTATGGACACACCAAAAGGGGCAAAGGTGATTGGCACTAAATGGGTTCTTAAGTGTAAGAAAGATGACCAAGAGGTTATAATCAGAAACAAGGCTCGGTTTGGTGTTCAAGGGTTTAGACAAGTCAAAGGCATTGACTACAATGAAGTGTTTGCACCTGTGGCAAGGATGGAAGCAATTCGTATCTTCTTAGCCTATGCATCCAACATGAAGATCAAAGTTTACCAATTGGATGTGAAAAGTGCATTCCTTCATGGTAAAATCCGTGAAACAATGTACGTCAGTTAACCCGAAGGATTTGAGGATCTTTATCATCGGGATAGAGTTTATAAACTGGACAAGGCTCTTTATGGGCTTCATCTAGCCCCTTGCGCCTGGTATGAGAAACTCTCTACTCATCTGCTGAAACATGGTTTTCGCAGAGGGGTTATTGACTGCATGTTGTTAATCAAAGAGAAAGATGATGATTTACTACTGGTACAGATGTATGTGGATGACATAATCTTCGGTTCCAAAAATGAAGCATTGTGTAAAGAATTCGAATCAGTGATGAAAGCTGAGTTTGAGATGAGTGCCATGGGAGAGATGAAGTTCTTTCTTGGGTTACAGGTGGATCAGACACAAAATGGAACCTTCCTGCATCAGTCCAAATATGTAGGAGATATCATTAGTCGGTTCGACATGGAGAATGCAACGGTTATTGGGACTCCACTTGCCACGAACCACGATGTAGCACCCGACAAAAATGGTGATCTGGTAGATGCCACTATGTACCGAGGAATGATCGGATCTCTGATGTACCTCACAGTCTCTCGTCCTGATATTATGTACGCCACGTGTCGTTGTTCCAGATATCAGGCTAAACCAAAAGTGAATCATCTAATTAGGGTAAAAAGGATCTTTCGTTATCTGAAGGGTACTCCAACACTCGGGTTGTGGTATCCTCATGATGATGACTTTGAGCTTACAGCGTATAGTGACTCGGACTATAGTGGTTGAAAGATGAATTACAAGTCAACATCAACGGGATGTCAGTTCTTTAGAAGACGCTTAGTCACCTGGCAGTGTAAGAACCAAACATATATTGCTCTGTCAACATGTGAAGATGAATATGTTGCTGCTGCAAGTTGCTGTTCACAAATCATTTGGATTCCACAGCAAATGCGAGACTACTGTTTGAAATTTTCTAACACCCCTATCTTTATTGATAATTTTGCTGCAATAGCTGTCACCGAAAATCCGGTCCAACACCCAAAAACTAAACACATCGGTATTAAATATCACTTTATACGTGACTGTTTTGAAAAAAAATTAATCGATGTTGTTTAAATTAATACGGATTTTCAACGCGCCGACCTTTACACAAAAGCTTTTGATAAACCTGGTTTTTCTATCTTTTGGAGGTCAATGGCGTGAAAAAGCAAAGTGATGTGATTCCAGAAGAATCGAGTTCTTAGTCCGACAAATTTTCTTATTTTTTTTATTTTTGTTTTCTTTTTTTTTTAATTTTCTTTTCCAGTCTTTTAAAATTCAAAAACACAAAAACTTTTTCGGTTTTAGAATTTTAGGGGGAGAATAGTTTAGTTTTATTATTTAATTACTTAAAAAAAGGGGGTGGGCAGAAAAGCTGAAAGCAAAGAAATCAAATCTATGATATTGATTTAAAAATTATAAAAAATGATAGTACAATGGGAACTAATTGTTTGGGACATCAAAAGGATTTAAATGAAAAAAAATGCTATATTCATATTACAAGTATGAGAAGTCAAAGCAAAATAAAGAAAAAATGATAGTAAACTAGTCTGCTACTGAGGTAACATACAGAAAGTTGGCCTGGGGTTGCTAGTTCATTATATGATGTGTCGGTAGATTCAACACAATAGACGAGTAGACTTCATTGGTGAATCAAATTAAAACTAATTTGTTCAACTTGTTGTGGGTTTTCATCTTATCCCTGGTTAACATAATCAACGCATTTCCAATAAGGGGTGACGAGCAAAATAAACGCCACAAATCTGTGCGGATGACCATAAAAATGAGCAAAACATATGGAAAAATGTTAAGCGCAATCAAGCTAATGACTAATGTTGTTGGTGCGTTATGTGAAAAAAAAGTGCTCTAATAAAAAGATAGGTTGTGTGTCTCTCTGCTGTGCGATGGCACTGACCTGAGGATAAGCATAACCTAAATATTCTAGAATTTATTGTTGTTTACGCCTCTCTGCTGTGCGATGGCACTGACCTGAGGCTTGACATCTCTTTGAAAGCTCTTAGAGTAGTTTCTTCTTGTCAAATACCCGTAGACCGCTCAAAAATCTCCTGAGAAATGTTAATTACCATATAAGTGTGGGATCCACTCTTGTTGAAATAATAAAGCCTAACTCATCACCAATGTGAGTCAAAAATCTGTGTATGGATTTAAGTGGACAAATATACTGACAATCATCATGGCTGCAACTCTCGACAGTCAAAATTATTGTGTGCACCTTATAGCTCTAGTATGATTTCCTGCAAGTACTATTGTCTCTCTGACAAATAAGAAACTAGTATTCAAGTACATATAAAAGGGTCCCAAATGATTATGATATACTTGTATAATTCCATATGAATCTTTGCAGATATGATAAAAATATATTGAAGTTGTTCTGCTCAGGAGGCAAAATCTGTTAAATGATTTTTAAAAGGTTTCAATCCACCTCAAACCAAAACACAAAAATATGTCTTGTTTTGTTTTAATCCAAGTTGTTTTCTATTTTCGTTATCTTCTTTCCGTCGATGTTGGACTATATAACTAGATGAACTCTATGAATCACAAATTAAAAAGGCTCACGTCTGAGGTGACCAATTGGCTCTAAATTAAAAAGGGTCTCGTCTGAGGTGACCAATCGGCTCTAAATTAAAAAGGATCACGTCTGAGGTGACCAATCGGCTCTCAATTAAAAGGATCACGTCTGAGGTGATCAAATGATTTTTTGTTAAAAAGGTCATGTCTGAGATTATCATTGGTCATAATCTTATAAATCAAAAGTTAAAGTTTGAGTGTATAGAAATGTATGAAGTCAAACTCATAAGTATGAGCCAACCGTACGATTGAATCATAAGTATGAGCCAATCGCACGATTGAACCATAAGTATGAGTCAATCACACGATTGGACCATAATTATGATCCAATCACACGATTGGACCATGAGTATGGGTCAACTATGCGATTGGATCACAAGAATGGACCAATCGTACGACTAGATGAAGGAGTCTGAGTTAGTCGCATGATTGAACCCCAGTCGCACGAATGAATCATGTGTATGGGTCCAGTCGTATGATTGAAACTTAAAACAGTATAAAAAGGGGGTCAATCGGTCGTATTCCCTACCACCCTTCAAAACTCTCAAAACCGCCTAATACTGGACACTCTGCCCAAATTTCCGATTATTGTGATTTTTCTCCGATTGTGATACTAACTGAGTTCTATTCATCTTCAGGTACTTTGAAACTGAAATCTGATCAAAAGAATGGATTAATCGAACCCACAATGACCGAAAATTTTTAAAATCAAGAACCGGGACAATACTCTAAAATAGACCACTTAAATAGACATAAACGTTGATTTAAATGACACTAAGTGCTATATAAAATGCTAGCGAACCTAATGAATCTACACACGAAGTGTAATGTAACATTTTGACAAAGATTCAAATTTGTGGTGTCGAACAGAGCAATATGTGAATAGACACGCCATATGAACCTCAGTCACACGATTGAGCCAGACGCATGATTCAACCGCACGAGTGAATCAATCGATGACTCAATGGTACGACTGAGCTAAGTTGTATGGTTCAATCGCATGATTGAACCACTAGATCAAAATCAGCTAAATTCATATGTTATCTCTTATGAACAAATCTAATGTATATGTTTCTTGTGTTGCAGCAATATGGCTGAGAGATGGACTATGAGCACTAAGCACAACATCTGTGCTCATCTAGATGTTGCATCTCCAAAACGGCTTCTGAGTTCACCGGGATTATTGCCTTCCTGCGTAGATCGAGGATCTACAAGGCCATTAATACTCCATGCACACCATACCGGTCCATTCAGTAGGCTTTCTGGGAAAGTGCCACAGTGGACATGTCCGTTGAGCCCCACTGCATCCGGAGCTCTATATTCGGACAAGAGATTGAGATCCGTGAAGACGACCCGAGGAGAGTCTTAGATTTGGGTGAAGATGGAGCCCATCCAACCAAGCTGCATCCCCTAATTGTTCGAGGATGTTTTCTGAGGATCAAGTACGCCGGAGACATCAATGTCGGCGTACTGAACAAGAGCAACATGTGCCCCTAGTTCAAGTATCTGGCACATGTGATCCTCAAGTGCATAGCCTCCAGACGTGGAGGATACGATGAGATGTCCGACCAAATCCAGAATGCATATGTTGCACTGGTACTGAACCACCCGTTCAGTTTCTCACGCATGCTCTTCTTGTACTTGATAGAGAACATCGAGGCCAAAGGCGAGGAAGGCTTCTGCATGTATCCAAGGTTCTTGCAGATGATCATAGACGAGAAGCTTCCTCTACTGCCTAAGGAGAAGGACGATGCTGTGATTTTGGAGGTGATAGATGATACCACTCTAGGGAGGATGAAGGTGTACCAGGGGAAGCAGGTGAAGCCCCCGGTCAGGAGACTGTTTGGGCATCTGGCCTACGAGGATTACGTGGCGCCCTCTCGTAAGAAGTGGCGTCATGATGATAGTGACTCAGACGTTGAGCCCATAGTGGTACCTACCGATGAAGATGACGACGATGATGATGACCATGATGATGGTCAAGGAGATGGAGATGTTGGCCCCAGTCAATCACGAGCCACGGACACGTCTACAATATATCCACCACCTCCACACAGTACTTCAGCTGCTCTTGGTGGATCTAAGCAGGCTGCTTTCCACCAGGACTTCTTGGTAGAAAAAGAGGATGGGTCTGATGATGAGCCTCTCACCAGAAGAGTCAGGAGCCGGGTTGTGGCTAACAAGAAGGGGAAAGAGGCGGTTGGTGGACACCAAGCTGGTATTAAGGGTGGTGACACTGATGTCACAGACCAAACATACACACCCGACCAGCCGATTAGCTTAGGGGGAGCCCCTATAGCCAAGGGTTCTAGTGGAGGAAAAGGATGGCTCATCCTTATGGAAAGAAGAGTAAGAGGCAGAAGATTACTTTGATCAGTACTACCACCACCACAGCCACTGCCACCACCACCACCACTGTTCCTCGCACCACCATTGTTCCTCGCACCACCACCACTGTTACCCACACTACCACCTCTATTGCCACTAACACTGGCACCACCAGTCATACATTCACACCTACCTCACCCACCATACCCAAATCAGTTCCACCACATCCACCACTACACCCACTACTTCCCAAGCTGGCACATCTACCCAATTCCCACCTACATAGGGCTCTACTCTACCCACTGTTGCGCTAGAGGAACAGTTGGCGAGCCTAAACAGACTGGTGCTCAAGCTGCTAGCGACAGATGATCTAAAAGCCAACCAGATGAATCAGCTGATGGCGGTCAATACCGCACAAGGCAAGCAGATTGCTCAGCTTACTGAGAAGAACACTGCCCATGAGAGAGCGTTAGTTCGAGCTTACCATGCCTTGAAGGCTCAAAATGAGCTTGTGATGGCATCCGTCAAGCGGATAGAGGGTTTGGCGAAGAAGAACAAAAAGCTGATGTTGAGGTTGAAGGGAACCAAGGGTGAGCCCCTGAAGATTAAAGATGATGGAGATGATGGTGGAGATCATGATGATGAGTTGACAGATGATGAATCAGAAGAAGATGATGATGACGAGAAACCTGGAGGAAGCTGGAGGAAGTGGAAAGGGAAAAGGAAATGACAATGATGAGGAGGATGATCAAGAAGGTGATGCATCTACATCAGCCTCAAATCAAGCAGCACAGGAGAGGCGCTCCAAAAGAGCCACGTCCTCCGCATCTCCAGCTGAAGAAACACATGATCAGGGCAAAAGCGATGCTCCACAGGCTGAGGATTATGATGTCGTTCCCCTTCAGCAAGTCAAGACTCAACTAATTATGATTCTTGATTTGCAAGAGATTGTGAGAAGGTCTGTGCGCTACACTCCAGAGGAAGGAGAAATCATTCATGATCTGACCGATGAGTAGCTCGCTGATATGTTTAGACTAAATCCAGATGAGCTTGTCAAAGATGCTCCGGAAGTAGAAGTTTTGAGTTACGAGGAGCTACAAGGGTTGGATGAGATTGAGATTAAGGATGTCATGTCTGACTACTATCCACAGTACACTGACCCTGAGGGCAACGTTATCCCAGACTTGGGTGAAACTTTCAGCAGTGATACTTTTGTTAAGATTGATGAGATAGAGAAAGAGAAAGCAAAGGATGAAAGTAAAGCCCAAGCTACAGATGCTAATGTTGATATAAAGAAGGCTGAATGTGTAGCTTGTTTATCAGATATGAAGGCCCAACGTGCACCTCCAAAGCTGAATGCCTACACCAAACTTTACCGAGTCAAGAAACATCATAAAGTGTCAGGCAAGATCATCAATTGGGCCTACTTTTAAGATTTGGATGTATATGTTGTTAAAAGGGAGAAGGGAATTGAGTACTTCAAATATCCACATGATATGAAAACTCTTTCTAGTTTTGAGCTAAACAGATTGGCATGTTTAGATCTTTTGTATGCCAACCCGAGGAAGATGTCGGGATGGTTTGAGAAATCATTGAAGAAAGAATACCACACCAGATGGGTCAACTTCAGACCTCAACAACCTAAGCGGTTCATTCATAAGACTGAAGTTGATCCTATATCTGGAAGGCCTAAGGTGGTGTTGAAGTGGAGTCCCCCACGCATAATGTCTAAGATTCCTTTACAGGAGATGCCTCAGGACTTCACTCCACACTTCAAATGGTGGTATTGTGACTGGAGGACGGGGGAAGCGGTCATAGTTCTGAACAAGGAAGGGAAGATCAAGACTATCAGGGTATTTGACCCAATGTGGCTTACAAACTTGTCTGCTGAAGATGTTTACACTATATACAATTGGCCACTGTTCTATGACACACAAGATATTGTACAAGCTCTGCAATTCCAACATGTTATACGGCTCTGCTTTGCATTTGAGATACACGCGGGAGTCACTAAAGAACAGAAGTACAAGAAAATTCCAAGAGCATGTGAAGAATGTTAGAAAATAGGATAAACTAGGTCCAAGGGGGAGTTTGTTGATACATCATGTTTCTAGTTTATGTTCTTAATTACAAAAGTCTTTCATTTCTTAAACATATGTAATATGAATTCTTAATGAAACATGATATGCTTCTTGATGTTTATTTGTCTTTAAATATTTCACATTATTATTGTATTTAGTATAATTCATATGTATGAACATCATATATAGGTTTGAGGTTGTTGTACATAATTCTAAGTCAATAATGATTGAGAAATGTGTTCAACTTAGTAGGGTGGTTATTCATGCTAATGGACCATACTTATGGACCATACGCACAAATGAATCATACTTATGGATCAGTCGCACGACTAAACCAGGAGACTGGATCAGTTGTATGACTTAGACATAAGATTGATTCAGTCGCACGACTGAACCTTCAGTCGTGCGTATGAATCAATCGCATGAGTCAGTCACACGACTGAACCATGCTAATGGTTCACTCGTACGAATGAAAACTAAAAACCTATAAATACCAAATAATTCGTGAAAAAAACGAGAGTCTTCAAAGATTTAAAAACCCTAGCCGTCCAGAGCGTCCTAAACAGCCTATCCAACTTCATAGTTCGTTCCTGATCGATTTCTAATCAATTCTTAATGTTTGTTTCATCGTTAGATTGATCAGGTTGTCGTTCTCACTGATTGGATTGCCAATCAAATAGGATTCCGCACTATTTGAGCTGGTCTCATGCAAAATTCATAAATACTCCGTACGAAAACAGTCGTAACAACTTTGTATAAATATACATAAATAAAATACATGGTTTTAATTAAATGTTATATATATACATAAATATATAGTGATTGCTTATGAACACATATAATCAAGTGAACTAAGTTAATGAAAATAAGTATTATGACTTGTTTATAAGTGACATAAATTAGATATACAAGAACCTCTTAATGTTTTAAGAACATTTACATACTAGTCATGATCTTGTAACTATACATAAGTATTAATACGTCTATAGTTATCTACATATATAATGGTATACACACATACACACACACACTTATACAAATAAATATAAATAAGCAAGAGCAGCTGAAGTTTCTAAAAGTTTAACTATGAAACTAATACAAATTTTAGGAATCCTAATATTGATTTTAATAATATATATAACATTAATCATCTTACAACACAAAAATGATCATCATCAATTAATATACTTCAATGAATCAACAGCGCTAAACCACATATATTATAATATTATCCTCTTATTAAGCACTAACGATAGGTGTGCAACTAGAATTGCTTTGGTGAAATCCTACATATAGTTGTGAACTCTCAATATTAACATATAGATATTTTAATAAAACCCATGTGAGTTTTCGCAACATCTGTTAATTCACTTTTGGGGTGAAAAACATGCTTGTTTTCTATGATGTGCGATTATTTAAGACTTTCTTTGTTGTTATGCACATGCATCGACAGCCACTACTTGTAACACCCGAAAATTTCTAAAAGAAAAGAAAAGAAGAGTAAGAAGAAAGAAATATAAAATAACCCAAGTTAAGGGGTTAAAGTTGTGCAAGTGGCAAACTTTAATATAATTATGTTTAAAAAGGAGGGCATGGCTGCCCACACCCCCTGCTACACAACTTCATCGGTTTTTAGAGAGAGAGATAGAGTTTCTATCGGTTTTAGAGAGAAGAAAAAGAAGAAGATCGGTTTAAGGTGAGTTTTCTTGTATTTTTGATCGGTTTCAGCTGTGTTTTCAACCTTTGGACCAAGCCATATGTGTTTGTGTGTGTTTGGTTGTGTGTTCTTTGTGTTTTAGGTTGAACTTCAAGTGCCTTTGAGTTTGGAGGAGTTTTGCTCTAGGCTGCTGCAGGTGAGTTCTGGATCAACGGTTTTACTGTTTTTAAACTTGTTTGGGGCTGAAAATGTATGTAACTAAGTTTCTATAATATTCGGTATGAGAACCGAAAATTTGTTCTTATGTTATGCGAGTGTATGTATGTTTGGGTGTGCTTTGGTTAAGTTTTCATGTTTATATGCCTGTTTTAGGTGTTTAGAATGTTAGCATGAGTAGGAACATGTTAGGATGATGATTTGGGTCTGGAATTAGTTTAGGTCGAACAGGACTGTTGCCCATGCGCCCAACTGCCCATACCCCTAAATGAGGTCCATGAGCCTGCATAGTACCCATGCGCATAAGTCTTTGCCCATGCACCCAGATTTCCCATGCGCCTAAGTCCTGGCCCATGCGCCTAAATTGCCCATGAGCCTAAGTGATCATACGCCCAAAGAGTGTCCATGCGCCTGCATAGTACTCCTGCACCCAAATAGTGTCCATGCGCCTACATAGTACTCATGCACCCAAATAGTGCCCATGCGCCTAAATGCCTTAGAAATTTTTCTAAAATTTTTGGGAGAATGGAATTTAGAGGCTAAAGCTTGGGATGTTTAGGGTTTATGTTTTGCTGATGTTATGCATGTTATGGACTGTTTTCTCTATGTTCCTTATTACGTATTATTGCATGGCTTTTTGTGGTGTGTTTATGCTATTATACATAAAGTATTATCTTAATGAAGCGGATGGTTAAAGATAATGTGAAGTGGAACTAAATGAATGAACGAATGAAAGCCTTGCAAGTAGAATGTAAGGAGGTTTACAACTCAATGAAAGTTATTAGCTCAACTGTGTGTGTATAGTGTGCGATCTTGGCTAACCCCTAAGGGGTTCTCACATAGGGGAGTCAGTCTTTGTGACTGCTCTGGATGTATGAAACAGGATCCTTGTCGCTTAACCCTAGATGAGGTGGCTTTGTGCCCAAAGAGGGGGGTTTAGCATATGAAAGGATTTGGATGAAAGTGAAAGATAATTAAAAAGTATGAAATGAACGAATGCGTAAGATAATAATGGCATTACCTTGAAGTATGTATGATGGATGATCACGTACGAATGTAAAGAAAATGTTTTAAACGAAAGGAAAAGTATTTTATTTATAAAACTATTACGCACTCAGCAACGATGACTTTTATGTATTTTCAGTTGGTCGGTAATTTGTTGCTGAGGGTGGCACGAGGGTGAAGCTACTTAGCAAATAAAGACTGGCATCCATTTTATGTAGAAATGATATTTTTGTGTTGTAATGCAACTAAACATTATTTTGTAACTTTGAACAATGATGTATTATTTGGCAAAAGTAATTATTAATGCATGAAATGGTTTTTGTTAAATTATTCCGCTGCAATGTTTTTATTAGTCCAATGAATTGTAATGTGTTTTAAATATTATGTGTGATGAACGTCTGACTGTAAGCGTTCTGGGAATGGGGCCTTACAAGTTGGTATCAGAGCCAAAGTTTAAAAGAAATGAGTAAATTATTTAAAAACCCTAAACTTAAACTAAAAATGAGACAACATGGAAGGATGCCAGCCCAAGTAGCTACGTGCCATCAGGTAATTTCTTTAAAATTAACCGGTATTATGTGCATATGCTATTTGATTTATGAAGATCAAGATTAGGTTGGACTCACCTTAGATTAGCTTTTGTTTATGCTTATATGTAATAGGTCTTATGTTAGATTCCTTTTGTATGTTTGTTTGTTATTTGAGATTTGCTGCCCAGCAAACCTATGAGCGTAACTATAGTTTCGCTCAGAGTCAGCTGCCTAGTTTCCCCGGGGAAACTGTGTTTCCCAGCCGGGCGAAACTAAGGTTTGGCATGATAGTTTCGCTAACACCGAAACTGTCAGTGAAACTATCAACTCTATATATAGAACTTATATATTTCATTGTAGACATCCAGGCAATACCCCAATCCGTCTGATTATTGTTGCAAGTGTCTTTTGTAAGCTGGAATTACTCTGAAATATCATTGAGCTTTTATTCTATTGTGTGTATTGGATTTGACTGTCTTATTTTGATTACTTTTGGTTTATTCTTCATCATCAATTGCTTCTATGTGTGTTTGTTATTGATATTGAACGATTCTATCAATTAATCGTACTGTGATTCGATCATTCTGGACCAACAAAATGGTATCAAAGCCTTAGTGCTCTTAATTGTTTGGGGTTTTTGGTTGTTTGAGTTCAATATCACTATTTCATCAATTCCAAATCAAATTTGAGTGTATTTGATATGGAATTTTATTGAATTTGCTTAGTTTTTGGTTGGAAAAGCTCTGGTAACCATCAAATCTCAAGTTTGTTGAGATTTGAATGATTTTGAATTGATTTCGTGTTAAAAAAGTATTTCAGATTCATCCAGCGAAATTGCAGTTTGGGCAGCAAAACTGTGAGCTTCAGTCAGTGAAACTACGACTGTTTTGCTTATTTTGATTGTTTTTGGAAAGTCAGCAAAAGTAACATCTTTGAACGCAAGTTCAACATTGCTTGTGATCCATTATTGTAAGGATTCCTTAAGTCTGATGCAACCCAAAACATCCTAAGTGTCACAACAACATGCACTAAGTACTGAAGTGAAGAATGCTTCCGAAGTTTTACACAATGCATTAGAAATACTCTAAGTGTAAAATCTTCCGAAGCCAAGATCAATATCTTCCGAAGCCAAACATGAAGTCTTCTGAAGCTTTAGAGACAAGTCTTCCGAAGCTTCAACCTATGAAGACAGATTTCTTCCGAAGACTTTTAGTACACATGCTTTATCTGATGTACTGTTCCATAAAGCACCTTTTCCGCTGCATCTCTGTAAAGTCACCAACTTACATGAGTTGGTGAAAAGGGCCTTGCTTTTGGTAACTGTACATTGAGGTCTTGAGTCTGTAACTTTCCACTTTATGTACTTTATCCTTTTTGTAATGTATAAGGATGTGAGCTATGGCATGTCATAGTCACAAGGTCAAAAGGCAAATATGCCTTTTGATCCTACAATTGATTTTGTTAGTGTCTAGTCAATTGTATCCAGCTGGCTTTCAAAGTATAGCCGGCTGTAGGTTGTAGTATAAGTATTTCAAGTTCTTGTATCTTTCTTTATGCTTTGTAACACTTGTAAAAGAACTTGAGAAAGCAATATACTGCCTCCTTGAAACCCATACTCTCCTGTTCTGTCTCTTGCTTTACTTGTGTTCTTTGTATCACTTTGGTTACCCAGTTCACTGTTTGATTAAAGTTTAGTTAATCTCCTCATTGTGTTGTTGTGTTGTAATTGTGTTTAAGCCCTTAAACGGTCCTGCAATTGGTATCAGAGCTTTCCAGGCTCTTGATATAAGATCTAACCATCTTAAGATCCCTCACACACACAAAAACTAAACTCTTCAAATGGCTTCCATCTCAAAGACTGATATGGAGACTGGAACCATGAACAAATCCCCACTGATCACTCTTGATGATTTTGACACCTGGTGCATGAGGATGGAAGGCTTCATCAGGTCTCTTGATTCAAGAATGTGGGAATCTGTTGAGAATGGACCTTTCATACCCAGCACCCCCTCTGCTAGTGGTGCTGGTATGATTCCTAAAGATGTGGCCAACTACTCAGATGAAGATAGAAAAAGAGTAGAGATTGACAGGAAGGCCATGACTGCTCTTCAGACTGCTCTCCCAAACTCTATATACAGAGGTTATAAGAAGTGCAAGACAGCCAAACAGCTGTGGGATGCACTGAAGCTGATGTATGAAGGCTCCTCTGAAGCCAAGGAGAACAAAAAATATCTTTTGAAGCAGCAGTTTGAAAATTTTACATTCAAAGCTGGTGAAACCATGACCCAACAATACTTCAGGTATGTTGAGATTGTGGATACCCTAGTGGATGGAGGAGTTCCTCTTGAGAACAGGGACATTGTAAGAAAGTTCATGTCCTCACTTCCTAGGCAATGGACACACTATTGTGTGGTGATCAAGAGGACTGAGAACCTTAAGACTCTTACTCTTATAGAGTTGTATGGAATTCTCAGTGGATACCAGATGGAGATGAACATGCAAGGTTCATCTGGCAACTCCAACAATCAAATGGGTTCAGCCCTTCATGTGGTTGAAAGGGACAGCATAGAACCTTAACATCATCTTATATGCTACCCTGACAACTCACAAAAGGGTCCTTTCATCACCTTCTCGGAGACACCAAGGGAGAACTTTACTCAAGGAAGCCCATTCCAAGAGACAAGTTCTTCTCAAGCCTTTGTGTCTGCTGATGAAAGCTGTGGGAATTATCTCTTCACTCTTGAAGACCTGGACTGTATCCATCCAGATGACCTGGAATACATGGAGATAGTTCAGCAGATGGCTCTCCTCACTCATAGAGCCAAGAAGTTTTACAAGAGGACAGGAAGAAGATTTCCAAGCAATGCTACCAGTGGAAGGTTTGGGCTGGACAAAAGCAAAGTTAAGTGTTACAACTGTAACCTTATGGGTCACTTTGCTAGGGAGTGTAAGGCACCTTAAGCTAATGGGGGACAAACACAACCCAGACCAAACTACACTGACAAAGCCACTCAGGCTGAGAAGACAAAGCAACATGCTGCTGTTGCTGTTGAAGAGGGAGGCTTTGACTGGAGCTTTCAGGTGCAAGATGCTACTCCAAACCAAGCATTGATGGCTGATCATGATGAAGCCAAGGTATTGGAACATCTCTGCTCTCCTAAATGCATTGCTAAAGTAAATAGATGCAGGTCCTATAACTTAGAGATGAGATCTGATCTTGAGTCATTAAACATATTAAAATCTGATTTTAGAAAGTCTGAAAATGATTACAAGTTAAAGATAGAAGACTTGGAGAAAACCATTTCAGTACTAAAACATGAACATACAGATTTTAGAACTCAGATCCAAGATCTCATTACTAAGTTGACTGAGTGCCAGGCTGAGCTTGTGATCAGCAAAGCCAAGGCAGAGAAGAGTGTTCTTGAAGAAGAGACCTTCAAGAACATGATATCCTCATCCCTGCACAACAAAGTTTGTTATCAAAATAGACAGGGACTGGGATCAAATGAGATAGCTCCTCCACACACAATCTTGTCTGTAAGATCTCCTAGGTGTGGAACTTGTGAAGATGAGCTTCCTCTCATAGATCCTGTAAGTGAGGATGATGAAGATGTGATAGTGAAGAATTCCTCTGAGAAGAGTGAAGAAGAGGATTCTTCCAAGGGCCACTATCCTTCTGAGGAGAAGAAATCAACTGTGATGACCAAGTCCAAGTAAAGAACTTGATCAGGAAGAGCAAAAGGAAAGCAAAGAAGGCTCAAGAAATCAAGACTACTTTTGATGCTAAGCAGAAACAAGTGTTTATCTCTGCAGGTTTCAAAGTAGTAAGGACTGAAGACATCAACCAAGACTCCTCAGCTAAGAGTCATGGTTCTTGTTCAAATCATCTCAGTGCAAAGAAGAAGACTGAGCTGCTGTGTACACTGCTGCACAGCATGGACCATCAAACTCCAAGAACAGTTCACAGCCCAAAAGAACTGTCTCAGCATCTACCAAGATGAAGGTGGAGAAGGGATGTGACCAAAGCCAGTCTTGCTCTCAAAAGGAGACTTCTTTGAAGAAGAAAATGTTGTGTGTCATGTGTGAAAGTACTTCTCACATTGCTAAGGATTGCCCATACAATCCTAAAAAAACTGTCCACATGACCAATACAAAGACCTCAAAGAATCTCAAGAAGTCTCAAGCTTCGAAAGGAAAGTCTGTTTCCTTCAGAAGCTCCAAATCAAAGAAGAAGGTAAATGGAAAATTGCCTTCGGAAGCAAAATTGGTCTCGGAAGAAAGGAGTTCTTCCGAAGCACTGAAGTCTGCTGTAGTGACTGTAGATTCATCCGAAGGATCAGTCATCAAAACTTGTGAAGTTCCAAAAGCTTCTAAGGTTTTGAAGGTCAAGTCCAAGACTCCAAAGGTGGTGTGGAAGTCTAAGAAAGACCAAATGACTGAGGTTTCTCCATCAACAACAGCTGAAGATCCCCATAGTACAACAATAGGATCTATTACTGTTGCATTACCTTCTATTACACTTAATGAGCCCAAGACAAGTAAGGCTTGGGTTTCCAAATGTAACTAATCATTTTCTTTGTGCAGGAACAGCTCAAGACAAACAGGAATGTCTGGATAATTGACAGTGGCTGTTCCAGGCACATGACAGGCAATAGGTCTTTACTCCATAATTTTGAGAGAATTGATGGAGGACCAGTTGCTTTTGGAGGAGATGAAGGTGGTTACATTTCTGGAAGGGGCAAGGTCACAAATGGTAAGCTCAGCATTGAGAAGGTAAACTTTGTTAAGGAGCTTGGGTACAATCTTCTGAGTGTATCCCAATTTTGTGATCAGAGTCATAACATGCTCTTTACTGAGCATGAGTGCATTGTTCTCAAGCCTGGAGTGGTCATTCCTCATGAGCATATCCTGCTCAGAGCCCCCAGGAAAGGGAACATGTACAAGATGGATTTGCAAGAAACATCTCCCTCTGGAGAAGTTTCATGCTTTCTATCTAAAGCAAATAGTGATGAGTCTTTCCTATGGCATAAAAGAATGTGCCATGTAAACTTTAAGAACATGAATAAATTAATTAAACATGATCTGGTAACTGGAATGCCAAAGAAAGGTTTACAAGTGATGATCATTGTGTTGCATGCCTGAAAGGGAAGCAACACAAGGTATCTCACAAGCCTAAGGAAAAGAACTCCATCACTACTCCCCTACACTTGTTACATATGGATCTCTTTGGCCCCACCAGTGTAATGAGTTTAGGAAGGACCTCTTACTGTTTGGTGATCACAGATGATTTTACAAGATTCACTTGGGTCTTTTCCTTAGAACTAAGGATGAAACCCCTGAGATTCTGAAGAATTTCATCTTAAAAGTTGAGAATCAATGTGATCACAAGGTCAAAACCATAAGATGTGATCAAGGAACTGAATTCAAGAACCAAATCCTTGATACATTTTGTGATGAAAAAGGTATTACAAGACAATATAGTGCTCCCAGGACTCCTCAGCAAATCGGAGTTGCTGAGAGGAGAAACAGGACACTTATTGAAGCTGCAAGAACTATGTTGTCTGACTCTAAACTGCCTATCACCTTCTGGGCAGAGGCAGTTAATACTGCTTGCTATGTGCAAAACAGAGTTTTAGTAGTTAAGACACATGGTAAGACTCCTTATGAACTTTGGCACAAGAGGAAACCTTTCATTGGTTTTCTCAGGTCATTTGGATGTCCCTGCACCATCTTGAATACCAAAGATCAAATTGCCAAGTTTGCTGAGAAATCAGATGATGGACATTTCATTGGATACTCTTCTCAAGCTAAAGCTTATAGAGTATACAATCTCAGAACTAGAATTGTTGAGGAGTCAGCCAATGTGACTTTCAATGAGCACACTCCTTGTGTGGCTGGTTCTGGTCCGGATTGGCTGTTTGATCTTGATTTAGTTACCAACTGTTTTAACAAATCTTGTGAGCATGTTTCAGGATCTGCAGAAAATTTAAATACAGGTGATCCTGATCCAAGATTTGAGCTAGGAAGACCTTCAACTCATACATCTTCAGCTCCAGTTGGAACTACTTCAGCAAATGAGGTTTCTATCAGCACAACAATGACAAATTCAGCTGATACATCTGGCATGCCTTCAAATTCCAGCTCAGAGGCCTCTCAACCAGATAAAGACACCTCACTTGTAGAAGACAACAATGGTGATGGTGATAGTGATCAGGAATTTCTTGATGCTAATAACCATACCATAGATGACAACATCAATGATGTCACACACTCATTGGATCAAGTTAATCTTGATAAGTGTGATAATGTGGAGGGTGAATCTTCAAGACCAGATCTAAATTTCTCAAATTTGGATCTTTCTCAACAACTTGCTGTGATCCCTCAGCTAAGGATCCACAAGTCTCACCCCACCACAAACATCATTGGAGATGTTGTCACAGGGGTAAGAACAAGAGGACAAACCCATGAAGCAAATGTTTGTCTTCACTCTTGTTTCTTATCTCAGATAGAGCCCAAGAAAGTTGATGAAGCTCTAAAGGATGGAAGTTGGGTTGAAGCTATGCAACAAGAGCTGCTTCAATTCAAAAGGCAGAAAGTTTGGAACCTTTGTCCTCTTCCTCATGGGAAGACTACCATTGGAACCAAATGGGTTTTTAGGAATAAGAAGGATGATAGAGGAATCATCATCAAGAACAAGGCAAGACTAGTTGTTCAAGGATACACACAAGAAGAAGGGATTGACTACACTGATGTCTTTGCTCCTGTAGCAAGACTAGAAGCTGTTAGGATATTCCTGGCATTTGCTGCATCCAAGAACTTCAAGGTCTACCAACTTGATGTAAAGTGTGCTTTCTTATATGGAGTGATTGATGAGGAGGTTTATGTCAAACAGCCACCTGGTTTTGTAGACCCTGATCATCCTGATTATGTCTGCAAGCTTGACAAAGCTCTTTATGGGCTGCATCAGGCACCCAGGAAGTGGTATGAGACACTATCTGAGTATCTTTGTAAACATGGATACAGAAGAGGTACTATAGATGGAACTCTCTTCATCAAAGGACAGGAAATGACTTATTGCTGGTTCAAGTATATGTAGATGACATCATCTTTGGTTCAACTAATCCAAAGCTCTGCAAAGACTTTGAGAAGCTGATGAAAGACAGATTTGAGATGAGTTCAATGGGAGAACTCAACTTTTTTCTGGGAATTCAAGTGAAGCAGGTTGAAGATGGCATCTTCATAAGTCAGTCAAAGTATGTTCAAGACATACTAAAGAGGTTCAACATGACTGATTGTAAGATTGCTAAGACACCCATAGCCAGAAACCACTCCCTTGGTCCAGATCTTGAGGGGGAGTGTGTAGATGAACATTTATACAGGGCTATGATTGGGTCTCTTATGTATCTTACAGCTAGCAGGCCTGATATCATGTTTGCTACATGTATTTGTGCAAGATATCAAGCCAACCCTAAGATGTCTCACTTAATCACTGTGAAAAGGATTTTAAGATACCTCAAAGGTGCTTCAACACTTGGTCTATGGTATCCAAAGAATCCTAATTTCAATCTGTATGCCTATACAGATAGTGATTATGGTGGTTGCAACATGACTGCAAAGTCTACATCTGGGGATGTCAATTCCTTGGTGGAAGGGTGGTCTCATGGCAATGCAAGATACAATCCTGTGTGTCTGCATCAACTGCTGAGGCTGAATACATTGCTGCTGCAAGCTGCTGTGCTCAAGTGCTTTGGATTCAAAATCAGATGCTGGACTATGGATTTAACTTCAAAGAGACTCATATCCACATAGACAACAATAGTGCTATCTCTATCACTGAGAACCCTGTGCAGCACTCAAGGACCAAACACATCAACATCAGGTATCATTTAATAAGAGATAACTATGAAAAGGGATTAATTAAACTAGTCAAAGTTCATACAGATGAACAATATGTTGATCTGTTCACAAAAGCTTTTGATGAACAAAGATTTAAGTATCTAATATCAGCTATTGGGATGATTAACTTTGAGTTTTCTTCTTAAAATATGTGTGTCCTAAGTTGTCTAGTTCATCACTTTCATAAGCTCATGTTTTCTTTGGATGTAAAATTCTTTTTGAAGACTTTCCTTAGATTCTTGAAAATTTTTGATACTTCGGAAGATAAAATTTTATCTTCGGAAAAAAAACATGTCTTCAAAATAAATAACTGTCTAAGAGATTTTACCTTCGGAAGAAGTCTAAACTCATCTTCCGAAGCTTAAAATTCTTATCTCAGACACTTATTCATTTTTAAGGACCTTTTCCTTCCGAAGCAAAATTAACCTTCGGAAGCTTTATTTATTCCTATACAAAGCATCCAAGGGTTTATTTCTCTTCCGAAGCATAAATCTTCAAGACTCTCAGAAAAATCTTCCGAAGCCATTTTAGCTTCGGAAGCTTTTTCAATCAAAACTTCCGAAGACAAATAACCTTCGGAAGCTTTTCGAATTCCAAGAAAACTACTTTTTGAGCTAAAGTAAACTACCTTTTCAGAGGTGGGACCGACTTCCGGATTTCAAAGTTTATCCTCTTTCATTAACTTTGGTTCAAATCCCTTTTCACATAAATACCCAACGGTTCCCCCTCTTTCCCACTATCTTCCTCAATTCTACTATTTCTCTAACCTAATTCTCTAAACCGCCTTTGCTTTCTACCTTTCTTCACCCTTAAGCTTCTGAAATGGCCAACCTTAACCGCAGAAACAACCCAGATTTCTCCATGCAACTTCACAGGCAACATAATCAAGTTGCTCTGTTAAGCTCTGAGAAAGATGCAAGTTTCTCAGAGATTTGCCAATTCTTGACTCTGTCAAACTATTTCACCTCCCTGACCATTGATCCTACTCTATATGAGGATCATTTGCTTGAATTCTGGAAGACCTGCCAAGAGGTCATTATGGATGGGGAGAAGGCACTGTCTGCCACAGTGCAAGGGAGGACAATCTTATCACTCCGGCCATCATTAATCAACATTTGCAGCTGGATGATGAAGAAGGTGAGGTGTCCTTCCCAAAAGAAGCTGTTAATCATTCTTTTGAGCAGATGGGCTATGAGGGAGATTTCTCTGTAAAGACCTTCAGGAAAGGGAAGGTCTCATCCCAATGGAAATTCCTGCTCCATGTGGTTATCCACAGCTTATCAAACAAGCATGGTGGATGGGACCAGATTCCTGAGGATCTCTCCTTTATAGTTCATGGAATGGTTCAGGGGGTCAAGTTCAGGTATTCATAATTTGTTTATACTAATTTACTTGCCAACTTAGACTCCTTAGAGTATTACATGTTTCCTAGATATGTTCAACACATTCTCAACTATGAACTGGGCTCACAGTTGAGGGAAACAGGTAATATTCTTAAATAGGGACAGATGAAGCCCGGCATCTTTAAAATAATGAAGAAGCCAACTATAGGCTTCTCAGGGGTAGAAACAGCCCTAGTCCCAAAAATGTTAGAGCTCATTGCTCAAGGTGACAACCTAGCAACACAAGCTAGTGTTGAACCCACACCTCTTTTATCCTTACCCCTAAATAGACCAGAAATCACCCTCACCTACCAAAGAAAATCCAAACGAATCCCTGCTCAGGCTATTGAGTCTGTGCAGGCCCCCAAATACTCAACCTTACAGGAGGAAGTGGACACTAGAGCTCCCACTTCTCCTGAGGAGCAAACCACTCCCATTACTTCACCTATCAGGGCTGAGGTTCCTCAAGCTCACCCTGATGAGCTCACTAGCCTAACAGCCTTAAGCCTTCACTCTGAGTCTCAACACTCAAGTGAACAACCTTCAGGGGACAGCTACCATCCCCAGCCTTTGGATCTCAACCAACCAATTCCCAACCTATCCTTCTATACTGATGAAGACTTAGGATTCAGTGAGTACCATGAGTCTCTCTTCTCCTCCCCTACTCAAAGAGAGATGAGTACCTCTGACTCTCCTCAGTCTATCCCACATCAGTCACCTACTACTGAGGTGGACACTTCTGAACATGTTCAGGATGTCCATATGGAAGAGGCTCTCACTTTTGAAAGTGATTACATCATTAAGACCTCAACCATGGCAACTCAGCCCACTGGCATCTCAACTGAGGCTGCCAGTGAGCAGAGGAAAACCAGCAGCCAAGAAACTCAAGCTGGTGGTGAAGAGAGGACTTTGGTCCAATCATCTCATCCCCCAATGATTCTTCTGATGAAGATGAGGGGAATTTGAGACTAAAGGTGCAGAAATTGTCAAAAACATGCACCTATTTAGTCTCTAAGGTTAGTCACTTGGAATCTCAGGTGACTACCCTGCAAAACAGGGTCAATGATCAGCAACTCCAGATTTCATATCTGAAGGAAAAACTAGCTGGGAGACCTTTAAGGAGAGCTCGACCAGGAACACAAGAACCCGTGGAAGTGATTGACTTATCCTCCAGCTCACCTATGCAAGTGGGTGATGCTACCAAAAAGGGGGAGAAAGTTGTTACAACCACAGAACCTGGGAGTTCTTCAGAGAGAATGGACATAGAGGACTCACCATCCTCACTTGCTGTTGTGCATTCTCAGCAACTTCCTCAAGTTCACATTAATGTGGACTCTATAGACTCACTCATCAGGAGTCTCTTTGAGGAAGGTATACCAAGGGCTGTCTCATCTCCACCACAAGGAACTGGCAACTACATCATAAGGTGGAGGTATGATGATGACAGGAGAGCCCTTATACTTCACAGAGTTCAAGGCCAACAAGAAGTTTTTCAATTCCAAATCCTGAGCTTCTATGAAAGACTGGATTTAGTCAACTTGCCACTTGTGAATCCAAACAATTCAAGACAAGCTGACAAGCTGGCTCAAAGAATCAAGGACAGGATCCTTGCAGAGTTCACTCTAAGAAGGAGACTTAGGCAATCAGGAAATGTCATCGGTCAACTGGATGTTGAGGTGGACCCTAAGATTAGTTTCATAGGGGAAACCTTGACTGAAGGCCCAGTGGCAGAACCTGAGACCCCTGTCTCATCATCAACAATTGCTGCAGAGGTCCAAACTCCATCTGAGGCACCTGCTGGTAAAGGTGTTTCTCAGCCTCTCTCTGGCCAGAGCATGGAAGCTACTCCAAGCAATGAAGGCCAAGCCTCAATCCACCTTGAGTCACAAAGGTCTGTTGGTGACAAAGGGAAAAGGATAATGACTTCTGAGGAAATTGAGGAGGAAGAGAGAGAGAGGAAAAGGAGGCTAAGGGGAGAAAGTTCTACTGGGTCATCTAGCTTCATGCAA
Source organism: Flaveria ramosissima (assembly GCA_025215565.1). Lineage (NCBI taxonomy): Eukaryota > Viridiplantae > Streptophyta > Magnoliopsida > Asterales > Asteraceae > Flaveria > Flaveria ramosissima. Next base: position 14,010,897 of record CM046044.1, on the reverse strand, counting down.
GCTGCAATCAGGGCTGCCCCCAGACAAAATACTCAAGATGATGAGTTAAGGGCAGTCAGGATTACCTACTTACAGACCAGGAACTATGACATTGATGAAATCATCTCCATCCCCTTAGAAGAGTTAAATGAACTGGCTGACATGGAAGTATCAAGAGAGTTGAAGGAGAAAGAGGATGCAAGGTTACTTCTCCAACTCAAAGAGGAGAAGAGACAGAAAAGACTTTACAAGCATGCTCCCACTATCTCACCAGTTCAAGAAAGTCCTGCACAGGAAGATGTGGCTCCACAAGAACCTCAGGTAGATAAAGAAGAAGATAGGATCAAGATGATCAATTACCTGAGTGCCACAGGCTTCTATCAGGCAGATGCACTTCTTCCCCTGTCCTATGACTTCATTGAGGTTCGAGTACCTAAAGCAACTTGAGCTTGAGCTAGTCAAAGAAAGAAAGAAAACTTAAAGGAAGCTAAGGGAAGAAGCTGCAAAGTCAAGAGCCATCATTCAAAAGAATGCAAAGAAGTCTGCTGACAGACAAAGAATGGTGAGCTTCTTGAAGCCTATATGGATTCTCCGGAAGGAGACTTGGCCCCATGTCTCTATCCACTATGGATGAGCATATTAGGGTGATCAAGCAGAAGATTAAAAGTGGAGAACTCATTGACTTGCACTCTCTTCCAAGTCAAGTCCCACCTGAAGTGGAGGTCAAGTTTGAACAACCAGAGACATCTCAACCAGCACCTCCAGCTGAGCCTCAGCAAGCTTCATCTTCTGATCCTAGGCAGGGTCAAACTCCCTCTCCTTCTGAACCTGTGAGGGAGGAACACCCAACTGAGAAAGACACTGATGATCAACATGGTGCTGCAGACCAGTCTTCTCAGTTAAAGACATCCAAGAGGAAGAAGAGGATGGCTTCTAAACCAAAGACTAAGAAGAAGAAGCCAAAGTCATCTACCTCTGCACCTCAGGCTGAATCAGATCAACCTGAGGTAGTGCATGATGAGGCAGCCCAATCAACTCCTATTCAAGTGGCTCCTCTAACTACTGAGACACCCATCTTGTCCTGGACTTACTCTACCAATCCAGAAAGATGGAATGTTATCAGAGATCAAGGTGTTGAGAATGTCTACTCATGGCAAGACATAATCAACTTACCTCTGCATGATCTCTTTGAGATGTGAAGATACTATGAGAGTCTTGATGATCCTGACCATCTAATGAGAAAGGAATGGTCCTGATTGTACTGAAGACTACCAACATTTGAAGATCTTCTAAGTGTTTTGGTAGCATCAGCCTAGGGGGAGTTTGTAAGGATTTCTTAAGTCTGATGCAACCCAAAACATCCTAAGTGTCTCAGCAACATGCACTAAGTACTGAAGTGAAGAATGCTTCGGAAGTTTTACACAATGCATTAGAAATACTCTAAGTGTAAAATCTTCCGAAGCCAAGACCAATATCTTCCGAAGCCAAACATGAAGTCTTCCGAAGCTTCAGAGACAAGTCTTCCGAAGCTTCAACCTATGAAGACAGATTTCTTCCAAAGACTTTTAGTACACATGCTTTATCTGATGTACTGTTCCATAAAGCACCTTTTCCGCTGCATCTCTGTAAAGTCACCAACTTACATGAGTTGGTGAAAAGGGCCTTGCTTTTGGTAACTGTACATTGAGGTCTTGATTCTGTAACTTTCCACTTTATGTACTTTATCCTTTTTGTAATGTATAAGGATGTGAGCTATGGCATGTCATAGTCACAAGGTCAAAAGGCAAATATGCCTTTTGATCCTACAATTGATTTTGTTAGTGTCTAGTCAATTGTATCCAGCTGGCTTTCAAAGTATAGCCGGCTGTAGGTTGTAGTATAAGTATTTCAAGTTCTTGTATCTTTCTTTATGCTTTGTAACACTTGTAAAAGAACTTGAGAAAGCAATATACTGCCTCCTTGAAACCCATACTCTCCTGTTCTGTCTCTTGCTTTACTTGTGTTCTTTGTATCACTTTGGTTACCCAGTTCACTGTTTGATTAAAGTTTAGTTAATCTCCTCATTGTGTTGTTGTGTTGTAATTGTGTTTAAGCCCTTAAACGGTCATGCAATTATCAAGGGAAATTGCTGTCAAATTTACAATTGAACGAAAGTTCAAGCTAGTTTCGAGAGATTCCGTCGGCGAAACTAGCATAATCAAGTAGTTGTCAAGCCAAATTGCTGCCGAAATTATCAGCAAAACTAGCTCAATCCAGCGAAACTACCATTTCTTCTGCGAAACTACCATGTCAAAAATGACTACTCTCACTCTTGCTGATCTAGAAAGTGTGGCACCCAATAGACCCCCGAGGCTGATCAACGGAGATAATTTTGAAGGTTGGACGAGATGTCTTAAGGAATTCTTTTTCTACACTGATCATAATCAATGGGAATCAATCATCTCTGGTCCACACATACCATCTATTACTGTTGGAGATGTCATTTCTCAAAACAAAGATCCAGCCACGTTTAATAAAAAGGATCTGAAGTTGATTGACAGGGATCAAAAAGCTTTTGGAGCATTAACTCTATGCCTCGCACCAGACATCTACAACCGCTTTGCTGAAAACAAGAATGCCAAGTCTCTTTATGATGCTCTTTGTGAATTTTACGATGGAAATGATGAGTTGGTAAAAGACAAGGGTATACTGGCTGAGAAGGAGTTTAACTCATTCGAGGGTTATAAAAAAAGAGTCTTACTGATTTGACAAACCGTTTTCTAATTGTCTCAAGCACGTTAAAGAAGTATGATGAAAACCTCTCAAACAGTGAACAAGTGAACAGGCTGTTGGATTCACTTCCACCACAGTGGAGTCTACAAGTGCGGATGTTAAAACAAGAAAGAGGGTTTACTGACTACAAGATTATGGACATCATCAACAAGCTTAAATCATTTGAATTAGACATGAAGATAAGGGAGTTTAATCAGTCCATGATGTCGTCATCTGGCTTTCCTCAGAATGCTGCATTGCTTACTTCCGTTGCAAGCTCTCCTATGCAAGCATCAAGACAAGGAGGAATGACTACAAATGTCTCTTGTGATCAATTTGGTGGTGTTCTTAACTCTGTCAGAGATCAAGGTAACTCAAAAGCTGCTTCTAGACTCTCAATTCAATCTAAAACAATGGCTCTGTTTGGTATGTTTGTGCAAAGCTACGAGGCACTAGTGGCTGGTGATCTAAAACAATTGCCAGTTGTCATAGATCCAAGCAACTCTGGTGTTCCCAGATTAGCTTCGAGTGGGGATAAGGAAGAAAGTAAACAAAAGAAAGAGCCAGCTTTGATTTCAAGCTTCGATTAGAGTGCAGAAGCAAAAGAAATTAAAGAAGAAATCAATCAAGCTCTTGTTGCTGAGGTTGTAGTAGAGGAAGAGAAGTTGGAAGAGTTAGATCCTTTTGAGGAATTTAAAAGTGAAGCTGTTGTTCATGAGAGTGTTTTGGATGAGGAAGTTAAACAAGTTAGTTCTAAAGAGATAAGTAAAAGTGAGAAGGAGAATATGACTGGTGATTTGAAAGTTGGTGATCCGGAAGAAGTTGATGCTAAGAAGGAGAAGTTGGCTGAAGAACAAACATAAAAGAAGGGCAAAGAAAAGAATGATGCTACATCCACTATTGAGGAAAACAAGAAGAGTACTCCGGTGTGTCAATGTGCAAAAGCCCTAGAAGCAGCGAAGGTGGTGATGGGCCTTCCATATGAAGTAATACAAGATATGTGTTCTTCATCTTGCAACATAAGTTTATTTGGTGTATATAAAGCAAATCGTCTGTTACTTGATAACGAAAAGGATTTAAAAAAAATTAATGAAGAACTTAAAATAAATGTGTTAAAATATTTTGTTAAATTAAATGAGGCTTTAAAAGAAAATAAACAGTTAAAAAGAATTGTTTTAGAAAGAAATGTTGAAATCAATACTTTGACTGAAAGAGTTGCACTTGCTGAGTTTGAAACTAGTATATTTCAGTCAAAGCTTGATAAATGGACAATTTCTGGAATGAAACATGACGATTTATGTAAATCACAGAGGGGGGCTAGGATTAAAACAAGTTTGGGTTACGAAACTGCTTCAGTTTATCCTCCTCCTAGTACTTATTGTTACTCACCTATGCCTGTTCCACACCCTTCAATTGATTTGATTCAAAAAGATACTAACAGTCTGTCTGCAGGTTTAGAAGGTGTGAACTCTAAGGACGTGCTTGAGGTGTATGGTTATGGACCGACTAGCGGACTTGGATACAATAGTTTTAGTACACCTAAACCTCAACATTCTGTTTTAGATCATAGCTCTAGTTTAAGTTCTATTTTTGTTTCTAAAAAATCTATCTCAGACATTGATTCGGTGTTTTAGTAATTTTTCCACTTCTTCTTTAAATGATTTCAGTTGTAATGTTGATTGCAAGACCATTTAGGGTATGCACTTACAACACATCAACACAATAAGGAGATTTCTTTAGAACACTTAATAGATCAAATAGGGAACCGGTTAACTTATATGAAAGATGCTAAGAACACAAGTAAATATGTGAGACAGAGCAAGATAACAAAACAACACAAGTGTATGGTTTTCAAGAATGCTGTATATTGCTTCTCAAGTTCTTTTACAAATGTTACAAAGCATAGATAGAAAGTTACAAGTACTTGAGATACTTTATACTACATCCTACAGCCAACCATACTTTGAAAGCTAGCTGGATACATAAGACTATACAACTACAAAATCAAATGTAGAGTCAAAAGGTAGATTGCCTTTTGACTAGCGACTATGACATACCATAGCTCACATCCTAATATATTACAAAAAGGACAGAAGTAAATAAAGTAGAAAGCTCAGACTTAAGACCTCAGTGTACAGTTACCAAAAGCATGGACCTTTTCACCAACTCATGTAAGTTGGTGACTGAACAGGGTTGCAGCGGAAAAGTGGTCCAGCTTTATGGTAAAGTACATCATATAAAAGCATGTTCATAAAAGTCTTCAGAAGAAATTTGTCTTCACTCTTTGGCTTCGGAGGACTTTGTTTTTAAAGCTACGGAAGACTTCACTTTTGGCTTCGGAAGATGTTGGTCTTGGCTTCGGAAGATTTTACACTAGTGCATGGTGTAAAACTTACGAAGCATTTCTACTTATGTACTTCAGTGCATGCATGAAGAGAGACTTTGGATGTTTTGGCTCCATCATACTTATAGGAATCCTTACAAACTCCCCCTAGGCTGATGCTACCAAAACATTTGAAGATCTTCAGTTGTTGACAGTCCTCATTACGATAATGACCATGCCCTTCTTCATTAGACGGTTAGGATCACTCAGTCTCTCATAGTATCTTCTCATCTCAAAGAGATCATGCAGATGTAGGTTGAATAAGTCTTGCCATGTGTAGACATCTTCACCACCTTGATCTCTAATCACATGCCATCTCTCTGGATTAGTTATGAATGTCCAGGATAATATAGGTCTCTTAGATGCAAGAGGAGCCACTTGAATTGGTGTTGATGGGGCTGCCTCTTCATGCACTTCTTTAGGTTGATCTGATTCACCCTGAGGCTTGGAGGTGGATAATTCAGACTTCTTCTTCTTCTTTGACTTTGGTTTAGAAGCCATCCTCTTCCTCCTCTTTGAAGACTTTAACTGAGAAGACTGGCTTGCAGCACCTTGTTGATTAGTCTTGTCTTGCTTAGTTGGGTGTTCCTTCCTCACAGGTTTAAAAAAAAGGGAGTTTGACTCTGCTGTGGATCAGAAGATGAAGCTTGCTGAGACTCATCAGAAGGTCCAGGTTGTGTTGTCTCAGGTTGTTCAACCTTAACCTCCACTTCAGGAAGAGCGTGACTTGGAGGGGAGTGTAAGTCAATGATCTCTCCACTTTTGATCTTCTGCTTGATTACCCTAATGTGCTCATCCATTGTGGATAGAGACATAGGGCCAACTCTCCTTCTGGAGAATCCATACAGCTTCAAGAAGCTCATCATCCTTTGTCTGCCAGCATACTTCTTCTTACTCTTTTGGATGATGGCTCTTGACTTTGCAGCCGCTTCCCTCATCTTTCTCTTTGTTGCCTTTTGTTCTTTGAGCAATTGAAGTTCAAGCTGTTTGAGATACTCAAACTCAATGTACTCAAAGGACAAGGGAAGAAGTGTAGATGCCTGGTAGAGACCTATGGCACTCAGGAAGTTGATCATATTTTGCCTATTTGTTTCTTTGTATATTTGAGGTTCTTGTGTAGTTGTCACAGTCTCTTGCACATGACTCTCTTGAACTGGGAGAGAGTAGGAACATGCTTGTACAGTCTTTTCTGTCTCTTCTCTTCCTTGATTTGGAGGAGCAGCCTTGCATCTCTGCTTCCTTCATCTCTCTTGACACTTCCATGTCAGTCAGTTCATTTAGTTCCTCTAAGGGGAGAGATATAATCTCATCAATGTCATAGTTCCTGGTCTGCAGGTAAGTAATCTTGACTGCCCTCAACCTATCATCTTGAGTGTTTGGTCTAGGGGCAGCCTTGATTGTAGCTTGCATGAAGCCTGAAGACCCAGAGGAACTTTCTCCCCTTAGCTTCCTCTTCCTCTCTCTCTCCTCCTCCTCAATCTCCTCAGGAGTTAAAATCCTTTCCCCCTTGTCACCCACAGACCTTTGTGACCCAGGGTGGAGAGCTCTTTGGCTTTTATTGCTTGGTGTAGCATCCAAGCTCTGGCCAGAGAGAGGCTGTGATACACCTTCACCAGCAGGTGTTTCACTGAGGGAATGAATTGCTGAAGTAGTTGTTGGTGTGACAGGGCTGTCAGGATCTATCACTAGGCTTTCAGTCAAGGTTTTCCCTTTGAAGCTAATCTTAGGGTCTGCTTCAACATCCAGTTGACCAATGACATTACCTAATTGCCTTTGTCTCCTTCTGGCTGAACTCTTCAGTAATTTTGTCTTGAATCCTTTGTGCCTGCATGCCAGCTTGTCTAGATTGACTTGGGTTGACAAGTGGCATGTTGATTAGGTCAAAACCTTCATAGTAGTTCAAGGTCTGAAAGTTGAATACCTCTTGCGGCCCTTGAACTCTTTGAAGAATAAGCGCTCTTCTATCAGCATCATACCTCCACCAAATGATGAAGTTTGAAGTTCCTTGAGGTGGGGATGACATAGCCCTTGGAATGCCTTCCTCAAAGTGACTCTGAATGAAAGAGTCTAGAGAGTCCACATCAATGTGAACTTGAGAAAGTTGTTTAGTATGCACAATTGCAAGTGAGGATGGTGTGTCCTCAATGTCCATACTCTCTGAAGAACTCCCAGGTTCTGTGATTGCAATGACTTTCTACCCCTTTTTGGTAGTATCACCCTCTTACATAGGTGAGCTAGGAGTTAGGTCAGTCACATCCATAGGGTCTTGTGTTCTTGGTTGAGCTCTCCTTAAAGGTCTCCCAGCTAGTTTTTCACTGAGATAAGATATCTCAAGTTGCTGATCATTGACCCTGTTTTGCAAGGTACACCTAAGATTCAAGGTGACTAACCTTAGAGACTAGATAGGTGCATGTTTTTGACAATTTTTGCACCTTTAGTCTCAAATTCCACTCATCTTCATCAAAAGAATCACTAGGGGATGAGAAAATTGGACCAAAGTCCTCACTCTCACCACTAGCTTCAAGTTCTTGGCTGCTGGATTTCCTCTGCTCATTAACAGCCGCAGTTGAAGTGTCAATGGGCTGAGTTGTCATGGTTGAGGTCTTAATGATGTAATCACTTGCAAAAGTAAGAGCCTCTTCCATATGGATCTCCTGAACAGGTTCAGAGAGGTCCACCTCAGTAATGGGTGACTGATGTGGGCTAGACAAAGGAGGCTCACGAGCACTCATCTCTCTTTGAGTAGGGGAAGAGTAGAGAGACTCATGGTACTCATTGAAACCTAAGTTTTCATCTGGATAGAATTCAAGGTTAGGAATGGGTTGATTTAAGTCTAAATGCTCGGGATGGTAACTATCCCCTAAAGGTTGTTCACTTGAGTGTTGAGACTCAGAGTGAAGGCTTAAGTCAAATGGGCTATTGAGCTCATCAGGCTGAGCATGACGAACCTTAGCACTGATCTTTGAAGAAATAGGAGTCGTTTGCTCCTCAGGGGAAGTGGGAGCTCTAGTATCCACTTCCTCCTGTATGAGTGAGTTTATGAGGGCCTGCACAAGCTCAATAGCTTGAGTAGGGGTTCGTTTGGATTTTCTTAGGTAGGTGAGGGTGATTTGTGGCCTTTTTGGTGGTTGAGAGGTAGAAGGTGTGGGTTCAACACTAGCTTGTGTTGCTAGGTTGTCACCTTCAGCAATGAGCTCTAACATTTTGGGGACAAGGGCTGTTTCTACCCCTGAGAAGCTTACAGTTGGCTTCTTCATGATTTTAAAGATGTAGGGCTTCATCTGTCCCAATTTAAGAATATTACTTGTTTCCCTCAACTGTGAGCTCAGTTCACAGTTGAGAATGTATTGAACATATCTAGGAAATATGTAATACTCTTAGGAGTCCAAGTTAGCAAGCAAATTTGTATAAACAAACAACTTGACCCCTTGAACCATTCCATGCACTATGAGGGAGAGATTCTCAGGAATCTGGTCCCACACTTTATGCTTGTTTGACAAGTTATGGATAATCACATGGAGCAGGTATTTCCACTAGGATAAGACCTTCCCTTTCCTGAAGGCCTTTACAGAGAAATCTCCCTCATAGCTCATCTGCACAAAGGAATGATTAACAGCTTCCTTTGAAAATAATAACTCACCTTCTTCATCATCCAGCTAAAGATAAGTGTTGATGATGGCCGGAGTGATAAAGATTGTCCTCCTATTCCGCCTCAAATTTGAATTACGAACAATCTCTATCAGTAAACCGGATTACTAACAGTCCTCCTGAATTGTTTCTGCACTCACTAATAAATTAGTTAGAGAGGGGAACCCAGGCCATCTTAGTCCTGGACGTTCCTTTTTCATCAATATAAGAAACCTGCTTCAGTACACAACCGTTTAAACAAACGAGGATTGTTGCATCCTTCTTTTTAATTTGCCAAATTTGTTTTGGTTCAATTAATTTGGATTTGAATGAGTTAAATTTGGAAATCATTTTCTGTTTAAAACCAGAAGAAATAGAATTTGGTTTTGAACCTTTGGTCGTTTTCATCTTTGAATCATGTGAAGCCGGCTTCACATGAAAAGGTTTGGATGGAGGGGTTTTCATCCAACCATTCAAAGATGTGTGCTTTTTACCTCTTGAACCAGAGAAGCAACCCGTGTTGCCTTTACCATCTGGAACATTCTTTGTAGACTTACAGCTGGAGAAGCAATACCTTTTGCCTTTACCATTCAAAGCAAGTCTTTGAGGACATTTTTTACCACTTGACCTTCTTTTCCACACTCAAAACAAGCCTTGAAAGGCTTTTGATACTTGACTGACCCGTGTGAAATATTTGGAAATGGAGATTGCTTTGAGGTTGTTGCAGATTCTTGCTTGTTTTGAAGTTTCTTGTGCTGAACAGTGAATGAGATCTTCATTGGTTGACTGGATTGTTTTGCAGTTGGAGAAGAGATCTGTATTGGTCTTTATTTAGCTTTTGGAAGCGTTTGAGACTTGACAATTTTAGGTGATATATTGCTCTTTGATGAACTGACACGGTCCTTTGTGTTTGATTCATCATCTGAGCTTAACTAGTATCGTATACACAGATCTACTTCCAAAAGATCTTGATTGACACCTCCTATTGTGTCGACTTTGGTTATAGGATTTTAATTGCCTGACGATTCAACAACTGTTCCTTCTTTGACAAACCTGACAGGAACAAACGAAGTAATGTTACCTGTTTTGATTTTGTTGAAAAAGATTTGAGAAGTAACTGATATTGGTTTTGGAACACCAGAGGTGAAATCGTCATTAATCTTATCAGACCCATACCCAAAGAATCCCAAACCTACAGGAGAATCCTGCACATCTCTAACCTCTTTAAGATTAACGTTGCTTAAACCTACATTTAAACTATTAGTTTCTGCAGCTTCAATCAAATCATTATTGGATGAGGTTGAGGCATAGGATAGTAACAATGGGTGCTAGGAGGAGGATAGACGTACGAATTTTCACCACAACCCACTCCCGTTTTAATCCTAGCTCCCCTTTGTTTACACAGTAGCTCTTCCTGTTTCATTCCGGATATGGTCCATCTATCAAGCTTTGTTTTAAGCTTGCTTGTTTCAAATTCAGCCAAGGTGACTCTTTCGTTTGAAAGATTAATTTTAACATTTCTTTCAAGAAGAGTTCGTTTTAAATGATCATTTTCTTTTAAAGCTTCATTTAATTTTATGAAATACTTGGCTTCATTCTTTTTAAGTTCCGTGTTTATGGTGGTTAATTCCTTTTGGTTATCTAAAAGTAACCTATTAGCTTTATACACACCAAATAAACGAATTTTGCAAGCAGAAGAACACATATCCTGAACTGTCTCGTGCGGAAGATCCAGGATGACCCTTTCAGCAGTAAGAGCTTTCTCGCAGTTGCAAACTCTGGTATTTCGCTTCCATTCATCTTCCTTCTCATCATCACAAACTTCATTATTCAACTCAGCTCCAGCTTTACCCATTGATGTCTGCTTAAGCTCCTACCTCTTCAATTCGAGGTTTCGGTAAACTGTCGGAATTGGTGCCAGAATCTGATCTCTCTTCTGGTTTCTCTTTGGAGTTTGAAGTGATCTTTGGAGTTAGATATGTCGCTTCATAGTACTCATGACGTTTGATATCCAACTCAATTTCTTTCAATTTGTTCATCACCTCCATAAGTTTGTAATCTCGAAAACCTCTATCTCTTTTAATCGACTTGCCGTGTGAGCTCCATTCTGATGGGAGAGAATCAAGCAATCTCAGAACTTGTTCATGATTTCCCAATTGTACATCAAACTACTTCAGATTGTTTGCCACCAACAAAAAACGATCAACAAAATCGAACATCTTTTCATTTTTTACAGCTGCAAAATTATCAAACCGACATTGTTGAATTGTGAGATTATCAGATTCGAAGGATTTAAAAAGTTCTGCAAAAGCCATTTTTATTTTTATTTTGTTTATTGCAATTAACACTCCCAAAAGTATTGTAAAATATTTTTTTGTTTATTGTAACATAATTCTCCCCCGGGAATAATATTTTTTTTAAATGTTACTCTATGCAATCTTAGCAACTAGGGTCATCTTTGACATTCTAGTGAATATTTTTAAAATCGGTGAATATTTCTTTATCGGGATGAAGTCATCTTTGACATTCTAGTTTCGTTGAAGAGATAATAATTTCGCTGAAATTTGTAGTTTCCCAGAGCTAGTTTCGCAGTGAAAGCTAGTTTCGCTGAGCCGACAGTAGTTTCGCTGGCAATTTCGGCAGCAGTTTCGCTAGCCAAATGCTTGTGACTGCTAAGTTTCGCCGACAATTTCGCACGAAACAAGCTTGAACTTTCGTTCAGTGATACTTTCGACAGCAATTTCCCTTGTAAAATGCACACAAGCACAATTGAAATTTTGTTCAAGATCCCTACTTTCGCTGAGATGCAGGAACTAACTACAAAGTGTAAAACACTTGTAGTTTCGCTGAAAGAGAATGCAATTTCGCTGGATGAATCTGGAAGACTTTTTGAACACGAAATCAATCTGAAATCGCCTAAATCTCAATGGATTTGAGATCTGATGATTAACTTAGATTTCCCAACCAGTAACAAGAAAAATTCAATTAAATTCCATATAAAATACACTCAAATTTGATCCGGAATTGATGAAATATTGATATTGAACAAAAACGACCAAAAACCCCAATTTCTCTCTCTAAAAATCTTCAAATCTTTAATGAATTTGATCCAAAATGGATCTGATACCGAATTGTAAGTCCAGGATGAACACACTTGAATCGAATTATGAAGATTATAGATCAAATTATAATAAACACACTAAAGCCCCTTTGATCTTTAAGTAGATTGCAAAATATATCTTTACAAGTAATTCCCCAATCTATTGGTCATACTACCATTAGCCTAATCCTAATAACAATTAGGCTATTTACAGTGAATATAATATTTACTAATTACATTTAACCCCCTAGACTTAGACTAATTAATGAATTTACATATAAAACATAAAAATGACTAAAAACAAGATAAAATGTATTTTTTTTCCACAAAATATATTTATTACAATAAAACTCCTAGTCATCTAAATCTTCAACGTCTCGTCTCGGTTCTTCGTCTCGTACTTGACATTTGACTTTGGATGACTTTGACCGTGACGGTTGACTTTTGTTGACTTTGACCGTCACGTTTACTTTTTTTGACTTTGACTGTGTTGATAATATAGATTATCTTGTACGGCTCCAACAGTCCGCAAGATAGAGTTCCAAATTGATCTGATACCTGGTGCCCAATCTATTGCTAAGGCGTCGTACCGATTGGCTTCATCTGAGATGAAGGAACTGATGGTTCAGTTGCAATAATTGTTGGATAAAGGGTTCATTCAACTGAGTATCTCTCCATGTGGTGCTCCGGTCTTGTTTGTAAAGAAGAAGGACGGTAGTATGAGGATGTGCATCGACTACCGCAAGTTGAACAAGTTGACGGTAGAGAACCGATATCCAATATTCAGAATTGATCACTTCTTTGATCAGCTCCAAGGTGCGAGTTGGTTTTTGAGGATATATCTTTGATCGGGCTATCATCAACTGAAAGTAAAGGAGCGGGATATTCTTAAGACAGCTTTTCGCACACGTTATGGACACTATGAATTCCTCGTTATGTCCTTTGGATTAACCAACACGCCAACTGCTTTTATAGATTTGATGAATCGATTGTGTCAACCGATGTTGGATAAATTAGTGATTGTGTTTATCGATGATATCTTGATTTATTTGAGGAGCGAGGAGGAACATGTCGGACACATTTGGGATGTGTTGGAGACACTTAGAAGAGAGAAATTGTATGCCAAGTTCTCCAAGTGTGCGTTTTGGTTGCGCAAAGTTCATTTCTAGGTCACTTGGTGAATCCCGAAGGGATTATGGTAGACCCGGTAAACGTGGAAGCGGTGATGCAATGGAAGGCTCCAAAGACGCCATCCGAGATTCGTAGTTTCTTGGGATTAGTGAGCTATTACAGGAGATTCATCCAAGACTTTTGCAAGATAGCTTCTCCATTGACAAGCTGACCTGTAAGGACGTAAAGTTTGTATGGAGTTAAGAACAAGAGAAGGCATTTGAAGAGCTAAAGACGAGGATGACGCAAGCTCCAGTCTTGATATTACCCGAAGAAAGCAAAGACTTTATGGTCTATTCGGATGCTTTTTATTTGGGGTTGGGTTACGTGTTGATGCAACGAGGGAAGGTTATAGCCTATGCATCTCGACAATTGAAAATCCATGAGGCTAATTACCCTACTCATGAATTGGAGCTAGCGGCTGTGGTCTTTGCGTTGAAGATTTGGAAGCACTACTTATATGGGACAAAGTGCACTATCTTCACAGACCACAAGAGTTTGAAGTATTTCTTTGAGCAGAAGGATTTGAACATGAGGCAGAGGAGATGGTTGGAGCTTATCAAGGATTATGATTGTGAGATCTATTACCATCCTGGAAGGCCAACGCAGCGGTGGATGCCCTTAGCCAAAAGGAGAGACCCGAACCAAACGGGGTGAAAGCTTACCAGTTGGTGATGACCTCCGATGTGACGACACAGGTCAAAGGGTTCCAATATAAGGCATTGAAGGAAGATCGCCTTAACTCCGAAAGGATGAAAGGTCTAGTCACGGAGTTGGGTGAAAACACTCTAGGAGTTAGAACCCATTTCAGACGGGTGTGGATCCCTCGTTACAGAGACCTACGAGGGCGAATCATGGATGAAGCTCATAAGACTAGATACTCTATTAATCCCGGTGCTAAAAAGATGTATCATGATACAAAGAAAGATTATTGGTGGCCGGGTATGAAGCGTGAGGTAACGCAGTATATGGGTAAGTGTCTTACTTGCTTACAAGTGAAGGCGGAGCACCAGAAGCTATACAAAAAGATCAAACCTTTAGATATACCCGAGTGGAAATGGGAGCATATCACCATGGACTTTATTACGAAGCTACCACGTATAACAAGAGGGTACGATGCTATATGGGTCCTGACGAAGAGTGCTCACTTTCTGCCGATCCATGAAACGTATTCATCTAAGAGGTTAGCGAATATTTTTATTAAGGAGATTGTAACTCATCATGGTGTAACGGTGTCTATCGTGTCTGACCGCAACACCCGGTTTACATCCAAGTTTTGGAAGAGATTCCATGAAGCAATTGGGACAAGTTAAATATTAGTACGGATTATCATCCTCAGACGGATGGCCATTCAGAGAGAACTATATAGATCCTTGAGGATATGCTCCGATCATGCGTCATAGATTTCAAATGAAGTTGGGACGAACACTTACCGTTAGCTGAATTCTCATAAAACAACAGTTATCATGCTAGCATTGGTGCAGGACCGGTGAAGGGTGGTCACTTACAACATAACAACACAATGAGGAGATTAACAAAACTTAATCAAACAGTAAACTGGATTAACCACAAGAAGGGTACTAAGAACACAAGTAATAAGTAAGAGACAGAACAAGAGAACAAAAGTGATTGGGTTTCAAGGATGTAGTATATTGCTTTCTCAAGTTCTATTACAAGTGTTACAAAGCATAAAGAGAGATACAAGAACATGGAATACTTATACTACAACCTACAGCCGGCTATACTTTGAAAGCCAGCTGGATACAATTGACTAGACGCAAACAAAATCAATTGTAGAGTCAAAAGGCATATCTGCCTTTTGACTTGTGACTATGACATGTCATAGCTCACATCCTAATATATTACAAAAAAAATAAAAGTACATAAAGTAGAAAGCATGGACTCAAGATCTCAATGTACAGTTACCAAAAGCATGGACCTTTCACCAACTCATGTAACTTGGTGACTTTGCAGAGTTGCAGCGAAAAGGTGGTCCAACTTTATGGTAAAAGACATCAGATAAAGGCATATCTCTAAAAGTCTTCAGAAGAAATCTGTCTTCACTCTTTGGCTTTGGAAGACTTTGTATTTGAAGATTCGGAAGACTTCACTTTTGGCTTTGGAAGATATTGGTCTTGGCTTCGGAAGATTTTACACTTAGAATATTTCTAGTGCTTGGTGTAAAACTTCCAAAGCATTTCTACTTCAGTTCTTTAGTGCATGCTTGCAGAGAGACTTTGGATGTTTTGGCTGCATCAGACTTATAGGAATCCTTACAAACTCCCCCTAGGCTGATGCTACCAAAACATTTAGAAGATCTTCAGATGTTTGTAGTCTTCAGCACAATGATGACCATACCCTTTTTCATTAGATGGTCAGGATCATTCAAAATATCATAATATTTTCTCATCTCAAATAGATCATGCAGAGGTAAGTTGATTATGTCTTGCCATGTATAGACATTCTCAACACCTTGATCTCTGATCACATGCCATCTCTCTGGATTAGTAGTGAAGGTCCAGGATAAGATGGGTGTCTCAGCTGCAAGAGGAGCCACTTGAATTGGAGTTGGTTGGGCTGCCTCTTCATGCACTTCCTCAGGTTGATCTGACTCAGCCTGAGGTGTAGAGGTGGGTGATTCAGGCTTCTTCTTCTTAGACTTTGGTTTAGAAGCCATCCTCTTCTTCCTTTTAGAAGACTTTAACTTAGAAGACTGGTCTGCAGCACCTTGTTGATCATCCTTGTCTTTCTCAGTTGGGTGTTCCTCCCTCACATGTTCAGAAGGATAGGGAGTTTGACCCTGCTGTGGATCAGAAGATGAAGCTTGCTGAGGCTCAGCAGGAGGTCTGGGTTGTGTTGTCTCAGGTTGTTCAACCTTAACCTCCACTTCAGGTGGGATTTGATTTGGAAGGGAGTGTAAGTCAATCAGGTCTCCACTCTTGATCTTCTGCTTGTTTACCCTGATATGCTCATCTATTATGGATAGAGACATATGGCCAAGTCTCCTTATGGAGAATCCATATAGCTTTATGAAGCTCATCATCCTTTGTCTGTCAGCAGACTTCTTCATACTCTTTTGGATAATGGCTCTTGACTTTGCAGCCTCTTCCCTTATCTTTCTATTTGTAGCTTTTTGTTCTTTGAGCACTTAAAGTTCAAGCTGTTTGAGATACTCAAACTCAATGTACTCAAAGGACAAGGGAAGAAGTGCAGATGCCTGGTAGAGACCTGTGACACTCTGGTAGTTGATCATGTTTTGTCTGTCTGTTTTCTTGTCTACCTGAGGTTCTTGTGTAGATGTCACAGTCTCTTGCACAGGGCTTTCTTTAACTGGGGAGAGAGTAGGAGCATGCTTGTATAGTCTTTTGTGTCTCTTTTCCTCTTTGAATTGGACAAGTAATCTTGCATCCTCTTTTTCTTTCATCTCTCTTGACACTTCCATGTCAGCCAGTTCATTTAATTGCTCTAAGGGGAGAGATATAATCTCATCTATGTCATAGATCCTGGTCTGCAGGTAAGTAATCCTGACTGCCCTCAACTCATCATCTTGAGTGTTTGGTCTGGGGCATCCCTGATTGCAGCTTGCATAAAACCTGAAGACCTAAAGGAACTTTCTCCCCTTAGCTTCCTCTTCCTCTCTCTCTCCTTCTCCTCAATCTCCTCAGGAGTCAAAATCCTTTCTTTGTCACCCACAGACCTTTGTGACTCAGGGTGGAGAGAGCTTTGGCCTTCATTGCTTGGTGTAGCATCCATGCTCTGGCCAGAGAGAGGTTGTGAGACACCTTCACCTGCAGGTGTTTCACCGAGGGAATGAATTTTTGAAGCAGTTGTTGGTGTGACAGGGCTCTCAGGCTCTATCACAGGGCCTTCAGCCAAGGTTTTCCCTTTGAAGCTAATCTCAGGGTCTACCTCAGCATCCAATTGACCAATGACATTACCTGATTTCCTTTGTCTTCTTCTTAGGCTGAACTCTTCAGTAATTCTGTCTTGAATTCTGAGTGCTAACCTGTCAGCTTGTCTTGATTTGCTTTGATTGACAAGTGGCATGTTGACTAGATCAAGACCTTCATATAGTTCACGGTCTGAAAATCAAATACTTCTTGTTGCCCTTGAACTATGTGAAGAATAAGGGCTCTTCTATCAGCATCATACATCCACCCAATAATGTAGTTTGAAGTTCCTTGAGGTGGGGATGACATAGCCCTTGGAATTTCTTCCTCAAAGAGACTCCTGATGATAGAGTCTATAGAGTCCACATTAATGTGAACTTGAGGAAGTTGCTGAGTATGCACAATTGCAATTAAGAATGGTGAGTCCTTAATGTCCATACTCTCCGAAGAACTCCCAGGTTCTGTGTTTGTAATGACTTTCTCCCCCTTTTTGGTAGCCTCACCCTCTTGCATAGGTGAGCTAGAGTTTAGGTCAACCACATTCACAGGTTCTTGTGTTCCTGGTTGAGCTCTTCTTAAAGGTCTCCCAGCTAGTTTTTCCCTGTGTTAAGATATCTCAAGTTGCTGATCATTGACCCTATTATGACGGGTAGTCACCTGAGATTCAAGGTGACTAACCTTAGAGACTAAATAGGAGCATGTTTTTTGATAGTTTTTGCACCTTTAGTCTCAGATTCCCTTCTTCTTCATTAGAAGAATCATTGGGGGATGAGATGATTGGACCAAAGTCCTCTCTCTCACCACCAGCTTCAGGTTCTTGGCTGCTGGATTTCCTCTGCTCATTGACATTCTCAGTTGAGGTGTCAATGGGCTGAGTTTCCACGGTTGAGGTCTTAATAATGTAATCAGTTGCAGATGTGAGAGCCTCTTCCATATGGATATCCTGAACAGGTTCAGAGGTATCCACCTCAGTGATAGGTGACTGATCTACGCTAGACTGAGGAGACTCAGGAGTACTCATCTCTCTTTGAGTAGGGGAAGAGAAGAGAGACTCATGGTACTCACTGAAACCTAAGTCTTCATCAGTATAGAATGAAAGGTTGGGAATGGGTTGATTTAGATCTAAAGGCTGGGGAAGGTAGCTGTCCCCTGAAGGTTGTTCACTTGAGTGTTGAGACTTAGAGTGAAGGCTTAAGGCAGTTGGGCATTTGAGTTCATTAGGGTGAGCATGAGGAACCTTAGCCCTGACTGTTGAAGAGATGGGAGTGGTTTGCTTCTCAGGGGAAGTGGGAGCTCTAGTGTCCACTTCCTCCTGTATTGGTGAGTATATGGGGACCTACACAGACTCAATATCTTGAGCAGGTGTTCGTTTGGATTTTCTTTGGTAGGTGAGGGTTACTTGTGGCCTTTTTGGTGGTTGAGAGGTAGATGGTGTGGGTTCAACACGACCTGGTGTTGCTAGGTTGTCATCTTGAGCAATGAGCTCTAACATTTTTGGGACAAGGGCTGTTTCTACCCCTGAGAAGCCTACAGTTGGCTTCTTCATAATTTTAAAGATGTCGGGCTTCATCTGTCCCAATTTAAGAATATTATCTGTTTCCCTCAACTGTGAGCCCAGTTCACAGTTGAGAATGTGTTGAACATATCTAGGAAACATATAATACTCTAAGGAGTCCAAGTTAGCAAGCAAATTCGTATAGACAAATTGAGAGTACCTGAACTTGAGCCCTTGAACCATTCCATGCACTATGAAGGAGAGATCCTCGGGAATCTGGTCCCACCCTCCATGCTTGTTTGACAAGCTGTTGATAACCACATGAAGCAGGTATTTCCACTGGGATGAGACCATCCCTTTCCTGAAGGTCTTTACAGAGAAATCTCCCTCATAGCCCATCTGCTCAAAGTAATGATTGACAGCTTCCTTTGGGAAGGACAACTCACTATTTTCAGCATCCAGCTGCAAGTGAGTGTTGATGATGGTCGGAGTGATAAAGATTGTCCTCCCTTGCACTGTGGCAGACAGTGCCTTCTCCCCATCCATGATGACCTCTTGGCAGGTCTTCAAAAATTCAAGTAGATGATCCTTATAGAGAGTAGGATCAATGGTTAGGCAGGTGAAGTAGTTTGATAGAGCTAAGAAACGGCAAATCTCTGAGAAACTATCATCTTTCTTAGGGCTTAACAGACCAACCTGGTTGTGTTGCCTGTGAAGTTGCATGGAGAAATCTGGGTTGTTTCTGCGATTAAGGTTGGCCGTTTTAGAAGCTTAAGGATGAAGAAAGATGAAAAGCAAAAGCGGTTTGGGAATTAGGTTTGAGGAATAGTAGAATTGAAGAAGATAGTGAGGGAGAGGGGGAACCGTTGGGTATTTATGTGAAAAGGATTTGAACCAAAGTTAATGAAAGAGGATAAACTTTGAAATCCGAATGTCGGTTCCACCTCTGAAAAAGTAGTTTACTTTTGCTCAAAAAGTAGTTTTCTTGGAATTCGAAAAGCTTCCGAAGGTAAATTATCTTCGGAAGTTTTAATGAAAAAGCTTCCGAAGCTAAAATTACTTCGGAAGAATTTCCTGAGAGTGTTTGAAAATTTTTCTTCGGAAGAGAAAAAAAACTTGAATGTCTTGTATATAAAACAACAAAGCTTTCGAGAGTTAAATTTTGCTTCGGAAGGAAAAAGTCCTTGAAAACAAATAAGTGTCTGAGACAAGTATTTAAGCATCGGAAGATAGATTGAAACCTCTTCCGAAGGTAAAATTTCTTAGACAGTTATTTATTTTTAAGGCATGATTTGCTTCCGAAGATAAAAATATATCTTCTGAAGGATCAGAATATTTTCAAGAATCTAAGGAAAATCTTCAAAAAGGATTTTTTTATCCAAAGAAAACATGAGCTTATGAAAGTGATGACTTAGACAACTTAGGACACACATATTTTAAGAAATAATTAGAATTAGTTTTAAGAAAAGATCTACTCAAAGTTAATCATCCCAATAGCTGATATTAGATATTTAAATCTTTTTTCATCAAAAGCTTTTGTAAACAGATCAGCATATTGTTCATCTGTGTGAACTTTGACTAGTTTAATTAATCCCTTTTCATAGTTATCTCTTATTAAATGATACCTGATATTGATGTGTTTGGTCCTTGAGTGCTGCACAGGATTCTCAGTTATAGAGATTGCACTATTGTTGTCTATGTGAATGGGAGTCTCCTTGAAGTTAAATCCATAGTCCAACATCTGATTTTGAATCCAAAGCACTTGATCACAGTAACTTGCAGCAGCAATGTATACAGCCTCAGCAGTTGATGCAGACACACATGATTGTTTCTTACATTGCCATAAGACAACCCTTCCACCAAGGAATTCACATCCCCCAGATTTAGACTTTGCAGTCATGTTGCAACCACTATAATCACTATCTGTATAAGCATACAGATTGAAGTCAGGATTCTTTGGATACCATAAACCAAGTGTTGAAGCACCTATGAGGTATCTTAGAATCCTCTTGGCATTGAAGATGTGAGACATCTTAGGGTTGGCTTGATATCTTGCACAAATACATGTAGCAAACATGATATCAAGCCTGCTAGCAGTAAGATACATAAGAGACCCAATCATAGCCCTGTATAAGTGTTCATCCACACACTCCCCCTCATGATCAGGTCCAAGGGAGTGGTTTCTGGCTATGGGTGTCTTAGCAATCTTACAATCAGTCATGTTGAACATGTTGAGTATGTCCTAAACATACTTTGACTAACTTATGAAGATACCATCTTCAACTTGCTTCACTTGAATTCCTAGAAAGAAATTGAGTTCTCCTATTGCACTCATTTCAAATCTGTCTTTCATCAGCTTCTCAAAGTCTTTGCAGAGCTTTGGATTAGTTGAACCAAAGATGATGTCATCCACATACACTTGAACTAGCAATATGTCATTTCCTTGTCCTTTGATGAAGAGAGTTCCATCTATAGTACCTCTATTGTATCCATGTTTGCAAAGATACTCAGACAATGTCTCATACCACTTCCAGGGTGCCTGAAACAACCCATAAAGAGCTTTGTCAAACTTGCAGACATAATCAGGATGATCAAGGTCTACAAAACCAGGTGGCTGTTTGACATACACCTCTTCATCAATCACTCCATACAGAAAAGCACATTTCACATCAAGTTGAAAGACCTTGAAGTTCTTGGATGCAGCAAATGCCAGGAATATCCTAACACCTTCTAGTCTTGCTACTGGAGCAAAAACATCAGTGTAGTCAATCCCTTCTTCTTGTGTGTATCCTTGAACAACAAGTCTAGCCTTATTCTTGATGATAATGCCTCTATCATCCTTCTTATTCCTAAACACCCATTTGGTTCCAATGGTAGTCTTCCCATGAATAAGAGGACAAAGGTTCCAAACTTTTTTCCTTTTGAATTGAAGCAACTCCTTTTGCATAGCTTCAACCCAACTTCCATCCTTTAGAGCCTCATCAACTTTCTTTGGCTCTACCTGGGATAAGAAACAGGAGTGAAGACAAACATTTGCTTCATGGGTTTGTCCTTTTGTTCTTACCCCTGTGACAACATCTCCAATGATGATTGTGGTGGGGTGAGACTTGTGGATCCTAAGCTGAGGGATCACAACAAGTTGCTGAGAAAGATCTAAATTTGAGAAATTTAGATCTGGCATAGATGTTTCATCCTCCACATCACCACACTTATCAAGATTGACTTGATCCAATGTGTGTGTGACATCATTGATGTTGTCATCTATGGTGTGGTTATTAGCATCAAGGAATTCTTGATCACTGTCACCACCACCACCATTGTTGTCTTCCACAATTGAGGTATCCTTATCTGGTTGTGGAGCCTCTAAGCTAGAATTTGAAGGCATCCCAGATGTATCAGCTGAGTTTGTCATTGTAGTACTGATAGAAACCTCATTTGCTGAAGTAGTTCTAACTGAAGCTGAAGATGTATGAGTTGAAGGTCTTCTTAGCTCAAATCTTGGATCAGGATCACCTGTATTTAAATTTTCTGCAGATCCTGAAACATTCTCATAAGATTTAATAAAACAGTTGGTAACTAAATCAAGATCAAATAGCCAATCAGGACCAGAGCCAGCCACGTAGGGTGTGTGTTCATTGAAAGTCACATTGGCTGACTCCTCAACAATTCTAGTTCAGAGATTGTATACTCTATAAGCCTTAGCCTGGGAAGAGTATCCAATGAAGTGTCCATCATCTGATTTCTCAGCAAATTTGGCAATTTGATCTTTGGTATTCAAGATGGTGCAAGGACATCCAAATGACCTGAGAAAGCCAATGAAAGGTTTTCTCTTGTGCCAAAGTTCATAAGGAGTCTTACCATGTATCTTAACTACTAAAACTCTATTTTGCACATAGCAAGCAGTGTTTACTGCCTCTGCCCAGAAGGTGATGGGTAGTTTAGAGTCAGACAACATAGTTCTTGCAGCTTCAAATAGTGTCCTATTTCTCCTCTCAGCAACACCATTTTGCTGAGGAGTCCTGGGAGCATTATATTGTCTTGTAATACCCATTTCATCACAAAATGTATCAAGGGTTTGATTCTTGAATTCAGTCCCTTGATCACATCTTATGGTTTTGACCTTGTAATCACATTGATTCTTAATCTTTAAGATGAAATTCTTTAGAATCTCAGGGGGTCTCATCCTTAGTTCTAAGAAAGAAAACCCAAGTGAATCTTGTAAAATCATCTGTGATCACCAAACAATAAGAGGTCCTTCCTAGACTCATTACACTGGTGGGGCCAAAGAGATCCATATGTAATAAGTGTAGGGGAGTAGTGATAGAGTTCCTTTCCTTAGGCTTGTGAGATACCTTATGCTGCTTCACTTTTAGGCATGCAACACAATGAGCATCACTTGTAAACTCTTTCTTTTGCATTCTAGTACCAAATCATGTTTGATTAGTTTATTCATGTTCTTAAAGTTTACATGCCACATTCTTTTATGCCATATGAAAGACTCATCACTATTGGCTTTAGACAGAAAGCATGAAACTTCTCCAGAAGAAGATGTTTCTTGCAAGTCCATCTTGTACATGTTCCCTTTTCTGGGGGCTCTAAGCAGGATGTGCTCATGAGGAATGACCACTCCAAGCTTGAGAACAATGCACTCATGCTCAGTATAGAGCATGTTATGACTCTGATCACAAAATTGGGATACACTTAGAAGATTGTACCCAAGCTCTTTGACAAAGTTTACCTTTTCAATGCTGAGCTTACCATTTGTGACCTTGCCCCTTCCTGAAATGTAACCACCTTCATCTCCTCCAAAAGCAACTGGTCCTCCATCGATCCTTTCAAAGTTATGGAGTTGTGACCTATTGCCTGTCATGTGCCTTGAATAGCTACTATCAATGATCCAGACATTCTTGTTAGTCTTGAGCTGTTCTTTCACAAAGAAAATGATTAGTTACATTTGGAAACCCAAGCCTTATTCGTCTTGGGCTCACTAAGTATAATAGAAGGTAATGCAACAGTAATGGATCCTATGGTTGTGCCAGGTGGATCTTGAGCTGTTGTTGGTGGAGAATTTGCAGTCACTTGGTCTTTCTTAGACTTCCACACCACCTTTGGAGTCTTGGACTTGACCTTCAAAATTTCGGAAGCTTTTGGGACTTCGGAAGTTTTGCTGACTGAACCTTCGGAAGATTCTGCAGTCACTGCAGCAGACTTCAGTGCTTCGGAAGAATTCCTTTCTTCCGAGACCAACTTCTCTTCCGAATGTAATTTTTCATTTGCCTTCTTCTTAGATTTAGAGCTTCCGAAGGATACAGATTTTCCTTCCGATGCTTGAATCTTCTTGGAACTCTTTGAAGTCTTTGTCTTGGTCGTATGGATAGTACTTTTTGGATTGTATGGACAATCCTTAGCAATGTGAGAGGTACTTTCACATATGACACACACCATTTTCTTCTTCACAAGAGTCTTCTTATGAGAACAAGACTGTCTTTGGTCACATCCCTTCTCCACCTTCATCTTTGCAGATGCAGAGACAGTCCTTTTGGGTTGGGAACTGTTCTTGGAGTTTGATGGTCCAGGCTGTGCAATAGTGGTACACAACAGATCAGTCTTCTTCTTGGTACTGAGATGATTTGAACAAGAACCAGAACTCTTAGCTGAAGAGTTTTGGTTTATGTCTTCAGTCTTTACTACTTCAAACCCTGCAGAGATAAAAACTTGTTTCTGCTTAGAGTCAAAAGTAGCCTTGATCTTTTGAGCCTTCCTTGCTTTTCTTTTGCTCTTCCTGATCAAGTTCTTTCTCATTGACTTAGTCATCATAGTAATCTTCTTCTCCACAGAAGGATAGTGTCCCTTCTTAGAATCCTCCTCTTCATTCTTCTTAGAGGAATTCTTCACTATCTCTTCTTCATCCTCTTCACTTATAGGATCTATGACAGGAAGCTCATCTTCACAAGTTCCACACCTAGGAGATCTTACAGACAAGATTGTGTGTGGATGAGCTATCTCATTGGATCCCAGTTCCTGCCTATTTTGATAACACACCTTGTTGTGCAGGGATGAGGATATCATGTTCTTGAAGGTCTCTTCTTCAAGAACACTCTTTTCTGCCCTGGCTTTGTTGATCACAAGCTCAGCCTGGCACTCAGTCAGCTTGGTTATGAGATATTTGATTTGAGTCCTAAAATCTGTATGCTCATGTTTTAGAACTGAAATGGTTTTTTCTATGTCCTTTATCTTTTGTTTATAATCATTTTCAGACTTTCTAAAATCAGATTTTAAAATGTTTAAGGACTCAAGATCAGATCTCATCTCCAAGTTATAGGACCTGTATCTATTAACTTTAGCAATGCATTCAGGAGTACAGAGATGTTCCAATACCCTGGCTTCATCATGATCTGCCATTAGTGCTTGGTTTGGAGAAGCATCTTCCACCTGAAAGCTTCAGTCAAAGCCTCCTTCTTCAACGGCAACAGCAACTTGTTGCTTTGGCTTCTCATTCTGGGGGGCTTTCTCAGTGTAGTTTGGTCTTGTTTGTGCTTGGCCACCATTTGTTCTAGGTGCCTTACACTCTCTGGCAAAGTGGCCCATCAAGTTATAGTTGTAGCACTTGACTTTGCCTTTGTCCAGGCCAAACTTTCCACTTGTTGCATTGCTTGGAAACTTCTTTCCAGTTGTCTTGTAGAACTTCTTGGATCTGTCAGTGAGAAGAGCCATCTGCTGGACTATTTCCATGTATTCCAGATCATCTGGATGGATACAATCCAGTTCTTCAAGAGTGAAAAGAGAGTTGCCACAGCTTTCATCAGAAGACACAAAAGCTTGAGAAGAGCTTGTCTCTTGGAAGGGGCTTCCTTGAGTGTAGTTCTCACTGGGTGTCTCTGGGAAGATGATGAAAGGACCCTTTGGTGAATTGTCAGGGTAGCATATGAGATGATGTTGGGGTTCTATGCTATCCCTTTCAACCACGTGCAGGGCTGAACCCAATTGATTGTTGGAGTTGCTAGATGAACCTTGCATGTTTATCTCGATCTAGTAGCCACTGAGAATCTCATATAACTCTATCAGAGTAAGAGTTTTGAGATTTTCAGTCCTCTTGATCACCACACAATAGTGTCTCCATTGCCTAGGAAGTGAGGACATGAACTTCCTTACAATGTCTCTATTCTCAAGAGGAACTCCTCCATCCATAAGGGTATCCACTATCTCAACATACTTGAAGAATTGCTGAGTCGTGTTTTCACCTGTTTTGAAGGTGAAGTTTTCAAACTGCTGCTTCATGAGATCCTTCTTGTTCTCCTTGGCTTCAGAGGAGCCTTCATACATCAGTTTTAGTGCATCCCACAGCTGTTTAGCTGTTTTGCACTTCTTGAAACCTCTGTACACAGAGTTTGGAAGGGCAGTTTGAAGAGCTGTCATGGCTTTTCTGTCAATCTCTACTCTCTTCCTATCTTCATTAGAGTAGATAGCCACATATTTGGGGATCATACCAGCACCAGTAGCAGAAGGAGTGCTGGGTATGAAAGGTCCATTTTCAACAGACTCCCACATTCTTGAGTCTAGAGACCTGATGAAACCTTCCATTCTCAGGCACCAGGTATCAAAGTCATCAAGAGTGATCAGTGGGGACTTGTTCATGGTTCCAGTTTCCATATCAGTCTTAGAAATGGCTGCCATTTGAAAAGTTTAGTATTTGTGTGTGTGAGGGATCTTAAGATGGTGAGATCTTATATCAAGAGCCTGAAAAGCTCTGATACCAATTGTAGGACCGGTGAAGGGTGGTCACTTACAACACAACAACACAATAAGGAGATTAACCAAACTTAATCAAACAGTAAACTAGATTAACCACAATAATAATACTAAGAACACAAGTAATAAGTAAGAGACAGAACAAGAAAACACAAGTGATTGGGTTTCAAGGATGCAGTATATTGCTTTCTCAAGTTCTGTTACAAGTGTTACAAAGCATAAAGAAAGATACAAGAACATGGAATACTTATACTACAACCTACAGCCGGCTATACTTTGAAAGCCAGCTGGATACAATTAACTAGACACAAACAAAATCAATTGTAGTGTCAGAAGGCATATCTGCTTTTTGACTTGTGACTATGACATGCCATAGCTCACATCCTAATATATTACAAAAAGGATAAAAGTACATAAAGTAGAAAGCATGGACTCAAGACCTCAATGTATAGTTACCAAAAGCACGGACCATTCACCAACTCATGTAAGTTGGTGACTTTGCACAGTTGCAGCGGAAAGGTGGTCCAGCTTTATGATAAAGTACATCCGATAAAGGCATATCTCTAAAAGTCTTCGAAAGAAATCTGTCTTCACTTTTTGGCTTCGGAAGACTTTGTCTTTGAAGCTTCGGAATACTTCACTTTTGGCTTCGGAAGATATTGGTCTTGGCTTCGGAAGATTTTACACTTAGAATATTTCTAGTGCATGGTGTAAAACTCCGAAGCATTTCTACTTTAGTTCCTTAGTGCATGCTTGTAGAGAGACTTTTGTTTTTTTGGCTGCATCAGACTTATAGGAATCCTTACAATTGGTATGCCACCATATGAAATGCTATACGGTAGGAGATGTAGAACACCAGTATGTTGGGGTGATATTGGACAGAAAGAGGTTGGGAGTATTGAAATGATTGAGGCTACGACTGAGAAATTGGAGAAGATCAAGGCCTTTATGAAAGCGGCAAAAGATAGGCAAAAGTCGTATGCTGACAAGAGATATAGACCAATTGAATTCGAGGTGGGTGATAAGGTTATGCTAAAGGTTTCACCTTGGAAGGATATCATTCGGCTTAAAAAGCGTGGTAAGTTGAGCCCGAGGTATATAGGGCCTTTCCGAATCACTGGTCGAATGGGAGAGGTGGCCTATAAGTTGGAGCTGCTCGATGAGTTAAGCGGGATTCATCCAACATTCCATGTATCTCATATGAGAAAGTGCCTAGCTTATGAAGATATGAATGTACCACTGGAGGACATCGAAGTAGACGAACGACTCAATTACGTGGAGCAACCAGTGGTAATCATTGACCGAAAAGAGAAGAGTCTACCGAATAAAGTGGTTCCACCCATTCGAGTACAGTGGAGGCATAGGAAGGGATCCGAGTCTATGTGGGAGATGAGGAAGATATGAGATAGTATTACCCACAACTGTTCGAGGAATGACAGGTTTTGGGGACGAAACCTATATAAGGGGGGTGGACTTGTAAGGCCCCGGAAATCTATTAAAGAAAAGAAAAGAAGGGTAAAAAAAGAGAGAAAAGTAAAACAGCCCAAGTTAAGGGGTTAAAGTTGTGCAAGAGGCAAGCATTAATATAATTATGTTGATAGAGTGGACATGGCCGCCCACACCCTCTTCTCTATCACTTCATCGGCTTTTTTGAGAGAAAGACAGAGTTTCTCTCGATTTTTAGAGAGAAGAAGAAGAAGTTTGGTTTAAGGTGAGTTTTTCTTGTGTTTTGATCGGTTTCAGCTGGGATTTGAGCCTTTGGACCAAGCCTTATGTGTCTGTTTGTGTTTGGTTGTGTGTTCTTGGTATGTTTAGGTGTTTGAACTCCAACTGCCTTTGAGTTTGGAGGAGTTTTGCTCAAGGCTACTGCAAGTGAGTTATAGATCCCCGGTTTTTACTGTTTTAAACTTGTTTTGGTGCTAAAATGTATATACCTAAGTTTTTATAACGTTCGGTATGTGAACCATATGCTTATGCCCATGTTTATGGGAGAGTATGTATGTTCGGGTATGCTTTTGTTCAGTTTCATATTTATATGACTATTTTAGGTGTTTAGAATGTTAGAAATGAGTAAGAACATGTTACGATAATAATTTGGGTCTGAAAATAGTGTAAGTCGAACTGAACGTTGCCCATGCGCCCAATACAGTGCTCATAGCCTAGAATTTTGCCTATGCGCCTAGGATTTTTACCATGCGCCTAAGTGTCTGCCCATGCGCCATCATAGTACCCATGCGCCCAAAGTTTCCTCATGCGCCTAAGTTTCCTCATGCGTCTAAGTTTCCCCATGCGCCTAAGTAAAGTTCATGCGCCCACATAGTGTTCATGCGCCCGCATAGTGTTCATACGCCCAAATAGTGCCCATACACCTAAATGACTTAGAACTATTTTCTGAAATTTTGGGAAAATAGAATTTAAAAGCTAAGATCTGGGTTATTTTAATGGTGATGATTTGTTGGTATTATGCATGGTATGGCATGTTTTCTTTATCTTTCTTATTACGTATTATTGTGTGGCTTTACGTGGTGTGTTTATGCTCTTGTATGTAAACTATTATCTTAGTGAAGCGAAATATTAAAGATAATGCGAAGTGGAACTAAATGGATGAATGAATGAAAGTCTTGCAAGCAGAATGTAAGGAGGTTCGCAACTCATTGAGGGTTGTTAGCTCAACTGTGTGTTATATACCTTGCGATCTTGGCTAACCATTGAGGGATCACACACAGGGGAGTCAGTCTTTGTGACTTTTCTGGGCGTATGAAACGGGATCCTTGTCGCTTAACACTGGAATGAGGTGGCTTTGTGCCTAACAAGGGAGGTTTAGCATATGACAGGATCTGGATAGAAGTGAAAGATAAAGAAAAAGTACGGATTGAACGAATATGTGTGATGACGTCCAACTGTAAGTGTTCCGGGAACGGGGCCCAACAGTGGATGATTGTTGGTCCATGTGATCGAAAAACAGTGCAAATAAAGTGATGAATTGCTCAATATCTGACATCCATGCTAAACAATAACAATTGGGAAGATAGAATACAATTCTAACACATATTTGATAACAAAATGAACAATAACAATCAATAACATGAAGCACAATGATATTTCTGTGTAATAACTGCTTGGAATAGGTAACTTGCAACAATGATCCACGATTAGGGTTTTGCAAGCTTTCCTTACTATGAGAATGAACAAAAGTATATATACCAGTTGTAGTTTCGCACACAGTTTCGCTCGGCAAAACAAAAGTTCGCCGGGTAAACTAGAACAGCACACTATGAGCGAATTTACAGATTCGCTCATAGTTTCGCTGGACTGCCAAAAATACACAATTCAAAGAACATACAAAAAGAAACTAACAAAAGTCCTATTACAAGTAAAGTAAACAAACTATACTAAGGTGAGTCCAACCTATACATGATCTTCAATACTCCCCCTAGGTTGGATCTCACCATCTTCACTCTTCTTGATTTGACTTGTCAGCTCCAGTTTCCTCTGCTGCCATTGATCTGTCTTCATCACCTCCTGCAGCAACATCCTCAGAAGCTTCAGCCAATGATCCTCCATGGTCCTTTCCTGCATCACTAGCTTCTTCAGAATGACCACTAGCCTTTGCAAACTACCTGGTCAGATCTTGAACATCCATATTAAACTCATCCTGAGCTCTCACCCTTTCAGCTAACTTCTTGACCTCTGACCTCACTCCCCTGATCTTGTTGGCAACATTCATGAACAAACTAGCTTCTTTTCTAGTTTCCTCTCCAGCCCCAGCTTTAATGTGATTATCACATAGTACCAAAAGATCTTCATCACAAAAACTAAACAACTCCATCGGATCAAATACTCTAAACTCCTTTCCATGATTAACTCTGATCACAGCCTCTCCAGTATTATTGTCATAAAACCATTTCTCAAATTCGTGTAGTTGTTGGGGAAGAGGATCAGCCAATCTTACCCGATTTACAGTCTTTGGAGGTTTAACTCTTAGTACAATCCTTCCCTTTCCTGTCTCCCAGTCTTTATCCTTCTTTGATCTCTTTCTTTCAGCTTTCATATATCCAAAAGACTCAAAATTATCATTAAGTCCATTTTTAATCTCCTTCTAAAGAAATGAGGCTCTTTCACTTAGATGAGCATTAATCAGAGGTAGAGTTGCCAAACGCCTTAAATCCCATTTTGGCAAGGTCGTAAAAGCCTTCCTCTTAAGCATATAACTGATATTTCCTCCCCGTCTCTTGATCATAAACATCTTTAAGCTTGGATTGTAACACCAGCTTATAATTTTCTTATCAGCTTCCTTCCTGCTTAATCCCTCCAAGTGTTGAAACAAAGGAGTGATTTCTTCTACCTCCTTCTCTTTCACCAACCAATCATTTTTATCCATTTCAAAAACATCTGCATCATCCTCTCCCTTTTTAGCAACATAGATCAATGGTCGCTCATCAACTTCATAAAATTCAGGTTCTGAATCATAGTCTATAAGCTGTTCATCTTCCTCTTCTTCATCAACCAACCCTTTGCCTTTATCAGATACTCCTTCAGTAGTAGCTGTAACAACAACTTCTTCACCAACCAGATCTTTTTTCAAAGTCAAATTGCATGTTTACAAACCCAGCTTCTATAATATCCTCCTCGTCATTTCTTCCAACATCCTCACCTGGAGTTTCTTGCTCTCCTCCACCAGTAGTTGCTGCTCCAGAAGTTCCCTCTCCTACCTTAGATGAAGTATCCACATTCAGAAATGAGTACTTTGATGTATCAGTCAAATCATCTAACTCAGATTGAGTCAGTTGATTAGGTAGGCCGGCTGCAGCTTTCAGCTGTGTAATCTCCTCAAACAACTTCTTAACCAGTTTGTTTTGATCAACTAACATCCTCTGCATTCCTTCAATCACTTCATCATTCTGTCTTTCTCTGATTTCCTGATTTGTAAGTTTAGTCTTGATCATACCCAGTTCATTAGCCAACGAAGTATTCAAGTTTCGTATCATATCCTCATCAAGATTTTCCCTAGCCTCTCTTCTAGATGTAAATCCTTCATGTCTATGCTTGGTTCGTCGCTCAGCCTCAGCAAAATCAGTTTTCTTCTTAGACCTCCTTTCTTTTTCAACCCTAACTTCCTTAGCTTGTGCAGCAATATCCTCCTCAAAATCATAATCTTTTTCTTTGGCATATCTCTTCCTTTTCTTTGTAGCATCAGCTTGCTGTACTCTTCTTTCTTCAGCTCTTTTATTCTCTGACTCATCCACCCGTCTAATATAGTTCCAGCGTTCTGGAGGATACATGTTTTCCCAAAGATGGGTAATCTTACCACTAAAGTCGTGGCGAATGGCACAACAGTCAGCAAAGATACGAAGATTCATCTGTACCAGCCTCTTAATCTCTCCATGTTTTGGAACATCAGGTATAAGATCATCAAAGATCATCTGAAGAAAACGAGGGTACAACAGCCATTTGTCTTTCTTTACGGCCATCACATTCTCCGCCATGCACGCAAAAATCAATCTAGCAATATTGGCCTTCTCCCCTTTACAACACAACACCATTGCCTTAGCCCAATCAATATTAAGACCATCGGATCCACCTTTACGGTGATCTAGACACATGATAAAAACATGAGAAATGTATCTCCATTCTTTAGATAAGAATGACTTCTTGATCTCCTTCCTCGAACCAAAGGCTGGTCCCTCATATATACTTTTAAAGGCTTGAAACACCTCAGAATCTGTCATCGCCACTTCATCTCCTGAATCTTCTTCAAGTCTTAGAATCCTCGAAACAGTCTCAGCAGTGATCGTCACTTCGTGATCAACAACTTTGGCAGTGATCCGCTGTACATCTCCTCGAGTATCATACTCTGTAGATCGCCAAAAATCTCTAATATGAAGATCAGAAATGGTAGGCGAATGAGATATGGCATAAGCTATAGGTGATTTCTGAAGCCATCTGATACAATCTCTAAATCCAGCTGCCTTAGGGTGAGTATCATCTAAAATGGCTGTGATATTATTCCGCTCATCAAATTTGAGATTAGCCATGATAACCTGATAAAGAAATCAAATAAGTTGAATGAGAAATTAAGAAAAGAAGAAAATAATACTAAAAAAGTGAAAACTAACAGTTTCGGCAAGCGAAACAATAGTTTCACTCATTAAAACATGTTAGTTTCGCTGAACAAAAACAGTTTCGACAATGAAAACTAACAGTTTCGCCAAGCAAAACAATAGTTTCGCTCATTAAAACATGTTATTTTCGCTGAACAAAAGACAGTTCCGACAAGGCGAAGATAGATTAAAGAAGATTCGCTATTAATTTCGGCAAGTAAGAGCATAGTTTCGCTGTAAAAAAATAGTTTCGCTGTTCAAAAGAAAGCATGACCAAGCGAAACTATAGAAGCTTAAGACCAGATTCTGCGAAACTAAAGATAGTTTGGCGAAACTGTTAAGTTCGCCCGGACAGCATAACTTACAGTTTCGCTGAGAAGTAGAGAACTTTCGTTCAGTTTCGCAGAAGAATCTGCAATTTCGCTGGATGAACAGCGAAGTCACCGAAGAGTCAAAATCCAAATGACTTAAAAGAAGTTGATTTTAACCAGATTAAATGATATTACATGGTTCGAAACTCACATGCGAAGCAAAGGAAACGATTAATCGGTCCAAAACACAACCAAAACGCAAAATCGCCCAATAAAGTCACGGTAAACCCTAAGAACCTACACAGATCGTTTTTGCGAAATTGTGAGAAGAATTTCGCAAAAACGGCTTAAATAGCAAATAGTTTCGCTGAGAGCGAAACTATAAATTCGCAGGGCGAATTTATAGTTTCGCCTAGGGAAACTGTAATTTCGCTAAGAGATAACCAGTTGACAACTAATTAGTAAACCTAGCGAAATTGCAGTTTCGCCTTGCGAAAAAATTAGCGAAAGTATAGTTTCAGCACCACCTTTTTTTTAATTTTTTATATATATATTTTTTTATTATTATTTTTATTATTATTATTATTATTTTAACATGAAGCACATCACATAATGAGATCTAAATTAATCAGAGATCACATCCTCTAGATATTTATGAACATAAAGATGATCAAAAATCATCGACCGGCAATGAGATCATACTGAATACGAGATCTGATCACAATCTGCATAGGAACAACTGAAATTAGAACAAATCAATAACGATTACTGATATAATAGTCCACTTAAACTCATGCCTTATCCTTTTTCAACAAACAGCTTATGATTTGATTAAGGTTCAATTAGATGCTTTAGAATGTTAGGACCCCACAATCATTTGATAAAAACCCTCACCCAACCTCAGGATTTCTTGAATTTTGAATCGATCTAAACAGAGCAAGGCTTGTGCATTAGTGTGCAAATGATTATAAACAGAATATTTCATTCTGAAAGGAACTCATCGATAAGATGATTTGACATAATTATATCAAAATGGTGAGAGCTCCAGATCTATACTCACGTATAACAGAGGATATAACCATTTAAACATGTGCTGATGAGAGCTCCAGGTCAGTACTATCGTACAGCAGAGGAGATCATCACTCCAGGTCAGTACTTTCGTACAGCAGATGAGATTAGCACAGACACAAGATACATCAACACAAAAATATACCAGCTATGGTTCAGGGAGATGACATATCAAAGCAGAATGGACGAAAGATTCATTCTCAATCCAATTTTTGTCAGGACTCAGTTTTTGTGCAAGCCAAAACAATTGAGTAAATCCAGACATTCTTAAGCATGATGTTTAATTTAATCATAGAGCTGCTGTCTACTTTATTCGTCAGCCTGAGTCTATCAAGCATATCGTTAAAGAATCTGATCAATTTTCCTTAAAAATTTATGTGAAACAGAATCCAGTATCAGTTATTATCATTTCTCATTGAAGCACCGGTCATGTATAAAAATATACTTAGAGAATATACAATCATTTCTCATCATTTTAAACTCCGATCTCATGATATGAAATTACTCCCCCAAATTTTTATTTTCAAATAATAAATAATTTCCTTAAATTATTACGTTTTGTTTTTTTATTATATTTTTTTTAATAAAAGGAACAGAAAATGAAAATTTAAAAAGATATTAACCCGAGCATAGAAATCAATTCATAAAAACGAGGTTTATCAAAAGTTTTTGTGAAAAGATCAGCTTTTTGATTTTTTGTATCGATGGGTATAATATCAATGAAACCCTTTTCTTGAGCATCACGAATCGCATGAATTCGTGTCTCGATATGCTTGGTTCGGGAATGATGAATAGGATTTTTAGCAATTCCAATGGCTGCTTCATTGTCACAAAATAAAGGTGTATGAAGAAAATTAATTCCATAATCAATCATTTGTTGTTGGATCCAGAGAACTTGAGAACAACAGCTTGAGGTAGCAATATATTCAGCTTCCCCTCTAGAAAGAGAAACAGTGGTTTGTTTCTTGCTCTGCCAAGATACCAAACAATTTCCCAAATATTGACATCCTCCAGACACAGATTTTCTGTTTAACCTGCAACCATTGGAATCACTATCAGAATAAGCATGTAAATCAAAATTCCCTCCATATGGATACCATAATCCTAAACGAGATGATCCTTGAGATAACAAAATATTCTTTTGACAGCTTTCTCATGAGATTCCTTTGGAGCCGACTGATATCTAGCACAGTAACCAACAGCAAAAGTGATATCAGGACGACTTGCAGTAAGATACATGAGAGAGCCAATCATAGATCTAAAAAGATGAGGATCAACTGGTTTTCCGTTTTCATCTGGGGTGAGACAAGTCTGAGCAGTAAAGGGAGTCATCTCAGTAGAAGCATCATCCATCTTAAATTTCTTCAAAATATCCTTAATATACTTCTCCTGATGAATAATCTTTCTGTTGTTCAACTTGTAATCCAAGAAAGAAACACATTTCGCCCATCATACTCATTTAAAACATTTGGCTCATTACCTCTTCGAACTCTCTACACAATTGAGAATTTGTAGATCCAAAAATAATATCATCAATGTAAACTTGGACAAATATCATTTCACCATTCACTTCTCTTTTGAATAGAGTCATATCAATGGTACCACGAGAGAAACCATTGCTTAGAAGATACTGTGTAAGGGTCTCATACCAGATTCTGGGTGCTTGATGAAGACCATACAGAGATTTGTCAAGCTTAAACACTTTATCAGGAAAATCAGGATCCTCAAAACCTGGTAGTTGACACATATATATCTCCTCATCAATGTCTCCGTAGAGAAAAGCACACTTCACATCCATCTGATAGACTTTAAATTGTTTATGAGCAGCATGAGCGAGAAATATTCTGATTGCTTCAAGATGGCAACTAGAGCAAAAACTTCTGTATAATCGATCCCTTCTTCTTGAGCAAAGCCTTGCACAACCAGTCTAGATTTGTTACGTACCACTACTCCTCGATCATCCGGTTTGTTCTTAAACACCCATTTTGTACCGATTGGATATTTGTTAGGAGGTAAGTCAACCAAGGTCCAAACTTTAAGCTTTCTGAACTGTTGAAGTTCCAATTGCATAGACTCCACCCAACAAGGATCCTGTAGAGCAGCATGAACGTTTTTCGGGACAATTTGAGAGATGAAGCATGAGAAAAGACAAATATTAATTAGACCAGATTGACTTCGCGTTCGAACACCATCAGAGATAGATCCAATCACATTATCAAGTGGATGATCTTTCAAAGTTTTGTAATCGCTTGTTGAAGGAAAGATGGTTGAAGAAGTATCGCCCAAAGCCGATGAAAGATTAGATGAAGGTGAATCGATGATAGGTGTTGGATCAGGTAGAGGAGAAGATGTATTAGGTAAAGAATTAGATGATGGTGCCGGATCAGTCATTGGAGACGAATAACTAACATCAGTTGAAACAGCATCATTTACTAATAAGGTGGATGGAACAGACGATGGAGATGATGAAATAATATTTGTTTGAGTATTTGGAATTGACGTATCATCATCGAAAACTGGCAGATTGAGTGAATTGAACACAATATCGGAGTCAAAGAACCATGCTGGTTCAGATCTAACTTCAGAAGGATTAGATTCCTGCCAATCAACATAGAACGACTCTTGAACAATACGTGTTCTTTTGTTATAAACCCGATATGCCTTTTGCGAAGAAGAATAACCAACAAAGTAACACTCATCAGAAACAGCACCAAACTTTGTCTTTTGAGATTGAGTATTCAGAAGAGTGCAAGAACAACCAAATGGTCGAAAGAAATCAATTAGAGGCTTTCTCTTATGAAATAGTTCATAAGGAGTCTTCATTTTATCTTTCACAATCAACACCCGGTTTAGAACATATGAAGCACAATTTACAGCTTCAGCCCAGAAAATAATGGGTAATGAAGATTCTATCAGCATTGTACGAGCAGCTTCAACAAGAGTACGATTCTTTCGTTCTACAATACCATTCTGCTGGAGAGTTCTCGCAGCACTAAATTGTCTCACAATCCCCTTTTGAGCACAAAATGAATCGAGAATCTGATTTTTGAATTCAGTGCCGTTGTCACTTCTCAGTCCCATAACTTTTCTCTTACTAATTGATTCGATAGAAAGAATTAATCTCTGCAATTCCTCTGCAACCTAGCCTTTGTGTGCAAGAAACCTCACCCATGAATATCTTGAAAAATCATCTTTAACAACAAGACAAAATGATTTTTTAGCAATAGATTTAACACTAATTGGCCCAAATAAATCAGTATGTAACAACTCAAGAGGACAAGATATGCTATTTAGAAGTTTGGGCTTATGAGGTTTGTTATGTTGTTTGCCCTTGGCACATGCCATGCACTTTTCATTAACAAAAAAATCCTTTGAAGGAAGTCCTCTAACAAGATTGTTCTTTACTAATTTATTAATTATCTTAAAATTAACATGGCCTAAACGACGATGCCATAAGAGAGACTCAGAGGTTGATGCTTTTGAAAGAAGACAAGTTGCAGTAGCCTTTGATTCGCTTGAATTCATATCGAGAAGATACGTATCATGCTTTCTTGGAGCACGCATGAGAATCAAATCATCTGGAATTACAATCTATGATTTTAAAAATAGACATTCATCAGATTTAAATAGAACAGGAATGTCTTTATCGTAGATTTGAGAAACACTCAGAAGATTAAAAGCCAATTCGGGAACATAGTTGACTTTTTCCAAAGTGAGAGAACCATTGGTAACTTCTCCTTGTCCAATCATTTTTCCACCCTTTTTATTACCCGCAAAAGCTACATATCCTCCATCTATAATCCGATAGTTGGTCAACAAATCCTTTAATCCCGTCATATGCTTGGAACACCCGCTATCAACATGCCATAATCTGTTTACAATCTTTGACGAAGACTCCTGAAAAGAATTAACAAATCAATTAGCCAGGAGTTAGGAACCCAAGATTGAACAACTTTGCTTTTTAAAGAAGCAGATTTTTTACAGAAGAAGTTATTAACCAATTTTGTCAATTTATTTCCATAACAGTTCCTATTAGAGGATCCTTGAATCAAAGAAGGACAATTTTTTACAAGATGATCCTCTTGACCACACCTGAAACAATGAGGTTTGAATCTAGGTCTGTGATGTGATGAGGTAAAAATAGGATCAATAATAATCTCCTCATCACATTCAGACAAACTAGAATCAATATCATTGAATGTCTCATACAACCCATGAGTTTGATGTTTATTTGAACAAGAATTTTTATTTACAAAATTAGAACAAGATTCATCTGACATATCAGTAAAACTAGTACCACTGGTACTGGTGTCAGATGAAGAAGAAATACGTTCCTCAGATGACGTCATATTTAATGGAGTGAAAGATGGAATAGGTTGAGAAAAGAACTTTTCGAAACAATTAGTTTTAATTTGCTCAGTTGTTTTTGGAGAAAGATTAGTTGCATTACATTCATTATGAGAACAAAAATCATCATTACCATGATCTTAATTACAAGATGGAATAAAACTATCATGAGAACATGAGACATTCAAGTCTGTTACATCTGAACTAGAAACAAAAACAGAATTTAAACTAGACTTATGATCTAAAACAGACTGCTGATTTTCAGGTGTACTAGAACTAGTGCATCCAAGCCCACTAGTTTGTCCATAGTCGTAGTCTTCACGAATGTACTTAGAGTTATTCCCCACTAAACCTGCAGACATACTGTCAGTATTAGTTTTGATTAAATGATTAGAAGGATGAGGAACAGGCATAGGAGAATAACAGTATGTACTAGGTGGAGGATAAACCTGTACATTTTCATAACCCAAACATGTTTTAATTCTTGCTCCCCGTTGAGATTTACAAAGATCATCATGTTTCATTCCAGAAATAGTCCATTTATCTAACTTTGACTGAAGTTTGCTTGCTTCAAATTCAGCAAGAGCAACCCTTTCAGTCAAAGTATTAATCTTGACATTTCTTTCCAAAACGATTCTTTTTAAATGATCATTTTCTTTTAAAGCCTCATTTAATTTCACAAAATATTTTGATTCATTGATTTTAAGTTCATCATTAATTCGCTTTAAATCTTTTTCATTATCAATTAACAAACGGTTAGCCTTATAAATCCCAAATAATCTAATTTTACAAGCAGGTGAGCACATATCCTGTATTACCTCATATGGAAGTCCCATTACCATCCTTTCAGCAGCTAAAGCTTTGTCACATAGGCATACTGGAGTACTAGATTTCTTTTCCTCAACAGTAGCAGCAGCATCATCCTTCTCCTTTCCTATCCCATCTCTTGAATTTCTTTTCTCACTTGAGCCTGTAGTTTCATCTTTCCCATTTCCATCAGCTTTTTCTTCTTTCCCATTTACAAATGACTCATTTTCTCTTTTGAATTCCTTGAACAGCACAAATCCATCTTCACCATCTACCTCTTCATTACTTTCCACAAACTCAGCAACTAACGCGTGATGGATCTCAATTCTTGTTTCTTCCACCTCTGCACTCCAGTCAAAGTTCGAAATCAAAGCTGACTCCTTTTTTAGATTCACTTCTTCCTTTTCTTTCTCTGCTGTCAGTCTTGGTACTCCAGAGTTACTAGGATCTGTGACAATTGGTAATGGACATTCACGTTTGAAATGTCCCAATTGTTTACAATAAAGCACCTCAATTTTGACTTAACAAACCCCAGTTTTGAAGTAGATGATTGACCACCAAAGTTCTTTCGTCCTGTTCTTTCCATAAATCTCCGAGCTCTCAAAGTTAACATCGCCATTTGCCATTGAATATCAGTTTCTTCAAAATCATCAGGATCAACCTGATACATGTCCTCCATAGTCATTCCCTACCTTTCAGTTCTCCAGCAACAAGAGCTTCATAGCTCTGAACAAACATTCCAAAAAGAGCCATTGTTTCTGATGGAATTGGAGTTTCAGCATTGGCCTTAGAATTACCCAGATCTCTTCCAACATGACTGTTCCCACTCCAGAAATTACTTGTATTGCTTCCTCCTTGAATTGGATTTTGTATTTGAGAGTTTGCAGCGGATGACAACAAAGCAACATTTTGAGAAAAACCAGATGTGGGCATCATAGTCTGGTTAAATTCCCTTCTTTTCATATCCACTCAAAAGATTTCAACTTATTGATGATATCCATCAGCTTGTAATCTGTGAACCCTCTTTCTTGTTTAAGCATTCTTACTTGAAGACTCCACTGTGGTGGAAGAGAATCAAGAAGCCTGTTAACTTGTTCACTTTTGTAGAGCCTTTCATCATATTTCTTTAAAGTGCTTGAGGCGGTTGAGAAACGGTTTGTAAGATCTGTCAGACTCTCATTCTTGTATCCCACAAATGAATTGAATTCTTTTTCAGCCTGAATACTCTTATCTTTTACCAAATCTGCATTACCATCATAAAATTCACATAAAGCATCGTAAAGAGATTTAGCATTTTTATGCTCTGCAAAACGGTTGTAGATTTCTGAAGCTAAACAGAGAGTTAGAGCACCAAAAGCCTTTTGATCACGATCAATCAATTTTAGATCTCTTTCAGTATAGGAAGATGGGTCCTTTTTCTGAGAAACAACATCACCAACAGTAACCATTGGTATGTGAGGACCAGAAGTAATCGATTCCCATTGATTATGATCAATGTAAAAGAAGAAAGCTTTGAGACATCTCTTCCAATCTTCAAAATTATCTCCATTAATGAGTCTTTGAGGTCTATTAGGAGCAACACTTTAAAGATCAGCAAGTGTGAGAGTAGTTAATTTTGACAATGTAGTTTCGGCAGAAAAGTTGATAATTTCGCTGACAATTTCGCAGAAAAGATGACTTGGATGACAGTTTCGCTGAAGAGTTACTTTCGCTGACAATTTCGCTAAAGCTGACACTTTCGCTAGCAATTTCAGCAGCACTTTCGCTAGACCAAAGACACCACTGGCTTAGTTTTGCTGCTAACTTCGGACGAAACAAGCTTGAACTTTCGTTCAAAAACAAATTCGGCAGCAATTTCGCTTGTTAATCGTTCACAAACACTGATGAACTATCGTTCAAGAGATTAGTTTTGCAGAATCCCTAGAAAACAACTTCTGATGCAAAATAGCTCATAGTTTCGCTGAAAGATGATGACAGTTTCGCTGGAAGAACACTAATTTCGCTGATCGATCTCAAAACCCTTTTTCACCTCAAAATCAATAAGAAATTATCCAAAACTCAATGAATTTGAGATCTGACGATTGTAGAATCTTCCTCAAACAAAAACAAGCATAATTCAATCAATTTCCATGTCAAAAACACCTTATAATCCAATGAAAATTGATTGAGACTAGATATTGAACCAAAACCACAAAAACTCAACAAATCAAGAGCACTAAGGCTCAGATACCATATTGTTGGTCCATGTGATCGAAAAACAGTGCAAATGAAGTGATGAATTGCTCAATATCTAACATCCATGCTAAACAATAACAATTGAGAAGATAGAATACAATACTAACACATATTTGATAACAAAATGAACAATAACAATCAATAACATGAAGCACAATGATATTTCTGTGTAATAACTGCTTGGAATAGGTAACTTGCAACAATGATCCACGATTAGGGTTTGGCAAGCTTTCCTTACAATGAGAATGAACAAAAGTATATATAGCTGTTGTAGTTTCGCAGACAGTTTCGCTACCAGCAAAACTACAGTTTCGCCCGGCAAAAAACAAGTTCGCCGGGTAAACTAGAATAGCAAACTATGAGCGAATTTACAGATTAGCTCATAGTTTCGCTGGACTGCCAAAAATAGACAATTCAAAGAACATACAAAAGGAAACTAACAAAAGTCTTATTACAAGTAAAGTAAACAAACTATACTAAGGTGAGTCCAACCTATACATGATCTTCAATGATGTGGGCTAGACAGGGGAGAGACAGGAGTACTCATCTCTCTTTGAGTAGGGAAAAACAAGAGCGCTCATGATACTCACTAAAGCCCAAGTTTTCATCATTATAGAATTGAAGGTTAGGAATTGGTTGGTTGAGATCAAGAGGCTGGGGATGGTAATTGTTCCCTGAAGGTTGATCACTAGAGTTTTGAGACTTTGAGGAAGCCTTAAGGCTGTTGGGATTGTGAGCTCATCAGGCTAATCATGAGGAACCTCAGCGCTGATAATTTGTAAGATGGGAGTGGTTTGCTCCTCAAGAGAAGTTGGAGCTCCAATGTCCAGTTCTTCCTGTATGGGTGATGATGTAGGAGCTTGAACAAGCTTAGTAGCTTGTGTACGGTTCGTTTGGATTTTCTTTGGTAAGTGAGGAGTATTTGTGGTTGTTTTAGTTGTTGAGAAGTAGAAGGCATGGGTTCAACACTAGCTTGTGTTGCTAGGCTATCACATTGAGTAATGAGCTCTAACATTTTTATGACAAAGGCTGTTTCTACCCCAGAGAAGCCAACAGTTAGCTTCTTCATTGTCTTAAAGATGCCGGGCTTCATCAGTCCCAATTTAAGAATATTACATGTTCCCCTCAACTGTAATACTCTAAGTTGAGAATGTGTAGAACATATCTTGGGAACATGTAATACTCTAAGCAGTCTAAGATAGCAAGTAAATTGGGATACACAAATTGTAAGTACCTGAACATGACCCCTGAACCATCCCATGAACTTTGAAAGAGAGATTTTTAGGAATCTGGTCCCATCCTCCATGCTTGTTGGACAAGCTGTGGATGACCACATGAAATAGGTACTTCCACTAAGATAAGGCCTTCTCTTTCTTGAAGGTCTTTACAGAAAAGTCTCCCTCATAGCCCATCTGCTCAAAGGAGTGGTTGATAGAAGGTCTGGAAAAGGACAATTAACCTTCTACATCATCCAGCTAAAGGTATGTGTTTATGATGGCTGGGGTGATGAATTGTCTTCCCCAGCACTGTGGCAGATAGTGCCTTCTCCCCATCTTGGCAGGTCTTCCAAAGTTCAAAAAGTTGATCCTCATATAGAGGAGGATCAATGGTGAGGGAGGTGACGTAGTTGGACAAAGAAAGGAATCGACAAATCTCTAAGAAACTTTGATCTTTCTTAGAGTCCAATAAAGCAACCTGATTGTGCTGCCTTAGGAATTGCATTGCAAAATCAAGGTTGTTTCTAAAGTCAAGGTTGGCCATTTAAGAAAGCTTAAATGTGAAGGAAGATAAGAACAAAGTTGGTTTTAGGTTAATTTAGGTTTAGAAGTGTTTCAGATGAAGAAGAGAGTGAATGAGGGGGGAACCGTTGGGTATATATACGAAATGTATTTGAGACAAAGTTAATGAAAGAGGATAACTTTAAAATCCGAATGTCGGTCCCACCTCTAAAAAAGTGCCCAAAAAGGTTGTTATCTTTGAAGTCGAAAATCTTCCGAAGGTATTTTTCTCTTCAGAAGTGTTAATAAAATGCTTCCTAAGCAAAAGTGACTTCGGAAGATATTGCAAAGATTGTTGAAAATTTTGCTTCGGAAGATATTGAGACTTGGTTATTTTATTCTAAGGAGAATAAAGCTTCCGAGACTTAATTTGCTTTTGGAAGAAAATTATTTTTAAAAAACACATAAGTACTTAATAAGTTCAATTATACTTCGGAATATATTTTGAAAATTTCTTTCGAAGCCAAATTGACATAAGTAGTTATCTGTTTTGATGACATAATTTTCTTCCTAAGGTAAAGAGATATCTTCCGAAGTAAAAAAATGCAAATTTTTAAAAATCTAAGTAATAGAATATGAAAAGAGTTTTCTTCCAAAACAAACAACTTAGGACACACAGATATTTAAATCTCTGTTCATCAAAGTTTTGGTAAATAGATCAACATATTGTTCATTAGTGTTAACTGTTAACTTTGATTAGTTTGATTAATCTCTTTTCAAAGTTATCTCTAATTAAATGATACTAGATGTTGATGTTTTTTGTCCTTGAGTGCTGCACAGGATTCTCTGTAATATAGATAGCATTATTATTGTTTATGTGAATGGGAGTCTCTTTGAAGTTGAATCCATAGTCCAGCATCTGATTCTGAATACAAAACACTTGAGCACAACAGCAGCAATGTATTTAGCTTCAGCAATTGATGCAGACACATAGGATTGTTTCTTGCATTTCCATGAGACAATACTTCCACCAAGGAATTGACATCCTCCAGATGTAGACTTTGCAGTCATATTACAGCCACCATAGTCAATATTTGTATATGCATACAGACTGAAGTCGGAATTCTTTGGATACCAAAGTGCAGGATCGTTTAAGGGATGGTCACTTACAACACAACACACACTAAGGAGAGTGTCACTTGACAGATCAAATAGGGAACTAGAATCAATATGGTATGATACTTAGAGCACAAGTCAATATTAGACAGAACAAGAACAAACACAAGGATATTGGTTTTCAAGAATATTGTATATTGCTCTCAAATTCTTTTACAAGTGTAAAGCATAAACAAAAGATACAAGGACTTGAGATACTTTATATGTGACAACCGACCTCTAGGTCATAATTCTAACCTTATCAACCTTATCAACCTGCATCA
The DNA here is from genome assembly GCA_025215565.1 of Flaveria ramosissima. NCBI lineage: Eukaryota > Viridiplantae > Streptophyta > Magnoliopsida > Asterales > Asteraceae > Flaveria > Flaveria ramosissima. The sequence goes on along the minus strand of CM046044.1, from coordinate 13,966,727 downwards.
TTACCCATTCAATTAATATTAATGTTAATATTATTACCAATATTATTATTAGCATTATTATTATTATTGTTAGTGTTCACCATTTTTGTTATTTTATGTGCCTTTTTGTGATGATTTATCTAGATCAAGCATTAGCTAGGGAAATCTTAGTGTCCCGGGAAAGTTAATTAGTCACCCTTTCATAATTAAATCATAATTTGAAACAATTAAGGTGTGCAACAAACTCAAAAATTTGGGATAAGTGCATGCATGATCATGCACAATACACATCAACTAACTAAATTATACCATCTAAAATACTACCCCATACTAAAAATAATATTACACTACATAATATTATTATCATTAAAAATTAAATCAAAAATCCACACTAGAATCCAAATCTCGGCCGCCCTCGTCTCCACCACTCTACTCCCTTCTACACCACTACCTCTTCTACCCACTCTCCATATATGCAACACTTCACTTCACCTCACACACTCCATCTCTCTTCTCTCATTTTTGGATTCTCCAGCATAAAAACACACACAACCCTCTCCCTTCCGGCTAACACTCGAATATCAACCACAAACCGCCCTCGGTCAAGTCCAAGCATGCAAGAAAGTGGTATTTTGAGAGCCTTTAGTGCTCGGAACTTGCAAGCTCGTAGTTCTCCAGCATTTGTTAGAGATTTTCCAGCTTTGTTCAAAGGTTTCCAAGCCATTCTTGTCTATCTACACTCTCCAAACCGTGAACTACACCAAGTGTAAGCTTCATGTCACCTGATTTGGTCATTTCTTGTGTTTTCTTCATTTTTCACTCAAAGATCTTACCATTCTTGTATCTAACAGAAACTTGCTGCTACAACCTTGTACTTGAAGAGCTTTTCACATTCTTGAAGGTATAACACTTGTTATATAAGTCATTCTATAGGTGTAACTCGATTTACATCTAGAAAACCCCTTTTTTGGGTGTTATTACACCATCCAACTTGCACAACTTGTAATATTCCAAAGCTAAGCATGTAAGCTATTCTAAATCAGTTTCTAACCTTCTAATAAACTGTTTTTAAAGTTACAACAGGTTTGGGTAATGTTTGATCACAAGATATAACGTTTTACACATGTCTAATGGATGAAAATGGTGTAATCTTTAAGTTTCCATCTTGTTCATAGGTTGTTTGTTGAACCCGTGAGTTAGACATGATATTTCAGTAGGTTTTGGATGATTTTGGGTGTATGATGAGATATTAATTGCTGAAAATAATAAAGTCTTTGACTTATAAGCAATTATGACATATTCGAGGACCCGAAAAGTGGTAAAACAACTTAAAAATAAGAAAACATGGATTTTAACCATATTAAAAAGAATTCCAGGCTCTAAAAGGGTTAACAAAGTGTTTGGACTGGATTTGTTGATTAAATGGTCAAAGGACAATTTAAAAAGAAATTTTAACCGGGCAACGTTTTGAGGATAGTCCTAGAAATAATGATATAAAGATCAAAACCCATAGAAACCATATTATTTCAGTAAGATAAATTCCATAAGATTTTTAAAGATGATAAATTTGGTCAAACAAGTTTTTAAACGGTCGATTACGGTTAAAAACGCGTTTTAACGGGTTAAACTTAAAATCTAGACTTTCAGTTAAAAGGAGCTTGAAATACATTTTTAACAGATTATAAACTTATAAGAGTCATTAAAATAATATTTAATGGATCTAAGACTAAAAATATGGAAATCAACACTTAACCGATAAAAACCTTCGGTTTTACCGTAACCGGTAACGTAAGAGATAAAAATATAAAACCGGACCTAAATTCTGCAATCTTGGTATAAAACTTACTTAAAATCAGTTACTTAACTCCTGGAACCTAATATTTTGTCATAAAAGTCATTAAATGCATGAAATCAAACTTTGGGGTAGAAAGTGTAAATTTTGGAAACTTGGAGGACTAAACTATAAATTTAGCTAAACTTCAATAAACTGACACCTTCGACTAATGACCATTAAAAGACTCAAACTAACTCATATAGATTATTTAAAATGATAAATCACTTATTCTTTCCTAAGAAACCCTAACTTTCTACAAAAGAAAATTTATTATATAAAGACTTATCAAATCAAAAGCTACTAATACATCAACCTCATGACACACCTAGTGCATCTCCATAACCCTAGAATTAGTGGCTTAACACTAAAATCTTAATGGTAGGGTGCTAGACTTGAGACTCTTTCCCGGCACGAAGAACCCTTTTTGCTTGAATTTTAAGGTGAGTTTTAGTGTTCCCTTTTTACTACTGTTTTTGGGATGAAACATACTATACTTGAGTTGAAACCTTTTATGAGATATTGTATGATGCTTGAATGTTGGGGTAAATGTTAGAACCTGCTTATATTTATATCACGATCATTAATTCTTGTGTGAACTGCTTGTTTTATATGGGTAGATCTACTTGGGGAATCCCCCACACACAGTGCCTTCCGTGATGAACGGGAAGGGTACCACACTAAGATCCTGCGGGGTCGTTTGTGGCATGTAATAAGTTTTTATAAGATACTAGGTGAACGATCCGGGGGGTATGGCCCACTGTTTTGAGGCTCAGTTCTTCCTTCGGGATTAACCGGTAAAACATAACTTTTAAAGAGGCTAGCCGGGACTGAGTGCAGGGTTGATTGTGATCCCCCACAACAGTGAATCTTTGATTCTTTTAAATCAAATATGGATTCTATTGAATCCTTTTGTTTTTAAACTTTAAGCACTTGAACTCACCAACTTTTTAGTTGACACAATTTCTTTTTGAGCATGTTTCAGGTAATGCATGAAGGGACTCTAGCTATTGTTGAAGAACATGACCTAGCACCGTGACCATGGCATTGGCTTATCTGATTTTAAAAACAATTTGAACAATTTATAACTATTGTTGATGAATACATTTTGTCTTTATATTGGATGTATACATCATTTGGGGGCTAGATCTGTTTCTAACCCTGGTTTTCTTTAAATGTTAAATGCGATGTGATGTTCTCTCCTTTTGTGCTCTCTTGATGGTTTGTTTCTGCTGCCATATGTGTTGCAAGTCTGTGACGTCCCACCCTACCTGGGCCCGGGGTGTGACAGATTGGTATCAGAGCCAAAGGTTGTAGAGAAGTTAGGGATACCATAGTAAGACCCTAGGCTACAACCCTGATACCTTAGGACTGTCATTTTGGGAAAGTGTTGGGATGATCAGGTTGGGTAAATTGATGATTACACTTGATCAACGTAATCATGAAGTTACCGGACGCGTAAACTCCAGCATGGACCTCTAGGTAATGAGTGGACTTTTCTGTTTGAATCTTATGATTTCTGAAAATTCTTTTGAAGTGGTCTATAAGTTTTTCCTAAGTGTTAACTGCTCTACCTGTTGCTATTTGAAGAAGCTACTGATATCTAATACTACTACTTACTGATACCTATGGTTATTGATACTATTGGGATATCTGATACTATTGCAATCACTACCGTAAGTACTATTATTATTACAATCATGAGCTAGGAGAAACCAAATTACTCATGATATTTCTTGTAGGATAGCAGGACTATGGATGACAAGGGTAAGGCACCAGCATACCCCACTGACGGGACTGCACCATCTAGGAGCCTCAAGAAGGCGACACCACGAACGGAGTACGAGGAGTATATGAGGAGATGCGGACATCCGAGATGGATATCTGTCACACCCGACGACACCGAGCCGTTAGAAAACTCTTCCTCGACATCCCCTTCCAGGAGCTGGACTCGCTCCCATTCACCTCATGTAGCAGCTCCTACCCACTCACCTATCCCACCTATCGAGGATAGGGGTGCATGTGTGATCACCCGCCAACACAAGAGTGCAAGGCTAGGTCCCTCAGTCTCCTTTAGGATGCCACCTCCTCCTCCACCACCAGTTAGGATTCCGACACCTGTACCTATGTCATTTGACCCACTCCACCACCACCCACGTGATGATCATTGGATGCCACCAAGGCGTAGCATGTATGATAGCCCTAGTGTGTTAGCTGGTGACAGGTACTCCCAGTCTAGCCGCCGGGCAAGCAAAGTAGGTCCCTATGATGCTGCTCTGGATGAGATTCTAAACACCGTTTGTCGTCACGAGCTGACCCTCCAGCATGCTACTCGGACCTCTCAGTTTGCCCAGTTTCAAGCCATGATGGCTTCGCACGGGGTCCAGCGGTTGGAGCAAGAGTAGAGGAAGAACTCATGATGGCTAGGGTGGTTGAAGAAGAAGTGGATGTGAAGGCTTGGAGAGGATGTGCGATTATCTGTCTTGTAGATAGTTGAAGAAAACTATTTATATTACTATCTGATACTATTATTATTATTATTATGGGGGTGATGGTAACTTCTAACTTGTAAGAGTGTAACTCTGAGACAATTATGCTTGCTGATACTATTAACTCTATCTCTCTGTGAAACTATTTTAATTGATGCTTAAATCTTGCTGAGCTATTTATATTGATTTACAATGTGTCATGTTATGTGTTGGGAATTTTGACCTATGTCCATTATGGAGGAATTGTATTAAGCTAATTTAATGAAGCATTTTCTTGTTAGAGGTATTTAGTGGTGTGTATGATACACTCCCTCTTTCTAGGACGCGATAGTTTAGGGTTAATGATGCATGGGCTACTCGAAACCAATTATGAGATGCTAAACAAAAATTTCTCTGTGATTCTATCAGAATGCCGACTAGGAGAGGAACCCACATTGGAAGAAGAGGAACTACTAGAAGCCGCCGTGAAGGGGCTAGACAAACCAGAAACCAAACCCCTACTCCACCAGAAACCCCTCGTGGAGAGAATGCAAACCAGGGGAATGATGAAAGGATTGCCAACCTTGTTGCACAACAGATTGCGAACGCTATTCCTACCATTATAGCCCAGATCAATGTAGACCGGAGCAATCCCGGTGGTGATGATGTGTTCGGAAACAATGAGGGCAATAACGAGGAAGCTGAAGCACTAATGAATGGATGCTCCTACAGTACTTTCATGGCATGCAAGCCAAAAGACTTCTACGGCACTGAGGGTGCGATAGAGACGTACCGATGGATCGATGAAATGGAAGTTGTCTTGGACATCAGTGAGTGTAAAATGGACCACATGGTGAGGTTCGCATCCCAGTCACTCAATGGATCGGCTCTGGAATGGTGGAAGACAGTTATTCAACCCCAGGGAAGGAAAGCTACTAACCAAATGAGCTGGACCGAGTTTAGGGAATTGATAACCAGCAAATACTGCCCCATCAATCAACTGGAGAAGGTAGAGTCTGAATTCCTGATCCTGGAGATGAAGGGTCCTAATTACACAAAGTACATCAACCACTTCTTAGCCCTGTCTCGATTGGTGCCACACCTGGTGACACTAGAATCTAAGGGTGTAGCGTGTTTCATTTGGGGGCTACATCCTAGAGTCAGGGGAATGGTTCGATCCTCCCGGCCTATAACCTTACAAGCTACAGTTGACTTCACCAGTACTTTTATTGATGATTTGGCTAGGGCTGGATGGAGTGAGCAAACTAGGACTGAAGAGAAGAGGAAGTCGATGGGTGAGAAAAGAAAATGGTTCGATGTGAAGAGAGCAATTGGCAGTAGTAGCGGATCAAGCAAGAAGAGCTTTAAAGGTGTGAGGCGCGATGACCAAGGTGGGAGGATAAGGAAGCTATACTCGGGTATGAGCCCGTTCTGTAACAAGTGCAAACTGCATCATCAAGGGGATTGGAACCCGATGCCCTACTTCCGATTTTAACGACCAGGTCATTTAATCAAGGATTGTACGTACGCGCCGGGTAAACAATGTTATGAATGTGGAGATCCAGGGCACATGAGGAACAAGTGTCCTAAATGGGAAGAGATAAGGAGGCTAGACCCAACAAGCCTAAGGGACGAGCATTCATGATGGAGCCAGCCGATGCTTGCAAGGAACCTGATGTGGTCAATGGTACGTTCCTTATAAACAACCATATGCTACCGTTCAATTTGATACTAGAACAACGGCTAGTTTTGTCTCTAGTGCTTTTAGGCCTTTGATTGACTTGAGTGCGTGTATCTTGACTGATCCGTTTACCGTATAATTAGCCGATGGTAACATTATAGAAACTAGTGAAGTCATCAAGGACTGTTTAATGAATCTAGAAGGTAGTATATTTAAGATAAACCTGATGCCTATTAAGTTAGGAGGATTTGACGTGGTTGTTGGTATGGATTGGCTGGCTAAGCATAGAGTCGAGATCGTGTATGATGAAGTCCTGCTTAAAATACTATTGAGTGACGGGAAGTTGTAAGTGGTTCGTGGCGAAGGAAGTGACACGCTATGTCCTATGATATCTTGTCTGAAAGCTACCAAGAGCCTTAAGAAGGGATGCCCAGCTTTCATAGTCTATGTAAGAAGGCAAAAGAAGAGAACAAGATTAAGGATATTCCAGTGGTTTCTGAATATCCAGAAGTGTTTCATGAAGATCTACCGGGACTCCCTTCGAACCGACAAGTCGAGTTCCAAATAGATCTACTGCCTGGTCCTACACTTGTAGCGAAGGCACCATATCGACTCGCCCCTCCCCAGATGAAGGAACTAACGTGACAGATCCAGGAACTACTCGACAAGGGATTTATACGACTGAGTGGGTGCACCGGTATTATTTGTGAAGAAGAAGGATGGAACCCTACGTATGTGCACTGATTATAGGAAGCTGAACAAACTGACTATAAAGAATCGTTACCCTCTCCCAAGGATTGACGACCTATTCGATCAACTGCAAGGAGCTAGTTACTTTTCTAAAATAGATTTATGATCGGGATATCATCAGCTGAAGATAAGAGAAGAAGACATACCCAAAACAACCTACAGGACAAGATACGGACATTATGAGTATCTAGTCATGCCTTTTGGACTGACTAACGCACCAACAGCGTTTATGGATCTCATGAACCGTGCATGTCGCCCGTATCTTGACAAGTTCGTGATCGTGTTTATCGACGACATCCTGATCTACTCTAGTGGTGTAGAAGAACATGAGAAACACCTTAGACTGATTCCTGAGTTGCTCAAGAACGAGCAACTATATGCCAAGTTCTCCAAATGTGAATTTTGGATTCGAGAGATCCAATTTTTAAGGCATGCGGTAAATGAGAATGGGATTCAAGTTGACCCTTCAAAGATTGAGGAAATTAAAAATTGAAAAATTCCTGAGACTCCTACCGAGGTAAGGCAATTCCTTGGATTGGCCGGGTACTACAGAAGGTTTATCAAGGACTTCTCGCGCATTGTGCAACCGTTGACTGCTCTGTCTAAGAAGAATACGCCCTTTGTGTGGGAAGGAGAGCATAATGAAGCATTTGAAACACTCAAGGAGAAACTGTATAGTGCATGTATCCTCGCTCTCCCAGAAGGAATTGAAGATTTCGTGGTCTATTGTGACGCCTCGCGTCAAGGAATAGGATGCGTGCTAATGCAGCGCAACAAGGTAATTGCGTATGCATCAAGACTACTAAACGATCATGAGAAGAACTAAACAATGAATGATCAAGAATTGGGTGTCGTGGTGTTTGCACTCAAAATGTGGAAGCATTATCTCTATGGCACGAAGTGCATTATCTACACTGACCATAGAAGTTTGCAACACATTTTGGATCAGAAGATGCTAAACATGCGCCAGAGAAGATGGGTTGAGTTGCTGAATGATTATGAATGTGAAAAACGCTACCATTCGGGCAAGGCCAATGTAGTAGCGGATGCCTTGAGCTGGAAAGAAAGAGAAAAACCTCTACGCGTCCATGCCTTAAGGATGAGTGTATACACCGACCTTATCATGAGTCTAAAGAAAGCACAAGACGAAGCGCTGAAGGAAGATAAGCTAGCGGGGGAAATATTGACAGGGATGGAGAAGCGATTAGAGCTGAGCAGCGATGGTGTATATAAATATGAAGGGTGAACGTGGGTACCAAAGCACGGGGGAATTAGAGATGTAATCCTCGACGAAGCCCACAAATCTAGGTACTCGGTTTACCCCGGAAGTGACAAGATGTACCGTGATCTAAAGGCCCTTTTCTGGTGGCCTGGGATCAACAAATCCATCGCCGTTTATGTTAGCAAGTGTCTGACGTGCGCCATGGTGAAGGCTGAAAATCAAAAACCGTTAGGGACGTTGCAGCAGGCCAAAATTCAAGAGTGGAAGTGGGATAACGTCACAATGGATTTCGTCACAAAGCTACCCAGAACTTTTAGAGGTCATGACGCCATTTGGGTAGTAGTGGATAGGTTAACTAAATCAGCTCACTTCTTGCCGATTCGAGAAGACTACGACCTGACAAAACTAGCTCAATTGTATATTGATGAAATAGTGACCGGGCATGGTGTGCCTTTTTCAATCATCTCGCAGCGTGATAGCCGCTTCACTTCACACTTCTGTTGATCACTCCAACAAGCCTCGGGAACCTATCTAGATCTAAGCATTGCATACCACCCATAAACTGATGGACAGAGTGAAAGGATTATTCAAACCCTGGAAGATATGCTAAGAGCTTGCGCGATTGAATTTGGTGGGAACTGGACAATCCTCTTCCTTTGGTAGAGTTTTCCTATTACAATAGTTACCACGCAAGTATAAAGGAAGCTCCGTATAAGGCCCTATATGGTAAGGAAATGCCGATCACAATTGAGCTGGAATGAGATCGGTGACAGCCAAGTAATGGGACCCAACATCGTATTGGAAACACTGACAAGATATTTAAAATCGAGGAGCATTTGAGAGCAGCCAGGGACCGCCAAAAGAAATACGCTGACATAGGACGAAAACCTTTGGAGTTTCAAGTGGGTGATAGGATAATGCTAAAAGTGGCACAAGGTACCGTGAGGTTTGGAAAGAGAGGAAAGCTAAGCCTGAGATACATTGGACCGTTTGAGATAGTAACAAGAATTGGTCTCGTGGCATACAGATTAAAGCAACCTTAGGAGTTAAGCTACATACATGACACCTTCCATGTGTCAAACCTGAAAAAGTGCTTGGCAGACAAGACCTTGGAGATACCATTGAAGGAGGCTAGGATAACCGATAAGTTGAACTTCGTGGAAGAACTTATAGAGATCACTGACCGCCTGGTCATGAAAATCAAACGAAGTCGCATACCCAAGGTCAAGGTAAGATGGAATTCTAGGCGAGGACCTGAGTTCACCTGAAGCGAGAAGATGAAATGAGAAAGAGTTATCCGCACCTCTTCAAACCCACCCGTTCCGAATCTAATCGAAGCTAAAATTCCGGGACGAAATTTCCTAAACGGTGGGAGAATGTGACAACCGACCTCTAGGTCATAATTCTAACCTTATCAACCTTCATCATTACCCATTCAATTAATATTAATGTTAATATCATTAAAAATATTATTATTAGCATTATTATTATTGTTTTTAGTGTTTACCATTTTTGTTATTTTATGTGCCTTTTGTGATGATTTATCTATATCAAAGATTAGCTAGGGAAATCTTAGTGTTCCCGGAAAGTTAATTAGTCACCCTTGCATAATTTGTTATTTTATGTGCCTTTTTGGGATGATTTATCTAGATCAAGCATTAGCTAGGGAAATCTTAGTGTCCCCGGAAAGTTAATTAGTCACCCTTGCATAATTAAATCATAATTTGAAACAATTAAGGTGTGCAAGAAACTCAAAAATTTCGGATAAGTGCATGCATGATCATGCACAATACACATCAACTAACTAAATTATACCATATAACATACTACCCCATACTACCAATAATACTACATACATAATATTATTACCATTAAATAATTAAATAAAAAATCCCTACTAGAATCCAAATCTCGGCCGCCCCCCTCTCCACCACTCTCCTCCCTTCTACACCACCACCTCTTCTACCCACTCTCCATACATGCAACACTTCACTTCACCTCACACACTCCATCTCTCTTCTCTCATTTTCGGATTCTCTAGCAGAAAAACACACACAACCCTCTCCATTCCAGCTAACACTCGAAGATTAACCACAAACCGCCCCTCGATCAAGTCCAAGCAAGCAAGAAAGTGGTATTTTGAGAGCCTTTAGTGCTCGGATCTTGCAAGCTCGTAATTTTCCAGCTTTGTTCAAAGGTTTCCAGGCCATTCTTGTCTATGTACACTATCGAAACCGTGAACTACACCAAGTGTAAGCTTCATGTCACTCGATTTGGTCATTTCTTGTGTTTTCTTCATTTTTCACTCAAAGATCTTACCATTCTTGTCTCTAAAAGAAACTTGCTTCTACAACCTTGTTCTTTAAGAAATTTTCACGTTCTTGAAGGTATCACACTTGTTATATAAGTCATTCTATAGGTGTAACCCGATTTACACCTAGAAAACCCTCTTTTTTGGGTGTTTTCATCATCCAACTTGCACAACTTGTAATATTCCAAAGCTAAGCATGTAACCTGCTCTAAATCAATTTACTAACCTTCTAATAACCTGTTTCTAAATTTACAAAACGTTTTGGTAATGTTTAATCACAAGTTATAACGTTTTACACATGTGTAATGGATGAAAATGCTGTTATCTCTAAGTTTCTATCTTGTTCATAGGTTGTTTGTTGAACCCGTGAGTTAGACATGATATTTCAGTAGGTTTTGGATGATTTTAGGTTTATGATGAGATGTTAATGGCTGAAAATAATAAAGTCTTAGACTTATAAGCAATTTGGACATATTCGGGGACCCGAAAAGTGGTAAAACGATTTAAAAATAAGAAAACATAGATTTTAACCATATTAAAAAGAATTACATGCTCTAAAAGGGTTAACAAAGTGTTTGGACCGGATTTGTTGATTAAATGGTCAAAGGACAAGTTAAAAGGAAATTTTAACTAAAATCGGGTATTAACTGGGCAACGTTTTGCGGAAAATCCTAGAAATAATGATATAAAGATCAAAACCCATAAAAAACATATTATTTCAGTAACATAAGTGCCATAAGATTTTTAAAGATGATAAAATTGGTCAAACAAGTTTTTAAACGGTCAATTACGGTTAAAAATGCATTTTAACGGGTTAAACTTAAAATCTAGACTTTCAACTAAAAGGAGCTTGAAATACATTTTTAACAGATTAAAAACTTATAAAAGTCCTTACAATAATATTTAATGGATCTAAGACTAAAAATATGAAAATCAACAATTAACCGATAAAAACTTTCGGTTTTATCGTAACCTGTAACGTAAGACATAAAAATATAAAAACCAGACCTAAAATTTGAAATCTTGGTATAAACTTGCTTAAAATCAGTTATTTAACTCCTAGAACCTAATATCTGGCTATAAAAGTCATTAAATGTAAGAAATCAAACTTTGGGGTAGAAAGTTTAAATTTTGGAAACTTGGAGGACTAAACTGTAAATTTGGCTAAATTTCAATAAACCGACCCCTTGGACTAATAACCATTTAGAAGACTCAAACTAACTTACATTGATGATTCAACATGGTAAATCATGTATTCTTTCCTAAGAAACCCTAACTTTCTATAAAAGGAAACTTTTTATATAAAGACTTAGCAAATCAAAAGCTAGTAAGACATCAACCTCATGACACACCTAGTGCATCTCCATAACCCTAGAATTAGTGGCTTAACACTTGAATCTTGATGTTAGGGTGCTAGACTTGGGACTCTTTCCCGGCACGAAGAACCCTTTTTGCTTGAATTTTAAGCTGAGTTCTAGTGTTCCCTTTTTACTATTGTTTTTTGGATGAAACATGCTTAACTTGAGTTGAAACCTCTTATGAGCTAATGTATGATGCATGAATGTTAGGGTAAATGCTAGAACCTACTTATATTTGCATCACGATCATTATTTGTTGTATGAACCGCTTGTTTTATATGGGTAGATCTACTTGGGGAATCCCCCACACACAGTGCCTTCCGTGATGAACGGGAAGGGTACCACACTGAGATCCTACAGGGTCGTTTGTGGCATGTGACAAGTTTTTATAAGATACTAGGTGAACCATCCGGCAGGTATGGTCCACTGTTTTGAGGCTCAGTTCTTCCTTCGAGATTAACCGGTAAAACATAACTTTTGAAGAGGCTAGCCGGGACTGAGTGCAGGGTTGATTGTGATCCCCCCACAACAGTGAATCTTTGATTCTTTTAAATAAAATGTGGATTCTATTGAATCCTTTTGTTTTTAAACATTAAGCACTTGAATTCACCAACTTTTTAGTTGACACAATTTTTATTTTTAGCATGTTTCAGGTAATCCATGAAGGGACTCTAGCTATTGTTGAAGACCTTGACCTAGCACCGTGACCATGGCATTGGCTTATCTGATAAACAATTTGAACAATTTATAACTATTGTTGATGAATACACTTTGTCTTTATGTTGGATGTACAATTCATTTGGGTGCTAGATCTGTTTCTAAATGTTAAATGCAATGTGATGTTCTCTCCTTTTGTGCTCTCATGATGGTTTGTTTCCGCTGCCATATGTGTTGCTAGTCTGTGACGTCCCACACTACTTGGGCCCGGGGTGTGACATTATACTGCATCCTACAGCCGGCCATGCTTAGAAAGCCAGCTGGAAACATTTGATCTAGACAACAACAAAATTAAATGTAGAGTCAAAAGACAGATTGGCTTTTGACTAGTGACTATGACATGCCAAAGCACGCATCGTAATATATTACAATAAGGATGAAAGTACATAAAGTAAAAAGCAACAGACTCAAGACCTCAATGTAAAGTTACCAAAAGCATGGACCCTTTCACCAACTTATGAATGTTGGTGAGTCAACAAAGTTACAGCAAAAAGTGGTCCAGTTTTATGGAAAAGTACATCAGATAAAGCATGTTTCAAAAGTCTTCGGAAGAAATCACTCTTCACTTCTTGGCTTCAGAAGACTTTGTCTTTGAAGCTTCGGAAGACTTGAATTTTGGCTTCAGAAGATCTTGGCCTTGGCTTCGGAAGATTTTACACTTAGAATATATGCAGGGTGTAAAACTTCCGAAGCATTTCTACTTTGCACTTAAGTGCATGCATGCAGGAGAGACGTTGTATGTTTTTAGGTGCATCAGCTTTACATGAAACCTTACAAACTCACCCTAGGATGATGCTACCAAAAACATTTGAAGTCCTTAGATGTTGATAGTCATCTCATGATGATGACCATACCCTTCTTCATAAGATGATCATGATCACTCAGACTTTCAAAATTTCTTCTCATATCAAAGAGATCATGCAGATGTAGGTTGAACATGTCCTGCCATGTGTAGACATCTTCACCACCTTGATCTCTGATTTCATGCCATCTTTCTGGACTAGTAGTGAATGTACATGATAAGATGGGTCTTCCTGATGCAAGAGGAGCTACTTGAATTGGAGTTGATTGAGTTGCCTCTTCATGCACTCTCTCAGGATGATCTGATTCATCTTGAGACTTGGAGGTGGATGACTCTAACTTCTTCCATTCCTTTGACTTGGGTCTAGAGGCCCTCCTTTTCCTCCTCTCTGAAATTTCAACTGAGAAGACTGGCCTTCAGCACCTGGTTGGTCAGTCTTGTCTTTCCAAGTTAGTTCTACCTCCCTCACAGAGTTTGACCCTGCAGTGGATCAGAAGATAAAGCTTGCTGAGGTTCAGCAGGAGGTCCAGGTTATGTTGTCTCAAATTGTTCAACCTTAACCTCCACTTCAGGAGGGGCTTGACTTGGTGGGGAGTGTAAGTCAATGAGCTCTCCTTTCTTGATCTTCTGCTTGATCACCCTTATGTGCTCATCCATGGTGGATAGAGACATAGGGCCAAGTCTCCTTCCGGAGAATCCCTACAGCTTCAAGAAGCTCATCATCCTCATCCTATTAGCAGATGTTTTTGACTCTTTTGGATGATGGCTCTTGACTTGGCTGCTTCTTCCTCATCTTTCTCTTTGTTGCCTTTTGTTCTTTGAGTACTTGAAGCTCAAGTTGTTTGAGATACTCAAACTCAATATACTCAGAGGGCATGGGAAGAAGTGAAGCTGCCTGGTAAAGTCTTGGGGCACTCAGGTAGCTAATCATGTTTTGCCTATCAGCTTCTTTATCTACCTAAGGTTATGGAGTTGCCATAGTCTCTTGCACAGGGCTTTCTTGAACTGGAGAGAGGGTAGGAGCAAGTTTGTATAGTCTTTTCTGTCTTCTTTCTTCTTTGATTTTGGAGGAGCAACCTTGCATCCTCTGCTTCCTTCCTCTCTTTAGACATTTCCATGTCTGCCAGTTCATTTTGTTCTTCTAAGGGGAGAGAAATAATTTCATCTATGTCATTAGTTCATTGTCTGCAGATTTCCTGCCTGCCCTTAACTCATCATCTTGAGTGTTTTGTCTAGGAGTAGCCCTGATTGCAGCTTCCATGAAGCCTGAAGACCCAGTAGAACTTTCTCCCCTTAGCTTCCTCTTCCTCTCTCTCTCTCTCCTCCTCCTACGCAATCTCCTCAGGAGTCATTATCCTTTTCCCTTTGTCACCCACAGACTTTTGTGACACAGGGTCGAGAGAGCTTTGGCCTTCATTGCTTGGAGTAACATCCAGACTCTGGCCAGAGAGGTTTTGATACACCTTCACCAACAGGTATTTCACTGAGGGGATGGATGGTTGAAGTTGTTGGTTGTGAGACTGAGCTCACAGGTTCTGTCACTGGGCCTTCAGTCAAGGTTTTCCCTTTGAAGCTAGTCCACCTCAACATCCAGTTGGCCAAGACATTGTCTGCTTGCATTTGTCTTTTTGCTTTAAAAACTTTAGCAATCCAGTCTTGAATCATTTGAGTCATCCTGTCAGCTTGCCTAGATTGGCTTGGATTGGCAAGTGGCATGTTGACCAGGTCAAGACCTTCATAGTTGTTCAAGGTCTAAAAATTAAAGACTTTTTATTGTCCTTGAACTCTTTGAAGTATGAAGGCTCTTTTATCAGCATCATACCTCCACCCAACAATATAATTAGAAGCTCCTTGGGGTGGAGTTGACATAGCTCTTGGAAATCCCTCCTCGAAGAGACTCTTAATGAGTGAGTCCAGTGAGTCCATATCAATGTGAACTTGAGAATGTTGCTGAGCATGGACAACTACAAGTGAGGATGGTGAGTCCTCAATGTCCATACTCTGTGAAGAACTCCCAGGTTTCGTGATTTCTATGATTTTCTCTCCCTTTTTGGTAGCATCACCCACTTGCACAGGTGAGCTAGAAGTTAGGTCAATTACATCCACAGGTTCTTGTGTTCTTGTATGAGTTACTCTTAAAGGTCTCACAGCTAGTTTTTCCTCAAGATAAGATATCTTTAGTTGTTGATCATTGACCCTGTTTTGTAAGGTAGTCACCTGAAGAATCATTAGGGGATGAGAGAATTGGATCATGTTTGTGACAAATTTGCAACTTGGTCTCATGTTCTCCTCATCTTCATCGGAAGAATCATTAGGGGATGAGAGAATTGGATCAAAGTCTTCTCTCTTACCATCAGCATAGTGTTCTTGGCTACTAGATTTCCCTTGCTCATTGACAACTTCAATTGAAGTATCAATGGGCTGAGTTGCCATGGTTGAGGTCTTAAAGATATAATCACTTTCAAAAGTGAAAGCCTCTTCCATATGGACCTCCTGAACAGGTTCAGGGGGATCCTCCTCAGTGATGGGCGAATGATTTAGGCTAGACATAAAAGAGGCAAGAGCACTCATCTCTCTTTGAGTAGGGGAGGAGTAGAGAAACTCATGGTACTCACTAAATCCCATGTCTTCATCATCATAGAATTCTAGGTTGGGAATGGGTTGGTTTAGATCTAGAGGCTGGGGATGGTAACTTCCCCCTAAACGTTGTTCACTAGAGTGTTGAGACTCATAGTGAAGGCTTAAGGCTGATGGGCTAATGAGCTCATCAAGCTGAGTATGAGGAGCCTCAGCACTAATTCTTGATGAGACAGGAGTGGTTTGCTCCTCAAGAGAAGTGGGATCTCTAGTGTCCACTTCTTCCTGTGTGGGTGATGATATGGGGGTCTGCACAAGCTCAATAGCTTGAGCAGGGGTTCGTTTGGATTTTCTTTGGTTGGTGAGGATGATTTGTGGCTATTTTAGGTCGTTGAGAGATAGAAGGTGTGGGTTCAACACTAGCTTGTGTTTCTAGGTTGTCACCTTGAGCAATGAGCTCTAACATTTTTGGGATAATGGCTGTTTCTACCCCAGAGAAGCCTACAGTTGGCTTCCTCATGGTCTTAAAGATGTTAGGCTTCATCAGTCCCAATTTAAGAATATTACCTGTCCCTTCAACTGTGAGAACAGTTCATAATTAAGAATGTGTTGAACATATCTAGAGAACATATAATACTCTAAGGAGTTCAAATTTGCAAGTAAATTTGTATAAACAAATTGAGAGTACCTGAATTTGACCCCCTGGACCATTCCATGGACTATGAAGGAGAGATCTTCAGGAATCTGGTCCCACCCCCCATGCTTGTTGGATAAGTTGTGGATGACCACTGAAGTAGGTACTTCCACTGGGATGAGACCTTTCCTTTCCTAAAGGTCTTTACAGAGAAATCTCCCTTATATCCCATCTTCTCAGAGGAATGATTTACATCTTCCTTTGGAAAGACAACTCACCTTCTTCATCATCCAGCTGAAGATGAGTGTTGATGATGGCTAGAGTGATGAAGATTGTCCTCCCTTGCACTGTGGCATACAGTGCCTTCTCCACATCTATGAAGACCTCTTGGCATGTCTTCCAGAATTCTAACAACTGATCCTCATAGAGAGGAGGATCAATGGTAAGAGAGGTGAGATAGTTTGACAAAGAAAGAAAACAACAGATCTTTGAGAAATTTGGATCTTTCTTAGAGTCCAACAAAGCAACCTGATTATGTTGCCTGTGGAGTTGCATGGAAAAATCTGGGTTGTTTCTGCGGTTGAGGTTGGCCATTTAGAAAGCTTAACGGTGAAGGAAGATAAGAACAAAGGCGGTTTGTGGGTGAATTTAGGTTTTTGGGAATTGTTTAGATGAAGAAGAGAGTGAAAGAGGGGCGAACCGTTGGGTATATATATGAAATGGATCTGAGACAAAGTTAATGAAAGAGGATAAACTTTGAAATCCGGATGTCGCTCCCACCTCTGAAAAAGTGCCCAAATAGGTAGTTTTCTTGGAAGTCAAAAATCTTCCAAAGGTAATTTTGCTTCGGAAGTTTTGATGAAAAGCTTCCGACACCATAATGACTTCGGAAGATATTCCAAAGAGTTTAGAAAAATTTTGGTTCAGAATAAAATTTTACTCATAGAATTTTATTCTTAGAAGAATAAAACTTCCGAGATTATATTTGCTTTCGAAAGAAAATTGTTCTTCAAAAACATACAAGTACTCAGGTAAAATTTTAAGGTTCTGAAGAAAATTTTAAAATTTCTTCCGAAGGTAAATCTACTGAAATAGTTATTTGTTTTCTAAGGCATAAGTTTCTTCTGAAGGTAAATACATATCTTCCGAAGGATAGAAATATCAAAAATTTTTTAAAAAATCTAAGGAATGTCTTTTAAAAAGATTTTTCTTCCAGAGAAAACAAGGGCTTATGAAGGTGATAAAATAGACAACCTAGGACACACAGATTTTAGAAATTAATATGATTAAGTGTAAGGATTCCTTAAGTCTGATGCAACCCAAAACATCCAAAGTGTCTCTGCAACATGCACTAAGTACTGAAGTGAAGAATGCTTCGGAAGTTTTACACAATGCATTAGAAAATACTCTAAGTGTAAAATCTTCCGAAGCCAAGACCAATATCTTCCGAAGCCAAACATGAAGTCTTCCGAAGCATCAGAGACAAAGTCTTCCGAAGCTTCAACCTATGAAGACAGATTTCTTCCGAAGACTTTTAGTACACATGCTTTATCTGATGTACTGTTCCATAAAGCACCTTTTCAGCTGCATCTCTGTAAAGTCACCAACTTACATGAGTTGGTGAAAAGGTCCATGCTTTTGTTAACTGTACATTGAGGTCTTGTGTCTGTAACTTTCCACTTTATGTACTTTATCCTTTTTGTAATGTATAATGATGTGAGCTATGGCATGTCATAGTCACAAGGTCAAAAGGCAGATATGCCTTTTGATCCTACAATTGATTTTGTTAGTGTCTAGTCAATTGTATCCAGCTGGCTTTCAAAGTATAGCCGGCTGTAGGTTGTAGTATAAGTATTTCAAGTTCTTGTATCTTTCTTTATGCTTTGTAACACTTGTAAAAGAACTTGAGAAAGCGATATACTGCCTCCTTGAAACCCATACTCTCTTGTTCTGTCTCTTTACTTTACTTGTGTTCTTAGTATCACCTTGGTTAATCCAGTTCACTGTTTGATTAAAGTTTAGTTGCTCTCCTCATTGTGTTGTTGTGTTGTAATTGTGTTAAAGCCCTTAAACAGTCCTGCAATTGGTATCAGAGCTTTTCAGGCTCTTGATATAAGATCTAACCATCTTAAGATCCCTCGCACACACAAAAACTAAACCTTTCAAATGGCTTCCATCTCAAAGACTGATATGGAGACTGGAACCATGAACAAATCCCCACTGATCACTCTTGATGATTTTGACACCTGGTGCATGAGGATGGAAGGCTTCATCAGGTCTCTTGATTCAAGAATGTGGGAATCTGTTGAGAATGGACCTTTCATACCCAACACCCCCTCTGCTACTGGTCCTGGCATGACTCCAAAAGATGTGGCCAACTACTCAGATGAAGATAGAAAAAGAGTAGAGATTTATAGGAAGGCCATGACTGCTCTTCAAACTGCTCTCCCAAACTCTGTATACAGAGGTTATAAGAAGTGCAAAACAGCCAAACAGCTGTGGGATGCACTGAAGCTGATGTATGAAGGCTCCTCTGAAGCCAAGGAGAACAAGAAGGATCTTCTGAAGCAGCAGTTTGAAAACTTCACCTTCAAAGCAGGTGAAACCATGACTCAACAATACTTCAGGTATGTTGAGATAGTGGATAACCTAGTGGATGGAGGAGTTCCTCTTGAGAACAGGGACATTGTAAGGAAGTTCATGTCCTCACTTCCTAGGCAATGGACACACTACTGTGTGGTGATCAAGAGGACTGAGAACATTAAAACTCTTACTCTGACAGAGTTGTATGGGATTCTCAGTGGATACCAGATGGAGATGAACATTCAAGGTTCATCTGGCAACTCCAACAATCAAATGGGTTCAGCCCTTCATGTGGTTGAAAAGGACAGCATAGAACCCCAACATCATCTCATATGCTACCCTGACAACTCACAAAAGGGCCCTTTCATCACCTTCCCGGAGACACTAAGGGAGAACTTTACTCAAGGAAGCCCATTCCAAGAGACAAGTTTTTCTCAAGCCTTTATGTCTACTGATGAAAGCTGTGGGAATTATCTCTTCACTCTTGAAGACCTGGACTGTATCCATCCAGATGACCTGGAATACATGGAGATAGTTCAGCAGATGGCTCTCCTCACTCACAGAGCCAAGAAGTTCTACAAGAGAACAGGAAGAAGATTTCCAAGCAAATGCTACCAGTGGAAAGTTTGGGCTGGATAAAAGCAAAGTTAAGTGTTACAACTGTA
Organism: Flaveria ramosissima; assembly: GCA_025215565.1. NCBI lineage: Eukaryota > Viridiplantae > Streptophyta > Magnoliopsida > Asterales > Asteraceae > Flaveria > Flaveria ramosissima. The sequence goes on along the minus strand of CM046044.1, from coordinate 13,947,149 downwards.
ATCTTATGGCCCACTTTGCTAGGGAGTGTAAGGCACCTAAAACAAATAGGGGCCAAACACAACCTAGACCAAACTACACTGACAAAGCCCCTCAGATTGAGAAGCCAAAGCAACATGCTGCTGTTGCTGTTGAAGAGGGAGGCTTTGACTGGAGCTTTCAGGTGGAAGATGCTTCTCCAAACCAAGCACTAATGGCAGACCATGATGAAGCCAAGGTATTGGAACATCTTTGTACTTCTGAATGCATTGCTAAAGTAAATAGATACAGGTCCTACAACTTAGAGATGAGATCTGATCTTGAGTCATTAAACATATTGAAATCTGATTTTAGAAAGTCTGAAAATGATTACAAGTTAAAGATAGAGGACTTGGAGAAAACCATTTCAGTACTAAAACATGAACATACAGATTTTAGAACTCAAATTCAAGATCTCATAACTAAGTTGACTGTGTGCCAGGCTGAGCTTGTGATCAGCAAAGCCAAGGCAGAGAAAAGTGTTTTTGAAGAAGAGACCTTCAAGAACATGATATCCTCATCCCTGCACAACAAAGTGTGCTATCAAAATAGACAGGGACTGGGATCAAATGAGATAGCTCCTCCACACACAATCTTGTCTGTAAGATCTCCTAGGTGTGGAACTTGTGAAGATGAGCTTCCTCTCATAGATCATATAAGTGAGGATAATGAAGAAGTGATAGTGAAGAATTCCTATGAGAAGAGTGAAGAAGAGGATTCTTCCAAGGGCCACTATCCTTCCGAGGAGAAGAAATCTACTGTGATGACCAAGTCCAAGAGAAAGAACTTGATCAGGAAGAGCAAGAGGAAAGCAAAGAAGGCTCAAGAAATCAAGGCTACTTTTGATGCTAAGCAGAAACAAGTTTTTATCTCTACAGGTTTCAAAGTAGTAAAGACTGAAGACATCAACCAAGACTCCTCAGCTAAGAGTCCTGGTTTTTGTTCAAATCATCTCAGTGCAAAGAAGAAGACTGAGCTGCTGTGTATCACTGCTGCACAGCCTGGACCATCAAACTCCAAGAATAGTTCACAGCCCAAAAGAACTATCTCAGCATCTACCAAGATGAAGTTGGAGAAGGGATGTGACCAAAGCCAGTCTTGCTCTCAAAAGGAGACTTGTTTGAAGAAGAAAATGTTATGTGTCATGTGTGAAAGTACTTCTCACATTGCTAAGGATTGCCCATACAATCCTAAAAGTACTATCCACATGACCAATACAAAGACTTCAAAGAGTCTCAAGAAGTCTCAAGCTTCAGAAGGAAAGTCTGTTTCCTTCGGAAGCTCCAAATCAAAGAAGAAGGTAAATGGAAAATTACCTTCGGAAGTAAAATTGGTCTCGGAAGAAAGGAGTTCTTCCGAAGCACTGAAGTCTGCTGCACTGACTGTAAAATCTTCCGAAGGTTCAGTCATAAAAACTTGTGAAGTCCCAAAAGCTTCTAAGGTTTTGAAGGTCAAGTCCAAGACTCCAAAGGTGGTGTGGAAGTCTAAGAAAGACCAAATGACTGAAGTTTCTCCATCAACAACAGCTGAAGATCCCCATAGTACAACCATAGGATCTATTACTGTTGCATTACCTTCTATTACACTTAGTGAGCCCAAGACAAGTAAGGCTTGGGTTTCCAAATGTAACTAATCATTCTCTTTGTGCAGGAACAGCTCAAGACAAACAGGAATGTCTGGATAATTGACAGTGGCTGTTCCAGGCACATGACAGGCAATAGGTCTCTACTCCATAATTTTGAGAGAATTGATGGAGGACCAGTTGCTTTTGGAGGAGATGAAGGTGGTTACATTTCTGGAAGGGGCAAGGTCACAAATGGTAAACTCAGCATTGAGAAGGTAAACTTTGTTAAGGAGCTTGGGTACAATCTTCTGAGTGTATCCCAATTTTGTGATAAGAGTCATAACATGCTCTTTAATGAGCATGAGTGCATTGTTCTCAAACCTGGAGTGGTCATTCCTCATGAGCATATCCTGCTCAGAGCCCCCAGGAAAGGGAACATGTACAAGATGGATTTGCAAGAAACATCTCCCTCTGGAGAAGTTTCATGCTTTCTATCTAAAGCTAATAGTGATGAGTCTTTCCTATGGATAAAAGAATGTGCCATGTAAACTTTAAGAACATGAATAAATTAAATAAACATGATCTGGTAACTGGAATGCCAAAGAAAGAGTTTACAAGTGATGATCATTATGTTGCACGCCTAAAAGGGAAGCAACACAAGGTATCTCACAAGCCTAAGGAAAAGAACTCCATCACTACTCCACTACACTTGTTACATATGGATCTCTTTGGCCCCACCAGTGTAATGAGTCTAGGAAGGACCTCTTACTGTTTAGTGATCACAGATGATTTTACAAGATTCACTTGGGTTTTCTTTCTTAGAACTAAGGATGAAACCCCTGAGATTCTGAAGAATTTCATCTTAAAAGTTGAGAATCAATGTGATCACAAGGTCAAAACCATAAGATGTGATCAAGGAACTGAATTCAAGAACCAAATCCTTGATACATTTTGTGATGAAAAAGGTATTACAAGACAATATAGTGCTCCCAGGACTCCTCAGCAAAACGGAGTTGCTGAGAGGAGAAACAGGACACTTATTGAAGCTGCAAGAACTATGTTGTCTGACTCTAAACTGCCTATCACCTTCTGGGCAGAGGCAGTTAATACTGCTTGCTATGTGCAAAACAGAGTTTTAGTAGTTAAGACACATGGTAAGACTCCTTATGAACTTTGGCACAAGAGGAAACCTTTCATTGGTTTTCTCAGGTCATTTGGATGTCCCTGCACCATCTTGAATACCAAAGATCAAATTGCCAAGTTTGCTGAGAAATCAGATGATGGACACTTCATTGGATACTCTTCCCAAGCTAAGGCTTATAGAGTATACAATCTCAGAACTAGAATTGTTGAGGAGTCAGCCAATGTGACTTTCAATGAACACACACCCTGTGTGGCTGGTTCTGGTCCTGATTGGCTGTTTGATCTTGATTTAGTTACCAATTGTTTTAACAAATCTTGTGAGCATGTTTCAGGATCTGCAGAAAATTTAAATACAGGTGATCCTGATCCAAGATTTGAGCTAGGAAGACCCTCAACTCATACATCTTCAGCTCCAGTTGGAACTACTTCAGCAAATGAGGTTTCTATCAGCACAACAATGACAAATTCAGCTGATACATCTGGTATGCCTTCAAATTCCAGCTCAGAGGCTTCTCAACCAGATAAAGACACCTCAATTGTAGAAGACAACAATGGTGATGGTGATAGTGATCAGGAATTTTTTGATGCTAATAACCATACCATAGATGACAACATCAATGATGTCACACACTCATTGGATCAAGTTAATCTTGATAAGTGTGATAATGTGGAGGGTGAATCTTCCAGGCCAGATCTAAATTTCTCAAATTTGGATCTTTCTCAGCAACTTGCTGTGATCCCTCAGCTAAGGATCCACAAGTCTCACCCCACCACAAACATCATTGGAGATGTTGTCACAGGGGTAAGAACAAGAGGACAAACCCATGAAGCAAATGTTTGTCTTCACTCTTGTTTCTTATCTCAGATAGAGCCAAAGAAAGTTGATGAAGCTCTAAAGGATGGAAGTTGGGTTGAAGCTATGCAACAAGAGCTGCTTCAATTCAAAAGGCAGAAAGTTTGGAACCTTTGTCCTCTTCCTCATGGGAAGACTACCATTGGAACCAAAGGGTTTTTAGGAATAAGAAGGATGATAGAGGAATCATCATCAAGAACAAGGCAAGACTAGTTGTTCAAGGATACACACAAGAAGAAGGGATTGACTACACTGATGTCTTTGCTCCTGTAGCAAGACTAGAAGCTGTTAGATATTCCTGGCATTTGCTGCATCCAAGAACTTCAAGGTCTTTCAACTTGATGTAAAGTGTGCTTTCTTATATGGAGTGATTGATGAAGAGGTTTATGTCAAACAGCCACCTGGTTTTGTAGACCCTGATCATCCTGATTATGTCTGCAAGCTTGACAAAGCTCTTTATGGGCTGCATCAGGCACCCAGGAAGTGGTATGAGACACTATCTGAGTATCTTTGTAAACATGGATACAGGAGAGGTACTATAGATGGAACTCTCTTCATCAAAGGACAGGGAAATGACTTATTGCTGGTTCAAGTATATGTAGATGACATCATCTTTGGTTCAACTAATCCAAAGCTCTGCAAAGACTTTGAGAAGCTGATGAAAGACAGATTTGAAATGAGTTCAATGGGAGAACTCAATTTCTTTTGGGAATTCAAGTGAAGCAGGTTGAAGATGGCATCTTCATAAGTCAGTCAAAGTATGTTCAAGACATACTCAAGAGGTTCAACATGACTGATTGTAAGATTGCTAAGACACCCATAGCCAGAAACCACTCCCTTGGTCCTGATCTTGAGGGGGAGTGTGTAGATGAACACTTATACAGGGCTATGATTGGGTCTCTTATGTATCTTACAGCTAGCAGGCCTGATATCATGTTTGCTACATGTATTTGTGCAAGATATCAAGCCAACCCTAAGATGTCTCACTTAATCACTGTGAAAAGGATTTTAAGATACCTCAAAGGTGCTTCAACACTTGGTCTATGGTATCCAAAGAATCCTAATTTCAATCTGTATGCCTATACAGATAGTGATTATGGTGGTTGCAACATGACTGCAAAGTCTACATCTGGGGGATGTCAATTCCTTGGTGGAAGGGTTGTCTCATGGCAATGCAAGAAACAATCCTGTGTGTCTGCATCAACTGCTGAGGCTGAATACATTGCTGCTGCAAGCTGCTGTGCTCAAGTGCTTTGGATTCAAAATCAGATGCTGGACTATGGATTTAACTTCAAAGAGACTCCTATCCACATAGACAACAATAGTGCTATCTCTATCACTGAGAACCCTGTGCAGCACTCAAGGACCAAACACATCAACATCAGGTATCATTTAATAAGAGATAACTATGAAAAGGGATTAATTAAACTAGTCAAAGTTCATACAGATGAACAATATGCTGATCTGTTCACAAAAGCTTTTGATGAACAGAGATTTAAGTATCTGATATCAGCTATTGGGATGATTAACTTTGAGTAGACTTTTTCTTAAAACTAATTCTAATTATTTCTTCTTAAAATATGTGTGTCCTAAGTTGTCTAGTTCATCACTTTCATAAGCTCATGTTTTCTTTGGATGTAAAATTCTTTTTGAAGACTTTCCTTAGATTTTGAAAATTTTCTGATACTTCGGAAGATAAAGTTTTTCTTCGGAAGAAAAACATGTCTTCAAAATAAATAACTGTCTAAGAGATTTTACCTTCGGAAGAAGTCAAAATTCATCTTCCGAAGCTTAAAATTCTTTCTCAGACACTTATTCATTTTTAAGGACTTTTTCCTTCCGAAGCAAAATTAACTTCGGAAGCTTTGTTTATTCTTATACAAAGCATCCAAGGGTTTATTTCTCTTCCGAAGCATAAATTTTCAAGACTCTCAGGAAATCTTCCGAAGCCATTTAAGCTTCGGAAGCTTTTTCAATTAAAATTCCGAAGACAAATTACCTTCGGAAGCTTTTCGAATTCCAAGAAAACTACTTTTTGAGCAAAAGTAAACTACCTTTTCAGAGGTGGGACCGACTTCCGGATTTCAAAGTTTATCCTCTTTCATTAACTTTGGTTCAAATCCCTTTTCATATAAATACCCAACGGTTCCCCCTCTTTCCCACTATCTTCCTCAATTTCACTATTTCTCTAACCTAATTCTCTAAACCGCCTTTGCTTTCTACCTTTCTTCACCTTAAGCTTCTGAAATGGCCAACCTAAACCGCAGAAACAACCCAGATTTCTCCATGCAACTTCACAGGCAACATAATCAAGTTGCTCTGTTAAGCTCTGAGAAAGATGCAAGTTTCTCAGAGATTTGCCAATTCTTAACTCTATCCAACTATTTCACCTCCCTGACCATTGATCCTACTCTATATGAGGATCACTTGCTTGAATTCTGGAAGACCTGCCAAGAGGTCATTATGGATGGGGAGAAGGCACTGTCTGCCACAGTGCAAGGGAGGACAATCTTCATCACTCCGGCCATCATTAACCAACATTTGCAGCTGGATGATGAAGAAGGTGAGTTGTCCTTCCCAAAGGAAGCTGTTAATCATTCCTTTGAGCAGATGGGCTATGAGGGAGATTTCTCTGTAAAGACCTTCAGGAAAGGGAAGGTCTCATCCCAGTGGAAATACCTGCTCCATGTGGTTATCCACAGCTTATCAAACAAGCATGGTGGATGGGACCAGATTCCTGAGGATCTCTCCTTTATAGTTCATGGAATGGTTCAGGGGGTCAAGTTCAGGTATTCACAATTTGTTTATACTAATTTACTTGCAAACTTAGACTCCTTAGAGTATTACATGTTTCCTAGATATGTTCAACACATTCTCAACTGTGAACTGGGCTCACAGTTGAGGGAAACAAGTAATATTCTTAAATTGGGACAGATGAAGCCCGACATCTTTAAAATAATGAAGAAGCCAACTGTAGGCTTCTCAGGGGTAGAAACAGCCCTAGTCCCCAAAATGTTAGAGCTCATTGCTCAAGGTGACAACCTAGCAACACAAGCTAGTGTTGAACCCACACCTCTTTTATCCTTACCTCTAAAAAGACCAGAAATCACCCTCACCTACCAAAGAAAATCCAAACGAACCCCTGCTCAGGCTATTGAGTCTGTGCAGGCCCCCATATACTCAACCTTACAGGAGGAAGTGGACACTAGAGCTCCCACTTCTCCTGAGGAGCAAACCACTCCCATTTCTTCACCTATCAGGGCTGAGGTTCCTCATGCTCACCCTGATGAGCTCACTAGCCCAACAGCCTTAAGCCTTCACTCTGAGTCTCAACACTCAAGTGAACAACCTTCAGGGGACAGCTACCATCCCCAGCCTTTAGATCTCAACCAACCAATTCCCAACCTATCCTTCTATACTGATGAAGACTTAGATTCAGTGAGTACCATGAGTCTCTCTTCTCCTCCCCTACTCAAAGAGAGATGAGTACCTCTGACTCTCCTCAGTCTATCCCACATCAGTCACCTATTACTGAGGTGGACACTTCTGAACATGTTCAGGATGTCCATATGGAAGAGGCTCTCACTTTTGAAAGTGATTACATCATTAAGACCTCAACCATGGCAACTCAGCCCACTGGCATCTCAACTGAGGTTGCCAGTGAGCAGAGGAAAACCAGCAGCCAAGAACCTCAAGCTGGTGGTGAGAGAGAGGACTTTGGTCCAATCATCTCATCCCCCAATGATTCTTCTGATGAAGATGAGGGGAATTTGAGACTAAAGGTGCAGAAATTGTCAAAAACATGCTCCTATTTAGTCTCTAAGGTTAGTCACTTGGAATCTCAGGTGACTACCTTACATAAACAGGGTCAATGATCAGCAACTTCAGATTTCATATCTAAAGGAAAAACTAGCTGGGAGACCTTTAAGAAGAGCTCAACCAGGAACACAAGAACCTGTGGAAGTGATTGACTTATCCTCCAGCTCACCTATGCAAGTGGGTGATGCTACAAAAAGGGGGAGAAAGTTATTACAACCACAGAACCTGGGAGTTCTTCACAGAGAATGGACATAGAGGACTCACCATCCTCACTTGCTGTTGTGCATTCTCAGCAACTTCCTCAAGTTCACATTAATGTGGACTCTATAGACTCAATCATCAGGAGTCTCTTTGAGGAAGGTATACCAAGGGCTGTCTCATCTCCACCACAAGGAACTGGCAACTACATCATAAGGTGGAGGTATGATGATGACAGAAGAGCCCTTATCCTTCATAGAGTTCAAGGTCAACAAGAAGTTTTTCATTTCCAAAGCCTGAACTTCTATGAAAGATTGGATTTAGTCAACATGCCACTTGTCAATCCAAGCAATTCAAGACAAGCTGACAGGCTGGCTCAAAGAATCCAAGATAGGATCCTTGCAGAGTTCTCTCTAAGAAGGAGACTTAGGCAATCAGGCAATGTCATCGGTCAACTGGATGTTGAGGTGGACCCTAAGATTAGTTTCATAGGGGAAACCTTGACTGAAGGCCCAGTGGCAGAACCTGAGACCCCTGTCTCATCATCAACAACTGCTGCAGAGGTCCAAACTCCTTCTGAGACACCTGCTGGTGAAGGTGTTTCTCAGCCTCTCTCTGGCAAGAGCATGGAAGCTACACCAAGCAATGAAGGCCAAGCCTCAATCCACCCTGAGTCACAAAGGTCTGTTGGTGACAAAGGGAAAAGGATAATGACTCCTGAGGAAATTGAGGAGGAAGAGAGAGAGAGGAAAAGGAGGCTAAGGGGAGAACATTCTTCTGGGTCATCTAGCTTCATGCAAGCTGCAATCAGGGCTGCCCCCAGACCAAATACTCAAGATGATGAGTTAAGGGCAGTCATGATTACCTATTTACAGACCAGGAACTATGATATTGATGAAATCATCTCCCTCCCCTTAGAAGAGTTAAATGAACTGGCTGACATGGAAGTGTCAAGAGAGATGAAGGAGAAAGAGGATGCAAGGCTACTTCTCCAATTCAAAGAGGAGAAGTGACAGAAAAGACTCTACAAGCATGCTCCCACTCTCTCTCCAGTTCAAGAAAGTCCTGCACAGGAAGATGTGGCTCCACAAGAACCTCAGGTAGATAAAGAAGAAGATAGGATCAAGATGATCAACTACCTGAGTACCATAGGCTTCTATCAGGCAGATGCACTTCTTCCCCTGTCCTATGACTTCATTGAGTTTGAGTACCTAAAGCAACTTGAGCTTGAGATAGTCAAAGAAAGAAAGACAACCAAAAGGAAGCTAAGGGAAGAAGCTGCAAAGTCAAGAGCCATCATTCAAAAGAGTGTAAAGAAGTCTGCTGACAGACAAAGAATGATGAGTTTCTTGAAGCTATATGGATTCTCCTGAAGGAGACTTGGCCCCATGTCTCTATCCACAATGGATGAGCATATAAGGGTGATCAAGCAGAAGATTAAAAGTGGAGAACTGATTGATTTGCACTCTCTTCCAAGTCAAGTCCCACCTGAAGTGAAGGTCAAGTTTGAATAACCAGAGACACCTCAACCAGAACCTCCAGCTGAGCCTCAGCAAGCTTCATCTTCTGATCCAAGGCAGGGTCAAACTCCCTCTCCTTCTGAACCTGTGAGGGAGGAACACCCAACTGAGAAAGACAATGATGATCAACATGGTGCTGCAGACCAGTCTTCTCAGTTAAAGTCATCTAAGAGGAAGAAGAGAATGGCTTCTAAACCAAAGACTAAGAAGAAGAAGCCTAAGTCATCTACCTCTACACCTCAGGCTGAATCAGATCAACCTGAGGAAGTGCATGATGAGGCAGCCCAATCAACTCCCATGCAAGTGGCTCCTCTAACAACTGAGACACCCATCTTGTCCTGGACCTACTCTACCAATCCAGAAAGATGGCATGTAATCAGAGATCAAGGTGTTGAGAATGTCTACTCCTGGCAAGACATAATCAACTTACCTATGCATGATCTCTTTAAGATGAGAAGATACTATGAGAGTCTTGATGATCCTGACCATCTAATGAAGAAAGGAATGGTTATGATTGTACTGAAGACTACAAATATCTGAAGATCTTCTAAGTGTTTTGGTAGCATCAGCCTAGGAGGAGTTTGTAAGGATTCCTTAAATCTGATGCAACCCAAAACATCCAAAGTGTATCTGCAACATGCACTAAGTACTGAAGTGAAGAATGCTTCGGAAGTTTTACACAATGCATTAGAAAATACTCTAATTGTAAAATCTTCCGAAGCCAAGATCAATATCTTCCGAAGCCAAACATGAAGTCTTCCGAAGCTTCAGAGACAAAGTCTTCCAAAGCTTCAACATATGAAGACAGATTTCTTCCGAAGACTTTTAGTACACATGCTTTATCTGATGTACTGTTCCATAAAGCACCTTTTCCACTGCATCTCTGTAAAGTCACCAACTTACATGAGTTGGTGAAAAGGTCCATGCTTTTGGTAACTGTACATTGAGGTCTTGAGTCTGTAACTTTCCACTTTATGTACTTTATCCTTTTTGTAATGTATAAGGATGTGAGCTATGGCATGTCATAGTCACAAGGTCAAAAGGCAGATATGCCTTTTGATCCTACAATTGATTTTGTTAGTGTCTAGTCAATTGTATCCAGCTGGCTTTCAAAGTATAGCCGGCTGTAGGTTGTAGTATAAGTATTTCAAGTTATTGTATCTTTCTTTATGCTTTGTAACACTTGTAAAAGAACTTAAGAAAGCAATATATTGCCTCATTGAAACCCATACTCTCTTGTTCTGTCTCTTTACTTTACTTGTGTTCTTAGTATCACCTTGGTTAATCCAGTTCACTGTTTGATTAAAGTTTAGTTGCTCTCCTCGTGTTGTTGTGTTGTAATTGTGTTAAAGCCCTTAAACGGTCCTGCATTAAGTTTTAAGAAAAGCTACTCAAGGTTAATCATCCCAATAGCTTATACAAGATATTTAAATCTCTGCTCATCAAAAGCTTTGGTGAACAGATTAGCATATTGTTCATTTGTGTTAACTTTAACTAGTTTGATTAATCCCTTTTCAAAGTTATCTCTAATCAAATGATACCTGATATTCATGTGTTTTGTCCTTTAGTGCTGCACAGGATTCTCTGTGATAGAGATTGCACTGTTGTTGTCTATGTGGATGGGAGTCTCCTTGAAGTTGAATTCATAGTCTAGCATCTGATTCTGAATCCAAAGCACTTGAGCATAGCAGCTTGCAGCAGCAATGTATTCAGCTTCAGCAGTTGATGCAAACACACATGATTGTTTCTTGCATCGCCAATAGACTATACTTCCACCATGAAATTGACATCCTCCTGATGTAGACTTTGCAGTCATGTTGCAACCACCATATTCACTATCGGTATATGCATACAAATTGAAATAAGAATTCTTTGGATACCAAAGGCCAAGTGGTGGAGCACCTTTGAGATATCTTACAATCCTTTTGACGGTGACTAGGTGTGACATCTAGGGGTTGGCTTGATATCATGCACAAAGACATGTAACAAACATGATATCAAGCTTGTTAGTAGTAAGGTACATAAGAGACCCAATCATAGCTCGGTAAAGATATTCATCCATACACTCCCCCTCAATATATGGACCAAGGGAGTGATGTCTGGCAATGGGTGTCTTAGCAACCTTACAATCAGTCATGTTGAATCTTGTAAGTATGTCTTGTACATACTTTGACTGACTTATGAAGATGCTACTGTCAACTTGCTTCATTTGAATTCCTAGAAAGAAATTGAGTTCCCCCATGGCACTATTTTAAATTTATTCTTCATCAGCTTCTCAAAGTCTTTGCATAGATTTGGATTAGTTGACCCGAAGATAATGTCATTGACATATACTTGAACTAGCATTAAGTCATTTCATGTTCCTTTGATGAAGAGAGTTCCATCTATAGTGCCCATTTTGTAGGCATGCTGATAGAGATACTGAGATAGAGTCTCATACCACTTCCTTGGAGCTTGGTGAAGCCCATATAGAGCTTTATCAAGCCTTCAGACATAATCAGGATGATGAGGGTCTGCAAAGCCAGGTGGTTGTTTGACATACACCTCTTCATCAATCACCCTATAGAGAAAAGCACATTTGACATCAAGTTGGTAGACCTTGAAATTCTTGGATGCAGTAAAAGCTAAGAATATTCTGACAGCTTCAAGTCTTGCCACAGGAGCAAACACATTTGTGTAGTCAATTCCATCTTTTTGTGTGTATCCTTGAACAACTTGTCTTGCCTTATTCTTTATGACAAGTCCTCTATCATCTTTTTTATTTCTAAACACCCATTTGATTCCTATAGTAGTCTTCCCTTGAGGAAGAGGACACAGGTTCCAAACCTTTTGTCTTTTGAATTGAAGCAGCTCATCTTGCATAGCTTCAACCCAACTTCCATCCTTTAAAGCCTCATCAACATTCTTTGGCTTTATCTGAGATAAGAAACAAGAGTGAAGGCAAACATTTGCATCATGGGTTTGTCCTCTTGTTCTCACCTTGAGTCAACATCTCCAATTATGTTTGTGGTGGGGTGAGACTTGTGAATCCTTAGTTGAGGGATTACAACAAGTTGCTTGGAAAGATCTAAATTAGAGAAATTTAGATCAGGCAATAAGGTTTCACCCACCACATTAGCACACTTATCAAGAGATACTTGATCCAAAGAGTGTGTGACATCATTGATGTTGTCTTCAATGGAGTGGTCGTCAGCATCAAGAAATTCTTGATCACTTTCACCACCACCATGATCTTCTACATTGGAAGCTTCTTTATCTGAGTGTTGTACCTCTAGGCTGGAATTTGAAGGCATCTCAGATGTATCAGCTGAATTTGTCATTGTTGTGTTGATGGAAACTTCATTTGTAGAGTTAGTTACAACTAGAGGTGAAGTAGTGTAACTTGATCGTCTCAGCTTAAATCTTGGATCAGGATCACCTGCTGTTAACCCAGGTTGAACACACTTGAATCAAGTCATGAAGATTATAGATCAAAATAATGATGAACATAATGAAAAACCCCAATTTGATCTAACTTGATTGCATAAGATTTGTACAAAGTGGAAACCCCAATCAATTGGTCATACAACCATTAGTCAACTCTAGTTACAATTAACCTATTTATAGTCTAGACTAACTTTCACTATTTACATTTAGCCACCTGGACTATTAAACTTGACTAAAACAAGACTAAAACAAGATAAAATATATTTTGTTCACACAAAATATATTTAATACAATAAAGTCTGAAAAAAAATATATCTTCAATATCTCCACTCGGTTCTTCATCTCGAACTCGACGTTTGACTTTTGTTGACATTGACTGAGACGTTGACTTTTGTTTACTTTAACAATGTTGATAATATAGACTATCTTGTACAGCTCCAACACCTGCTGATAGTATATCTATAGATCCTAAAACATTCTCACAAGATTTGTTAAAACAGTTTGTAACTAAATCAAGATAAAATAGCCAATTAGGACCAGAACCTTTCATACAAGGAGTGTGCTCATTAAAAGTCACATTAGCTGACTCCTCAACTACTCTAGTTATAAGATTGTATACTCTATAAGCCTTGGCTTGGGAGCAGTATCCAATAAAGTGTCCATCATCTGATTTCTCATTAAACTTGGCAATATGATCTTTGGAATTTCAGATGGTGCAAGGACATCCAAATGACGTGAGAAAACCAATAAAAGGTTTCCTCTTGTGCCAAAGTTCACAAGGAGTCTTACCATGTGCCTTAACTACTAAAACTTTGTTCTACACATAGCAAGCAGTTTTCCACTGCTTCTGCCCAGAAGGTGATGGATAGTTTAGAGTCAGACAATATAGTTCTTGCAGCTTCAATTAGTGTCTTGTTTCTCCTCTCAACAACACCATTTTGCTGTGGAGTCCTTGGAACACTATATTGTCTTGTAATACCCTTTTCATCACAAAATGTATCAAGGATTTGGTTCTTAAATTTAGTTCCCTAATCACATCTTATAGTTTTGATCTTGTGATAACATTGATTCTCAATCTTTAAGATGAAATTCTTCAGAATCTCAGGGGTCTCATCCTTCGTTCTAAGAAAGAAGACCCAAATAAATCTTGTAAAATATCTGTGATCACTAAACAGTACGAGGTTCTTCCTAGACTCATTACACTAGTGGGGACAAAGAGATCCATATGTAACAAGTGTAGAGGAGTAGTGATGGAGTTTCTTTCCTTTGGCTTGTGAGATACCTTGTGTTGCTTCCCTTTGAGGCATGCAATACAGTGGTCATCACTTGTAAACTCTTTCCTTGGCATTCCAGTTACCAAGTCATTCTTAATTAATTTACTAATGTTTTTAAAGTTTACATGGCACATTCTTTTATGCCAGAGAAAAAAAGACTCATCACTATTGGCTTTAGATAGAGAGCATGGAACTTCTCCTGAGGGAGATGTTTCTTGCAAATCCATTTTGTACATGTTCCCCTTCCTGGGGGCTCTGAGCAGGATATGCTCATGAGGAATGACCACCCCATGCCTGAGAACACTACACTCAGGCTCTGTAAAGGGCATGTTATGACTCTGATCACAAAATTGAGATACACTCAAAAGATTGTATCCAAGCTCTTTAACAAAGTTTACCTTTTCAATGTTGAGCATACCATTTGTGACCCTGCCTCTTCCAGTTATGTAAACTCCAGCATCTCCTCTAAAAGCAACTGGTCCTCCATCAATCTTTTCAAAATTTTGCAGTAGTGACTAATTGACTATCATGTGCATGGAATAGCCACTATCAATGATCCATACATTTATGTTTGTCTTGGGTTGTTCCTACACAAAAGAGATGGTTAGTTACATTTGGAAACCCAAGGCTTATTGGTCTGGGTTCATTATAAGAAGTTGAAGACAATGCAACAATACTTGATCTTATTGCCATGTTTTTGGGATCATTTGCTGATATTGATGAAGAATTTTCAGTCACTTGGTCTTTCTTTGTCTTCCACACCACCTTTGGAAGCTTAGACTTGACCTTCAATACTTTGGAAGTTTGATGACTTCGGAAGTTTTGATGACTGCACCTTTGGAAGATCTTGCTAACAATACAGCAGGCTTCAGTACTTCGAAACTATTCCTTTCTTCCAATACTAATTTTTTCTTCCAAAGGCAATTTTTCACTTGTCTTCTTCTTCATTTTGGAGCTTCTGAATGGAAAAGATTTTCCTTCCGAAGCTTGCTTCTTCTTTAAACTCTTAGAAGTTTCTTTCTTGGTCATATGGACAGTACTCTTTGGATTGTAGAGGCAATCCTTAGCAAGATGAGAAATACTCCCACACGTGGCACAATCCATTTTCTTCTTCCTAAGAGTCTTCTTTTGTGAGCAAGGCTTAAATTGATCACTTTCCTTCTCCATCTTCATCTTTGCAGATGTTGTGGCAATTCTTTTATGGAGAGAACTACCTTTGGAGCTAGATAGTTCAGGTTGTGTAGTAGTGGTACACAACCGATCAGCCTTCATCTTGATGTTGGATGATTTGAACATGGACTAGAACTCCTGGTACTAGAATTCAAGTTTGTGTCTGCACACAGTTGAAAGTGGCCTTGATCTCTTGAGTCTTCTTGTACTTCCTCTTGGCCTTCCTGATCAAGTTTTTCCTTCTTGACTTGGTCATCCCAACTCTTTTATTCTTCTCAAAGAAATAGTGACCCTTTTTAGAATGCTTTTCTTCACTCTTCTCTGAGGCATCCTTCACTATTTCCTCTTCATCCTCTTCACTCATGGGATCTACCAAAGAAAGCTCATATTCACAAGTTCCACACCTAGGAGATCTTACAAATAAGATTGCGTGTGGAGGATCTATCTCACTAGATCCCAGTCCTGCTTGTTTTAATAACAAACTTTTTCATCCAAGGATGTGGATATAATGTTCTTGAAGGTCTCTTCTTAAAGAACACATTTTTCGGCCCTGGCTTTGCTGATCACAAGCTCAGCCTGGCATTCAGTCAACTTAGTTATGAGATCTTTGATCTGAGTCCTGCAGTTGGTGTGTTCATGTTTAAGAGTTGAAATGGTTTTCTCTAAGTCCTCTATCTTTAGTTTATAATCATTTATAGCTCTTTTGAAATCAGATTTTTAGATATTTAAAGACTCAAGATTAGATCTGATCTCTAAGTTGTAGGACCTGTATCTATTAACTTTAGCAATACAATCAGGTGTACAGAGATGTTCCAATACCTTTGCTTCATCATGATCGGCCATAAGTGCTTGGTTTGGAGATGCATCTTCTACCCGAAAGCTCCAGTCAAAGCCTCCTTCTTCAACAGCAACTGCAGCTTGCTGCTTTGGCTTCTCATTCTGGGTGGCTCTCTCAGTGTAGTTTGGCATGGTTTGTGTTTGGCCAAAATTTGTCCTTGGTGCCTTACACTTCCTTTCAAAGTGACCCATTTGGTTACAATTGTAACACTTTACTTTGCTTTTGTCCAGCCTAAACTTACCACTGGCTACATTGCTTGGAAACTTGTAAGGATTCCTATAAGTCTAAAGCAGCCAAAACATCCAAAGTCTCTCTGCAAGCATTCACTAAAGAACTGAAGTAGAAATGCTTCGGAAGATTTACACGATGCACTAGAAATATTATAAGTGTAAAATCTTCCAAAGCCAAGACCAATATCTTCTGAAGCCAAAAGTGAAGTCTTCCGAAGCTTCAAAGACAAAGTCTTCCAAAACCAAAGAGCGAAGATAGATTTCTTCCGAACGCTTTTAGAGATATGCCTTTAGCTGATGTACTTTACCATAAAGCTGGACCACCTTTCCGCTGCAACTCTGTAAAGTCACCAACTTACATGAGTTGGTGAAAGGTCCATTCTTTTGGTAACTGTACATTGAGGTCTTGAGTTCATGCTTTCTACTTTATGTACTTTTATCCTTTTTGTAATATTTTATTTGATGTGAGCTATGGCATGTCATAGTCACAAGTCAAAAGGCAGATATGCCTATTGACTCTACATTTGATTTTGTAGTTATCTAGTCAATTGTATCTAGCTGGCCTTCAAAGTATGGTCGGCTGTAGGATGTAGTATAAAGTATCTCAAGTACTTGTAACTTTCTATTGATGGTTTATAACTTTTAATAGAACTTGAGAAGCAATATACAACATTCTTGAAAACCAAATACTTGTGTTGTTTGCAATCTTGTTCTGTCTCACTTTTACTTGTGTTCTTAGCATCTTTCATTAACAAGTTAACCAGTTCCCTATTTGATCTGTTAAATGTTCTAAGCAACTCTCCTCATTGTGTTGTTGTGTTGTAAGTGCATACCCTTCACCGGTCCTACAAAACTTTCTCCCTGCCCTCTTGTAGAACTTCTTGGCTCTATGAGTGAGGAGAGCCATTTGCTGAACTATCTCCATGTATTCTAGGTCATCTGGATGGATACAATCCAGATCTTTAAGAGTAAGAGAAAATTGCATATGCTTTCATCAGAAGACACAAAGGCTTGTGAAGCGCTTGTCTCTTGGAATGAGCTTCCTTGAGTGTAGCTTTCTCTTGGTGTCTGGAAGGTGATGAAAGGACCCTTTTGTGAGTTGTCAGGGTAGCAGATGAGATGATGTTGTAGTTCTCTACTATCCCTTTCAACCACATGGAGGGCTTAACTCGGTTGATTGCTGGAGTTACCTGATGAATTTTGCATGTTCATTTCCATCTGGTATCCACTGAGAATACCATACAACTCTGTCAAAGTAAGAGTCTTAAGGTTCTCAGTTCTCTGATAACAACATAGTAATATGTCCATTGTCTAGGAAGAGAGGACGTGAACTTCCATATAATGTCTCTGTTTTCAAGAGTCACTCCAACATCCATTAGAGTGTCCACAATCAGAGTAGTCAGCCACAACCTTTGGAATCATACCACCCCCAGCAACAACTGAAGAGGTGCTTGGTATGTAAGGTCTTTGGACAACAGACTCCCACATCCTAGAGTCTTAAGACTTGATAAAGCCTTCCATTCTGTGATACCAAGTATCAAAGTCTTCAAGAGTGATCAGTGGGGACATTGTCATGGTTCTAGTTCCGATATCAGCTTTGGTGAGAGCTGCCATTTGAAATGTTATATATTTTGTGTGTGTGTCAGGGATCTTAAGATGGCGAGATCTTACAATCAAGAGCCTAGAATGCTCTGATACTAATTGTAGGACTGTTTAAGGGATGGTCACTTACAATACAACACACAATGAGGAGAGTGTAATATGATACTTAACAGATCAAATATGGAACTGGAATCAATATGGTATGATATTTAGAACACAAGTAAATATGAGACAGAACAAGAACAAATTCAAGAATGTTGTATATTGCTCTCAAGTTATTTTACAAGTGTTAAAGCATAAAGAAAAGATACAAGGACCTTAGATACTTTATACTACATCCTACAGCCAGCCATGCGTAGAAAGCCAGCTGGAAACATCTGATCACGACAACAACAAAATCAAATGTAGAGTCAAAAGGCAGATTGCCATTTGACTAGTGACTATGACATGCCATAGCTCACATCCTAATATATTACAATAAGGATAAAAGTACATAAAGTAGAAAGCAACAGACCCAAGACCTCAATGTAAAGTTACCAAAAGCATGGACCTTTTCACCAAATTATGAAAGTTGGTGAGTCAACAGAGTTGCAGCGGAAAGTGGTCCTGCTTATGGAAAAGTACATCATAAAAAGCATGTTTCAAAAGTCTTCGGAAGAAATCAGTCTTCGATTCTTGGCTTCGGAAGACTTTGTCTTTGAAGCTTCGGAAGACTTCACTTTTGGCTTCGGAAGATGTTGGTCTTGGCTTCGGAAGATTTTACACTTAGAATAATTCTGATGCAAGGTGTAAAACTTCCAAAGCATTTCTACTTTGCACTTAACTGCATGCATGCACGAGAGACTTTGAATGTTTTTAGGTGCATCAGCCTTACATGAAACCATCCACAAAGGCCTAATGTAGCAGCACCTTTGAGGTATCTTAGAATCCTCTTGACAGTGACTAAGTATGACATCTTGGGTTTGGCTTGATATCTTGCACAAATGCATCTGGCAAACATGATATCAGACCTGCTAGCTGTAAGATACATAATAGACCTAATCATAACCCTTTAAAGATGTTCATCCACACACTCCTCTCAATGTCTGGTCTAAGGGAGTGGTTTCTTGCTATGGCTGTCTTTGCAATCTTACAATCAGTCATGTTGAATCTTGTAAGTATGTCTTGTACATACTTTGACTAACTTATGAAGATGCCACTGGCAACTTGCTTCACTTGAATTCCAAGAAGGAAATTGAGTTCCCACATGACAATCATTTCAAATCTATTCTTCATCAGCCTCTCGAAGTCTTTGCAGAGATTTGGATTAGTTGACCCAAAGATAATGTCATCTACATATACTTGAACTAGCATTATGACATTTCCTATTTATTTGATGAAGATAGTTCCATCTATAGTACCCCTTTTATAGCCATGCTGACAGAGATACTGAGATAAAGTCTCACACCACTTCCTTGGAGCTTGGTGTAGCCCATAAAGAGCTTTATCAAGCTTGCAGACATAATCAAGATGATTAGGATCCGTAAAGCCATGTGGTTGTTTGACATACACCTCGTCATCAATCACCCCATAGAGAAAAGCACACTTGACATCAAGTTGGTAGACCTTGAAATCCTTGGATGCAGCAAAAGCTAGGAATATTCTAACAGCTTCAAGTCTTGCCACATGAGGTAATCAATTCCTTCTTCTTAAGTGTACCCTTGGACAACTTGTCTTGCCTTGTTTTTTTATGACAAGTCCTCTATCATCCTTCTTGTTTCTAAACACCCATTTGGTTCCTATGATATTCTTCCCTTGATGAAGAGGACATAGGTTCCAAACCTTTTGCTTTTTGAATTGAAGCAGCTCATCCTGCATAGCTTCAACCCAACTTCCATTCTTTAAAGCCTCATCAACTTTCTTTGGCTCTATCTAGGACAAGAAACATGAGTGGAGACAAACATTTGCCTCATGGGTTTGTCGTCTTGTCCTTACCCATGTATCAACATTTCCAATGATGTTTGTGGTGGGGTGAGGCTTGTGGATCCTGAACTGAGGGATCACAGCAAGTTGCTTGGATAGGTCTAAATTAGAGAAATTTAGATTAGGCCATCAACACACTTATAAAGAGAGACTTGATCCAATGAGTGTGTGACAGCATTAATGTTGTCTTCGATGGAGTGGTTTTCAGCATCAATGAACTTTTGATCACTGTCACCACCACCATTTCCTCCTACATTTAAGGCTCCTTTATTTGAGTGTTGTGCCTCTGAGCTGGAATTTGTTGGCACCTCAGATGTATCAGATGAATTTGACATGGTTGTGTTGATAGGAACTCCATCTGCAGGGTTAGTTACAACTGGAGCTGAAGTAGTTTGTGCTAAAGGTCTTCTCAACTCAACTCTTGGGTCAGGATCACTTGCTGATAAGATATCTATGGACCTTGAAACATGCTCACAAGATTTGTTAAAACAATTGGTAACTAAATCAAGATCATATAGCCAATCAGGACCAGAACCTTTCACACTAGGAGTGTGCTCATTGAAAGTCACGTTGGCTTACTCCTCAACTACTCTAGTTTTGAGATTGTATACTCTATAAGCCTTAACTTGATAAGAGTATCCAATAAAGTGTCCATCATTTGATTTCTCATCAAATTTGGCTATTTGATCTTTGGTATTCAAGATGGTGCAAGGACATCCAAATGACCCGCGAAAGCCAATGAAATGTTTTCTCTTATGCCAAAGTTCCTAAGGAGTCTTACCATGAATCTTGACTACTAAAACTCTGTTTTGTACATAGCAAGAAGTGTTTACTGCCTCTACCCAGAAGGTGATGGGCAGTTTAGAGTCGGACAACATAGTTCTTGCAAATTCAATTAGTGTCATGTTTCTCCTCCCATCAACACCATTTTACTAAGGAGTCCTAAGAGCACTATATTGTCTTGAAATAACCTTTTCATCACAAAATGTATCAAGGATTTGGTTCTTAAAGTCAGTTCCTTGATCACATCTTATGATCTTCACCTTGTGATCACATTGATCCTCAATTTTTAAGATGAAATTCTTCAAGATCTCAGGAGTCTTGTCCTTAGATCTAAGAAAGATGACCCAAGTGAACCTTTTAAAATCATCAATGATCAGTAAACAATATGAGGTCCTTCCTAGACTCATTACATTGGTGGAGCCAAAGATATCCATATGTAATAAGTGTAGGGGTGTAGTGAAAGAGTTTCTTTTCTTTGGCTTGTGAGATACCTTTTGTTGCATCCCTTTGAGGCATGCAACACAATGGTTATCACTTGTAAACTCTTTCTTTGGCATTCCAGTTACCAAATCATACTTAATCAATTTATTCATATTTTTAAAGTTTACATGGCACATTTTCTTTTATTTCAGAGGAAAGACTCATCACTATTTGCTTTAGACAGAAAGCATGAAACTTCTCCTGAAGGATATATTTATTGCAAGTCCATCTTGTACATGTTCCCTTTCATGGGGGCTCTGAGCAAGATATGCTCTTGAGGAATGACCAGCCTGGTCTTGAGAACAAAGCACTCATGCTTAGTGAAAAGCATGTTATGTCTCTGATCACAAAATTAAGATACACTCAAGAGATTGTATCCCAGCTCCTTTAAAAAGTTTACCTTTTCAATGGTGAGCTTACCATTTGTTACCCTGCCCCTTCCAGTAATGTATCCTCCAACATCTCCTCCAAAAGCAACTGGTCCTCCATCAATTTTCTCAAAATTTTGGAGTAGAGAACCATTGCGTGTCATGTGTATGGAACAGCCACTATCAATGATCCAAACATTCCTGTTTGTCTTGCGTTGTTCCTGCACAAAAGAGATGGTTAGTTACATTTGTAAACCCAAGTCTTGTTGGTCTTGGGCTTATCAAAAGAAGTTAAAGACAATGTAATAGTAATTGATCCTATTGTCAGATTTGGAGGATCATTTGCTGATGTTGATGAAGAACTTTCAGTCACATGGTCTTTCTTTTTCTTCCACACGACCTTTGGAAGCTAATATATGACCTTCAATGCTTCGGAATTTTTTACAACTTAGGAAGTTTTAGAGATTGGACCTTCGGAAGACACTTCAGCAGGCTTCAGTACTTCGAAAGTATTCCTTTCTTCCAAGACGAACTTTTCTTCTGAAGGAAAGTTTTTACTTGTCTTCTTCTTCATTTTGGAGCTTCCGAAAGGAAAATACTTTCCTTCTGAAGAGTGCTTTTTATTCATCTTCTCATAAGTTTCTTTCTTGGTAATATGGATGATACTTTTTGGATTGTAGGGGAAATCCTTTGCAAGATAAGAAGTACTGTCACACATAACACAGTCCATTTTCTTCCTTCTGAGAGTGTTTCTTTGAGGACAAGGCTGAACTTGATCACTTTCCTTCTCCATCTTCATCTTTGCAAATGATGTGACAATTCCTTTAGGGTGAGAACTACCTTTGGAGCTGGATGGTTCAGGTTGTGTAGCAGTGGTACACAACTGATCAGTCTTCTTTATGGTGTTGGGATGATTTTAACAAGAACTAGAACTCTTGGTACCTGAGTTCAAGATTGAGTCTTTAGCCTTAACCACCTCAAACCCTACAAAAAATAAAAACTTGTTTCTGCATACAGTAAAAAGTGGTCTTGATCTCTTGAGCTGTCTTTGACTTCTTTTTGGCCTTGCTAATGAAGTTCTTCCTTCTAGACTTTGTCATCCCAACTCTTTTTCTCTCCTCAGGATAGTAGTGACCCTTCTTAGAATGCTCTTCTCCACTCTTCTCAGAGTCATCCTTCACTATCTCGTCTTCATCCACTTCACTCATAGGGTCTATGAAAGGAAGCACATCTTCACAAATTCAACACCTAAGAGATCTTACAGACAAAATTATATGTGGAGGAGCTATCTTAGTAGATCCCAGTCCCTGCTTATTCTGATAACAAACTGTTACATACAAGGATGAGGATATTATGTTCTTAAAGTCTATTCTTCAAGAACACATTTTTTGCCCTAGCTTTGCTGATCACAAGCTAAGCCTAGCATTCAGTTAACTTACTGATGAGATCTTTGATTTGAGTCCTGTAGTTGGTGTGCAACTTAGTGATGAGATCTTTGATTTGAGTCCTGTAGTTGGTGTGTTCATGGTTAAGAGTTGAAATGGTTTTCTCTAAATCTTCTATTTTAAGTTCGTAATCATTTTCAGCTCTTCTGAAATTAGATTTTAAGATATTTAAAGACTCAAGATTAGACCTCATCTCTAAGTTATAGGACCTATATATGTTAACTTTAGGAATACATTCAAGTGAGCAAAGATATTACAATAGGCTTCATCATGTTAAGCCATTAGTGCTTGATTTGGAGATGCATCTTCCACCTGAAAGCTCCAGTCAAAGTCTTATTCCTCAACAACAGCTGTAGCTTGCTGCTTTGGCTTCTTATTCTAGTTGGCTTTGTCAGTGTAGTTTGATTTGGTTTGTGCTTGGCCACCATTTCTCCTTGGTGCCTTGCACTCCCTAGAAAAGTGTCCCATTTGGTTACAATTGTAACATTTCACATTGCTCTTGTCTAGCCCAAACTTTCCTTTCGCTGCATTGCTAGGAAACTTTCTTCCTCTCCTCTGGTAGAACTTCTTGGCTCTATGAGTGAGAAGAGCCATTTGTTGAACTATCTCCATGTACTCCAGATCATCCGGATGGATACAGTCAAGATCTTCAAGGGTGAAGAGAATGTTGCTAGTACTTTCATCAACAGACACAAAAGCTTTTGAAGAGCTTGTCTCTTGGAATTAACTTCCTTGATTGTAACTCTCCCTTGGTGTCTCCGCGAAGGTGATGAAAGGACCCATTTATGAGTTTCCAGGGTAGCAGATAAGATGATATTGTGGTTCTCTGCAATCCCTTTCAACCACATGAAGGGTTGAACTCAGTGGATTGCTAGAGTTACCAAATGGACTTTGCATGTTCATCTCCATCTGATATCCACAAAGAATACCATACAACTCTGTAAGAGTAAGAGTCTTAAGGTTCTTAGTTCTCTAGATAACAACACAATAATTTGTCCATTGTCTAGGAAGGGAAGACATGAACTTCCTTACAATGTCTCTATTTTCAAGAGTTACTCCATTATCCATTAGAGTATCTATTATCTCAACATACCTGAAGTATTGTTGAGTCATGGTTTCACCTGTTTTGAAGGTGAAATTCTCAAACTGCTACTTCAAGAGGTCCTTCTTGTTCTCTTTTGCTTCAATGGACCCCTCATACATGAGCTTCAGTGCATCCCATAACTGCTTAGCAGTTTTGCACTTCTTGAAGCCCTTGTATATGGAGTTTGGAAGAGAAGTTTAGAGGGTAGTCATAGCTTTCTGATCTATGTCTATTCTTTTCCTGTCTTCTTCAAAATAGTCAGCCACCTACTTTGGAGTCATACCACCCCTAGCAGTAGCTAAAGAGGTGCTTGGTATGTGAGGTCTAGAGACAACAGATTCCCACATACTGGAGTCTTGGGACATGATAAAACCTTCCATTCTTTGACACCATGTGTCAAAGTCTTCAGGAGTGATCAGTGGGGATTTTATCATGGCTCTGATTTCCATATCAGCCTTTGTTAGAGCTGTCATTTGAGATGTTAAGTATTTTGTGAGACTGAGGGATCTAAGATGGTAAGATCTTACAATCAAGAGCCTGGAATGCTCTGATACCAATTGCAAGAGCTTTTAAGGAATGGCCAATACACTTCATCTCACAATGAGAATAGTGTTAGAACACTTAACAGGTCTGCGGGATCGGGTTTGTCACTTAAACACTTGGATTTCTCTCAAACTCACTTATAGAAACACTCAAATCAGATGAAGTAATGTCTTTTGCAAGAGTTGATAATAATATAATAAATAGCGAGGGAACACGCAAAAATATATTTTCAAGGCACTTGTATATATTACTTCTCAACTCAAGATATTACAAGAATCTTACAAGCATGATACATGAGTTACAATGAGAAACTATATATACTAGATCCTACAGCCGGATATACTTTGATACCAGTTGGAAACCTAAGACTAAAGCATATACTACAATGCTAAAGTTAAGGTATCTTAGATAAAGTATTATCTAAGATATGGTAGTCATGACATGTCCATGACTTACCTTTTGTCACCAACTAAAGATGGCAACTGTAACATAAAAAGGTAAACAGTGGATTAAAGTATGGTCAACTACATGGCTTTTGAGAAAACGCCATGCAGTATCTCAGAGATTTGCAGCGGAGTGTCAGAGAGACCATACTTATGTCCACCGGATAATAGGAGTGTCTTCCGAAGATAAGTTGGCTTCGGAAGAACAAGTTCTTCCGAAGCCACTTACACTTCGGAAGAGGCTTCTATACTTCCGAGGCTTGAGGACTTCTATACTTCGGAAGTTGACTTCAGATCTTTCTTTCTAAGTCTTGATCTTCGGAAGTAGGTTCTTTGTCTTCAGAAGTTGGAGTTTTCCTTCGGAACTAAGTTTTACACTTTGTCTTCGGAAGAGCTCCTTCTCTCTTCGGAAGTTCCATACTTAACTTCGGAAGTCCTTTATTTGTTGTACCAAAATCTTCTAAGTGACTTGGTTTTGGTTGCATCAGCCTTTCTAGATCCAACAAACTCCCCCTAGGCTGATGCTACCAAAACCTCACTTATTTTTTGCTTCTCAAAGCTTTCAGCACCAGGGACAAAAAGTATTTGTCTGTCTCTTTGTTTTTCCCTGAAGTGGTGCTGAGAAGTTTGTACAAGTCATTGGTGGATAGGAGATCCAGTCTATCACTCTGAATGACATGTACCCTTTGTTGTGTCCCTCTGAAAAGAGTTAGTTGACGGGAGTTATAGTCATTCTCCCATCTAACTATGGAATCAAGTTCAGGACCTTCAACCATTTGTAGAAAGGCTTTGCCTTTGGTTGCTGATCCCTTTCTTTTCTCCTCCTCTCTAAGTTTCAACTCGTCTTCAACCTTGCTTCTAGCAGTTAGCTTGACCATATTAAGGCTCCCTAGATGATTTCTGATATGGGCAGCTACATCAGAGTTTGAAGGGTTGGAGAATGGCTTCTCTGCTAACTCGGCAATGTCAAACATGCTCAAGTGTAGCAGAGATGAGGCACTTAGCCTGTTGAGCTCTCCATTCTTTCTTTCAACAACAAAGTTGTGAGAAGATTCTTCGAACCTCCACTGGATGATCTTCTTTCTAGGTGCAAGAGGTTGTCTTGGCATCCGGCCACCTTTCTTGGTATCCAGTAGAGTCACTAGCCTTCTCCTTAACTTCTTTTCTTCCTCATTCAAAGTGTCTGAATTGAGGCCAAGGAGATTTGCAGCTTGGTCCAAAGTTCCTCTGGGCAGATCAAGAAATTCATCTCTAGTGAGGGAACTTGAGGATCCGTCAACATAGGTCAAATTGACTGAATTCTCCTCACAGGAGATATCGCTCAGAGTTGTGCAGTTTATGAGCTTTGTCTTGACTGCCTTGAATTCTTCCAAGGAGAGATGTTTAGAAGGCTAAGGGGATGGTTTGATGGGTTGATGGGTAGGTTGAGGTGTTTGGGTTCTGGCTAGAGTTTTGGGTTGGAGGATGGGTAGTTTAGGTGGTTGAGGTGAAGAGGTTGGTAGGGGTGATGGTGTAGGTTCAGGGGTGTATGGTTGAGTGGTTGGTTCGGTTTTGATGGGGAATGAAAAGGGTATAGGTTCAGATTATGGTTGGGTTTGGAGTTTGGGTTGAGTGGTTGCTTTGAAGGTCATACCCTGTCCCCTTCTATACCTCTCCTTCCTCTTCCTCGCGCAAATGTCAGCCTTAATGTCACTGACATGTCGGTGGAGAGTCTTTTCTGACATAGGACCCACCTGCCTGCCAGAGAAGTCATGAGCCTTGAGATAGCTCTTCATCCAGGCCTTCTCACCTATCTTCTTGGCAGCAGTCAGTCCTGCTTCCTCTTCCTTCTTCTTCTTCTGCAATAGCTTTTCCCTTGCAGCTCTCTTTCTCTCTTTCTCCATTTGATCTTGCTCTTTGTTGAAGAGCCATAAGATCGTATCACTGTTATGTGGAGATAATTATTCTTGAGAGAAACCTCTAGAGGTTAGGAAAGCTATCCTTCCCCTCCTGAGCTGCAGATCAGCTTCTCTTTCTTTCCTCTCCCTTTCTTCTTCTAAGGCCAACCTTGCAGCTTCTTCTTTTTGCTGTTTTAGCAACAAGGTTGCCTTTTCCAGCTCTATTAACTCCTCTAATGGTAGCAGGAGTACATCTTCAGTTGCAGCTCCTAGACTAACAAGTCTATCGATAATCTCTACTCTTTTTCGGTTGTTGACTGCCTCCTGGTTGGCTGCAACTGCTTTGGTACTTGCATCTAGCAGTTTTCCAGTTGGAAGCCTACCTTTTCTTTTGAGTTTCTCCAACCTTTCTTCCTCCTGAAGCTCTTCTGAAGTCATCTTCCTCTTTCCTTTGATGTCTTTGGAAGTACTAGACTTTGGGGGTTCTTGGATGGAAGATTCAGGTTGAGTTGTAGAGATGGGAGCTGGAGTTAATGCTGATGTTAGAGCTAAAGGTTGGGTGAGAAAATCCTCCCTATTAACCTCAGATGCAAGTTCCAGGATTGCATCTGTGACTATTAGATCATCAGATAATGAGAATAGTCCTTCCGCAGCAGCAATCTCAGCTTCGAAAGTTTGAAATTGTTTTTCCAAGGCTTTGAATTGTGCTTCGGAAGTCTGTGAAAATGCACTATCTGTCCCAACTATTTTAGTTGTTGGGCCATCAGTCCTTGTTTACCCTTCGAAGTTAATCTCAGGTTCCACTTGGACCTTAGGTTGACCAACTTCCTCAATAGTGGTAGAAGGTGCATTTAACCTCTGAAGCTCTTGAGCTCCGAAGTAGATCACAGACATATCAGGACTTGGCTGTTCTATAAGAGATTCCAATCGGAACTTGTTAAAGAACCTATTGAGATCTTGGAGCATCCTTTGATCCACTTGAAAAACAACTGGAGGAGGCTCAGGGAAAATTGCAGCTTGTTGCACAGGATACTTTGAGCTCAAGTAAGTGAGAGCTTGACTTTGGGTTTCCTCCTGTCTTTGACTTTGTCTCTGAACACTCTCCCCCTTTTTGGTAGCATCATCCTGAGAGCTTGATGAGCTAGAGGAAGAGGTCAAAGAGACCTGAGTTGGTACATGCCTAACAGACCTCTCAATCTGTTTCTCAGCTAGTTTGGCCTTGAGAGTTTCAATCTCATGTTGCTGAGTGGCAAACCTATTCTCTAAAGTCCTTACCTTGTATTCAATATTTGAGACTTTAGAAAGTAGGTCTTGAATGTTGAGTTGCATTCTTCCCTCATCTTCTTTTGAAGAATCACGGGGAGATGAGGTAACATACCTTGTATGTTCATCCTCACCACCAGATGTGGTTTCTTGGCGCCCTGGTTTCCCTTGCACAGTGATGTCTCTTTCAGAGTCATCAAAGGGCATGGTTGCCGTAGATTCAGTCTCAGTGATGTTACCACTATCCTAAGGATCCATTGAGGCTCCTTCAGTAGTGGCAGCTGAATCTACATGAGTCCCCTCCATATCAGTGGGACTCACCTCAGTAAAGGTTTGCTGTTGGGGGCTAGAGATAAGAGATCTCTCTAGGCTCTGTTGATCCTTGAGAGGTTGTTGTGAATCAACTTCATTGCCCTTAACAGACATAATCTCTTCATCAGCTCCAATTAAAAGGTCAGTAAAAGGATATGGAAGTGAAACCTAATGACCCGGGACTTTGATCAATGTCTAAAGGCATTGAGCCTGTGATAGGGTTGTCCCTTTTTGGCTGCTCAGGGGAGTATAGAGCCTTTCCCTGAGGGCTATCAGCATGGGTTTCGGGCTCATGGGTCTGAGACTGAGGAGACTCAAGACCCATATTGAGGTCAATTGTGAAGGATGGTTGGACCTCAGGCTGAGTGGGAGCCCTTTGTTCCACTCTAGCCTTTTTGGGTAGAACATGAGGAGCTTGTTCAATCAGAGAAGATTGAACAAGGGTTTGTTTTGGACGTCTCTGATAAGTAAAGATAATGGGTGGAGAAGGTAGATTTGGCAAAGTGAGGGTAGTTTGCAGGACCGGTTAAGGGCTTAACAATTACAACACAACAACACAAAGAGGAGATTAACTAAACTTGATCAAACAGTAAACTGGATTAACCAATATATTGATACAAAGAACACAAGCAAAGATAAAGAGACAGAACAAGAGATTTGGGTTTCAAGGAGGCAGTATATTGTTTCTCAAGTTCTTTTACAAGTGTTACAAAGCATAAAGAAAGATACTAGAACTTGGAATACTTATACTACAACCTACAGCCTGCTATACTTTGAAAGCCAGCTGGATACAATTGACTAGACACAAACAAAATCAATTGTAGAATCAAAAGGCATATCTGCCTTTTGACCTTGTGACTATGACATGGCATACCTCACATCCTTATCTATTACAAAAAGGATAAAGTACATAAAGTAGAAAGTTACAGTCTCAAGACCTCAAAGTACAGTTACCAAAAGCATGGACCTTTTCACCAACTCATGTAAGTTGGTGACTTTACAGAGATGCAGCGGAAATGTGTCCAGCTTTATGGAACAGTACATCAGATAAAGCATGTTACTAAAAGTCTTCGGAAGAAATCTGTCTTCATAGAATGAAGCTTCGGAATCATGTTTGGCTTTGGAAGATATTGGTCTTGGCTTCGGAAGATTTTTACACTTAGAATATTTTCTGGTGTATGGTGCAAATCCGAAGCATTTCTTCTTCAGTACTTAGTGCATTTCTTGCAGAGAGACATTAGATGTTTTGGTTTGCATCAGACTTAAAGGAATCCTTACAAACTCCCCCTAGCCTGATGCTACCAAAACATTTAGAAGATCTTCAGATGTTAGTAGTCTTCAGCACAATCATGACCATACCCTTCTTCATTAGATGGTCAGGATCATTCAGACCTTCATAGCATCTTCTCATCTCAAAGAAATCATGCAGAGGTAAGTTGATTATGTCTTGCCAAGTATAGACATTCTCAACACCTTGATCTCTGATTACATGTCATCTTTCTGGATTGGTAGAGTAAGTCCAGGATAAGATGGGTGTCTCAGCTGTCAGAGGAGCCACTTGCATTGGAGTTGATTGGGCTGCCTTATCATGCACTTCCTCAGGTTGATCTGACTCAGCCTGAGGTGTAGAGGTAGATGATTTAGGCTACTTCTTCTTAGACTTTGGTTTAGAAGCCATTCTCTTCTTCCTCTTAGATGACTTTAACTGAGAAGACTGGTCTGTAGCACCTTGTTGATCATCCTTGTCTTTCTCAGTTGGGTGTTTCTCCCTCACATGTTCACAAGGAGAGGGAGTTTGACCCTGCTTTGGATCAGAAGATGAAGTTTGCTGAGGCTCAGCAGGAGGTCCGGGTTGAGGTGTCTCAGGTTGTTCAAACTTAACCTCCACTTCAGGTGGGTTTTGACTTGGAAGAGAGTGTAAGTCAATCAGTTCACCACTTTTAATCTTTTTCTTGATTAACCTTATATGCTCATCCATTGTGGATAGAGACATAGGGCCAAGTCTCCTTCCGGAGAATCCATATAGCTTCAAGAAGCTCATCATCCTTTGTCTATCAATAGACTTCTTCATACTCTTTTAGATGATGGCTCTTGACTTTGCAGCTTCTTCCCTTAGCTTCCTCTTAGTTGTCTTTCTCTCTTTGACTAACTCAAGTTCAAGTTGTTTTAAGTACTCAAACTCAATAAAGTCATAGGACAAGGGAAAAAGTGCATCTGCCTGATAGAAGCCTGTGGCACTCAGGTAGTTGATCATTTTGATCCTATCTTCTTCTTTGTCTACCTGAGGTTCTTGTGGAGCCACATTTTCTTGTACAGGGCTTTCTTGAACTGGGGAGAGAGTGGGAGCATGCTTGTAGAGTCTTTTCTGTCTCTTCTCCTCTTTGAATTGGAGAAGTAACCTTGCATCCTCTTTTTCTTTCATCTCTCTTTACACTTTCATGTCAGTCAGTTCATTCAGTTGTTCTAAGGGGAGAGAGATGATATCATTAATGTCATAGTTCCTAGTCTGTAAATAAGTAATCCTGACTGCCCTCAACTCATCATCTTGAGTATTTGGTCTGGGGGCAGCCCTGATTGCAGCTTGCATAAAGCTTGTAGACCCAGAGAAACTTTCTCCCCTTAGCTTCCTTTACCTCTCTCTCTCTTCCTCCTCAATTTCCTTAGGCGTCATAATCCTTTTCCCTTTGTCACCCACAGACCCTTGTGACTCAGGGTGGATAGAGGTTTGGCCTTCATTGCTTGGTGTAGCATCCATGCTCTGGCCAGAGAGAGGCTGAGAAACACCTTCACCAGCAGGTGTCTCAGAAGGAGTGTGAATCTCTGCAGCATTTGATGATGATGAGACAGGGGTCTCAAGTTCTGCCACTGGGCCTTCAGGCAAGGTTTCCCCTTTGAAACTAATCTTAGGGTCCACCTCAACATCTAGTTGACCGATGACACTGCCTGATTGCCTAAGTCTCCTTCTTAAAGTGAACTCTGCAAGGATCCTGTCTTGGATTCTTTGAGCCAATCTGTCAGACTGTCTTGAGTTGCTTGGATTGACAAGTGGCATATTGACTAGATCCAATCTTTCATAGAAGTTCAAGCTTTGAAAGTCAAATACTTCTTGTTTCCATTGAACTCTATGAAGAATAAGGGCTCTTCTGTCAGTATCATACCTCCACCTTATAATGTAGTTTGAAGTTCCTTGAGGTGGAGATGACACAGCCCTTGGTATACCTTCCTCAAAGAGACTCCTGATGATAGAGTCTATAGAGTCCACATTAATGTTAACCTGAGGAAGTTGCTGAGAATGCACAATTGCAAGTGAGGATGGTGAGTCCTTTATGTCCATTCTCTGTGAAGAACTCCCAGGTTCTGTGGCTGCAATAACTTTCTCCCCCTTTTTGGTAGCATCACCCACTTGCATAGGCGAGCTGGAGGATAAATCAATCACAACCACAGGTTCTTGTGTTCCTGGTTGAGCTCTTGTTAAAGGTCTCCCAGCTAGTTTTTCCTTAAGATATGAAATCTGAAGTTGCTGATCATTGCCCCAGTTTTGTAAGGTAGTCACCTGAGATTCAAGGTGACTGACCTTAGAGACTAAATAGAAGCATGTTTTTGACAGTTTTTGCACCTTCACTCTCAAATTCCCCTCTTCTTCATCAGAAGAATCATTGGGGGATAAGATGATTGGACCAAAGTCCTCTCTCTCACCACCAGCTTGAGGTTCTTGGCTGCTGGTTTTCCTCTGCTCACTAGCAATCTCAGTTGAGATGTCAGTGGGCTGAGTTGCCATGGTTGAGGTCTTAATGATGTAATCACTTGCAGAAGTGAGAGCCTCTTCCATATGGACATCCTGAACATGTTCAGAAGTGTCCACCTCAGTAACAGGTGACCGATGTAGGCTAGACTGAGGAGAATCAGAGGTACTCGTCTCTCTTTGAGTAGGGGAGGAGAAGAGAGACTCATGGTACTCACTGAATCCTAAGTCATCATCAGTATAGAAGGATAGGTTGGGAATGGGTTGATTTAGATCTAAAGGCTGGGGATGGTAACTGTCCCCTAAACGTTGTTCACTTGAGTGTTGAGACTCAGAGTGAAGGCTTAAGGCTGTTGGACTTGTGAGCTCGTCAGGGTGAGCATGAGGAACCTCAACCCTGATAGTTGAAGAAATGGGAGTGGTTTGCTCCTCAAGGGAAGTGGGAGCTCTAGTGTCCACTTTCTCCTGTAAAGGTGAGTATATGGGGACCTGCATAGACTCAATAGCTTGAGCAGGGGTTCGTTTGGATTTTCTTTGGTAGGTGAGGGTATTTGTGGTCTTTTTAGTGGTAAGGAAGAAGAAGGTGTGGGTTAAACACTAACTTGTGTTGCTAGGTTGTCACCTTGAGCAATGAGCTCTAACATTTTGGGGACTAGGGCTGTTTCTACCCCTAAGAAGCCTACAATTGGCTTCTTCATGATTTTAAAGATGTCGGGCTTCATCTGTCCCAATTTAAGAATATTACTTGTTTCCCTCAACTGTGAGCCCAGTTCAAAGTTAAGAATGTGCTGAACATATCTAGGAAACATGTAATACTCTAAGGAGTCCAAGTTTGCAAGTAAATTGGTATAAACAAATTGAGAGTACCTGAACTTGACCCCTTGAACCATTCCATGCACTATAAAGGAGAGATCCTCAGGAATCTGGTCCCACCCTCCATGCTTGTTTGACAAGCTGTGGATAACCACATGGAGCAGGTATTTCCACTGGGATGAGACCTTCCCTTTCCTGAAGGTCTTTACAGAGAAATCTCACTCGTAGCCCATCTGCTCAAAGAATGATTGATAGCTTCCTTTGGGAAGGACAACTCACCTTCTTCATCATCCAGCTGCAAATGATAGTTGATGATGGCCGGAGTGATGAAGATTGTCCTCCCTTGCACTGTGGCAGACAGTGCCTTCTCCCCATCCATTATGACCTCTTGGCAGGTCTTCCAGAATTCAAGCAAATGATCCTCATACAGAGTAGGATCAATGGTTAGGGAGGTGAAATAATTGGATAGAGTTAAGAATTGGCAAATCTCTGAGAAACTTTCATCTTTCTCAGAGCTTAACAGAGCAACCTGGTTGTGTTGCCTGTGAAGTTGCATGGAGAAATCTGGGTTGTTTCTGCGGTTAAGGTTGGCCATTTTAGAAGCTTAAGGTTGAAGAAAGGTAGAAAGCAAAGGCGGTTTTGGGAATTAGGTTTGAGGAATAGTGGAATTGAGGAAGATAGTGAGGAAGAGGGGGAACCGTTGGGTATTTATGTCAAAAAGAATTTGAACCAAAGTTAATGAAAGAGGATAAACTTTGAAATCCGAAAGTCGGTCCCACCTCTGAAAAGGTAGTTTACTTTTGCTCAAAAAGTAGTTTTCTTGGAATTCGAAAAGCTTCCGAAGGTAAATTATCTTCGGAAGTTTTAATGAAAAAGCTTCCGAAGCTAAAATGACTTCGGAAGATTTTCCTGAGAGTCTTGAAAATTTTGCTTCGGAAGAGAAATAAACACTTGAATGCTTTGTATAAGAAACAACAAAGCTTCCGAGAGTTAATTTTGCTGCGGAAGGAAAAAGTCCTTAAAAACAAATAAGTGTCTAAGATAAGAATTTAAGCTTCGGAAGATAGATTTAGACTTCTTCCGAAGGTAAAATTTCTTAGACAGTTATTTATTTTTAAGACATGATTTTCTTCCGAAGATAAAATTTTATCTTCCGAAGGATCAGAAAATTTTCAAGTATCTAAGGAAAGTCTTCAAAAGGAATTTTATATCGAAAGAAAACATGAGCTTATGAGAGTGATGAACTAGACAACTTAGGACACACATGTTTTAAGAAATAATTAGAATTAGTTTTAAGAAAAGATCTACTCAAAGTTAATCATCCCAATAGCTGATATTAGATATTTAAATCTCTGTTCATCAAAAGTTTTTGTAAACAGATCAGCATATTTTTCATCTGTATGAACTTTGACTAGTATAATTAATCCTTTTTCATAGTTATCTCTTATTAAATGATACCTGATATTGATGTGTTTGGTCCTTGAGTGCTGCACAGGGTTCTCAGTAATAAAGATAGCACTATTGTTGTCTATGTGGATAGGAGTCTCCTTGAAGTTAAATCCATAGTACAACATCTAATTTTGAATCCAAAGCACTTGAGCACAGCAGCTTGCAGCAGCAATGCATTCAGCCTCAGTAGTTGATGCAGACACACAGGATTGTTTCTTGCATTGCCATGAGACAACCCTTCCACCAAGGAATTGACATCCCCCAGATGTAGACTTTGCAGTCATGTTGCAACCACCATAATCACTATCTGTATAAGCATACAAATTGAAGTCAGGATTCTTTGGGTACCATAAACCAAGTGTTGAAGCACCTTTGAGGTATCTTGATAGTGATTAAGTGAGACATCTTAGGGTTGGCTTGATATCTTGCACAAATACATGTAGAAAACATGATATCAGGCCTACTAGCTGTAAGATACATAAGAGACCCAATCATAGCCCTGTATAAATGTTCATCTACATACTCCCCCTCAAGATCAGGTCCAAGGGAGTGGTTTCTGGCTATGGGTGTCTTAGCAATCTTACAATCAGTCATGTTGAACCTCTTGAGTATGTCCTGGACATACTTTGACTGACTTATGAAGATGCCATCTTCAACTTGCTTCACTTGAATTCCCAGAAAGAAATTGAGTTCTCCCATTGCACTCATTTCAAATCTGTCTTTCATCAGCTTCTCAATGTCTTTGCAGAGCTTTGGATTAGTTGAACCAAAGATGATGTCATCTACATATACTTGAACTAGCAATAAGTCATTTCCATGTCCTTTGATGAAGAGAGTTCCATCTATAGTACCTCTCCTGTATCCATGTTTACAAAGATACTCAGACAATGTCTCATACCATTTTCTGGGTGCCTGATGCAGCCCATAAAGAGCTTTGTCAAGCTTGCAGACATAATCAGGATGATCAGGGTCTACAAAACCAGGTGGCAGTTTGACATAAACCTCTTCATCAATCACTCCATATAGGAAAACACACTTTACATCAAGTTGAAAGACCTTGAAGTTCTTAGATGCAGCAAATGCCAGGAATATCCTAACAGCTTCTAATCTTGCTACAGGAGCAAAGACATCAGTGTAGTCAATCCCTTCTTCTTGTGTGTATCCTTGGACAACTAGTCTTGCCTTGTTCTTGATGATAATTCCTCTATCATCCTTCTTATTCCTAAAAACCCATTTGGTTCCAATGGTAGTCTTCCCATGAGAAAGAGGACAAAGGTTCCAAACTTTCTACCTTTTGAATTGAAGTAACTCTTGTTGCATAGCTTCAACCCAACTTCCATCCTTTAGAGCTTCATCAACTTTCTTTGGCTCTATCTGAGATAGGAAACAAGTGTGAAGACAAACATTTGCTTCATGGGTTTGTCCTCTTGTTCTTACCCCTGTGACAACATCTCCAATGATGTTTGTGGTGGGGTGAGACTTGTGGATCCTTAGCTGAGGGATCACAACAAGTTGCTGAGAAAGATCGAAATTTGAGAAATTTAGATCTGGCATAGATGATTCACCCTCCACATTACCACACTTATCAAGATTAACTTGATCCAATGAGTGTGTGACATCATTGATGTTGTCATCTATGGTGTGGTTATTAGCATCAAGGAATTCCTGATCACTTTCACCATCACCATTGTTGTCTTCCACAATTAAGGTATCTTAATCTGGTTGTGGAGCCTCTGAGCTGGAATTTGAAGGCACCCCAGATGTATCAGCTGAAGTAGTCCCAACTGGAACTGAAGATGTATGAGTTGAGGGTCTTCCTAGCTCAAATCTTGGATACGGATCACCTGTATTTAGATTTTCTGCAGATCCTGAAACATTCTCACAAGATTTGTTAAAACAGTTGGTAACTAAATCAAGATCAAATAGCCAATCAGGACCAGAACCAGCCACACAGGGTGTGTGTTCATTGAAAGTCACATTTGGCTGACTCCTCGACAATTCTAGTTCTGAGATTGTATACTCTTTAAGCCTTGGCTTGGGAAGAGTATCCAATAAAGTGTCCATCATCTGATTTCTCAGCAAACTTGGTAATTTGATCCTTGGTATTCAAGATGGTGCAGGGACATCCAAATGACCTGAGAAAACAAATGAAAGGTTTTCTCTTGTGCCAAAGTTCATAAGGAGTCTTACCATGTGTCTTAACTACCAAAACTCTATTTTGCACATAGCAAGCAGTATTTACTGCCTCTGCCCAGAAGGTGATGGGCAGTTTAGAGTCAGACAACATAGTTCTTGCAGCTTCAATTAGTGTTCTGTTTCTCCTCTCAGCAACTCCGTTTTGCTGAGGAGTCCTGGGAGCACTATATTGTCTTGTAATACCTTTTTCATCACAAAATGTATCAAGGATTTGATTCTTGAATTCAGTTCCTTGATCACATCTTATGGTTTTGACCTTGTGATCACTTTGATTCTCAATTTTTAAGATGAAATTCTTCAGAATCTCAGGGGTTTCATCCTTAGTTCTAAGAAAGAAAACCCAAGTGAATCTTGTAAAATCATCTGTGATCACCAAACAATAAGAGGTCCTTCCTAGACTCATTACACTGGTGGGGCCAAAGAGATCCATATGTAATAAGTGTAGGGGAATAGTGATGGAGTTCCTTTCCTTAGGCTTGTGAGATACCTTATGTTGCTTCCCTTTCAGACATGCAACACAATGATCATCACTTGTAAACTCTTTCTTTGGCATTCCAGTTACCAAATCATGTTTAATTAGTTTATTCATGTTCTTAAAGTTTACATGGCACATTCTTTTATGCCATAGGAAAGACTCATCACTATTTGCTTTAGATAGAAAGCATGAAACTTCTCCAGAGGGAGATGTTTCTTGCAAATCCATCTTGTACATGTTCCCTTTCCTGGGGGCTCTGAGCAGGATATGACTCTGATCACAAAATTGGGATACACTCTGAAGATTGTACCCAAGCTCCTTAACAAAGTTTACCTTTTCAATGCTGAGCTTACCATTTGTGACCTTGCCCCTTCCTGAAATGTAACCACCTTCATCTCCTCCAAAAGCAACTGGTCCTCCATCAATTCTCTCAAAGTTATGGAGTAGAGACCTATTGCCTGTCATGTGCCTGGAACAGTCACTATCAATTATCCAGACATTCCTGTTTGTCTTGAGCTGTTCCTGCACAAAGAAAATGATTAGTTACATTTGGAAACCCAAGCCTTACTTGTCTTGGGCTCACTAAGTATAATAGAAGGTAATGCAACAGTAATAGATCCTATGATTGTACTAGGGGGATCTTCAGCTGTTTTTGATGGAGAAACTTCAGTCATTTGGTCTTTCTTAGACTTCCACACCACCTTTGGAGTCTTGGACTTGACCTTCAAAACCTTGGAAGCTTTTGGGACTTCAAAAGTTTTGATGACTGAACCTTCGGAAGATTCTACAGTCACTGCAGCAGACTTCAATGCTTCGGAAGAACTCCTTTCTTCCGAGACCAATTTTTCTTCCGAAGGTAATTTTCCATTTACCTTCTTCTTTGATCTGGAGCTTCCGAAGGAAACAAATTTTCCTTTCGAAGCTTGAATCTTCTTGAAACTCTTTAAAGTCTTCGCATTGGTCATATGGATAGTACTTTTAGGATTATATGGGCAATCCTTAGCAATGTGAGAGGTACTTTCACACATGACACACAACATTTTCTTCTTCAAAAGAGTCTCCTTATGAGAGCAAGACTGTCTTTGGTCACATCCCTTCTCCACCTTCATCTTTTTAGATGTTGAGACAGTTCTTTTGGGCTGTGAACTGTTCTTCGAGTTTGATGGTCCAGGCTGTGTAGCAGTGGTACACAACAGACCAGTCTTCTTCTTTGTACTGAGATGATTTGAACAAGAACCAGAACTCTTAGCTGAGGAGTTTTGGTTGATGTCTTCAGTCTTTACTACTTTAAACCCTGTAGAGATAAAAACTTGTTTCTGCTTAGAATCAAAAGTAGCCTTGATCTCTTGAGCCTTCTTTGCTTTTCTTTCCCTCTTCCCGATCAAGTTCTTTCTCTTTGACTTGGTCATCACAGTAGATTTCTTCTCCTCAGAAGGATAGTGGCCCTTAGTAGAATCCTCCTCTTCAATCTTCTCAGAGGAATTCTTCACTATCTCTTCTTCATCCTCTTCACTTATAGGATCTATGAGAGGAAGCTCATCTTCACAAGTTCCACACCTAGGAG
This sequence comes from Flaveria ramosissima, assembly GCA_025215565.1. Classification (NCBI taxonomy): domain Eukaryota; kingdom Viridiplantae; phylum Streptophyta; class Magnoliopsida; order Asterales; family Asteraceae; genus Flaveria; species Flaveria ramosissima. The sequence continues at coordinate 13,908,697 of CM046044.1, read as the reverse complement.
ATCTTACAGACAAGATTGTGTGTGGAGGAGCTATCTCATTTGATCCCAGTCCCTGTCTATTTTGATAGCACACTTTGTTGTGCAGGGATGAGGATATCATGTACTTGAAGGTCTCTTCTTCAAGAACACTCTTTTCTGCCCTGGCTTTGCTGATCACAAGCTCAGCTTGGCACTCAGTCAACTTAGTTATGAGATCCTGGATTTGAGTCCTAAAATATGTATGTTCATGTTTTAGTACTGAAATAGTTTTCTCTAAGTCCTCTATCTTTAACTTGTAATCATTTTCAGTCTTTCTAAAATCAGATTTTAAAATGTTTAAGGACTCAAGATCAGATCTCATTTCCAAGTTATAGGACCTGTATCTGTTTACTTTAGCAATGCATTCAGGAGTACAGAGATGTTCTAATACCTTGGCTTCATCATGGTCTGCCATTAGCGCTTGGTTTGGAGAAGCATCTTCCACCTAAAAGCTCCAGTCAAAGCCTCCTTCTTCAACAGCAACAACATCATGTTGCTTTGGCTTCTCATTCTGAGGGGCTTTGTCAGTGTAGTTTGGTCTAGTTTGTGCTTGGCCACCATTTGTTTTAGGTGCCTTACACTCTCTAGCAAAGTGGCCCATCAAGTTACAGTTGTAACACTTGACTTTGCTTTTATCCAAGCCAAACTTTCCACTGGTTGCATTGCTTGGAAACCTCCTTCTAGTTCTCTTGTAGAACTTCTTGGCTCTATGAGTGAGGAGAGCCATCTGCTGAACTATTTCCATGTACTCCAGGTCATCTGGATGGATACAGTCCAGGTCTTCAAGGGTGAAGAGAGAGTTCCCACAACTTTCATCAGAAGACACAAAGGCTTGAGAAGAGCTTGTCTCTTGGAATGGGCTTTCTTGAGTGTAGTTCTCCCTAGGTGTCTCTGGGAAGGTGATGAAAGGACCCTTTGGTGAGTTGTCAGGGTAGCATATGAGATGATGTTGGGGTTCTATGCTATCCCTTTCAACCACATGCAGGGCTGAACCCATTTGATTGTTGGAGTTGCCAGATGAACCTTGCATGTTCATCTCCATCTGGTAGCCACTGAGAATCCCATATAACTCTGTCAGAGTAAGAGTTTTGAGATTTTCAGTCCTCTTGATCACCACACAGTAGTGTGTCCATTTCCTAGGAAGTGAGGACATGAACTTCCTTACAATGTCCCTGTTTTCAAGAGGAACTCCTCCATTCACTAGGGTATCCACTATCTCAACATACCTAAAGTATTGCTGAGTCATGGTTTCACCTGTTTTGAAGGTGAAGTTTTCAAACTTCTGCTTCAGGAGATCCTTCTTGTTCTCCTTGGCTTCAGAGGAGCCTTCATACATCAGCTTTAGTGCATCCCACAGCTGTTTAGCTGTTTTGCACTTCTTAAAACCTCTATACATAGAGTTTGGAAGGGCAGTTTGAAGAGCAGTCATGACCTTTTTATCAATCTCTACTCTCTTCCTATCTTCATCAGAGTAGTTGGCCACATCTTTTGGGATCATACCAGCACCAGTAGCAGAAGGAGTGTTGGGTATGAAAGGTCCATTTTCAACAAATTCCCACATTCTTGAGTCTAGAGACCTGATGAAACCTTCCATTCTCATACACCAGGTGTCAAAGTCATCAAGAGTGATCAGTGGGGATTTGTTCATGGTTCCAGTCTCTATATCAGTCTTTGAAATGGATGCCATTTGGAGAGTTTAGTTTTTGTGTGTGTGAGGGATCTTAAGATGGTGAGATCTTATATCAAGAGCCTGAAATGCTCTGATACCAATTGCAGGACCGGTTAAGGGCTTAACAATTACAACACAACAGCACAAAGAGGAGATTAACTAAACTTGATCAAACAGTAAACTGGATTAACCAATATATTGATACAAAGAACACAAGTAAAAATAAAGAGACAGAACAAGAGATTTGGGTTTCAAGGAGGCAATATATTGTTTTCTCAAGTTCTTTTACAAGTGTTACAAAGCATAAAGAAAGATGCTAGAACTTGGAATACTTATACTACAACCTACAGCCGGCTATACTTTGAAAGCCAGCTGGATACAATTGACTAGACACAAACAAAATCAATTGTAGAATTAAAAGGCATATCTGCCTTTTGACCTTGTGACTATGACATGCCATAGCTCACATCCTTATCTATTACAAAAAGGATAAAGTACATAAAGTAGAAAGTTATAGACTCAAGACCTCAATGTACAGTTACCAAAAGCATGGACCTTTTCACCAACTCATTTAAGTTGGTGACTTTACAGAGATGCAGCGGAAAGGTGTCCAGCTTTATGGAACAGTACATCAGATAAAGCATGTTACTAAAAGTCTTCGGATGAAATCTGTCTTCATAGAATGAAGCTTCGGAAGACTTTATCTCTGAGGCTTCGGAAGACTTCATGTTTGGCTTCGGAAGATATTGGTCTTGGCTTCAGAAGATTTTACACTTAGAATATTTTCTAGTGTATGGTGTAAAACTTCCGAAGCATTTCTTCTTCAGTACTTAGTGCATTTCTTGCAGAGAGACAATGGATGTTTTGGTTTGCATCAGACATAAAGGAATCCTTACATAGTTGCTGGTGTGGGTTCATCACCTGTGGGGTTAACAGGGATGTCACCAGGAGCCATTGGCTCAATCATACTTGGAAGAAGTGCAGTATCTCTTTTGGTGAAGTTGGTGGACACTCTCTTCAAAGTCTTGAAGATGGTCGGCCTCATTTGAGGAGCAGTCAGAGCAGCTGCACAAACAAGCTTGCTCTGGTCCAGCTCAGAATTGATTATGTGCTGGAGAAACCTGGGATACATGAAGAATGTGTCCCTTTGAAGATTTCCCATGAGGTTAGTCAGCACAAATCTTGAACAGTTGAAGCGGAGGCTTTTCACCAACCCATTAACTAGGCACCCAAGTTCATATGGGATTTGATCCCATCCCCCAGATTTATTAGACAAGTAGTGAAGAACCACATGAAGCAGGAACTACCATTTGTAAGAGAAGTTAAATTTGTAGACAGTTGACCTGCTAACATCTCCACCATATCCCATTTGGAGATAAGAATTGTCCAAATCTGCTTTGGGGAATTCCGTTGGAGCGCCCTCATCATGAAGCTCTAGATGGTCCCTGATGATCTGTTCAGAAATGACCAACTCCTGGCCACAGATGCTCGATCGAATGACACGAACCTTATTTAGGTTTTCAATCTGACCATTTGCCCAAAATTCAAACATATGGTTTGAGTAAATTGTGGGGTTTACAGTCAGAGCGGTGTAGTAAGAAGATTGGATTAGAAAGGAGATGATGTCTGAGAAGTCAACATCCCTTGAAGAGTCAAGGAGTGCGACTTGGTTGTGCTGAGGGTTAAGTGCCATTGAAGAAAATTACAGAAAGATAGTTTGGAATAGGGTAAATTGAAGATGAAGAAAGCTTTTAGGGCAGTAATTTGGGTAAAAAGGATGTAAGTGATTAACCGGAGGTATTTAAATGGGTGGAATGGCAGTTTAAAGGAGGTTTGGATAAGACGATGTGAGGTTTCAGTGGATGATGTGACATGGGCGGTAAGGTTAGTCCATTTAAATAATCAGACATCATTAACAAAATCTTTACTTTTTACAGAGTGGGGCCCAAAAGATTTCCGTTACACAGTAAAATCTTTCTTCCGAGTATAAAGCATTTCCGAAGGTAATATTCTTCCGAAGGCAAATTTACTTCCGAAGGTAAATTGATTACTTCAGAGAGTATAAGTTGCTTTTCAAGTGGAGTGTGTTATGAGCTTTGGAAGTAGATCTGATATGAAATCAATCGCTTCTTCCGAGACTTAACACTCTTCCGAGAAGAAAATTATCCTGGAAGAAATTTGTTTCGGAAGATATGTGAAATATCTTCCGAGGGTTAATTTCTCTTCGGAAGAATTCATACTTAGATAAAATTTAGAAAAAGATCTTTTGTAACAGGGCTTAGATTGTTTTGACATGAGACTTTACACATTAAAAGGTTTTCAAATGACATCAACTAATCAAGGTTTATCATCCCAATAGCTGTAGTGAGATATTTAAATCTTTGTTCATCAAAGGCTTTGGTGAACAAGTCAGCATATTGTTCATTTGAGTCAACTTTGATTAGCTTTATAAGATTTTTCTCATGAATATCTCTAATGAAATGATACCTGATATCAATGTGCTTAGTCTTGGAGTGCTTCACTGGATTTTCAGTAATGGATATAGCACTATTGTTGTCAATGTGGATAGGAGTGCTCATGAAGTTGAATCTGTAGTCTATCATATGGTTTTGAATCCACAGCAGCTGAGCACAGCAACTAGCAGCAGCAATGTATTCAGCTTCAGCAGTTGATGTAGAGACACAGGATTGCTTCTTGCATTGCCATGAGATGATCCTTCCACCAAGAAATTAACATCCACTAGATGTTGATTTCTTGTTGATGTTGCAGCTACCATAATCACTGTTAGAGTAACCATAGAGATTGAAATCACTATTTCTTGGATACCAGAGACCTAGTTTAGGTGATCCTTTGAGGTATCTAAGAATTCTTTTGACAACTATTAGGTGAGACACCTTTGGAGCAGCCTGATATCTTGCACAAATGCAAGTTGCAAACATGATATCAGGTCTACTTGCTGTGAGATACATCAGAGAACCAATAATCGCTCTATACTGATGTTGATCAGTATCCTCCCCCTCAAGATCAGGGCAGAGGTTTTGGTTTCTGAGTATAGGTGTTTTTACTGCTTTACAATCTTTCATGTCAAATCTTTCTAAGATATCATTGACATACTTAGATTGATTGATAAAGAACCCTTCCTTCATTTGCTTTACCTGAATTCCAAGGAAAAAGTCCATTTTTCCCATGGAACTCATCTCAAACTTCTTCTTCATAATGCTCTCAAAGTCTTTACACATTTGGTCATTTGAGGAACCAAATATGATATCATCAACATAGACTTGAACGAGCAAGATGTCTTTCCCAGACTTTTTATGAAAAGAGTCTTATCAATGGTACCTTTAGTGTAACCATTTTTCAGGAGAAACTGAGACAATATCTCATACCACAGCCTAGGTGCTTGGTGCAGCCTATATAGAGCTTTATCCAATTTGCACACATAGTTGTGATGCTGTGGATCTTCAAATCCTGGAGGTTGGCATACATAGACTTCCCTATCTATATCCCCATATAGAAAGACACACTTGACATCAAGCTGATAGACAGTGAAATTCTTGGATGCAACATAAGCAATGAAGATCCTAACTGCCTCAAGTCTTGCAACAGGTGCAAAGACATCAGTATAATCGATTCCCTCCTCTTTAGTGTATCCTTGAACCACCAGTCTTGCCTTGTTCTTGCTAATCAAGCCTCTATCATCTCTCTTGTTTCTGAAAACCCATTTAGTGCCTATAGGTACTTGACCAGATGGTAGCGGACATAGGTTCCAAACCTTTTGTCTTTTGAATTGAAGCAGCTCCTCTTGCATTGATTCAACCCAGCTACTATCTTTCAAGGCATCTTCCACCTTCTTGGGTTCCATTTGGGGTAAAAAGCATTAGTACAAACAAACATTCCCATTGTGATTTTGTCCTCTTGTTCTCACGCCTTCAGAGACTTCCCCTATGATGTTTTCAGCTGGATGAGTGTTATGAATCCTGAGTCTAGGAATCACCTCCAGTTGCAAAGATAAATCAAAATTGGACATATTTTGCTCAGGAGCTTGAATACTCGGTCCAGCTGTTGTTTCAAACTCATTCAATGAGGACTGATTGAATGAGAGAGAACATCATCATTTGTTTGCTGTGAAGCATCATTAACAGTTGCTTGTTCCTTCAAGATGATGCTTTCATCAGCCTGGTGTTGTGTAGGGTCACCTGAAGATATTTGAAAGTCAGTAGATGAATCCCTTGTTAAAGTACCACTATCTCTTGAGATGGTTATACTGTCAGATCTTTCAATAGTGGGAACTTGATTTGCTGCAACTCTTGGAGAACTTGGAATAGGTCTGGGAAGCTCAAACAGTTGATCTTTATTAGAGTCACTTTGAGCACCTGTTCCAGCTGAAACATTCTCACAAGATGGTTTAGAATAGTTTGGAAACAATTCTAAATCAAAGATATGATCAGGACCATTCCCCCTAACACAAGGAGTGTGCTCATTGACTACAATGTTGGAAGATTACTCAAATTGTTGATTTTTAATATTATAAACTCTATAAGCTTTAGAGTAAGAGGAATATCCAACAAAGATAGCATCATCCGACTTTTCAGCAAATTTTGCCAAATTGTCTTATGTGTTAAGTATGGTATACCTGCTGCTAAAGGACCTTAGAAAGCCAATGAACAGTGACCTCTTGTTCCATAACTCATAAGGGGTTTTCCATGTGGCTTTACTACAAGAACTTTGTTCTGCACATAGCATGCAGTGCTGATTGCCTCTGCCCAGAATGTTAGAGGCAGCTTTGAATCAGCTAACATAGTCCGAACAGCCTAAATAAGTGTCCTATTCATCCTCTCAGCAACACCATTTTGTTGAGGAGTTCTGGGAGCACTATATTGTCTGGCAATCCCTTTTGACTTACAAAATGAGTCAAGAACTAGGTTCTTAAACTCAGTCCCTTGATCACTTCTAATTATTTTAACCTTGTGATCAACTTGATTTTATATTTTAAGAATAAAAGATTTCAAAGTTTCACCAGTTTTATCTTTGGTTCTTAAAAAGAATACCCATGTAAATCTAGTAAAATCATTAACAATCACAAGGCAATATGATTTCCTTCCAATGCTCATTATACTTGTGGGACCAAATAGATCCATGTGCAATAAGTGTAATGGGGTTGTGATGGAGTTAACAGCTTTGGATTTATGAGATGCCCTGTGTTGTTTCCCTTTCAGACAAGCAACACAGTTATCTTTGCAGAAAAATTCCTTTTTAGGCAAACCATGTACCAAGTTATTTTTAGCTAATTTATTCATTGTCTTAAAATTTACATGATACATTTGTTTATGCCATAGTGTTGACTCATCACCATCAGCTTTGGAAAGAAAGCATGATACTTCTCTCATTGGGGAAGCATTGTTCATATCCAGCTTGTACATATCCCTTTTCCTGGGAGATCTAAGAAGCATCAATTCCTGAGGAATTGTCATCCCGGGTTTAAGGATAATGCACTCATGTTCTTTGAAGAGCATTTGATGCTTTTGATCACAGAATTGAGAAACACTTAACAGGTTGTGTTCAAGCTGTTTGACAAAATTAACTTTGTCAACCCTTAACTTTCCATTGGATATACTTCTTCTGCCAGAAATATATCCTCCAACCTCACCTCCAAACTAGACAGGACCTCCATCATAATGTTGAAATTGTTGAAGGAGAGATCTGCTCCTTGTCATGTGCCTGGAGCATCCACTATCTACAATCCAAATGTTGTTATTCGTGTCATATGGATGTCCCTACACATAAGATGAGATGATTAGTTTTGATTGGAAACCCAAGCCTTATTAGTCTTGGGTTTCTTCCAATGATAATGACATAAATGAACCAAAATTTATGCATGGGGGTTCAATGGATGTCTTTGAAGAAGAGGTTTGGGCTATAGCATCTTCCTTGATCTTCCATTCCATCCCTTGGTTGATCATGGAGGATGAGCTTGTTGAAGCTTTTGTAGCTTGGCATTCTTCCGAAGCTTCTTTCTTTCGGAAGAAGCCTTCACCACCTTTTCTTCCGAAGCAGTCTTCTTCTGGGATGGTTTCAAGGGGACTCTTTTGCTTTTCTGAGTCTTTACAACTTTAGCTTCCGAAGCTTTTTGCCTTTCGAAAGAAGAATCTTCTTCCGAAAGCAGCCTTGCTTCGGAAACAAGCTTTCCCTTTTTCATCACTTGAACCATTTGATATGGTCCAAATGAGAAACCTTCCCTGACTCCTTCCCTTTTTAACATTATTTCCATAATGTGTGCTAGCAGGATTGTAGTAACAATCTTTGGCCATGTGGTTTTGCAGACCACACATTATGCATGCAATGTTAATCTTTATGGAATTTGAGGATTGCTGTTTCTTGTTCTTTTTCTCTTCATCAGTAACCTTTTCCTTTAACTTCTGATCCTTTGGTAGGACAGGAGTGCTGGTACTACACCCCTCTCCTGAATCAGAGTTTCCAACCACCTGGAATCCAGCTGATATGAATACACCCTTTTGCTTTGGGTCTATCTTTAGCTTGGACTCAGCCACTTTCTTGGCAGTTTTTATGGCTGCCTTAGCTCTGCTTCTTCTGGCCTTGGTGGTCAAGGTTTGATCATCATTGGCATGGGAGGGCATAATTACCTGGTTCTTCCCTGTGATGGTCTCCATAGTTGCTTTATTCTTTGACTCACGAGAAGGTGGGTCAGCAGATGGAACCTCCTGCTCTTCAGTACCACACCTTGGTTGTCTTATAGACTCATAAGAGTGTGATGGAGCAATTTCATTGGTTCCCAACCCACCTTTGTTTTGGTTACAAAGTTTTAAGTGAGAGGATGATGCAAGAATGGCTTGGAAGTTTTACTCGGAAAGAGCATACTTCCTGGCTTGAGCTTCAGCTGTGACAAGCTGGGCTTGAGCCTTAGTCAATTTGGATATTAAATCCTTTATCTGAGTCTTATAGTTTGTGTGTTCATGTTTTAATAGGGAAACAGTTTTCTCTAACTTCTTAATTTTTCTTTGGTAGTCAGATTCAGCCCTTTTAAAGTCAGATTTTAAAACATTTAAAAACTCAATATCAGATTTAATCTCCATATTATAGTCCTGATACAGTTTAACCTTAGCAATATAGGCAGGAGTACATAGATGTTCATATACCTTGTTTTCATCTGTTCCGGCCATGAGTGCTTGAGTAGGAGTCACATCCTATACCATGAAGCTCCAGTCAACTTCTTGAGCCATTGCAGCTATTTCTGTTGACTTTCCGGTGGGCTTTGGTGTAGAGGGATGTGTGGAGGCCTGTGGGCTTCCCGGGTTGGACTTGGGAGCCTTGCATTCCCTTGCAAAATGACCAAGTTGGTTACAGTTGTAACATTTGGCCCTGGTTTTGTCAAACCCAAATTTCCTGTTGATTGGGTTCTGGGGAAATTGCCTTCCAGTTCTCTTAAAGAACTTCTTTGCTCTGTAGGTTAGAAGAGCCATTTGTTGGACTATGTCCACGTATTCCACGTCATCCGGGCTAAAACACTCTAGATCATCAAAGCAGTATTGATAATCATTTGAGTGTCCACTTCCTGAGACAAAAGCACAACTGTCCTGAAAGGAGCTTTACTGAGCTTGTTGAGACCTTGGAGTCTCAGGAAATGTGATGTATGGCCCAGAAGAACAAGATGGCTGCTGGGTGTAAGCCAGGTATTGTTGAGGCTGGGAGATTCCTGAGCCTTCAGCAACCATTAAAGCGTTGCAAGCAGGAAGACTCAAGGGTCTGCTTGTCTGATGACCCCTCTTACTTTCCATTTCCAAACAGCATCCATCAAGGATCCCATAGAGTTCGGTCATGGTGAGTGTATTCAGATTCTCTGTTCTCTTGATAGAGACACAGTAGAATGTCCACTCATTGGGTAATGCACTCATGAACTTTCTTGTAAGGTCTCTGAGTTCATGAGCAATTCCCACAGATTGAAGGGAAGAAATGAGATCCATGTACCTGAAATATTGCTGGCTAAGAGTCTCTCCAGCAACATAGGTGAAGTTCTCGAACTGATGCTTCAGTGAGTCCTTCTTGGAGTCATTTGAGCTTAAGTACATTTGAGTAAGCGCATCAAAAAGTTCTTTGGCAAACTTGCAATGCTCAAACCCCACCATGATAGAGTTTGGAATTGCAGTCATAATAACAGTCATAGCATTGCTGTCGATGTCAAGCTTCTTCCTGTCTTCATCAGAATAATCTTCAACAGTTTTCTCAATCATGGCACTGCTTCCACCAGCTACTTTTGGCTTATACGGGCCATTGACAATGGATTGCCACATCTTGTTTTCTTGATATTTGATGAAGCCTTCCATTCTTCTGCTCCATGATCTGAAGTTTTCAAGGGTGATGATGGGTGCTTTGGTCATCGTCCCCATGTCTACTTCAGATTTGTTGAGGGCCATTTTGAGTGAGGTATAAGGAGGAGTGAAAAACAGGTTGATTAGGATGATAAGATCTCACAATCAAGAGCCTAAAAAGCTCTGATACCAATTGCAGGATTGGGTCTGTCACTTAAACACTTGGATTTCTCTCAAACTCACTTATAGAAACACTTAAATCAAATGAAGTAATGTCTTTTGCAAGAGTTGATAATAATATAATAAGTAGCAAGGGAACACGCAGAAATAAATTTTCAAGGCACTTGTATATATTACTTCTCAACTCAAGATATTACAAGACTGTTACAAGCATGATACATGAGTTACAATGAGAAACTATATATACTAGATCCTACAGCCGGATATACTTTGATACCAGCTGGAAACCTAAGACTAAAGCATATACTACAATGCTAAAGTTAAGGTATCTTAGATAAAGTATTATCTAAGATATGGTAGTCATGACATGTCCATGACTTACCTTTTGTCACCAACTAAAGATGGCAACTGTACTAACATAAAAAGGTAAACAGTGGATTAAAGTATGGTCAACTACATGGCTTTTGAGAAAACGCCATGCAGTATCTCAGAGTTTTGCAGCGGAGTGTTAGAGAGACCATACTTATGTCCACTGGATAATAGGAGTGTCTCCGAAGGTAAGTTGGCTTCGGAAGAACAAGTTCTTCCGAAGCCACTTATACTTCGGAAGAGGCTTCTATACTTCCGAGGCTTGAGGACTTCTATACTTCGGAAGTTGACTTCAGATCTTTCTTTCTAAGTCTTGATCTTCGGAAGTAGGTTCTTTGTCTTCGGAAGTTGGAGTTTTCCTTCGGAACTAAGTTTTACACTTTGTCTTCGGAAGAGCTCCTTCTTCCTTCGGAAGTTCCACACTTAACTTTGGAAGTCCATTATTTGTTGTACCAAAATTTTCTAAGTGACTTGGTTTTGGTTGCACCAGCCTTTCTAGATCCAACAAGGTCAAATAAGGAACCAGGGCTTATATTATGATACTATGAACACAAGTAAACAAGAGACAGAAACTTAAGAACATAACAAAGTAAAGGTTTTAAAGATTGCAGTATAATGCTTCTCAAGTTCTTTTACAAGTGATACAAAGAATAAAAATAAGATATAAGGACTTGAGACACTTTATACTACATCCTAGAGCCAGCCATACTTTGAAGGCCAACTGGAAACACTTATCTAGACAACAACAAGATCAATGTAAAGTCAAAAGACAGGTTTGTCTTTTGACTAGTGACTATGACATGCCATAGCTCACATCCTAATATATTACAAAAAGGATAAAAATACATAAAGTAGAAAGTTACAGACTCAAGACCTCAATGTACAGTAACAAAAAGCATGGACCATTCACCAACTTGTATAAGTTGGAGAGTTTTCAGAGTTGCAGCGGAAAGTTGGTCAGCTTTATGAAAAGTACATTAGATGAAGCATATTATTCAAAGTCTTCGGAAGAAATCTGTCTTCACTTCATTGGCTTCGGACGATTTCATACATAGAATATTTTCTTGTGCAGAGTATGGAAACTTCCAAAGCAAGTTCTACTTAGTACCAAGTGCATATATGCAGGAAGCACTTGAATTGTTTTAGGTGCATCAGCCTTTATATAAGCATTACAGTTTGATAACATTCTCATTGAACTAAGTTTCTTTTATTTTTGTAAGTAATAATATGTTCATCTAAATTTTTCACAACTTAGATCTTTAAAATTAATGTTTTTGTACGATGTAAGGCCCGGACCCAGAATTCCTCAAAGTTGGTCATTCATAGCATGAAATATTTATAAAATAACTTTTCTAGTAGAAAAATATTCATTAATCATTAGTACAAACTCATCTAAAAAAATCATTCAAGTTGTCACACCCGTTGGTACTAGAAACACTAGAATGCGACAGACGGGATCGTCATAACACATTGAGGGTCTATGAACTCAGTAAAGGCATTCTGTATTAATGGATAATGGCATCACCCAATACACATAAGACAAGTGCCAAGTATAGTCTATACCACAATGTCATACCGTAATACATAAACAATATAGGGTTATATACATGAATGAACATGCATAAATACAACTCAATCCAAATACAAACCAACAGATTACAATCCAACCAAACAATGAAATTCAAACCAAAATCAAATATTCCATAAATTGTTTATTGCTCCTAGAGAAGCGATCTCTTCTATGGTCCATAATCCAACTACCTAAGCATTATTACCTGAAAAGACATTCTCTAAAAAGTCAATATTTGTTAGTAAGTTCATAGGTTTGTAATTTCAAAATATGTTGTCGTGTAAGTCATGTACAAAATATGTATGTGTGTAAGAGTGCAAAGCAGAGAAAAGAAACTAACATAAGTTTATGGCTAGCCCAAGTCCAAATAACTAGACTATATTCACCCGAGAGCATGCACAGGCTATGTCGGTCTCAACTAGAATACCGACAATAAGGGTGGGGTGTCAGCCAATTAGTACTAACAATATCTTTCCATGACATTCCAATCCAAGTGAAAGTACATACTTATGAATGAAACATCTAGACTCGATACTATGACTCAAACCACACACCAAGTTTTAAAAACAATCTTTATACCACGGTATATACCAAAAAAAAATTAACAAGCTTTTCCCCCAAGTAAAACATATTAGAAGGAGCCTATAAACTCACCTTGAGGATAGCATAGTTCAAAGTCCTCAACAAATAAGACATGTAACTATAGATACACAAAACACAAATAAATTACTAGAGATCAAGATGTCCTATTTGGGTGTAATCCTCATCGCCCGATCCTTAGTGCCAATCCAAGTTATTATTTTAATGTAAAAATAATTCACTTTTCAATCCAAGTCCAATGTTAGACCTTAACTTTCTAATCTCGTCTTCATTAAAGGTTCTAATCATTAACATATGTCAAATTATTATAGTCCTTCGGTGTATATTTATTAGTCTGTGACCGTTGAGTTATAAGTATTAAATGTTCATATTCTAAACATCTTATAGTTACTTATTAAACAGAACTATTGACTTTATTTGATTATTTAATCTCAAAACATACCAAGTAGAATTATAAAAATATTTAAGCTTGTAGAGCTGACCGCACACTAATCTTGCGTATACTATTTAGAGGTCAAAACGATAACAAAAAATCGCCTACTAGAGACGGTTGAAAGATAATACCTTAAACTAACTTCTAGAAATAATTACCTCGAATATAAGGGAGATATGCCTCAATGAACACAACCCACCATTTTGCCTGGATTTAACAGTTTTGGCCTTTAATTTTGTTTACTGATATTGGAGGACCAAACGATATCAAATAGACATGAGACCACTTGGGCTAGTTATAAGACTCATTGATCTTGTTTTTAGAATAAGAGTTTGACCCATTTGGACTTAGTATGACCATGTTATAAATTGTATAAAATGTTCTATTCTTTCTGGACAGTAAGTTGTTCAAATTCCTAGTTTTGCCTTTGTACCCTGAAACCATAATTTTTTGACCATTATTGACCCGATACTTAAAAGAAAATTTATTCAATGAAATAGTTAACAAACCATTCGATTAGATCCTTAGATTATCACAATATTTTATTCTAGTTTAGATTAGATTTTAATCTTCTGGTTCACGTTTTTAGTCAATTGATACATAGATTTAATCCTTATCGCGTCTATTGATTCGATAAGAAAAGATCTCATATGTTTACAACCCAATTCAATAAATCCAAAGAATATACAAAGATTGAATAATAGGGTTTTATCGTTTTTGAAGATTCAGTTCCCGAAACGCCTAGATCTTTATGATCCAATACCTAAACAAAGAACAAAAGAATATTAGATGATGATTTTGTTGTTAGATTATGAATATCATCAATAACAAGATCAAACAAAAAGCATAATTATCAAACAAGCAATTTTCTGATAGGAAAATAAAGAGATGAACAGTGTTTGATTAAGATCCAATCTTTTATGATTTCCATAAACTAAAAATCAATGTAATCATCTGGAAGATGATGTTTTTCTATGATGAGAAAGAAGAACAACGAGAATTGAGAGTGGTGACTAAAAACCAATGTAAACTTGGAATGAAAGTTTCCACCAAAATGAATGGAAAAAAGGGGGAGTCCCTTTTTTTTATTTTTGGCCACAATTAAGGGGGATCAAGGACCCTTGGCCCGTTTCACCCAACTTGGTCTTCTCTCGATGCGCGTATCGTCCAATTTTTTATGTTTTTAAACTATGCGTGTTAATACGGTTCCAACAAACTATTATAAGCTATATAAATTTAATTAATAATTTTTAATTAAAAAGCTTTATTTTACGATTTGACAATCGTTGATCAGGCCAATGCAAATAATTATCGTACTATAACCAGTTCGATGAACATCCCACTGTCACCAAGAGTAGGTCCATTAATACATATTAGGCCCATAATGCATAATATTACTGTTTTGCGTGTCTACATGTGTCTAATGCATATACTCAGACCAAATCATCACTAAGTCAATCAAGTCAAAACCCTATTTAATCAAATTCAAAGGTCAAAAAGTCAAAGACCATGGTCAACAAACATGTTTTGGTTATTGACGATATAATCTTTTAAACATCAAATATATAATCATTTAAATATCCTTTCAAAACTTTGGATGCCAGACTTGTACTTTTCCAATAGCTACCATGCCCCTACTTGCATCTTCTTAGCCCTTATTATTTCCTGTCAACTAATATGTATACAAAGTCAGCAATGCAGATTCACCTCTAGTTTTTTTTGATAAAGTATACTTTTCATTATTTAGAATTCTTGCCTTGTCACATGTGAACACCATTAATATAAAAATATTAATTTGTTTATTTCTTTAACTTTCATCATCTTTTCATTTATCATTTATCTTTCATTATAATGGACAAGTGCCATATGCTAGGCCTCCAGCATAAGTTATTATATTGATCTCAATTTCTAGGCCAAGCGGCAAAGATTCCTTTTCATTCATTGTTAATCACAAGGATTAGACCCCATGGGTATCCTTCTAGGCTAATCAAGCCACCCATATTTGAGCTAACAACCTATCAGTTGAGAACCTCCATTCAAATATGGTCAATTATAAGGGTTAGACCCCTATGTGCATTCTCATATGCTAGCTAAGCCGCACAAAATTGAGTTAACAACCCCTCATTGAGTTGTGAACCACCATACATTTTGCTTGAAAGACTTCCATTCTTTTATTATTTTTCACTTTTCATTAACTTTATCTTACACTTTTATTACAGAATACTTCACTTATAATAGTACGTAAACATACCAAGTAACATTCATTTTAAAACCTTTATCTTTAAAAACACAGTTTAGATTGTATAAGATAACTCGTTATTCGAAACTAAATTAAATGAGAACTTACTTAACAAAACCTATGCATGCGAATGCAATATAGTTTTGTGAAAACTTTTAATTAGACGAAAACATTATTATACATGAGAACTTCACCACGAGCAAGAACATCACTAAACGCGAGAACATTACTATGTGAAAACATCTAAGAAATTAAGACCCTTGCATGCCAAGCTACCTAATTCACACGAGAACATCAAGCAGGAGAAAAAAATCAATTTCATGTGAAAGCTTCGCAAATCAACCTAATCATCTACTTAACATCGACAAATTCAACAATAACATAACCCTTTCAATCAAAAACACCATAAAAAGCAAAAACATACATAGTAGTATGCCCAATAAACCCAAAACTTGTAAAAACGTGTAACAGAAGGGGCAAGAACTCACCTTTTGAAGATTACCACCAAATACATAACCATCAATTTATCTAGAACTAGAACTACATAACCATACAACATCAAATACATACCTTAACCCCAAAGCTTCTCGATCTAGAACTACATAACCATCACTAGCCATTCAATTTATCTACACGCATCATACAACATCAAATACAAACCTTAACCCACAAGTTCTTGCCTCTTCTTCTCAAGAATGCAACAACAGTAGTTTTTGCTTCATGGTAGGGGCAACTGGGTGCCTTTACCTATTTATAGGGTTTTCCATCATTCGTACAAGTTTGTAAGGATTCCTATAAGTCTGATGTAGCCAAAACATCCAACTTCTCTCTGCAAGCATGCACTAAGGAACAGAAGTAGAAATACATCGGAAGTTTTACACCATGCACTAGAAATATTATAAGTGTAAAATCTTCCAAAGCCAAGACCAACATCTTCCGTAGCCAAAAGTGAAGTCTTCCAAAGCTTCAAAGACAAAGTCTTTCGAAGCTTCAAAGACAAATTCTTTCGAAGCCAAAGAGTGAAGACAGATTTCTTCCGAAGACTTTTAGAGATATGCCTTTATCTGATGTACTTTACCATAAAGCTGGACCACCTTTTCGCTACAACTCCTGTAAAGTCACCAACTTATATGAGTTGGTGAAAGGTCCATGCTTTTGGTAACTGTACATTGAGGTCTTGAGTCCATGCTTTCCACTTTATGTACTTTTATCCTTTTTGTAATATATTAGGATGTGAGCTATGGCATGTCATAGTCACAAGTCAAAAGGCAGATATGCCTTTTGACTCTACATTTGATTTTGTAGTTGTCTAGTCAATTGTATCCAGCTGGCCCTCATAGTATGGCTGGATGTAGGATGTAGTATAAAGTATCTCAAGTACTTGTAACTTTCCATCAATGCTTTGTAACTTGTAATAGAACTTGAGAAGCAATATAAAAGATTCTTGAAAACCAAATACTTGTGTTGTTTAGCAATCTTGTTCTGTCTCACTTTTACTTGTGTTCTTAGCATCTTTCATTAACAAGTTAACCAATTCCCTATTTGATCTGTTAAGTGTTCTAAGCAACTCTCCTCATTGTGTTGTTGTGTTGTAAGTGCATACCCTTCACCGGTCCTGCATTTGGTATCAGAGCATTTCAGGCTCTTGATATAAGATCTCACCATCTTAAGATCCCTCACACACACAAAATACTTAACAACTCAAATGGCAGCTATAACCAAAGCTGATATGGAAACTGAACTATGACAAAGTCCCCACTAATCACTCCTGAAAACTTTGATACTTGGTGTCAAAGAATGGAAGGCTTCATCAAGTCGCAAGACTCAAGGATGTGGGAATCTGTTGTTGAAGGACCTTACATACCAAGCACCACTTCTGCTACTGGTGGTGGTATGATTCCTAAGGCTATGGTTGATTACTCTGAAATAGATAGAAAGAGAATAGAGATTGATCAAAAAGCCATGACAGCCCTTCAAACTGCTCTTCCAAACTCCATCTACAGAGGCTTCAAGAAGTGCAAAACTGCCAAGCAACTATGGGAAGCACTGAAGCTGATGTATGAGGGGTCTACTGAAGCAAAGGAGAACAAGAAGGGTCTCCTGAAGCAGCAGATTGAAAACTTCACCTTCAAAGCAGGTGAAACCATGACTCAACAATACTTCAGGTATGTTGAGATTGTGGATACTCTAATGGATGTTAGAGTAACTCTTGAAAACAGGGACATTGTAAGGAATTTTATGTCCTCTCTTCCTAGACAATGGACACATTATTGTGTTGTTATCAAGAGGACTGCGAACCTTAAGACACTTACTCTACTGAGTTGTATGGTATTCTTAGTGGCTACCAGATGGAGATGAACATGCAAAACATCATCTTACTCATCTGGAAACTCCGGCAATCAACTGAGTTCAGCCCTCCATGTAGTTGAAAGGGAAAGCATTGAACCACAACATCATCTTATATGCTTCCCTGACAACTCACAAAGGGGCCCTTTCATCACCTTCCCAGAGACTCCAAGGGAAAGCTACACTCAAGGAAGTCCTTTCGAAGAGACAAGTTCTTCTCATGCCTTTGTCTCTGCTGATGAAACTTCAGGCAACTTTCTCTTCACTCTTGAAGATTTGGACTGTATCCATCCAGATGATCTAAAGTACATGGAGATAGTCCAGCAGATGGCTCTTCTCACTCACAGAGCCAAGAAGTTCTATAAGAGGACAGGGAGAAAGTTTCCAAGCAATGCAACCAGTGGAAAGTTTGGGCTGGACAAAAGCAAAGTAAAGTTTTACAACTGTAACCAAATGGGACACTTTGCAAGAGAGTGTAAGGCACCAAGGACAAATAGTGGCCAAGCACAAACCAGACCAAACTACACTGAGAAAGCCCCCCAGAATGAGAAGCCAAAGCAGCAAGTTGCAGTTGATATTGAAGAAGGAGGCTTTGACTGGAGCTTTCAAGTAGAAGATGTATCTCTAACCAAGCACTCATGGCAGACCACGATGAAGCCAAGGTATTAGAACATCTTTGTACTCCTGAATGCAGTGCTAAAGTTAATATATACAGGTCCTATAATTTAGAAATAAGATCTGACCTTCAGTCCTTATATATTTTAAAAGCTGACTTTAAAAGAGCTGAAAATGATTATAAACTAAAGATAGAGGACTTAGAGAAAACCATTTCAACTCTTAAACATGAGCATACAAACTACAGGACTCAGATCAAAGATCTCAATACTAAATTAACTGAATGTCAGGCTGAGCTTGTGATTAGCAAAGCCAAGGTAGAAAAATGTGTTCTTGAAGAAGAGACCTTCAAGAACATAATATCCTCATCCTTGCATGCAAAATTTTGTTATCAAAATAAGCAGGGACTAGGGTCTTGTGAGATAGCTCCCCCACACACAATCTTGTCTGTAAGATCTCCAAGGTATGGAACTTGTGAAAATGAGCTTCCCCTCATAGATCCTATGACTGCAGAGGATGAAGAGGAGATGGTGGAGAATGGCTCTCAGAAGAGTGAAGAAGAGCATTCTAAGAAGGGTGACCATCCCTCTGAGGAGAGCAAAGCTGTTGGGATGACCAAGTCAAGAAGAAAGAACTTGATCAGGAAGGCCAAAAGAAATTCCAAAAAGGCTCAAGAGATTAAGGCTACCTTCAATTCTACACAGAAACAAGTCTTCATCTCTACAGGATTTGAAGTAGTAAAGGCTGAAGACACAAACTTGAACTCCATCAACAAGAGTTCTAGTTCATTTCCAAATCATCCCATCATCAAGAAGAAGGCTGATCAGTTGTGCATTGCTGTTGTACAACCTGAACCATCCTGCTCCAAAGGTAGTTCTAACCCCACAAGAATTACCACAGCATCTACAAAGGTGAAGATGGAGAAGGAAAGTGATCAAGTTCAACCTTGTTCACAAAGAAGAACTTCTAGTAGGAAGAAAATGGATTGTGTAATGTGTGGGAGTACTTCTCATCTTGCTAAGGATTGTGTCTAAAATCCAAGGAGTACTCTCCACATGACCAAGAAAGAAACTTCTAAGAGTTTGGAGAAAAAGAAGCAAGCTTCGGAAGGAAAATCTGTTTCCTTCGGAAGCTCCAAAACGAAGAAGAAGACAAGTTGAAACTTGCCTTCGGAAAAAAATTTTCTCGGAAGAAAAGAATACTTCCGAAGCACTGAAGCCTGCTGCAGTGAGAGCAAGATCTTCCGAAGGGCCAGTCATCAAAACATCCAAAGTCATCAAAACTTCTGAAGTATTGAAGGTCAAGTCTAAGCTTCCAAAGGTGGTATGGAAGTCAAAGAAAGATCAAGTGGCTGAAAGTTCTTCATCAACATCAACAAATGTTTCCTCTAGCATGACTATAGGATCAGTTACTGTTGTATTGTCTTCAACTTCTTTTGATGAGCCCAAGACCAATGAGGCTTGGATTTCCAAATGTAACTAATCATCTCTTTTGTGCAGGGACAGCTCAAGACAAATAGAAATGTATGGATCATTGATAGTGGCTGTTCCAGACACATGACAGGCAATAGGTCACTACTCCAAAAGTTTGAAAGAATTGATGGAGGACCAGTTGCTTTTGGAGGAGATGCAGGAGGTTACATTACTGGAAGGGGCAAGGTCACAAATGGTAAGCTCAACATTGAAAAGGTAAACTTTGTCAAGGAGCTTGGGTACAATCTTCTGAGTGTATCCTAATTTTGTGATCAGAGTCATAACATGCTCTTTACTAAGCATGAGTGCATTGTTCTCAGACCCGAGGTGGTCATTCCTCATGAGCACATCTTGCACAGGTTTGTTGGACCAAAAGAACCAATGAGCCTGATCAGAAAAACCTCTAAGTCCCACAAACATTACAACTGCTGAAGAAGATCACAACAGCTGAAGACATCAGCTGATTACAAGGTCTGAAGACAAAGTCTGAAAGTAAAGAACTGAAGACAAAGTCTGAAAGTGAAGTACTAAAGACAAAGACTGAAGACCAGAGTGATCAGTAGTTGTCACAACAGCTGAAGTTATTAACTTCAGTAGTTGTGATGGTTTTTCCTTTGTAGTATTTGTAATTTTATCTTTCAGTAGTTTATTGTTTAGTAGTTTTAGGTCAGTAGTTTTATGTTCTTGTACTTAGCATTCTCTGAGATGTGATCAGTTGTTGAGAACATTTCAGTAGTTTGCATTGTTTTAGTTGTTTTGTATAATTCTGTTAGATGTCACTATCAAGTGACATCAGCAGACGTCACATTCCTCTATAAAAGGAATGTTGACCTAGTTGTTTTGTAACCGAAGCATTACGCGTGAATGAAAACATTCCTTTAACAGAAAAGTTCTCTCTCTCTATAATCGTCATTGTGTGATTGCATATTCATACTTTTCTTGCTTGAATTCGATCTTATTTCTGTCATATTCCGCTGCAAAATTCAAATCTAATTGATCAAAATAGATCCGATCCTATCAAGAGCCCCCAGGAAAGGGAACATGGACAAGATGGACTTGCAAGAAACATATCTCTCAGGAGAAGTTTCATGCTTTCTATCTAAAGCAGATAATGATGAATCTTTCCTCTAGCATAAAAGAATGTACCATGTAAACTTAAAAACATGAATAAATTAATTAAGAATGATTTGTTAACTGGAATACCAAAGAAAGAGTTTACAAGTGATGACCACTGTGTTGCATGCCTAAAAGGGAAGCAACACAAGGTATCTCACAAGCCAAAGGAAAGAAATTCCATCATTTATCCCCTACACTTATTACATATGGATCTCTTTGGCCCCACCAGTGTAATGAGTCTAGGAAGGACCTCTTATTGTCTGGTGATCACAGATGATTTTACAAGATTCACTTAGGTCTTCTTTTTTAGAACTAAGGATGAGACTCCTGAGATTTTGAAGAATTTCATCTTAAAGATTAAGAATCAATGTGATCACAAACTCAAAACCATAAGATGTGATCTAGGAACTGAATTCAAGAATCAAATCCTTGATACATTTTGTGATTAAAAAGGTATTACTAGACAATACAGTGCTCCCAGGACTCCTCAGTAAAATGGTGTTGCTAAGAGGAGAAACAGGACACTAATTGAATCTGCAAGAACTATGTTGTCTGACTCTAAACTGCCTATCACCTTCTGGGCAGAGGTAGTGAACACTGCTTGTTATGTGCAAAATAGAGTTTTAGTGGTCAAGACACATGGTAAAACTCCTTATGAACTTTGGAACAAGAGAAAACCCTTCATTGTTTTTCTCAGGTCATTTGGATGTTCTTGCACCATCTTGAATACCAAGGATCAAATTGCCAAGTTTGCTGAGAAATCAGATGATGGATACTTTATTGGATACTCTTCTCAAGCTAAAGCTTATAGAGTATACAATCTCAGAACTAGAGTAGTTTAGGAGTCAGCCAATGTGACTTTCAATGAGCACACTCCCAATATGAAAGGTTCTGGTCCGGATTGGCTATTTGATCTTGATTTAGTTACCAACTGTTTTACCAAATCTTGTGAGAATGTTTCAGGATCTACAGATATATTACCAACAGGTGATCCCGACCCACAATTGAGCGCAGAAGACCTTCAAGTTACACATCTTCAGCTCCAGTGGTAACTATTCCTGCAAATGAAGCTTCTACCAGCACATTAATGACAAATCCTGCTGATGTTTATGGGGTGCCTTCAAATTCCAGCTTAGAGGCACAAAACTCAGAAGAAGGAGCTTCAAATGTTGGAGAAAATGGTGGTGGTGAAAGTGATCAAGAATTTCTTGATTCTGATAACCACTGCATTGAAGACAACATCAATGATGTCACACACTCATTGGATCAAGTCAATCTTGATAAGTATGGTGATGTGGAGGGTGAATCTTCTTTGGCAGATCAAAAATTTTCAAATCTATATCTATCTAAGCTACTTGCTGTGATCCCTCAGCTTAGAATCCACAAGTCTCATCCTACCACAGACATCATTAGAGATGTTGATTCAGGGGTGAGAACAAGAGGACAAACCCATGAAGCAAATGTTTGTCTTCACTCTTGTTTCTTGTCCCAGATTGAGCCAAAGAAAATTGATGAGGCTCTAAAGGATGAAAGTTGGGTTGAAGCTATGCAAGAGGAGCTGCTTCAATTCAAAAGGCAAAAGGTTTGGAACCTATGGCCTCTCCCTCAAGGGAAGACTACCATAGGAACCAAATGGGTTTTTAGGAACAAGAAGGATGATAGAGGACTTGTCATCAAAAACAAGGCAAGACTAGTTGTTCAAGGATATACTCAAGAAGAAGGAATTGACTATATAGATGTTTATGCTCCTATGGCAAGACTTGAAGCTGTTAGAATATTCCTAGCTTTTGATGCATCCAAGAATTTCAAGGTCTACCAACTTGATGTCAAGTGTGCTTTTCTTTATGGGGTGATTGATGAAGAAGTGTATGTCAGACAACCACCTGGTTTTGCAGATCCTGATCATCCTGAATATGTCTACAAGCTTGATAAAGCTCTATATGGGCTGCACCAAGCACCAAGAAAATGGTATGAGACTCTATCTCAGTATCTCTTTCAACATCGCTACAAATGAGGTACTATAGATGGAACTCTCTTCATCAAAGGAACAGGAAATGACATAATGCTAGTTCAAGTATAAGTAGATGACAATATCTTTGGGGTCAACTAATCCAAAGCTCTGCAAAGACTTTGAGAAGCTGATGAAGAACAAGTTTGAAATGAGTACCATGGGGGAACTCAATTTCTTTCTAGGAATTCAAGTGAAGCAAGTTGACAATGGCATCTTCATAAGTCGGTCAAAGTATGTACAGGACATACTTAAAATGTTTAACATGACTGACTGTAAGGTTGCTCAGACTCCCATAGCCAGAAATCACTCCCTTGGACCTGATCTTGAGGGGGAGTGTGTTAATGAACATCTCTATAGGGAAATGATTGGGTCTCTTATGTACCTCATAGCTAGCAGGCCAGATATCATGTTTGCTACATGCATTTGTGCAAGATATCAAGCCAACCCCAAGATGTCACACCTGGTCACTGTCAAAAGAATTTTAAGATATCTCAAAGGTGCTCAATCACTTGGCCTTTGGTATCCAAAGAATTCTGACTTTAATCTATATGCTTATACAGATAGTGACTATGGTGGTTGCAACATGACTGGAAAGTCTACATCAGGGGGATGTCAATTTCTTAGTGGAAGAGTAGTCTCTTGGCAATGCAAGAAACAATCCTGTGTGTCTGCATCAACTGCTGGGTTGAATACATTGCTGCTGCAAGTTGTTGTTCTCAAGTGCTTTGGATTCAAAATCAGATGTTGGACTATGGATTTAACTTTAAAGAGACTCCCATACACATAGACAACAATAGTGCTATCTCCATCATAGAGAATCCTGTGTAGCACTCAAGGACAAAGCATTATAATATCAGGTATGATTTGATTAGAGATAACTTTGAAAAACGATTAATTAAACTAGTCAAAGTTAACACAAACGAACAATATGCTGATCTTTTCACCAAAGCTTTTGATGAGCAGAGATTTAAATACCTTGTATCAGCTATTGGGATGATTAACTTTGAATAAGTTTTCTTCAAACTTAATCATATTTATTTCTAAAACCTGTGTTTCGTAAGTTGTCTATTATATCACAGTCATAAGCCCTTGTTTTCTTTGGAAGAAAATCTTTTCAAAAGACTTTTCTTAGATTTTTGAAAATCTTGATCTCTTCGGAAGATTCAAAATTACCTTCGGAAGAAGTTTATGTCTTAGTAAACAAATAAGTGCTTCAGTGATTTTACCTTCGGAAGAAATTTGTGAAATATCTTCCGAAGCTTAAAATCAACTTAAGTACTTTGTATATTTTCAAAGAACAAGTTTCTTCCGAAAGCAACTTACCTTTGGAAATATTTATTCTTCTTGGAATAAAAATCCCTGACTGTAAAATTCTTTTCCGAAGCAAAATTCTCAAAAAACCTTTGAAATCTCTTCTGAAGCAAATAACATTCGGAAGATGTCTCGACTTCCAAGAAAACTACTTTTTGGGCAAAAGTAAACTACTTTTCAGAGGTGGGACCGACATCCGTATTTTAAAGTTTATCCTCTTTCATTAACTTTGTCTTAAATCCTTTTCACATAAATGCTCAACGGTTCCCCCCCTCTTTCACTATCTTCCTCAATTACACTATTCCTTAAACCTAAATTCTCTCAAACCGCCTTTTGTTTTTCATCTTTCTTCATCCTTAAGCTTTTAAAAATGGCCAATCTAAATCTCAGAAACAACCCATATTTCTCCATGCAACTTCACAAGCAACATAACCAAGTTGCTCTGTTAAGCTCTTTGAGAGATGAAAGTTTCTTAAAGATTTGCCGTTTCTTAGCTCTATCAAACTACTCCACCTCCCTAACCATTGATCCTACTCTCTATGAGGATCATCTACTTGAATTTTGGAAGACCTGCCAAGAGGTCATTATGGATGGGGAGAAGGCACTGTCTGCCACAGTGCAAGGGAGGACAATCTTCATCACTCCGGCCATCATAAACACTCATTTGCAACTGGATGATGAAGAAGGTGAGTTGTCCTTCCCAAAGGAAGCTGTAAATCATTCCTTTGAGTATATGGGCTATGAGGGAGATTTCTCTGTAAAGACCTTCATGAAAGGGAAGGTCTCATCCTAGTGGAAATACCTGCTTCATGTGGTTATCCACAGCTTGTCAAACAAGCATGGAGGGTGGGACCAGATTCCTAAGGATCTCTCCTTCATAGTATATGGAATGGTTTAAGGGGTCAAGTGCAGGTACTCTCAATTTGTTTATACAAATTTGCTTACTAATTTGGACTCCTTAGAGTATTATATGTTTTCTAGATATGTTCAACACATTCTCAACTGTTAACTGGGCTCACAGTTGAGGGAAACAAATAATATTCTTAAATTGGGACAGATGAAGCCCAACATCTTTAAAATTATGAAGAAGCCAACTGTAGGCTTCTCACGGGTAGAAACAGCCCTAGTCCCCAAAATGTTAGAGCTCATTGCTCAAGGTGACAACCTAGCAACACAAGCTAGTGTTGAACCCACACCTTCTACTTCTCAACCATCAAAAAGGCCCAAAGTCACTCACACCTACCAAAGAAAATCCAAACGAACCCTAGCTCAAGCTATTGAGTCTGTGCAGACCCCCATATACTCACCCATACAGGGGGAAGTGGACACTAGAGCTCCCACTTCCCCTGAGGAGCAAACCACTCTCATTTCTTCAACAATCGGGGCTGAGGTTCCTCATGCTCACCCTGATGAGCTCACAAGGCCAACTGCCTTAAGCCTTCACTCTGAGTCTCAATACTCAAGTGAACAACCTTCAGGGGACAGTTACCATCCCCAGCCTTTAGACTTATATCAACCCATTCCCAACCTCTCATTCTATACTGATGAAGACTTAGGTTTCAGTGGGTACCATGAGTCTCTTTACTCTTCCCCTACTCAAAGAGAGAAGAGTACTCCCGAGTCTCCTTTGTCTAGCCCACATCAGTCACCCATAACTGAGGTGGGTACTTCTAAACCTGTTAAGTATATCCATATGGAAGAAGCTCTCACTTCTGCAAGTAATTACATCATTAAGACCTCAACCATGGCAACTCAGCCCATTGACACCTCAAATGAGGATGTCAATGTGCAGAGGAAACCCAGCAGCCAAGAACCTAAGGCTGGTGGTGGCCGAGAGGACTTTGGTCCAATTATCTCATCCCCCAATGATTCTTCTGATGAAGAAGAGGGGAATCTGAGACTAAAGGTGCAAAACTGTCAAAAACATGCCCATATTTAGTCTCTAAGGTTAGTCACCTTGAATCTCAGGTGACTACCCTGTATAATAGGGTCAATGATCAGCAACTTGAGATATCTTATCTCAGGCAAAAGCTAGCTAGGATACCTTTAAGAAGAGCTCAACCAGGAACACAAGAACATGTGAATGTGATTGACCTAACCTCTAGCTCACCTATGCAAGAGGGTGATGCAACCAAAAAGGGGGAGAAAGTCATTACAGTGATAGAACCTGGGAGTTCTTCAGGGAGTATGGACATTGAGAATTCACCATCCTCACTTACAACTGTGCATACTCAGCAACTTCCTCAAGTTCACATTAATGTGGACATAATTGACTCTGTCATTAGGAGTCTCTTTGAAGAAGGAATTCCAAGGGTTGTGTCATCTCCACCTCAAGGAACTTCAAACTACATTATTGGGTGGAGGTATGATGCTGATAGAAGAGCCCTCATTCTTCACAGAGTTCAAGGGCACCAAGAAGTGTTCAATTTTCAGACTTTGGACTACTATGAAGGTCTTGACCTGATCAACATGCCACTTGTCAACCCAAGCAAATCAAGAAAAGCTGATAGGTTAGCACTCAGGATTCAAGACAGAATTACCAAAGAGTTCAGCCTTAGAAGGAGACAAAAGCAATCAGGTAATGTCATTGGTCAACTGGATGCTGAGGCAGACCCTAAGATTAGCTTCCAAGGGAAAACCTTGGCTGAAGGCCCAATGATAGAGCCTGAGAGCCCTATCACACCAATAACTGCTTCAGAAATTCATTCCCTTAGTATAACACCTGCTGGTGAAGGTGTCTCACAACCTCTCTCTAGCCAGAGCTTAGATGCTACACCAAGCAATGAAGGCCAAACTTCTATCCACCCTGAGTCACAAAGGTCTGTGGGTGACAAAGGGAAAAGGATTTTGATTCCTGAGGAGATTGAGGAGGAGGAGAGAGAGAGGAAGAGGAAGCTAAAGGGAGAAAGTTCCTCTGGGTCTTCAGGCTTTATGCAAGTTGCAATCAGGGCTACCCCCAGACCAAACACTCAAGAAGATGAGTTGAGTGCAGTCAGGATTACTTACCTACAGACCAGGAACTATGACATAGATGAATTATATCTCTCCCCATAGAGCAATTAAATGAACTGGCTGACATGGAAGTGTCAAGGGAGATGAAGGAAAAATAGGATGCAAGATTACTTCTCCAATTCAAAGAAGAGAAAAGACAGAAAAGATTATACAAGCATGCTCCAACTCTCTCCCTAGTTCAGGAAAGTCCTGTGCAAGAGGATGTGGCTGCTATACAAGAACCTCAGGTAGACAAGGAAACAGATAGGCAAAACATGATCAACTACCTGAGTTCCACAGGTCTCTATCAGGCATCTGCACTTCTTCCCTTGTCCTTTGAGTACATTGAGTTTGAGTATCTCAAACAACTTGAACTTCAAGTGCTCAAAGAACAAAAGGCGACAAAAAGAAAGATGAGGGATGATGCTGCAAAGTCAAGAGCTATCATCCAAAAGAGTATGAAGAAGTCTGCTGACAGACAAAGGATGATGAGCTTCTTGAAGCTGTACGGATTCTCTGGAAGGAGACTTGGCCCTATGTCTCTATCCAAAATGGATGGGCATATCAGGATAATCAAGCAAAAGATCAAGAGTGGAGAGTTGATTGACTTATACTCTCCTCCAAGTCAAATCCCACCTAAAGTGGAGGTTAAGGTTGAACAACCTGAGACAACACAACCTGGACCTCCTGCTGAGCCTCAGCAAGCTTCATCTTCTGATCCACAGCAGGGTCAAACTCCATCTCCTTCTGAACCTGTGAGGGAAGAACATCCAACTGAGAAAGACAAGGATGATCAACAAGGTGCTGTAGACTAGTCTTCTCAGTTAAAGTCTTCTAAGAGGAAGAAGAGGATGGCTTCTAAACCAAAGTCTAAGAAGAAGAAGCCTAAATCATCCACCTCTACACCTCAGGCTGGGTCAGATAAACCTGAGGAAGTGCATGAAGAGGCAACCCAATCAACTCCAATTCAAGTGGCTTCTCTTGCAGCTGAGACACCCATCTTATCCTGGACCTTCACTACTAATCCAGAAAGATGGCATGTGATTAGAGATAAAGGTGTTGAGAATGTCTATATATGGCAAGACATAATCAACTTTCCTCTGCATGATCTCTTTGAGATGAGAAGATATTATGAGAGTCTGAATGATCCTGACCATCAAATGAAGAAGGGTATGGTCATCATTGTGCTAAAGACTACAAAAATCTGAAAATCTTCTAAGTGTTTTGGTAGCATCACCCTAGGGGGAGTTTGTAAGGATTCTTATAAGTCTGATGCAGCCAAAACATCCAAAGTCTCTCTGCAAGCATGCACTAAAGAACAGAAGTAGAAATGCTTCGGAAGTTTTACACCATGCACTAGAAATATTCTAAGTGTAAAAGCTTCCGAAGCCAAGACCAACATTTTCCAAAGTCAAAAGTGAAGTCTTCCGAAGCTTCAAAGACAAAGTCTTCCAAAGCCAAAGAGTGAAGACAGATTTCTTCCGAAGACTTTTAGAGATATGCCTTTAGCTGATGTACTTTACCATAAAGCTGGACCACCTTTCAGCTGCAACTCTGTAAAGTCACCAACTTATATGAGTTGGTGAAAGGTCCATGCTTTTGGTAACTGTACATTCAGGTCTTGAGTCCATGCTTTCTACTTTATGTACTTTTATCCTTTTTGTAATATATTCAGATGTGAGCTATGGCATGTCATAGTCACAAGTCAAAAGGCAGATATGCCTTTTGACTCTACATTTGATATTGTAGTTGTCTAGTTAATTGTATCTAGCTGGCCTTCAAAGTATGGCCGGCTGTAGGATGTAGTATAAATTATCTCAAGTACTTGTTACTTTCCATCGATGCTTTGTAACTTGTAATAGAACTTGAGAAGCAATATAGAGCATTCTTGAAAACTAAATACTTGTGTTGTTTTGCAATCTTGTTCTGTCTCACTTTTACTTGTGTTCATAACATCTTTCATTAACAAGTTAACCAGTTCCCTATTTGATCTATTAAGTGTTCTAAGCAACTCTCCTCATTGTGTTGCTGTGTTATAAGTGCATACCCTTCACCGGTCTTGCATTAGTTCTCTCTCAAAAACTTCAAGTCGCACGAGAACGTATTTTGGGCGAGAACGTTTGCTTCTCTTGAATTCCTTGTAAATATCAGGGTGTTACATAAGACATAAAAGCAGGGGAGTAAAAAAACAAGAAAAAGATATACAAAAAATATGATTTTTTAAAATGTTTATGAATGGCGGAACAAATTAGCAACGTTGATGATGTAAACAAGGTGAATTTTCAATAAATTCGGTTTGTTAGATATCATGCATTTTTTTTTCATATGGCAGGTCATATTCAGGTGTTTGTTTAACATGTGGGTGAAAAAACTTAACCAAGCAAGAATTGAAAAACGGATGGGAAAAGATGATGCTTGAATTAGGCTAAGTCAAATCACTGATGGATGTGTGATTAATGACTATGGAAAATCATATATGGATATATAATTATGACAAGGCAAATTGATATACATATGTAAAATTGCAGATACGGGCATAGTGTTTATTATCAGATATGTAAACATGCATGAAAATTTAAAATTTGCTTAAGGTAATCAGACTGGAATTGATTATTAGGAATTGAATAAAGTCATAATCAAGAACTAATACCCACTCTCATGAATCGATGATATGTTTGGCCAACTCCAAGGGTCACATTAGCTCTTCAAGATAGATTTGAGGAATGGTTATCACCAACTAAGAATCAAAGTGGATGATATCCCAAAACCAGCATTCAAAACTAGGTACGGGCATTACAATTTCCTAATGATGCCTTTCAATTTAACCAACGCACTTGATGTCTTCATGGACCTCATGTATAGGATGTGTAAATTGTACCTTCGAAAAGTTTGTTATCGTGTTCATTGAAGAAATCTTGATATAATCCAAAATTGAAGTAGAACACAAATAACATTTGAGGTTGATTATGAAATTGCTTAGAAGTGAGCAGCTCAACGCAAAGTTCTCCAAATGTGACTTATGGATGTGTGAGGTACAATATCGTGGTCATATTGTCAGTGAAAGAGGAATTCAAATGGACCATATCATAATTAAATCTATCAAGAAATAGGAAGCACCCAAAACACCAACCGAGGTAAGGAAATTTTAAGACTTATTTGTTACTAATATTGCTTCATTGAAAATTTTTCAAAGCTTGCCAAATACTTACTTACTTGAGCCAAAAGAGACCAAGTTTGACTAAGGAAGAAAATAATAAGAAGCCTTGAAAACCCTAAAGTAGAAGTTATGTTGTGCACCTATTCTATACTTACCCAAGGGAACGGATTATTTCATGGTAATTTGTGATGCCTCATACCTAGGACTCAGGTGTGTTTTGATGCAAAGAGATAAAGTAATTGTGTATGCCTCCTAATTCTCAGGAGCAAAATTACACAACTCATGATCTAAAACCGGGAACTTTTGTCTTCATGCTCAAGATTTCAAGGCACTTCCTCTATGATATAAATATGTGATTTTTAGTTACCACAAGAGGCTACAAAACATTTTTGACTATAATATATTGAATATTCAATAAAGAACGTAGGTACAGTTACTTAACGACTATAATTGTGAAATATGATACCATCCTTGCAAAGCAAAAGTAAGTTAATGCCTTGAGTAGAAATGAAATAGTAAAGCCCCTCTAGGTTTGTGCATTACAAATGACAACTCGACTTAATGGACCAAATTCAGTACAAGTTGAAGCCCTCTTGGAAGAAATGCTTGCCATTGATAGTTGAACTGGTTAGAAAAACAGTTGGTAGCCGTATTTATTAAGTAGTAACATTAAATGAGAAAATATGGATTCTTGCTTGAGGTGATCTATAGGACACATTGCTAAATAAAGGACACAAGTCCAAATATTATATTCACCCTAGAAGTAATAAGATGTACAAGGATATAAAACTAAATTATTTGTCACACCCCAACCTTAACGGCGGAAACGTCGAGATGTGGGGGTTAAGATTGTTCATGCCACACAACGACTATTAAAAGTGTCATTATTATTAAACATCATGATTCATAACATACATGAAGAAATAACATAAGTCTTCCAAAGATAACAAAATATAGAAAAGAAAATGCCAGAGGAATAATAAATGTCTTTTGATTATTAATCTAGGTCCAACCCTAGATTGCAACAATCTTCCAAAAAAAGCTAAGCGTTACCATTTCCTGAAACATGTTTAAAATAAAAGGGTCAACATAACGTTGGTGAGTTTTCCATAGCTTTCATTCATACATATATATAAAAGATGGCAATTCATGTCATAGGTTAGTGAGCAAAGTAACTAGAGATGTAAATCAAACCTTGACATATTACAAGATTACAAGATTAGACGATTAGCTAAGTGTACTTGGATTAACCAAGTAGGCTTGTCAGGCCCATAGATCTAAGACGTCGTCAGGGTAGCAATAGTTAATGATTGTACATATAATAGTCATCACATGGTAATTACTAAATTTCAACTAACCACAACAAACAAGGTGAATTGCTCAAGTGTTTACAAGATTCAAACAAGTTTACGAGTGCAATAATCATAAGGTAACATGTTTCACCCCAAAGTGTAAAAATAAACAAAAAGGAGTATGGAAAAACTCACATGATCAATAAGTATATAATTGGTGACTTAATAAAATAATAAGCGACGTTCCACAGTAATCCTTCACAAGGTACCTAAATATATATATATATATATATATATATATATATATATATATATATATATATATATATATATATATATATATATATATATATATATATATATATATATATATATATATATATATTTATAAGACTTAGGTTAATAATAAGGTTAACGATTTAACGAGAACTAGGGTATTAAAATTTGGGGATTTTTATAAAGTTAGAGAAATCCTACAAAATACCATTTATGAAATTTATGAAATTTATTTTAAAGGAACTAAGTCCTTTGTAATTAACTTGTGAATTTATTTATAAAATAGATTTAAATTCTATAATTAACATGATTAATCCCTAATCAAAGATAACATAAGGTCCAATATTAATTTAATAATTTAAAGTATTATATAAAATATATTTTATAAAAATATTTAGTTATAACATTTGTAAATAATTTTTATAATAAAATGTTAAAATGTTTTACAAGAATAAATTTATAAGAAATATTTAGATGACTTTAAAATTATCTGACGTTTATAAAAGTCATTTTTATATTTATTAGAAATTTTTTATAATTAAATTAAGGCTAAAAAGACTTTAAAAAAATACATGAGGGTGCGCGGGTTCGAACCCGGGACCTCATGTTAAGGGTACATGTGTCTTAACCAGTGAACCAGGGCCGTGGCCTTGGTATCACTTGGTTTTAAAACCTTAAAAACCCATATAACAGAAAGCCCCAAATTCTTAGAACCCTATAATCGATTAGAGCCAAATTGTACCCCAATTTGATTATGTAAATGGAATTAACCTTGGGGCTTTTAATTCCCAAGTACAACCGAGCATGTGTGTGTGTTCAATTACTCGAAAGATGTTTGCAATCGATGTTACAAGTTGAAGAACAATCGCGACCATGGTTGAATTCGATTTGTGTGCAAACGACAATGAAACCAACTTAAACTCGTGTGAATGATGATATTGATGCAAAGCCCTCTATCAATTTCAGTATTCGAGGTCCAGAAGATGGTGTTCGAATGGTTGCAGGTCGCGATGAATGAGAGGATCGAATTAGATGTTTTTGTGTTTTTCAGGTGGAATTAAGTTCGATATTAGCTTAAGAGTAGTTAAACGTTCAATTAGGATTCATTTAATTTGGTTATTATTGGTTTTCAATGCTCGAACGGCTCATTCGATCGATGACATTGGTTTCACGGTGGTATGAGTTGTAACCGGTGTTTTAAACACAATTAATTCATGCATTCAAGTTAGAATCTTGTATACGAAGGGTTTGGAACGGTTTGGGTATTAAAACCGGGTGTTTTTCGTGGGTTTTGGGGCTCGACAGAGTTCCGCTGGATTTGTGGGGAGAGAGAAAGGGGTTGAGGTTTGGGTTTAAATAATTTACACAATTGGTCCCTGTAGTTTCGTTCTTATTATTTTATGCACAAAACTTAGTTTTTAAAGTTTATAAAATGACAAACAAGCCCCTTAACTTAATTAATTTAAGTTTTAAACATTTACAAGTTTAATAATTTTTACAAATTATTATTATTAATAACATTATTATACTTATTAACATTAATACTATTATCTTAGTTATTATTACTAGTAATATTACTATTATAACTTTTATTATTACTATTATTATTATTATTGTTATTAGCATTATTATTATTGTTACTAGCATTATTACTATTATTATTACACTTATTATTATTAGTTATTAAAAGTATTAAAGACAATAAGAAAATAAACATGACCATTCCATTAATTCATAATTGATAACAATGGTCTCTACAAGAATAAATGATGTTAAATTTTAATTAACAGAAAAATACAGGATGTTACAGTCTCCCTAACTTATAAGAATTTCGTCCCGAAATTAAGAAAAATAAAACTATGCAAACAAAAACGGGTACTTTTTCTTCATATGCTCCTCGCGTTCCCAAGTAAACTCAGCTCCACGTTTGTTTTCCCAATAGACTTTGACGATCGGTGTGGTAGTTGTTTGGGTCTTCTTCAGGGTTCGGTCCATGATCTCGACAGGCTTCTCAACGAAATGTAATGACTCATCTATTTGAATTTCCTCTAGAGAGACATGCAAATTTTCATCAGCCATGCATTTCCTCAGGTTTGAGACATGGAAGTGAGAATGAACTCCGCTAAGTTCAGAAGGTAGTTCCAGTTTGTAACCCACTTTCCCAATTCTTTTCAAAATCTTGAAAGGCCCTACAAAACGTGTGCTAACTTACCCTTCTTTCCAAAGCGAACAACACCCTTCCATGGAGAGACCTTAAGAAGAACCATGTCGTCGACTTGAAATTCCCAACGGTTTGCGTCCTTTATCCGCATAACTCTTTTGATGACTTCTAGCCACCTCAAGGTTATTTCGAATTTTGGAAACTATGTCGGTCGTTTCTTGAATAAGTTTAGGACCAATGATGAAATTTTCACCAATGTTAGTCCAACAAATCGGAGAACGAAATTTACGACAATACAAAGCCTCGAATGATGTCATCTTGATACTTGAGTGATAACTATTGTTATACGAGAATTCTGCTAACGGTAAATGCGTATCCCAGCCACCACCAAAGTCAAGGACACAAAGACGTAGCAAGTCCTCGAGGGTTTGAATTGTTCGTTTGGTTTGACCGTTCGTTTGAGGATGGTAAGCCATGCTTAAATCCAATTGAGTACCCAAGAGTTCTTGCATCGAGGACCAGAAATACGAAGTGAAACGAGCATCACGATTGGAAATAATATGCAACGGCACGCCATGACGACTCACAATTTCATCAATGTAGATACGAGCCAATCCTGAAACCTTGTAAGTGTCTCGTATTGGTATGAAATGTGCCGTTTTGGTCAAACGGTCAACAATCACCCATATACTGTCATGGCCACGAGGGGTACGTGGTAACTTGGTTATGAAATCCATGGATATGCGTTCCAATTTCCACATATGGATTTCGGGTTGTTCAAGAAAACCACTCGGGCATTGGTGTTCGGCTTTGACTCTTGCACATGTGATGCACTTTGAAACAAAAGACGTGATATCTCTCTTCATTCCCGGCCACCAATATTGACCACACAGATCCATGTACATCTTATCGGACCCGGGATGAATAGAATATCGGGTTTGATGAGCTTCGTTCATCATGAAGTGACGGAGATTGACACGATTCGGGATCCAAATTCGATTCAAGAAACACCACATGCCGTTCGGTTTTGTCTCCAGTTGTGACCGAATTTTAAACGCCAAATCTTCATTTTTCCCTTCCTCGGTTAACGCTGCTTGTTGAGCCTCGCGAATACATAACTCGAGATCACTATCAATCCTTATGTTTTGAAGCATGATAGTAGCCTCGTTAACATCCACATGAATCTCAGTATCAAATTCCCCTAACGTGTCAAACCACTGCCTTCGATCTGGGATTTCTTGGACAAGACAGTCTTGTTGTGGATCTTGCGACTGAGAACATCGGCTACAACATTTGCCTTTCCAGGGTGATAGCGAATGTCATAGTTGTATTCGCTACTGAACTCGACCCAACGTCTTTGTCTCATGTTGAGATCCTTTTGATTGAACACGTTTTGGAGACTCTTATGATCGGTGTGGACTATGCATTGCGTCACATAAATATAGTGTCGCCAGATCTTCAAAGCAAAAACCACGGCACCAAATTCAAGATCGTGGGTTGTGTAGTTCACTTCATGAACCTTCAATTGTCTCGACACGTATGCTATGACTTTTCCTCGTTTCATGAGAACGCAACCAAGACCTTGACTAGAGGCATCACAGTACACTGTAAAATCGTCGTTTCCATCAAGAGTGTTAGAATAGGAGTGTTACACAACTTGCGTTTCAATGTCTCGAAAGCCTCTTCTTGTTCGAGTCCCCATTCAAAGAGTCGATTCTTTTGAGTTAGCGCCGTAAGTTGTTTAGCAATCTTCCAAAAGTTTGCGATGAAGCTACGGTAATAACCCGCTTAACCTAGAAAAGAACAAACTTCGGTTGTGGTCGTGGGAACACACCAGTTTTTCACGGCTTCTATTTTAGCAGGGTCGACGTGAATTCCTTGGCTATTCACCACATGACCTAAGAATTGGACCTCTTCCAGCCAGAATTCGCACTTAGAGAACTTGGCGTATAGTTGTTCCTTTATTAAAAGTTCAAGAACTTGTCGCAAGTGCAACTCATGTTCGGTTTTTGTCTTGGAATAGATAAGAATATCATCGATGAACACGATCACGAATTTGTCCAAGTAAGGTTTCCATACCCGATTCATGAGATCCATGAACACAGCCGGTGCATTGATTAAACCAAAAGGCATAACCATGAACTCGTAATGTCCATATCGAATACGGAAAGCGGTTTTTGGAATATCGCCATCGTGAACACGTAGTGGATGATATCCAGAACGTAGATCGATCTTCGAGAATTGCGTAGCTTCTTGAAGTTGATCGAAGAGATCATCGATTCGAAGAAAAGGATATCGGTTCTTGATACACATTAGAAAAGAACCATCTTTCTTCTTCACAAATAACACAGGTGCACCCCATGGTGAAGAGCTGGTACGAATGAAATTCTTATCGATCAACTCTTGCAGTTGACTAGCTAGTTCTTGCATTTCGGACGGTGCAAGACGATAAGGTGATTTAGCTACAGGGTTTGCACCAGGGATCAAGTCGATTTTGAACTCAACTTCTCGTACGGGAGGTAACCCACTAAGATCCTTGGGAAACAACCCAGGAAAATCTCGCATGACAAGAATATCCTTCAGTTCTTTACCCTTGGCTTTCGTGTTAACTACATAAGCCATGAAAGCTACGTAGTTTTTACTTAAGCACTTTCAGGCCTTTATGCAAGACATAAGTTTGAGTCTTTGAGATGATTCTCCCTGGAGACTTTCAAAGTATCACCCGATGGTAAAGGAATTCGAATGCACTTCTCAAAGCATATGATTTCCGCATGTTGCTTGGCTAACCAATCCATGCCGATAATAACGTCAAAGCTTCCCAGTTGCATAGGAATAAGGTCGATAAGGAACTCGTGCTCATTAAGACTCAAGGTACAATCGCGTATTACGACATCAACGACGATCGATTTTCCATCGGCGACTTCGACCGTAAAGGATCTTTCTGGATTAGAACGTGGTTTAGAAAGAATAGGCTCGAACTCCAAACACACGAAACTCTTTTCCGCACCCGAATCAAATAGTACAGAAGCATAACGACTATTTACAAGATACATACCTGTTCAGTAATGACCTATTATTGGTATAATGAACGCAGGTAGGGATTTTTACAAGACATAGAATTATTAAATGAAATTAACGACGTACCATTCACCATGTCGTTGTTGGCTTGGGCTTGGTTGGTGTTGATGTTGAAGGCCCTTCCACGAGCCGGTTGCAACAGTTCCCGCATTGCGAGGACATTATGGACGAAAATGTTCAAGTTCGCCACAGTTTTAGCAGGCTTGTTTAGCAAGCAGCGCAGCATTGTTCGGAGCACGAAGGCAAGTAGCCACCAAATGCCCATACTTCCCGCACAATGAGCAAACTCGGCAGGGAGTGTTACTCGCGTGATGGTACTTGCAAGTATTGCACATCGAATGCGGCCCAGTATAAGCCCTCGCCACGGGGGCTTGATTTGCAACGATAGCTTGCCTATGAGGGACATTTGGTGCTGTCACTGCGTAATTACTAGTCGGTGTGAACTTGCGCTTCTTGCTTTTGAAAGAGGACTTGGATTCACCTCCTTTGTAGCCTCGGGAGTCACCTTTGTAGATACATGTTGTTGCTAGTTTATGATCTTAAATGTAAACGTCTTTCATGTCTTACACATATGTAATGAAATGGTTCAATGAAATATGAAATGTGATTTGATGTTTATTTATCTTTGACTCATATGTATGAACTTCTTATATAGGTTTGAGGTTGTTGTACACAAGTCTAAGTCAATAATGATTGAGTATTATGTACAACCTAGTTGGGTGATTATTCATACTTATGGACCATATGGATGAATACTTCATGCTTATGGACCAGTCGCACGACTGAACTAGGAGACTAGATCAGTCGTACGAATGAGACATAAGATTGACTCAGTCGCACGACTGAACCTTCAGTCGTATGTATGACTCAATCGCATGATTCAGTCGCACGACTGAACCATGCGAATGTTTCAGTCGTACGAATGAAAAACCCTAACCTATAAATACCACCTAATTTTTGGTAACTATTGAAAACACTGGAAGAGATATTGCAAAGACACATAAACCCTAGCCGTCTAGAACGTCCCAAATAGCATGTCCAAGTTCATAGTTCGTTCCTGATCGATTCCTACTCGTTCTTCACGTTTAGTTCAATCTTATATCGATCGGGTAATCGTTCTCACTGATTGGATCGCCAATCAAATAGGATTCCACACTATTTGATCCGGTATATATGCAGAATCAGTTAGTAATCCTTATGTACACGGTCCCCTAAGAAGTGGTATCAGAGCTTTGGCTCTTGATTTTGCGTTTGATTCAATTAGTTTTGGTGTCAAAAACCTACGTTTTAATCAAAATAGTCACCACTTTACTTCTAAAGGTGTTTTCGATGTTTTCTAGCATTAAAGTTTCGATTTTTCACCATACGGCAGATTAGGGTTCTTAGAAAATTCATATTTTGTGTCAAAGTGTCAAAATCTTTGATTTTGCAAAAACAACAGCATTCAGTCGCATGACAAGCTCATTCATACGATTGAACTCAGTCGTATACTCCATTCGCACCACTGAATTCAGTCGCATCACTCATTCGCATGACTGAACAACTCCAGTCGCCTGAGTCCATTCGTCTTGTTCATACGCACGACTGAAACCAAAGGCACGATTGAATTCATTCACACCCTTCATTCACACGAGTGATCCATACTCATAGTCCATTCGTACGATTGAACCTGTTTTGTTCTCTAAGTACCAAGTTTATAGAAATGGAAGATCAATTTGATGCGTTTACTGCCAGGAAGGACTCACGCATCTAGAATCTACTACTTCTAGAGAATGAGGTAGGAAATCACAATAAATCGTCCAAGCTGATAACGTTAGATGATTATCCTCAGTGGAAACAGCGGTTGAGATTTACTTAAATGGAGTTGATCCCAATCTTTGGACATCCATCGAGTCTGGTTATACGGTGCCAGGTAGTGCTAATGGAGTCAAGTTAACCTTGGGAGGAATGAGTGAAGCTCAGAAGATTCTCTACAATGCTGAGAAGAAAGTTTATGCCTTGTTGACTTAGTCAATACCGAAAGATATCTTTCATCAGTTCTCTGAGAACAAACAGGCTAAGAAGTTGTGGGATGCATTGGAGAAGAGATACGAAGAAAATGCAACGTTAAAGGTACTGAAGGCTAAGGCTCTCAAGAAGGAGTTTGGTAATTTCTCTTCGATAGGGAATGAGAGCTTAGATGCTATTATTGACAGATTCTATCATCTCATGAGTGAGTTGCACACTCATGGTGTAACCACGTCAATGGAAGATAAAGTTTCAAGTTTTGCTGGTGGGTTGCCTGAGAAATGGGATTCATTTGTGTCTAATCTAAGACAGAACGACATTCTTGTGACATTAGACATAAATGACTTCATCTTGAAGCTAAGAGAGAAGGAACTGAGAATGAAGTACAAGTCAAAGAAAGGATCCTACGTTCAGAGTCCTTCACTCTACAACTCAGTTTCGTCTCCAGCTGTTTCAGGAGCACCGTTACAAACAGCATTCGTGTCCAGTTCATCTGCTTCTTCTCAAACCACTGCTTCAGGACCAGAAACGTCAGGGTCATCAGGGACCCACTACATAGTGCCTAAAGCCAACACTACAAAGTTGAAGACCGAGAATCTCGGTAATATCACAGTGGAAGTTGCAAAGGAGCACATGGATCTTCTAGCAGTTGTTATCCAATCCTATGATGGTTTAGTTGCCGGGAAGATTGGAAATTGTCAACTTGCAGATGAAGATTACGAGCAAGTTGATGAGAATGAGCTAGAGAGAATGGACATCATGTTGGCCTTGGCAAGTGCAGTCAGAAGAGCTAGAAAGTTTGTCAAGAAGACGGGACAGAACCTAGTAGCCATTAAGGATACGATGTTTGGTTTTGACAAAACCAAAGTCATATGCTTCAACTGTAGTGAAAAGGGGCATTTTAAACGTGAATGTGTAAAGCCCAAAAAAACTGGAAATGGAAACCCATTTCCCACATTCAACCGTCAAGACAAGGACGTGATTGGAACTGCTTCTTCAAGCAAAGAGACAAAGGCTCTAACTGCTCAAGGTGATGAAGGACAAGGCTGATCCTTCCGTTTTGTTTCTCCTGGAGAATCAAATATTGTTTTTGTCGAAGCAGTAGATGATTGGTTTGCTAGTGAAGGTGAGAGTGCAGCTGAGCAAGCGATGTCAGATTCCAAAGAAGCTGCGAACGTGGTAAATCACTTGGTTGAGGAAGCGCTCAGAGCAACAAGTTCAAAATCTCCAGCCTCCGAAGAGTCTAAATCTGCTTTGATGGTTGATTCAACAAATTCCTCACAGGTATGTTCTAAAGACCAAATGTTTGAAAAACATGCTTGTAATGAATGTGACAAATTTAGAGAAAGCACTGATTTGAAATTTGCTAGGTTATTAGAACACAATGATAACTTAGTAATGATTTACAACTATGTACTGAAGCTAATCGTATATTAAAACAAAATTAGTGCAGTTTTAAACAAAAGATAGAACTTTTAGGGAAACAACTAAGGGAAACCGATGTTGTTGCCTTAAATCAATCAAATGATATAAAGTTCTATCTAAATTCTTTAGAAGAAACAAAAAAGGAAAAAATAGTTTTGAAACACGAGGTTAATTCTTTAAAACAAAAACTGTATAGCTAGTCAAGTTCTTCTCACATAGTTCAAAACTTAGTGAAAGAACAAAACAATGGGGAAGGTTTGGGATACAAAGTCGTGCCACCACTACATGAGATCCTTTTGAATAAAAAATGTAGACCTATTAATAACAACC
Organism: Flaveria ramosissima; assembly: GCA_025215565.1. Classification (NCBI taxonomy): domain Eukaryota; kingdom Viridiplantae; phylum Streptophyta; class Magnoliopsida; order Asterales; family Asteraceae; genus Flaveria; species Flaveria ramosissima. Next base: position 13,867,707 of record CM046044.1, on the reverse strand, counting down.
CAATTAAGGATCATGTGGTGTCTACTCCTCTAGTTAGTGATCCTGATTCCACCAGTAAGTGAAAGGATCGGATCAATTAGATTTGAATTTTGCAGCGGAATATCACGAATTAAGATCGAATTCAAGCAAGAAAAGTAATGAATATGCAAAACACTCAATCACAATTATAGAGAGAATATTTCTGTTAAACGAATGTTTTTCATTCACGCGTAATGCTTCGGTTAGAATACAGCTAGGTCAACATCCCTTATATAGAGGAATGTGACGTCTGCTGATGTCACTTGATAGTGACATCTAACAGAATTTACAAAACAACTGAAATAAGCAAACTACTGAAATGTTCTCAACAACTGATCACATTTCAGAGAGTGCTAAGTACAAATACATAAAACTACTGACTTAAAACTACTGAAATGATAAACTACTGAAATGTAAAATTACAAGTACTGAAAAGTAAAACCATCACAACTACTGAAGTTACCAACTTCAGCTGTTGTGACAACTGCTGATCACTCTGGTCTTCAGTCTTTGTCTTCAGTACTTCACCTTCAGACTTTGTCTTCAGTTCTTTAATTTCAGACTTTGTCTTCAGACCTTTGCAATCAGCTGATGTCTTCAGCTGTTGTGATCTTCTTCAGCAGATGTAATGTCTGTGGGACTTAGAGGTTTTTCTGATCTGGCTCATTGATTCTTTTGGTCCAACAAACTCCCCCTGAACCAATGCAGCCAAAACCTCTAACTTTATTGATGATCCCACTTATTCTTTGGCAGAAATACTCTCTTGATCAGCTTTAGAGGTAGACAGATAAGCATAGGCCGGGAAAAGGTTTCCAATCTTTTGATTGGCTAAGTATGGAAGGGAACTCTGTCTTAGGGAAACTGGACACAGAGTCTTGTCCCAACCATGAAACCTATTTCCCATTGATGCGTCTGTAAGACTCCCTTGCATAGGCCTCAAGGAGAACAACTTGTTCCTCCTTAGTGAGTTCTTCTGCTTCTCCCTCAAAGAAGAATTCAGGCCCATAGTATTCAGACAAGTACCTCACTGTCTTCCCATTCTTCAACTCAACAGTTGTGATCTCTCTGTATGCAAATTCATCTGGATGAGATCCTTCAAGCAGCAACTGGAGTTCACTCTTTTGAAGATCTTCAAGTCTTTTGTACAACAACCCCTTCTTGATCATTTTGTTCTCAAGAATAGACATAGGGGTTGATTTGGAGGTGTGAGCTCTCTTGAATTCTTCAATGATTTCCCAGGGTGAGACTACCATGGCCAACATAATTGCAGCATTCAAAGTCTTTCTTACTTGGCCATGATATCTACTTGGTAAGTTTTTCTTGTGAATTCTGGAACTTACCCTGGGGTCTGGCCAAATCCTCACTCTTTGTTTTTGATGTTGAAAGGTATGTCTGAGAGTGTACAGCCTCTGAGCTTGTTTCTTCATAGCTTGAATGGATGAGGACTGAGGGAAGTCCTTGTCAACCATTCTAAGAAATTGCTCATCATGCTGCTTCTGCTGTTCTTCTTCTTCAATTTTGACCTTAACCATCTGCCTTTGAGTTTCAGGGGTTATTGTTTGTGATTGACTCCTAGGCTTCAGTTTCTTCCTTTCAAGAATAGAAGATATTGGCATATTATCCTCTTCATCCTCTTCTTCTTCTTCTTCCATCCTCAGCATCCTTCTTTTTCTTTTGGGTGCATCACTGGTGGAATCTTGAATGGGTTTCTTAGGTAAAGGGGTTGGTTTAGAGGGTTGTGAGGTTGATTGTTTTGGAGGTTGAGAAGTTGGTTGTTTTGAAGGTTTTGAGATTGGCTGTGTTGGTTGTGAGGTTGGCTTTGAAGATTGTTTTGGTAAAGGAGATTTTAAGGGCTGCTCTATCATTTTGTTGGTGAGGGTGGCTTTGGATAACTTGGCCATATCAGTTCTCTTCCCAGCACCAACTTCATCCAGAGCTTCAATGATTAAGCCTTTGTTGAAGCTTTCAGATGAGCATATTTTGGTGGTTATCTCCAAAATGCTATCTCTGGACCATTACTTGATCTCAATGATAGGTCTTCCCAGATGTTTGGATAGAAATCTGATCATAGCCTCTAATCTCTCCCTTTCTTCTTCATTGCAGCTTGCCCATCGATTCTCAATCTCCTGAATCTCAAGTCTTCTGATCTCTGAATCAAGTTTGGCAGAATCAAATCCTTGCCTGAATAGCTGATCAATGATCCTGTCCATGGATCTGCTATGTTGTTCATCAGCTTCTTTGATCATCTCATCCAATCTCTTCTCATCCTCAGTTTGTTCACCAAAACTCTTCTTTCTTTTGTAGGTAATGAGCTCTTTGCCTTTATTATCCTCCTTAGCTTCTTCCTCTTCAACTCTTTTCCTTTTATCATCCTTTACTAACTTAGACTCCCCCTTTTTGGTTGCATTGGGTTCAGGGGTTTGAATGTCAGAAAGGTGCTTTGACACAGCATCAGTCACAAGGGATTCAAGATCTTAGGAGATCCTCTCATCAATGGTTTGATGGACAATAGATGTGATGATGGGGGTAATGAGAGGTAAGGAAGATTTGAAAACAGCAGCCATTTGCTCAGAGGGGTTCTCTCCCTGAGAAATGGTGCCTGAAACAGAGGTTGGTGGCTTAGTTGATTTGAGTGGCTCAGTGTTTGGTAAAGCTTCAACAGAAGCTGCCATCTGTGGGTTAATTGGGTCAGATGGACTTGATTCCTGGGACATATTGGTAAGCAAGTCTTGTAATCTGCAAACCTCAGTCTCAAGAATGGTGTTTTGGGCTAAGACTTCAAAGAAAAAGCCCAGGTCATCATTAGTATAAGCTGAATCAGCTGACCTCCTGAGTGAATCAGGATGAACATGTGCTGAGTGTAAATCAGTAATCACATGTGCCCCTTTGTCTTGGAACTGGGGACTTCCTGCCTCAGGAGCAAGTCCTTCATTGGCAGTTGCCTCTGGTGAGGTCTTAGAGATGATACCTGCTTCATCCTGTTCATGTGTTGAAATAAGGGAAGAGGTAGCCTCACCAGATGTTCTAGTCTCCATATCTACACTAGGAGACTGAACTATAGAATCCCTATGCTGTTGGTTATCAACTACATTTTGGTCCTCTCCCTCAGCTGTTGAGGTTTTCCCAGTAGTAACAGGTTTCTGGGGAGGGATAGAGGAATGTAGCTGAGTCAGCACTTGTGCAATGACTGCAGTTAGGCTTGTAGGGGTGGTATCAATGGGAGATGGGGGTGAAAAGGTTTGCACCTGGGGAGAGTGGTGCTCTTCAATGGCAATCTTCTCAAGTGAGATAGATTCCAGTAATGTGGATTCCCCAATGTTGGTTGCATCAGGATCCTGTTGAGAGGATACCTGAGCGGTTTCAGCTGGTGGAGTCATTGAAACTACAAGGGATTAAGGCTTTTAGTCTCATCCTGCGTTTGTGCTACAGGGGCATCATTAGGGGACTCAACTCCCTGAGTAGCCTTTTTGGTTTTCTTTGGTTTTGGTTTGGAGGGGACTTTAGATTTGGAGGTGGAGGCTGTGGGTTCCCTCTGCTTGGGTTTGAGCAGTTTTGCAGCCTCTTTGGGTTGTGGGTTTGAGTTGTGCCTGGAGTATACCTCTGGCAAAACCAGCAGAGCAGGGACTCCAAGGCCAACAAGGCCATCAGATTTTAATTGATTCAAAATTATAGCCATAAGAAACCTTGGATATAATATCCATCTATTTGCCACAGGTTTCATTGCCAAATCTTTCAATTCCAAAAAGATAATATCAGAAAAATTTAGATTTTGATGTTCAAGGATAGAGTATAATACCTGTTGCCATCTGGAGGACATTTGATCCCAAGAGGATGTTTTGGGAGCAAGGCAGACATTGATCATGTGAAATATGAGTCGCTCGGCATCATGGAAGTGCTTCTTCAGGATGGTAGTAGCACTTAGGTCACCTTCATAACCATGATTAGCAAAAGAAAGATCAATGGTGCCTTTGGGGTATTTGGTGGGATAGGTGGCATCATTCAGGTCTAGGGTTTGACGAATGATATCTGGAGTGATGACCACCCGTTTCTGGTTGACAAACGACTGGAGAGTGATGGTGTCATCATTCTCAGCAGTATAAACAGTTTCGTTTGTCCAGAATTGGCACAGGGTATCGGGGTAGATGGTAGGATTCAAGAGAAAGGTTGTGCGGTATTGGGAATCAACCATCAAGTCAATAGCAGCATCAAACTTGTTCCAGAAAGGTGATTTGGTAAGGTGAGCAACACAGTTGTGTCGAGGTTTGATTTGCATGGTCGCCATTAATGGAAGATGAACGTTTGGAAAGTGGGTTATGAAAGGTTTGAAGTTAGGGTTAGGTATATATAGGTTATGAAACGGCTGAGAGAAAACAACTGAAAGTGTTGGTGTTAGTCATCAGGTGTTAGAAAACAACTGAAGACATGGTTTTAACTTTCAGATGTTGTAAACAACTGAAGACTTGGTGTTGGTCATCAGTAGTTATAAAACTACTGAAGACTTGGTTTTGGCTTCAGTTGTTTGGAAATGAAACAGTAGTTGTCGTCAATTCACAAAGTTCAGCTGTTTCAATGACCTCAACACTTACTCATCAGATCATCTGATTTTTAGATGTTTCATTGGGCATCAGTACTTATTTATTATAAAAGACATCAGTAGTTTGAACTACATCAGTACTTTCTAACAAACAAAGTACTTCAGTACTTTTTAAGTAATTTAATCTTCAGTAGTTATAAAACTACTGAAGATAAGATGACTTATCAGCACTTATTTTTGACAAAAGTATACTAATGCTCATCAGTATTTATTGACTAAGAGCATCAGCAGTTGTCAAATTATTCTAGTTGCAGCATACCAAGCCTGAGTACAAGATTATGAAAAGTTGCACTATCCAAAGGCTTAGTAATTATATCTGCAAGCTCATCAGCACTAGGCACAAACTTTGGATCAATCAGACCTTTTTCATAGCAATCCCTAATGAAATGATGTCTGATCTCAATATGTTTGGTCCTAGAATGCTGGACAAGATTCTTAACAATACAAAGAGCTGAAGAACTATCCATTAACAATGGAGTCTTAGTCTCTGTAATGTCAAAATCCAATAATTGATTTTGAAGCCAGAGTACCTGATATGTACAGCTTGCAGCTGCAATATACTCTGCTTCAGCTGTGGATGTAACAACTGAAGTTTGTTTCTTACTCTGCCAAGAGACCAAACAGTTGCCTAGAAATTGGCATCCACCAGAAGTTGATTTTCTGGTTAACTTACACCCTGCATAGTCACTATCAGAAAAAGCAACTAATTTACAAGAGTGCCCAGTGGAATACCATAGTCCTAGAGATTGAGTTCCTTGCAAATATCTAAAGATCCTTTTGACTGCAATCATATGGGAATCCTTAGGAGCAGCCTGAAATCTAGCACAGACACAAGTTGCAAACATAATATCTGGTCTAGAAGCTGTTAGGTACATCAAGGAACCAATCATACATCTGTAAAGAGTTTCATCAACTGCTTTACCTTTTTGATCAACATCCAGTTGTGTGTTGCTGCACATGGGAGTAGAACAGGGTTTACAGTTTTGTAAATCAAACTTGGTTAACAGATCTTTTGTGTATTTTGACTGATGAATGAAAGTTCCATCAGTCAGTTGTTTGATTTGCAAACCCAGAAAGAACTGTAATTCTCCCATTGCACTCATTTCAAACTTTTGTTCCATCAATTTTGTAAATGCATCACACAACTGTGGATCAGATGATGCAAAAATAATATCATCAACATAAATTTGAACAAGGAGCTTATGCATGCCTGCTTTCTTTATGAACAAAGTTTTATCTATGGAGCCTCTAGTGAAATTATTTTGAAGAAGAAAGTTAGATAATGTTTCATACCAGGCTCTGGGTGCTTGTTTCAACCCATAAAGAGCCTTATCAAGCTTATACACCCAATCAGGGTGTTTATGATCTTCAAAACCTGGTGGTTGACACACATAAGCTTCTTCTTTTATTTTACCATTTAAAAATGCACTTTTGACATCCATTTGAAAAACTTTAAGATTATGAAGAGCAGCATAAGCTAAAAACAATCTAATTGCCTCCAGTCTGGCTACAAGGGCAAAGGTTTCATCATAATCAATACCTTCTTCTTGTGAAAACCCCTGTACAACCAGTCTGGCCTTGTTCTTGACAATTTGACCTTTTTCATCAGTTTTATTCCTAAACACCCATTTAGTGCCTATTGCACACTTACCTTGGGGTAGAGGAACCAGTTCCCACACTTGCTGTTTTTGAAATTGAAGAAGCTCAAGCTGCATGGCTTCAACCCATCCATTGTCCCTTAAGGCCACATGATAATTCTTTGGCTCTTGCTGACTGATGAAGAGAGCATAGAGACAGAAATTGGACAATTGATTTCTTGTTGAAACACCAGCATTAATGTCACCAATGATCTGGGACATGGGATGATTCTTCAATTCTTGATATGCAATAATATTTGTGCAAGTGTTTGTAGGAGATTCAGCAGCAACAGATGTTGACTCAGGCTCTTGAAACCTAGACTGAGATGGCAGTTCAAATGAAGTAGAGGATTCAAAGATTTCATCAGCATTTGTTGTGGATGGAGCTGCTAAGGCTACAGGAACATCAAGTGTAGTAGAAACAGGCAGATGATCACTACAACTTGCATTTGTATCATCAGATAGAGAGGATGGAGCTTCAGAAACAACAACAGGTGGAGGCTGATATGGGACATATTGCAGTATGTCTAAGTCAAACATCTCAACAGGGTTTTGAGGAATCTTGTCTTTTGGAGATTCATTAAACTTGACATGCAAAGTCTCTTCAACAATCTTTGTTCTGCAATTGAAAACTCTGTATGCCTTGCAAGTAGATGAATACCCAACAAAGTACCCTGCATCCACCTTGGATTCAAACTTCTGAAGTATATTCTTTGTGTTAAGAATATAACATGGACACCCAAATGCTCTAAAGAATGAAATCAAAGGGGCCAAATGATGTAAGAGCTCATAAGGAGTCTTCATCAACCTCTGATTTACTAATACTCTATTCTGAACATAGCAAGCTGTGTTGACAGCTTCAGCCCAAAAGGTTAGAGGCAAACCTGAGTGAGCCAACATTGTCCTTGCGGCTTCAATAAGGGTCCTGTTCTTTCTCTCCACCACTCCATTTTGCTCTGGAGTTCTTTGAATACTATATTGTCTTTTGATTCCCTTAGACAAATAGAATTCATCAATAGTGTGATTCCTAAACTCTGTCCCATTATCACTTCTCACACATTTGACTGGAAGTGAATATTGCTTTTCCACATGTAACACAAAATAGATGATACTTTGAGCAGCCTCATCCTTGGAATGCAAGAAGAAAGTCCATACATATCTGGAATAATCATCCACAATTACCAGACAGTACTTTTTCTTTGCCATGCTCATTACTCTCACAGGACCAAAGAGATCCATATGCAGTAATTGCAAGCAGGCAGTAGACTTAGGTTCTTCTATAGGAGGGAATGAAGCTTTGTGTTGCTTTCCTTTTAAGCAAGCTGGGCAGTTATCATCACACTTGAACTCCTTCAATGGCAAACCTCTTACTAAACCATGATGAATGAGCTGATTCATGTTCTTGAGATTCACATGACCCAGCCTGTTATGCCATAGTTCAGATTCTTGAGGAGAGGCTTTGGAGAACAGACATGGATGGCCTTTTAGATCAATTTTCTTTGATAGATCTAAAGCATATACTCTTCCAATCCTGTTGGCCTTCAGGAGAGTATACTCATCCAATATCTTGTCAATCTTGTGCAAAACTTTGGAAGACAGAATCCGACAGTTTTGACTTGTGAAAAGAGCAACATGCCCTTTATCACACATTTGACTAACACTCAAAAGGTTGTATTTGAGGTTCTCCACATGGTTAACATCATCAAATCTTATCTCTCCATTTGAGACAAAACCCTTCCCAATGATGTAACCCTTGGCATCATTTCCAAAAGAGACAAATCCTTTCTTCCTTTGGGAATAGTCATGAAGAAGAGAGCTGCTCCCTGTCATATGTATGGATCCTCCACTGTCCACATACCAGATGCTTCTTTGGCATGTTGAAGAACCCTGCATTTATCACAAACATTAGTTAGCCTTTGAGACCCAAACCTTTTTGGTTTTGGGTCTGTTTTCATCAACAGATGTTAAACTAACAGATTGTTCATGATTAACAGCTTTTGAAGATGTAGATGGTGCTGAAAAGGATTCCTTGGATTTTGGCTTAGGTGTCCTTTTCAGTGGTTTAATCACAGAAACATCTAATTGGTTAATTCTCCCCAATAGATGTTGAACCATTATCACAAGTTGTGTCTGATTGGTTGTCAGAGTTTGCAACTCAGTTGACACATCAGTACTTGTAGATGATTTGTTCTTATGATTCACTACATCCTTCTTTTGTAAAGACACAGACTTAGTCTGAGTTTTTAATATTCCCTGAGGAATATTTGCAGCTGTTGTTTGACAAACCCCTTCCTTCTTAGTGACTTTTTGAGAAAGCTTAGGTTTATCAGAATAAGATGATTGTGGTACAAACTTGGTTTGAAATTCATTTTTCATTTTATGCATTTCCTTCTTAATGATTTTCTCTTTATTGAATTTTAAACCCTTGTTATACCAGCATTCATCAGTCAGATGATTGAACAACCACATATTTCACATGGCTTTCTTTTCATCTTTTCTTGATCAACTGCTGAAGTTGATGAAACTACTGAAGCTTTGTTCTTCAGTACTGTTGGAGCTGTAAAAGATAGTCTATATTATCAACACAGTGAAAGTCAACAAAAGTCAACGTCACGGTCAAAGTCAACAAAAGTCAAACCCGACACGTTCGAGATGAGGAACCGAGACGAGACGTTGAAGATTTAGATGACTAGGAGTTATATTGTAATAAATATATTTTGTGTGAGCAAAATATATTTTACTTTCTTTGAGTCATGTTTTAGTCTAAATATATAGTCTAGGGGGTTATGTGTGAATATGAAAACTTAATCTAGACTATAAATAGCCTAATTGTAATTAGAATTAGGTTAATGGTTGTATGACCAATTGATTGAGGGTTTTACTTGTAAACAATATTATTAGCAATCAATAGAGATCAAAGGGGTTTTGATTGTGATTATCATATTTTGATCTAATTCTTCATGATTTGATTCAAGTTTGTTTATCCTGGAGTTACAATTTGGTATCAGAACCATTTTGGATCAAATTCACTGAAGATTTGAATTGTAACTCCAGGATAAACAAACTTGAATCAAATCATGAAGAATTAGATCAAAATATGATAATCACAATCAAAACCCCTTTGATCTCTATTGATTGCTAATAATATTGTTTACAAGTAAAACCCTCAATCAATTGGTCATACAACCATTAACCTAATTCTAATTACAATTAGGCTATTTATAGTCTAGATTAAGTTTTCATATTTACACATAACCCCTAGACTATATATTTAGACTAAAACATGACTCAAAGAAAGTAAAATATATTTTGCTCACACAAAATATATTTATTACAATATAACTCCTAGTCATCTAAATCTTCAACGTCTCGTCTCGGTTCCTCGTCTCAAACGTGTCGGGTTTGACTTTTGTTGACTTTGACCGTGACGTTGACTTTTGTTGACTTTCACTGTGTTGATAATATAGACTATCTTTTACAGCTCCAACAATACTCCCCCTTAGTCTATCATTATCAACGTCTTCAAACGAAATCAGCATCGAGAAGTCAACAGTAGAAAGATCTTCAATTTGAATTTTTTTGAATCTGATGAGAAAGATTTTTCATCTCATAAGCTCCCCCTATTTATATGCTCTCCCTTTTCGAGTGCAAGCTTTACAAAGATATTGGAATAGGTTTCTCAAATCTCTAATCTGGAGTGCTTCAGAAGATGTAGGAGGAGGATTCCTAGCTCGGTATCTTCTGCAAACTTGAGGAACAGGTTCTCTGATCAGGTACACTACTCAACTGATGATCGGCCACCACTTACAGCAAAAACCTGAAACACATTCACAAACACAATCTCGACATTTCTAATTAGATCATTTCAATTTAACAAAATAAACCCGTGTTTATCTGTGTTTGAAATCCCGTGTTCATTTGTGCTCAATTTCTATGAAATGCATAAAAAATAATAAAATGTAATCAGCATAATATGGAAGACCTAAATGAATATTGAAATGAAAATTTATTATAATTTTTTATTATATACATATATTATAACATTTTTTATCTATATATATATATATTTTTTTTTGTTTTTGTTTTTTTTTGTTATTTTTACTTGTTTTTTTTAAACCGAGAACTGAATCGATCATGAGATCATATCCTCAAGATATATTTTAGCACAAAGATGAATTTAATCATCGGAAAGTAATGAGATCACGCTGATAACTGAATCTAATCACAGTCTTTAAATGATTTTGAAATTCTCAAACAGATCAATAACGATTGCTGATATGTTTGTCCACTTAAACCCATGCCCTATCTTTTTCAACAAGCAGAAGATGATTCGTTAAGGTTCGATTAAATGCTTTAGAATGCTAGGACCCCACAATCATTTGGCAAAAACCCTCACCCAACCTCAGGATTTCTTGAATTTTGTTACAATCTTTATAGAGCAAGGCGTGTGCATTAGTGTGCAAGTGATTATCAACAGAATATTGCATTCTGTGATGTATTAGATGATTTGACACTACTTAGACAAAAATGGTGAGAGCTCCAGGTCTTTACTCATGTATAACAAAGGAGATGACCATTTAATCATGTGCCGATGAGAGCTCCAGGTCAGTACTATCGTACAGCAGAGGAGATCATCACTCCAGGTCAGTACTTCCGTACAGCAGAGGAGATTAGCACAAACACAAGACACATAAATACACCAATCATGGCTCAAAGATATGGCTTATATGATTTGTATCATGGTGGGTGAAAGATCAATTCTCAATCCAATTTTTGTCGGGACTCAGTTTTTGTGCAGGCCAAAATGATTGCGTAAATCCAGACATCCTTAAGCATTTATTTTAATTTAAATCATCATACTGCTGTCTACTTTATTTTTCAGGCTGAGTCTACCAAGCATATCATTAAAGAATCTGTTTGTTTTTCTATTATTTTTAATTAAAAATAAGATGTAAATCAGATAACAACATCAGTTACTATCATTTCTCATTTTTAAAACGAAAGTCATGCAAAAACAAGCATTTCAAGATAAAATACAATCATTTCTCAGTCATCTCGAATCAAGTTCTCAGTACACTTTTCATTTTTATTTACTTATACTCTCCCCCTAAATTTTTATTTTTGCAAACTTTTCCTTTTTTTATTTTTATTTATTATTTATTATTTTTATATTATTTTTATATTTTTTTTATTATTTTTTTAATTTTTTATAAAACTGTACAAAAATAAAAATTTATCAAAGAAGGTCTTCCAAACTACACTGATATGATGATAAAAAATGAATGCTCAAGAAATATGCAGTGATTGTGAAGTGAGAACTGTGATTGTGTAGATAAAAATCCATATTGTGGATAAAATACCATGACCTTAACCTGTTTGTTCCGCCTCAAATTTGAATTAGGAACAATCTCTGTCAGTAAACCGGATTACTAACAGTCCTCCTGAATTGTTCCTGCACTCATTAACAAATTAGTTAGAAAGGGAAACCCAGGCCATCGTAGTCCTGGAAGTTCCTTTTTCATCAAGATAAGTAACAAGCTTCTGCACACAACCGTTTAAACAATCGGGGATTGTTGTATCCTTCTTTTTAATTTGCCAAATTTGTTTCGGTTCAATTAACTTGGATTTGAATGAATTAAATTTGGAAATCATTTTCTGTTTAAGACCGGAAGGAAAAGAATTTGGTTTTAAACATTTGGTCATTTTCATCTTTGAATCATGTGAAACCGGCTTCACATGAAAAGGTTTGGATGGAGGGTTTTTCATCCAACCATTCAAAGATGTGTGCTTTTTATCTCTTGATCTAGAGAAGCAACCCATGTTGCCTTTACCGTCTGGAACATTCTTTTTATACTTACATTCGGAGAAGCAATTTGTTTTGCCTTTACCATTCGTAGCAAGCCTTTGAGGACATTTCTTTACCACATGCCCTTCTTTTCCACACTCAAAACAAGCCTTGAATGGCTTTTGATTCTTTGTAGTCTCGTGTTGTGCAGGTGGTAATGAGGATTGCTTGGAACTTGTAGCAGATTCTTGCTTGTTCTGAAGTTTCCCGTGCTGAGCAGTGAATGAGATCTTTACTGATTGACTGGGATGCTTTGCAATTGGAGAAGAGATTCGTATTGGTGTTGATTCAGCTTTTGGAAGCTTTCGATACTTGACAATGTCAGAAGATATCTCGATCTGTGAGGAACAAACATGCTCCTCTGTGTTTGATTCATCATCTGAGCTTATCCAGTCTCGTATACATAGATCTGCTTCCAAAGGATCTTGATTGACACCTCCTATTGTGTTGGCTTTGCTTATAGGATTCTGATTGTCTGATGATTCAACAATTGTTCCTTCTTTGACAAACCTGACAGGAACAAACGAAGGAATGTTACCTGTTTTGAATTTGTTGAAGAAGGTTGGAGAAACAGTTGATATTGATTTTGGAGCATCAGAGGTAGAATCGTCATTAATCTTCTTATTAGACCCCTGCCTGAGAAATCCCAAACCTACAGGAGAATCCTGCACATCTCTAACCTCTTTAAGATTAACGTTGCTTAAACCTGCATTTAAACTATTAGTTTCTGCAGCTTCAATCAAATCATTAGATGGATGAGGTTGAGGCATAGGAGAGTAACAATGGGTGCTAGGAGGAGGATAGACGTATGGATTTTCACCACAACCCACTCCCGTTTTAATCCTAGCTCCCCTCTGTTTACACAGTAGCTCTTCCTGTTTCATTCCGGATATGGTCCATCTATCAAGCTTTGTTTTAAGCTTGCTTGTTTCAAATTCAGCCAAAGTGACTCTTTCGTTTAAAAGATTAATTTCAACATTTCTTTCAAGAAGAGTTCGTTTTAAATGATCATTTTCTTTTAAAGCTTCATTTAATTTTATGAAATACTTGGCTTCATTCTTTTTAAGTTCTGCGTTTATGGTGGTTAAATCCTTTTGGTTATCTAAAAGTAACCTATTAGCTTTATACACACCAAATAAACGAATTTTACAAGCAGAAGAACACATATCCTGAACTGTCTCGTATGGAAGATCCAGGATGACTCTTTCAGCAGTAAGAGCCTTCTCATAGTTGCAAACTCTAGTATTTCGCTTCCATTCCTCTTCCTTCTCAGCATTACAAACTTCAGCATTCAACTCAGCTCCACCTTTACCCATTGATGTCTGGTTAAGCTCCTCTTGTACATCTTCAGTTCCAGGTTTCGGTAAACCGTCGGAATTGGTGCCAGAATCTAATCTCTCTTCTGGTTTCTCTTTGGAGTTTGAAGTGATCTTTGGAGTTAGATATGTTGCTTCATAGTACTCACGACGTTTGATATCCAACTCCATTTCTTTCAGTTTGTTGATCACCTCCATTAGTTTGTAATCCCGAAAACCTCTATCTCTTTTAATCGACTTGCCGTGTGAGCTCCATTCTGATGGGAGGGAATCAAGTAATCTTAGAACTTGTTCATGATTTCCCAATTGTGCATCAAACTTCTTCAGATTACTTGCCACTAACAGAAAACGATCAACAAACTCAGACATCGTTTCATTCTTTAGAGCTGCAAAATTATCAAACCGACATTGTGCAATTGTGAGATCATCAAATTCGAAGGATTTAAACAGTTCTGCAAAAGCCATTTTTATTTTTATTTTATTTAAACAATTAAACGCCCCAAAAATATTTTCCCAAAAAAAATTTAGAATAATTCTCCCCCGGGAGAAATATTTCTTTTTTTAAATGTCACGCTAGAAAATCTTAGCACGGGATAAATATTTCTTTTTTAAAAATTTTTTTTTATAAATTTTTAAAATCGTTGAATATTTATTTATCGATTTGAACTCATTTAATCCCAACTAGGGGGAAAAAGTCATCTTTAACATTCGAATTTCGCTGAAGAAATGATAGTTTCGCCGAAATTATAGTTTCGCAGAGCTAGTTTCGCTGTGAAATTTCGGCAGCAGTTTCGCTAGCCGAATATCACAAATGGCTTACTTTCGCTGATAAGTTCGCACGAAACAAGCTTGAACTTTCGTTCAATCATACTTTCGGCAGCAATGTCGCTTGTAAATCACCCACAAGCACTGTTGAACTTTCGTTCAAGATCACTACTTTCGCTGAGGTGCTAAAATTAACTACAAAGTGTAAAACACTGGTAGTTTCGCTGAAAGAACATGCAGTTTCGCTGGAAGAACTCCTAGTTTCGCTGGACGAAGCTGAAAAGCTTTTTCAACACGAAATCAATCTGAAATCGCCCAAATCTCAATGGATTTGAAATCTGATGATTAACAGAGCTTTCCCAACCAATAACAAGCAAACTTCAATCAATTTCCATATCAATAACACTCAAATCTGATCCGAAATTGATGAAAACTTGATATTGAACAAAAACAACCAAAACCTCAACTTCTCTCTCTAAAAATCTTCAAATCTTCAGTGAATTTGATCCAAAATGGTTCTGATACCAAATTGTAACTCCAGGATAATCAAACTTGAATCAAATCATAAAGAATTAGATCAAAATATGATAATCACAATCAAAACCCCTTTGATCTTCAATTAGATTGCAAATAATATTGTTTACAAATAATCCCTCAATCTATTGGTCATGCAACCATTAACCTAATTCTAATTACAATTAGGCTATTTATAGTCTAGTTTAAGTTTCCATATTTACACAAAACCCCTAGACTATATATTTAGACTAAAACATGACTCAAAGAAAGTAAAATATATTTTGTTCATACAAAATATATTTATTACAATAAAACTCCTAGTCATCTAAATGTTCAACGTCTCGACTCGGTTCTTCGACTTGAACGTGTCCGGTTTGACTTTTGCGTTGACTTTGACCTTGACGTTGACTTTTGTTGACTTTGACTGTGTTGATAATATAGACTACCTTGTACAGCTCCAACAATATGTTAGGAGACATCTTGAATCAAATCATCTATACAAAATAAAAATCCTATTGATTGAAAAATAAAAATTTAGGGGGAGAGTATAAGTAAATAAAAATGAAAAAGGGAAGTGGGAACTTGATTCTTGATTCGAGATGATTGGGAAATGATCGTATATCTTCTTGAAATGCTTGTTTTTGCATGACTTGCATTTTAAAATGAGAAATGATAGTAACTGATGTTGTTATCTAATTTACATCTTATTTTTAATTGTAAATAAAAGAAAAACAATCAGATTCTTTAATGATATGCTTGGTAGACTCAGCCTGAAAAATAAAGTAGACAGCAGTATGATGATTTAAATTAAAATAAATGCTTAAGGATGTCTGGATTTACGCAATCATTATGGCCTGCACAAAAACTGAGTCCCGACAAAAATTGGATTGAGAATTGATCTTTCACCCACCATGATACAAATCATATAAGCCATATCTTTGAGCCATGATTGGTGTATTTATGTGTCTTGTGTTTGTGCTAATCTCCTCTGCTGTACGGAAGTACTGACCTGGAGTGATGATCTCCTCTGCTGTACGATAGTACTGACCTAGAGCTCTCATCGGCACATGATTAAATGGTCATCTCCTTTGTTATACGTGAGTATAGACCTGGAGCTCTCACCATTTTGGTCTAAGTTGTGTCAAATCATCTAAACGATGAATTCATCACAGAATGCAATATTCTGTCGATAATCACTTGCACACTAATGCACAAGCCTTGCTCTGTAAAGATCGTTACGAAATTCAAGAAATCCTGAGGTTGGGTGAGGGTTTTTGCCAAATGATTGTGGGGTCCTATCATTCTAAAGCATTTAATCGAACCTTAACGAATCATCTTCTGCTTGTTGAAAAAGATAGGGCATGAGTTTAAGTGGACAAACATATCAGCAATCGTTATTGATCTGTTTGAGAATTTCAAAATCATTTAAAGACTGTGATTAGATTCAGTTATCAGTGTGATCTCATTGCTTGTCGATGATTAAATTCATCTTTGTGCTAAAGTATATCTTGAGGATGTGATCTCATGATCAATTCAGTTCTCGGTTTTATTTGTTATCAAAAAAAACAAAAAAAAAACAAAAAAAAAATAATAGATAAAAAAAATGTTATAATAAATGTATATAATGTTAAAAAAAATTATAATAAAATTTCATTTTAATTTCTCTAAGGTCTTCCATATTATGCTGTTACAATTTTATCATTTTTCAAGCAGTTCACAGAAATTGCGTACAAACGAACACGGATTCGCTTGTTTTTCACACACAGCTAAATACGGGTTTATTTTGTTAAAATGAAATGATCTAATTAGAATATGTCGAGATTGTGTTTGAGAATGTGTTTCAGATTTTTGATGTAAGTGATGGCCGATCATCAGTTGAGCAATGTACCTGATCAGAGAACCTGTTCCTCAAGTTTGCAGAAGATACCGAGATAGGAATCCTCCTCCTACATCTTCTGAAGCACTCGAGATTAGAGATTTGGGAAAGTTGTTCCAATATCCTCACAAAAGATGCACTAAAAAAGGGGGAGCATATAAATAGGGGGAGCTTATGAGATGAATAACTTTTCTCATCAAATTTAAAAAGCTTTAATTTGAAGATCTTTCTACTGTTGATTTCTCGGGGCTGAATTCGTATGAAGATGTTGACAATGATAGACTAAGGGGGAGTATTGTTGGAGCTGTACAAGATAGTCTATATTATCAACACAGTCAAAGTCAACAAAAGTCAACGTCACGGTCAAAGTCAATGCAAAAGTCAAACCGGACACGTTCAAGACGAAGAACCGAGTCGAGACGTTGAACATTTAGATGACTAGGAGTTTTATTGTAATAAATATATTTTGTATGAACAAAATATATTTTACTTTCTTTGAGTCATGTTTTAGTCTAAATATATAGTATAGGGGGTTATGTGTAAATATGGAAACTTAAACTAGACTATAAATTGCCTAATTGTAATTAGAATTAGGTTAATGGTTGCATGACCAATAGATTGAGGGATTACTTGTAAACAATATTATTTGCAATCTAATTGAAGATCAAAGGGGTTTTGATTGTGATTATCATATTTTGATCTAATTCTTCATGATTTGATTCAAGTTTGATTATCCTGGAGTTACAAGTACTTTCTTCCTTTCAGTACTTTTGGGAAGTACTGAAGGAGTTTCAACAACTGAAGATTTCTTCTTCAGAAGTTTTCTATCAGTACTTTTTAGAATCCTGATAGATTCCTCAGCAGTTGTCAAGGAATGCTTGTTTTCCTCTGAGTTAAAATGCTCTTCAGGTGTTGTGTTTTGCCCTTCAGTACTTTGAGTACCTTGTGGAACAACACCTGAATTTCTCAGCCTCTTCTTGATCAAGTGTTTCGAAGCAGTGGGATCATCAGTTATTTGATTAACTGAGATACTCACAGTATCTTCATCCTCAGATTTTGAATTATCATTTAAGGATGAAACACCTGATGATGTGGTTTGGGAAAGACACTCAACCTCAGATTGTACTTCTAACTTGGGAGTAAAATATGTGGGAGGTATGGTATGATTATATCCAATCCCAAACTTCACATTGGAAGCAGTTTGCTTACTGAGAAGCATTTCAAATCCCTTGCATGATGTTACCCACCGTTCACAATCAACTTGGGTAGCTGCAAGTGTTTCTTTGAGATTCTTGTGATTTTCTAGAATGACCTCTACCTTTGCTTTTTCATCAGTAATTTGACACTTAAGTTTATAAATCTCCTCATCCTTCTCTTTTAAAACAGACTCAAACTCAGCTTTTATTTTGGAAATTGCTTTTTCTAGGTCAAGGTTTTGATTAATTAAAGCTACATTTGCTTCCCTAATAGAAACAAAAGCAGCTATGCATGATTCAGAACATAACTTGGCCTTAGCCTCAGAAGATACCTGTGGTACCTGTGATGATGAAGGATTTTCATCAGTAGATTCCAGGGTCATTAAAGCAAGGTTTCCAAAAGGGTTTTCACCACCATGTTGACCAGCACCAGCAAATTGCTCAGAATAACCAGAGACATCATATGGTAGGCTGCTCCAGTCAACAACCTTAGGGGTGAAAAAGCTCTGATGAGATTGAGGTTGAGATTGCTGATTTGTTTGAGATGGCTGAGGATCAGGTAGAGCATGTGGTTGTTGAGCCATGGGTAAAGAAACTTGACCAGACTGAGGCATGTAAAAACATGGATAAGGATATGGCATGGGGCTTTGAGGGACAAAGTATGCAGGAGATGATTGATGTGGTGAGTGATGATCAGAACTGGTAGAATGTTGCCCTTTGGATTGTGAGTTATTGCTTGGAAAAGTCACAAAGGGTGCAGATGAGTTAGATCTAGATGATCTACACTCTCCAGCAAAATGTCCAAGTCTATGGCACTTGTGACATCTCAACTTACTCTTGTCAAACCCAACCTTGGTTTTGCCAGAGAGACCATGGAATTTTCTACCTGTTCTTTTGTAAAACTTTTGAGATCTTATATTAATCAATGCCATTTGGCTCAGAATATCCATCTCTTCCAGATCATCATCAGCAATTCCTTTCAAATCATCCATCATAAAACACAAATTATCAACATTAAAACCTGAGTTTCCCTCAACTCCAACAAAAGCATGATTTTCACTGTTTGAAGAGAAATCAATATGCTCATCATATGAACTTTCAGATGAAGCATATTCAGACTCATGACCAACCAGAGCAGTGTTACCTGGTACAAAGTCATCAGTGAACTTTCCAGATGAAGATAGTTTCCTTTTCTGTTCTATCTCTCTCTCAAATGTTAAGAGTTTCCCATGAAGTTGGGTGAGAGATAGAGTATCCAGATTTGCACTAGAGCGTAGGACAATGGTGTAAGTGTCCCATCTCTCAGGCAGGGATCTGAGGAATCTGTTATTCATCTGGCTGTTTGGGTATTCATGTTGAACCATTTTAAGCTTAGAAATCAAACATGAAAACCGCTCAAACTGTTGAGTCAGTGTCTCACCCTTCCTATGAGAGAATGTCTCATATTGCTGGGCAAGGATTTCTCTGTTGTTTGCTAAGACCTCATCAGTTCCTCCAAATTGTTCCTTCAGAGCAACCCAGAGATCATAAGCAGTTTCATGATGCATGAGCCCAGAATAGATTTCATTAGGCAGTGCAATAGCCAGAATTCCATGGGCTTTAGCATCAATCTCAAACAGTTTTAAATCCTCATCAGAATATTTTTCCTTCTTTTTAGGAACCATCTCATTGGTTTCAGGATTACTCACCATAGGCTTGTATGGTCCATGAACCACAGACTTCCAACAACCTGAACTGTTAACAGACAGGTGATGGAGCATTCGGCGTTGCCATATGTTATACTCAATCCTAACAAGCATTGGAGGCTTAGTTGAGGAGCCAATATTGTGAGGATCATTCATTGAAGTAGTCATTTTCACTAATTCAATCGAATTCAATGAGATTAAAATCGATCTAGTTTGAAAACTCAACAACACAATTAGAAAACACAATTAGAATCTCAATTAATTAACCGGAAGCAAAAGAAAATCAATCTCTATAATCAATTCTTGCAAAAAAGCTAATTCGATCAACCTTTGCTATCAAAAGAGCAGTTTCGATGATCAATTGTTAGATCGATCAATGATAAACCAGCTCTGATACCATTTGAAAGGATCAGATCAATTAGATTTGAATTTTGCAGCGGAATATCACGAATTAAGATCGAATTCAAGTAAGAAAAGTAATGAATATGGAAAACACTCAATCACAATTATAGAGAGAATATTTTTGTTAAAGGAATGTTTTTCATTCACGCGTAATGCTTCGGTTAGAATACAACTAGGTCAACATCCCTTATATAGAGGAATGTGACGTCTGCTGATATCACTTGATAGTGACATCTAACAGAATTTACAAAACAACTGAAATAAGCAAACTACTGAAATGTTCTCAACAACTGATCACATTTCAGAGAGTGCTAAGTACAAATACATAAAACTACTGACTTAAAACTACTGAAATGATAAACTACTGAAATGTAAAATTACAAGTACTGAAAAGCAAAACCATCACAACTACTGAAGTTAACAACTTCAGCTATTGTGACAACTGCTGATCACTCTGGTCTTCAGTCTTTTGTCTTCAGTACTTCACATTCAGGCTTTGTCTTCAGTTCTTTACTTTCAGACTTTGTCTTCAGACCTTTGTAATCAGCTGATGTCTTCAGCTGTTGTGATCTTCTTCAGCAGTTGTAATGTCTGTGGGACTTAGAGGTTTTTCTGATCAGGCTCATTGGTTCTTTTGGTCCAACAGTAAGACTGCGAAATCTGACATTAAACAGAAGGAGTCTACTTTGAAAGCAAAAGTCAAGATGCCAGTTGAGAATTTGAATGATGCATTCAAAAGGGTTAATGTAAGGTCAGGGTTAAAAACGTCTACTTCAGAACCCAAATTGACTAAATCAGTTAACCAAAAATGTGTAAATCATCAAAGTCCAAATAAAATGAATGTTAAAGATGTTCAAAATGCCAAAACAATTAATTTTTTTAAAGTAGCCGAAACATCTAAAAGAGAAGTGACAAAACCTAACCAGACAAAGATCACACCTTTACCAAACTCAAACCCACATAAACATTTTCTTCAATCTGTAGAAGGGAGATCTTGCTACAATTATGGAAAACAAGGACATATTTCTCCTAATTGTCCTTATTATCAGATGCTCAAAAAGAAAATTGAACTTTTTGATAGAAAACCAAGTTTTTCCAAATCAAGATCTAATACTCCACCAAAAAGTATTAGGGAACCTAAAGTTCAAACAATAAGCCAGTCGTCTGTTTATCACAAACAGGCCTTACACAAAACTGGCTTATGGAAAGAAAAATCAAGTATAGTGTCTGATGGTGAGGAGATTAAGAAGAAAGATATGCCCTCATCCTGTTAAGGACAATGGGTTGAGTTTATGATGTGTGATTCCTCCGGTTCACCCAAGCCAGTTAAGGCTTGGGTCCCAAACCTGAACTAATCATTTTCTTTGTATGTGCAGGGTGTCCGCTACAGTGCTATCACTAATACCTGGATTATTGATAGTGGGGCGTCCAGGCACATGACAAGGAATTTGTCTCCCCTTTTCAACGTCAGAAAAATTAAAGGGGGGCATGTTTCATTTGCTGGGAATAAAGGAGGCTACATCACCGCTCAAGGCGAAGTGGGAAACAAGAAAGTGAAGTTTGACAAGGTCAACTACGTTCAACAACTACATAACAACTTGCTTTTAGTCTCCCAGATCTGTGATAAAGGATTTAAGGTTGTATTTGACAACAAGAAGTGCTACATGTTGAAGAAGGACTATGTGATTGAGGAGGATAAAGTTCTTATGTCAGCTTCAAGATATAATGACTTGTATGTCTTGGATCTATCAAAAGCATCCACAACTGATCACACTATTCAATGCTTCTTGTCAAAGGCAACTGAGAAGGATTCAATCTCCTGGCATAGGAGAATGGGACACATTAATCCATAGAAGATGAATCATTTACTTCAAAATGATTCGGTGAATGGAGTAACTGTCAAGAACTTCCAACTTCACGATTTTTGTGTAGCATGTAAGAAAGGGAAACATACCAAGAAGTCTCAGAAAGCAAAGAAAGTTCATTCAATTGATCTTCCTCTTGAGCTTCTGCACATGGATCTGTTTGGCCCTATCAGTACAAAGAGCATTGCTGGAGATCTGTATTGCTTTGTAGTACCGGATGATTACTCAAGATTCTCTTGGGTGATATTTCTGAAAGCCAAATCAGAAACTTTTGAATCATTCAAACATCTAGTTACTACTTTGGAATCACTCTACAAGATGAAAGTAAGGCAGATTCGATCAGACAACGACAAAGAGTTCAAAAATCAGTGCATGGAGGCATACTACGGAGAGAGAGGAATCGTTCATCAATTTACCTCTGCCTACACACCACAGATGAATGGCGTTGCTGAAAGAAAAAATCGGAGCTTGATAGAGACTGCCAGAACAATGCTAGCCGACTCGAAACTGCCTATTCAATTCTAGAATGAGGCAGTGGCTAATGCATGTTACACGCTCAATCGAGTCTTAGTGGTTAAACGAAATGGGAAAACATGTTATGAACTGCTCCAACGACGTAAACCCAACTTGGAGTATCCGGAACCGTTTGGCGCACCGTGCATGTTGTTGAAGAAAACCCAGACAGGGAAATTTAGTGAGAAGGCAGAAGAAGGTATTTTTCTCAAATACAGCATACCAGACAAGAGAGTTTATAAGAACTCAACGGGTCAGGTAGAAGTGTGGTGCAATGTTGATGTTCAAAGATACACCACCCCCCTGCTGGAAAAGGACTCTCATTCTTCTTTGACTATGATGGGTTCTTCATGTCCTTCAATCTACCGCCTTCTCCCACTGATGATGAGCTTTCTGCTAGGATGATGTACGATGTTCTGAACACTCCACTACAAGACTCAACATCAACGGCTCCATTAGATGATACATCTCGCCCTTCAGGGGGAGTGCTTGAAGTAAGTGATTCTTTTTCTGATTACGTAGCAGTTGAGACTGAAAATGTAGATCAGGAGGAATAGGTTCCCACTAATTAAAGTACACAAGCATCACATCCCGATGCCTCTGACATTTCGGAACCTCATACTCCAGCAGCCACAGATCCTGAACCTGAGTTTAACAATCTAGATAATGAGGTGGCTGTTCCAACAACTCCCTGATCTTGCATAAATGTTTATCATCCCTTGGAAAATGTCATTGGGGATGTTCGATCGGGAGTACAGACCAGAAATCAGCTATACTCAGCTGATTATGCATCGGTAATGGGAAAAGGATATCTTTACGATGGCGCATATCGATGTTTTATGTCTCAATTTGAGCCAAAATATGTTAGTGAAGCATTAAATGATGAGGCATGGGTCAGTGCGATGCAAGAAGAACTCCTACAGTTCAAGAAGTTAGGAGTATGGACCCTTGTGGACAAACCAAAAAGTGCTAAGGTGATTGGCACTAAATGGGTGCTGAAATGGAAGAAAGATGACCAAAGGGTCATAATCATAAACAAGGCTCGACTTGTGGTTCAAGGGTTTAGACAAGTCGAAGGCATTGACTACAATGAAGTGTTTGTACCAGTGGCAAGGATGGAAGCGATACGTATATTTATAGCTTATGCATCCTACATGAAGATTGCAGGACCGGTTAAGGGCTTGAACAATTACAACACAATAACACAATGAGGAGAATAACTAAACTTGATCAAACAGTGAACTGGATTAACCAATATTGATACAAAGAACACAAGTAAAGTAAAAGAGACAGAACAAGAGAGTTGGGTTTCAAGGAGGCAATATATTGCTTTCTCAAGTTCTTTTACAAGTGTTACAAAGCATAAAGAAAGATACAAGAACTTTGAATACTTATACTACAACCTACAGCCGGCTATACTTTGAAAGCCAGCTGGATACAATTGACTAGACACAAACAAAATCAATTGTAGGATCAAAAGGCATATCTGCCTTTTGACATTGTGACTATGACATGCCATAGCTCACATCCTTATCTATTACAAAAAGGATAAAGTACATAAAGTAGAAAGTTACAGACTCAAGACCTCAATGTACAGTTACCAAAAGCATGGACCTTTTCACCAACTCATGTAAGTTGGTGACTTTACAAAGATGCAGCGAAAAGGTGTCCAGCTTTATGGAACAGTACATCAGATAAAGCATGTTTACTAAAAGTCTTCGGAAGAAATCTGTCTTCATAGGTTGAAGCTTCGGAAGACTTTGTCTCTGAGGCTTCGGAAGACTTCATGTTTGGCTTCGGAAGATATTGGTCTTGGCTTCGGAAGATTTTACAATTAGAGTATTTTCTAGTGTATGGTGTAAAACTTCCGAAGCATTTCTTACTTCAGCACTTAATGCATTTTTTGCAAAGAGACATTGGATGTTTTGGTTTGCATCAGACTTAAAGGAATCCTTACAAACTCCCCCTAGGCTGATGCTACCAAAACATTTAGAAGATCTTCAGATGTTAGTGGTCTTCAGTACAATCATGACCATACCCTTCTTCATTAGATGGTCAGGATCATTAAGACCTTCATAGTATCTTCTCATCTCAAAGAGATCATGCAGAGGTAAGTTGATTATGTCTTGCCAAGTATAGACATTCTCGACACCTTGATCTCTGATTACATGCCATCTTTCTGGATTGGTAGAGTAAGTCCAGGACAAGATGGGTGTCTCAGCTGTCAAAGGAGCCACTTGCATTGGAGTTGATTGGGCTGCCTCATCATGCACTTCCTCAGGTTGATCTGACTCAACCTGAGGTGTAGAGGTAGATGACTTAGGCTTCTTCTTCTTTGACTTTGGTTTAGAAGCCATTCTCTTCTTCCTCTTAGATGACCTTAACTGAGAAGACTGGTCCGCAGCACTTTGTTGATCATCCTTGTCTTCCTCAGTTGGGTGTTCCTCCCTGTTAGGTCTAGAATCAGTAGATCTAGTCATTATGTATAGGCTTAGTACTTGAATTAATCTGTATGAACTTTTGTACTTCATTATTATGTATGCATTAAATATATAGGTTAACCCATTTATATATGTGTTGATTTATGTATGGCTGCTGGTACAAACATAATACTTGGTCAATTACTGAAATTGACCAAGTGTAAGAAACATCTACGGATGAACATTTCGTTCTTCCGTAGATATATATTTTACAAGTAACAAAACATCCGAAGATCATCTACGGATGAACAAATCAACTGGAGTTCCAAGTGAATTTCAAGAAATGCTGCGGAAGTACAAGAATACTGCGGAAGAACAAAACATCTGCGGAAGAACAAAACATCTACGGAAGACAATATTTCTGTGGAGTCCAAACACTTGTATAATGCAAGTGTTACAAGTCAACAAGTCAACAAGTCAACAAGGCGGTTATACAAATCCCGAGAAATCCGATGATTCCTTATCAGAAACAAATCAAATCCCAAGAGATCCGGTGTTTCCTATAACTGAAACATCTTTGTCTATAAATATGGATCCTAGGTTTCGATTCAAGGACGATTGAGTCAGACGATTGATTGATTGAGAACAGCAATAGCAATACAACAATCATCAAAAGTTTTTCGATCATCAAAAACATATACAACATCACAGCATTTATTGATATCGTACATTCATTCTTTTGTAATCACCAACACATTATAATAAAATATTGATTACTCATTAATTGTGTTTTGTTTCGTGTGTTCTTGATATTTCATTGATATTTAAAGTTGCTTAAATACAATTAAACCAAATCAACGTTAATTCCGCTAACGTTGACTTGACATCGATTCACACTGATAATTCCTGTTGACGATCCTTGGATTCACAGGTGGTATCAGAGCCAAGTGCTCATTGATTTAGATCAATTGATCTATCAGTGTTAGTTGTGTTTTAATTGTGTTTGATTTCGCTTAACAGCAATCGTTTTTAATTAACTTGTTTCTATATTCAAATCAATTGAATAGTAGATCTTGTTAACATCATGAGCAACTTCAGTAGTTCATCTTACCAACCCCCGAAGTTGGAAACAAAAGCAGATTTCAAGTCGTGGAAAATCAAGTTCAGGAATCATGTAAACTATACTGATTCTGACTTGTGGATTTCCATCACTGAAGGTCCTTATATTCCACCCACTCTTGGGCCGGATTATAATGACAAAAATCAACCAATCAGTACAAAAGATCTATCACCTGATGATGTCAAAAAGGTTAAAGTCGATATAAAAGCATACAGTCTGCTTAGTATGGCTTTACCTGAAGAGATATTAATCAGGTGTGAGAACTATAAAACAGCTCACTCCTTATGGAAGATTCTTCACACTCTCTGCGAAGGGAGTGATGAGATAAGAAGTATAAGGAGAGACACCCTCAGATCACAATATGAAACTTTTCATCATATTGAGGGTGAATCAATTCCTCAGCAACTTCATAGATTCATGCAGTTAGTCACTGAGATGAATATTCTAGAGTTGAAGTATACTAGTGAGGAATTAAACAAGAAAATACTCCACACTTTGCCAGAAAGTTGGAAGCATACTGTGTCCATGTTCAAGAACACTATAGATCTGAAAGCTACTGGATTAGATACTCTGGTTGCAAAAGTGGAAGCTCTTGAAATGGACGAAAAATCAAGAAACAAGAGTGTGAGAACTTATGTCTCACCCTATCACTTCAAAGAAACAAATAATGTAGGAAGTGCTTTTATTTCAAACAATGAAAGTGATAACTCTTGTGCTAGGAGTGATGATGAGGAGGAAGTTAGCTTCTATGTTTCAAAACCTTCAAAGAAATCATCTCAAGACAAGCAGCAGAAGAATAAAGGAAGAACTGCTGATAGACAAGATACAACTGCAGCAACAACTAAGTCTTCCTTTTCAGCAAATCAGTCAGAACCAATAACTGTGATATTTGACTCTGAAGAACAAAGAGCAGCCTTTGCAGCTTTTAGCTCAAGTTTTCAAGCATATCTGGGAAGCTCTCTAACATCAGCCAATATCTGCCAACAAGACTTAGAAGAACTACCTCCAGATGTAGTGGAAGAGATGGATCTACAATGGCAGATGGCCATGATTGCTTATAGAGCTAAGCAATATCTCAGGAGAAATAAGAACTTGGCTTCAGCAAGCAAAACATCAAAGATTGGTGTTGACAAATCAAAAGTGAGATGCTACAAATGCAATCTCTATGGACATTTCTCAAGAGAATGCAATCAACAGTCTTATCCAGAGATGAGACAACATCAGCAGCATCAACAACATCAGATTCAAACAAATCAACAATCTTCTCAAAGACCTCTGCACAAGCAATCTCAACTGATCAATGCTTCCCCACCAGCCACCAAAGAATCAGCAGGACCAAGTAACTCAAAGGAGTCAGGGCTGATCATACTTCAAGATGGAACGTGTGACTGGAGTTTGTATAGAAGGAAGTTTTGGAAGAAAATCAAGCATTGATGGCCCATATGGATCAAACAGTTCCACCAATGGCAAAAGAGGTAAAAGAAAGATTGTGTTCATCAACTTGTGTTGAGGAAGTTGAACGATATAGAGTCCATGCTCAACAGTTGGCTGATAAAGTAAAAGAAACAATGATTTTGAATGAATCTCATGTTAGAGAACATAAATATATCAAATAAAAATTAATTCTTTGCAAAAGGATTTAGAAAAATTTGTTTCTGAAAATTATAGCCTAAAAGCCCAAGTTGAGCATTTGACCACTTCCTTAACAAAATCCATGGCTGATCATGCATCAACTGAAGTGAAACTTCAGAAGTTTCAATTATCATCTCAGCAATATGAGAAATTACTAAATTCTCATATTGAATCAAAGAAAAGGTCTGGGTTGGGTTATAATGCGGTTGCACCACCTATAAATGATAATTACACATCCTTACCTACAACAATGACAAACACTCTGTCAAATCATTTTGTGCCTAGCACTAAGTTTGAAAAAGATTCAACTAAAACTAAAATTAATGATAAAGCTGAGGTGAGTGAAACTGAATCATCTGAATCAGAATCATTAGATCAAAATGATTCAGAATTTGATTATGATAAGTGTGATGACTTGGATGATTCTGATGAACATGATGTTGATCAAACAAGCACTGGTAAAAATTCTCAACTGAAAGCCCATATTCCAAAAGTGCTTGAAGAAACAAAGTTGCCATACCCTCCTAAACAAAGAAACATGTTGAAGACCATCTGCAAGAGGATAGCTCAATTGAATGAAGGTCTTCAAGAACTAAGTATGCAAGAATCCACCAAGAAATTGACTGATGAATCTGTCATCACTGAGGAAAGAAAAAGGCATCAGCAGATCATCAACTGAACAAGAAAACTTCAGCTGCTGATCTACGGAAGAGAAATTCAGCCCCAAACGATCAAAATGTGCACAAAATTGAAAAAGGTGAAGCACATTCAAAGCTAAAGAAGAAAGAGCCTCAACAAAGATCAGCAAACAAAAGGAATGATTCTGAGAAAGAATCAGAAGAAAAGTATTGCAAATGGTGTGACATGAAAAATCACAACACTGAAGATTGTTACTTCAGCAGCTACTGTTCTATTTGCAATATGAACAATCATATGACTGCTGATTGTTACTTCAACAAACATTGTTCTATCTGCAACAAAAATAATCATTCCACACAGGAATGTTATTTCAACAAAAAGAACAAGACAAAAGGCTCAAAGAAGAAAGAATCAGACAAATCTGAATCAGATTCCCAATCTACGGATTCTGCAAAGGGTTCAAAACTGAAGAAGCATGAACAAAAATCAAAGGCAAAACCAAAGGACAAATCATCATCAAGTGTTCATATACTGAGGAAAAGACCATCTTTCCAGCAGTCAAAAACACCACACAAAAGAGTGGATTTGTCAGACAAGGAATCAAAGGATGATGATTCATTCTTTGATAAATTTGAAAAAGGCATTCATATACCTCTTTCAAAAACAAAAGATAGTGAGACATTTAAAGGTTCATTATCAAAACAAAAGACTCAAGCAAATGAAGTTGATCTAAGTAAAGCAGAAAATATGAATCATGAATCTACTTCATCAACATCCCATTCAGCAGAATCATCCTCATCTAAATCAAATCAGAATGAATCAATCAAATCTGAAACTGAAACTTCAAAAAATATTCATGAAAGAGTAACTGTTTTAGATCCTGTTGACAAACCCAAGATCACTAAGACTTGGGTTGTCACTTCTAACTGATTTTCTTTTCTGATTGCAGGAACAATATTGGAGAGCTGACAACATGTGGTATGTTGACAGTGGTTGTTCCAGGCATATGACAGGAAACTGTTCTCTTCTCCATGATTTCAAACATAAAAATGCTTCTTATGTGGCATTTGGTGGGGATAAAAAGGGAGGTAAAATTGTTGGTGAAGGAATGATAACCAATGGTGTACTTAAATTTGATAAAGTAAATTACTGTAAAAACTTACAGTATAATTTACTTAGTGTATCTCAAATCTGTGATCAAAACTACACTACATTGTTTGATGACACTAACTGTTACATTCTTAAGCCAGGATTTATTGTCCCAGAAGATTGGATTCTCCTCAAAGCAGCAAGAAAAGGAAACACTTATGTCTTGGATATGAACAACACTTCTCTCACAAAACATGAAACTTGTCTTATAACTAAACTTTCAGAAGATTTGTCACAATTATGGCATAGAAGGCTTGTTCATTCTAACATGAAAAACATGAATAAATTGGTGAAACATGACCTGGTCATTGGATTACCAAATAAAGAGTTCCATTGCTCAACTCATTGCTCTTCTTGTTACAAAGGAAAACAACACAGAGTGTCACATAAACCAAAAACAATCAATACTAATACTACACCACTCAAATTGCTTCACATGGATCTTTTTGGTCCAACCAATGTCATGAGCATTGGAAAAAGGCAATATTGTTTGGTGATAGTTGATGATTTCACTAGATTTACATGGGTCTTTTTCTTAAAACAAAAGAGTGAAACATCAGAAACATTAATGGACTTTGTCATCAAGATTGAGAATCAACTTGATACAAAAGTCAAAATTTTCAGGAGTGATAATGGTACTGAATTTGTTAACTTTGAACTAGATTCTTTTTGCAGGAGCAAAGGTATTGCAAGACAATTCAGTGCACCAAGGACTCCACAACAAAATGGAGTTGCTGAACGAAGAAACAGAACTCTCATTGAAGCAGCAAGAACAATGCTAGCTGATTCACAACTACCTATTACCTTTTGGGCTGAGGCTGTGAATACTGCATGCAATGTTCAAAATAGAACATTAATTGTCAAAGAACATAACAAAACTCCTTATGAGCTCCTATTTAAAAGAAAACCTTACATAGGATATCTAAGAGTATTTGGATGTCAAGTAACTGTTTTGAACATAAAAGAGTCATTAGGAAAATTTTCAAAAAAAGCATATGATGGTTTCTTTGTTGGATATTCTTCAACATCAAAATCATATAGAGTGTATATTCCACAGCATAACATTGTGGAAGAGACCCCTAATGTATCTTTTGATGAAAATGTGTTCACTAAGTCAGTTAAAGGTTCATCATGGTTATTTGACATAGATGCTTTGTCTAAATCTTTTAACTATGATCATTTGACAAATGCAGGATCTGATGAAGTATGCTATCCGTTTGTTCCACCTGTTATGACTGAAGTAACTTTATCTGCTGATCCCCCAAGGATACATCCATCTTCAAGTGACAATACTTCAGCAGAAGCAGATATTACATGTGGAACTGAACAAGGAGTTCCTTCGGAAGAACAACATGCATCCGGAGAAATTCCTGCGGAAGAACAAAATGAACAAGGAGTTCCTTCGAAAGAACAGCATGCATCCGGAGAAATTCCTGCGGAAGAACAAAATGAACAAGGAGTTCCTTCGGAAGAACAGCATGCATCCGGAGAAATTCCTGCGGAAGAACAAAATGCATCAGAAATTCCTTCGAAAGAACAAAATGCATCCGGAGTTCCTTCGGAAGATCAGCATATATCCGGAGAACTTCCTTCGGAAGACCAAAATGTATCCGGGGCAGCTCCTACGGAAGAACAAACTACTTCAGCAGAAGTTACTGCGGAAGAGCAAAATCCAACTGCAGATACTACTGTAGAGCAAGTAGATTATTTCTTGAATTCTCAAATTGAGATGAATCAATCAGAGGCAATGGAAATGACTAATCTGGAATCATCCATTCCAGTTGAGTCAACTCCATATATGAGAATTCATAAGACTCATCCACTTAACAATATCATTGGAAATCCTGACAAGAGAACTACAAGGAGCCAAAGTGGTACAGCCAACCTTTGTCTTTTTAACTGTTTTCTTTCTCAAGTGGTGCCTCCTAACATTACAGCTGCTTTAAAAGACAATAGCTGGATTGAAGCTATGCAAGAAGAGCTTCAACAGTTCAGAAAGCAAAAAGTATGGTGTCTTGTTGATTTACCTGAAGGTCAACATCCTATTGGAACTAGATGGCTATACAAAAACAAACTGGATGATAGAGGGATTATTGTCCGAAACAAAGCAAGGTTGATAGCACAAGGATACACTCAAGAAGAAGGCATAGATTATGATGAAGTTTTTGCACCAGTTGCAAGAATTGAGGCAATAAGAGTGTTCTTGGCATATGCATCATACAAGAAATTCACTGTGTATCAAATGGATGTCAAGTGTGCATTCTTATATGGGAAAATTGATGAGGAAGTTTATGTGTCTCAACCCCCGGATTTGAAGATCCTCATTATCCTCACAGGGTATACAAACTAGATAAAGCCTTATATGGTCTTCATCAAGCACCAAGAAAATGGTATGAAACACTATCATCTTTCTTACTCAAGCATGGCTACAAAAGAGGAACTATTGATCAGACACTCTTTCTCAAACAAGAACATCAAGATCTCTTAGTAGTTCAAGTATATGTTGATGACATTATATTTGGATCAACAAATAAGAGATTGTGTGTGAATTTTGAAGAACTGATGAAATCTGAATTTCAGATGAGCTCAATGGGTGAATTAACATTCTTCCTTGGCCTTCAAGTTCATCAAAGAGCAGACGGAATATTCATCAATCAAGAAAAATACATACATCAAATACTGAAGAAATACAATCTTGCTGAAGTATCCTCATGCAAAACACCAGCATCAACAATTGATAAAATTGCTCCTGATCCCACTGGAAAATCTATTGATCAAAAATTATTTAGATCCATGATAGGTTCACTTATGTACTTAACTGCCAGTAGACCTGATATTATGTTTGCTGTGTGTGTTTGTGCTAGGTACCAATCTGATCCAAAGGAGTCTCATCTCAATGCTGTCAAAAGAATTTTCAGATACCTCAAGGGAAAACCAGGACTTGGTCTATGGTATCCCAAGGATGGAGACTTTACACTCTACTCATACTCAGATAGTGACTATGGTGGATGTAACAGCAATAGAAAATCAACAACCGGTGGATGTCAATTCATTGGACCCAGGCTAGTGTCATGGCAGTGCAAGAAACAAACAAATGTTTCTGTATCCACAGGCTGAGGCTGACATTGCTGCTTCAGCTGGTGTTCTCAAGTACTTTGGTTACAAAACCAATTGCTTGACTATGGTTACAACTTTCTTCAAACTTCAATCTATATAGACAATTCTGCTGCTATGTTTATCACTGCTAATCCTGTGCAACATAGTAAAACAAAACATATAGAGATTAGGTATCATTTTCTGAGAGATTGCTCAGAAAAGGGATTGATTAAGTTAGTCAAAGTGGATACATCAAATCAGCTTGCTGATTTATTCACTAAAGCCTTTGATTCAGTCAGATTTAATTTTCTGATTGAGTCTCTAGGTATGATTAACTTAGATTAAATCAAGTCCAAACAAACAACATGCTGTGTGCAATAATGCATCAGTATGACTTATGCATGGGAAATGATAGTAAACTATAGCTTTGCCTATTTCTGCATAAACAAATAACAATATATCTCAACAAGTTTCTTGATATGTGAGTAGGTTCATCTTGAGTGGAAACAAAACTTAGTGCTTGCAAAACATAATATTGTCATAATTGTCTGTGGGAAACTTCATTTTGAGAAAACAAAGTGAGTCTTATCCTAATGTGATCAAATCATTCATCTGAACACACTATGTAAAACACTTTATACTATCTATCTTTGCAAATCATACTCCCTCTGTTTTGTGTGAACAAAGACCTGGGTGTATGATCACCATACTGAATATCAGTATCAAAGGTGAAAAGATCATGCTCATCATCATCCCTCTGTTTTGTGTGAACAAAGACCTGGGTTAAAGGCACCTCTGTTTTACGTGAGTAAAGACCTGGTGACCTGATGATGATCATATCTAAAGCTCTCAAAAGAATCCTAAGTGATCAACTGTATATTATCTTGAGCTTATCAACATCGCATCAATGAGATGCCAAATACATCTCAAGATAGCTATTATAATTTAAAGTACATAGTCTTAAGTGTGAAAAAGTGATGATTTGACTTGCAAAGGGAGGACAACACCTTTGTGAATCAAATGTGAAGCCCATGACAGTTATTTCTAAAACAATAAAACATGATAAACAGCATGCCTAGTTGATACATGAGCTCTTGTATGGATTTATAAGGACAATATACTTGCAATCAGAACTTGTTCTAGTATCAACTATACAACATAACTAATCAGGAAGAGGCTTAGCATTATAGTATGATCCCATCTTATGTGTATCTGATCATTATCATATATTTAAAGTTTATGTTATTCCTCTTAAAGAAATTTATGATAAATGCTTAAGTTCATCATTAATCACAAATTTAGGGGGAGTAGAATTCATGAAAAAGCATCTAAATCAGCAGCAGCAATGTCTATATCTTTATCAATTTGAAGAAATTGAAATCTGAGCATCACCTTAGCCGTTGGTTACATGAAATTTTTTTTTAAAATCTCTATTTTCAATTTTCTTGTACTAAATTGTCATGTATACAAAGCCAACGAGGTCCTATAGCAATAATTGGTTCAACCAATGGAGTTGGGCCATACATACAACTGTGTGTAAATCAATATTAGTATATTAATGTTTATCCGTAGATTGGTAAACTACGGATGAATAAAGATCAATAATTTAATGATTAAAATTTCACCAGTAGAAGTTGTTGATCCGTAGATGTACTACGGAAGAGTAAATTGTGGATCACACAATTAATGAGAAATTACTTCTACGGAAGAGTACAATGTGGGACCCACTGAATAAATCCGAGAAAATTAATATGTCTGAGGGTATAAATAAAGAGATTTGACTTGTCAAATGCATTATTCACTTTTTCAGCTCACTTTTTCAGACCTAGAAAATCTCACTCAACAAATTTTTCCCACTTTCTCAACATTCAAAATTTACCAAATCAAACCTTAAGCAAACATATATCTGTGTTCTTAATCAGCGTTTATTAAGGTAAAACATGTCGTAATCATCAAGAATGAACAAGTTGATTCTTGTTTTATCTCACAACTGTTCGTATTCTTATATCAATAATGTGATTCTAACGAAGTCTTTTCTTATGAACAGATGGATCAACGATTTGCAAAAGAGCATAATGTGTGTGCTTTCTTGAACCCTGACGATCCTGTGTCAGAAGGATGTCAAGAAATTATGAGATATTTGAGAAGATCAAGGATATTCTATGCACTATCTGCAGAGCCAACGATTTATCGCTCGCATATCAGTGATTTCTGGAATTCTGCACATATAGAAGAAGATGATGAAGGAATTATTGCAGAAGTAAAGAATCGAAGGCTGAGAATAGACGAACAAACAATAAGAAGGGTACTAGAACTGGGAGATGTTGAAGTTGGACACCCTGATGTATTTGATAATGAATACATAGAAAAGGTTTTTCTCCTAATGGGGTATGATGGAGACTTTGAAAAGGGAGAAATCAAGAAGGGAAGACTCTGTAAGCCATACAGATTTTTGTGTCACACTTATCTGAAGTGTATGTCAAACAGAAAATCTGGGCTTGACAGATTTTCAAGACATATATCATCTGGTATCATTGGCATCTTTGAGGGAAGGACCTACAACTATTCAAAGTACATCTTTAATTGTTTGTGTGATCACATTCGAGTACAGAAGGCTGATAAGATGTATATGTTTCCAAGGTTCATTCAGCTCATCATTAATGCAGACCTGCCTGGAACATCTGTGGAGGGTGGTGTGTTTATCCAAGCACACCTTGGCAGATCTGTGCTGAACAAAATCTCAGGGAAATATGAAGGAGGTGACATAGACATGTTTGCTCATGTGATTGATGCTAATGCAGACATACCTCAAGAGCTTGTTTGGGAAATTGATGAAGAGAGCTCTGCTACCAGCTCTGCTCAAGACACTCCATCACCAGAAGCATCACCTCAACAACAACAAACACCCCAAACACAATCACCAGCCAGCCAAAATACAGAACCTATCTCTCCAATCCTCCACCTATCACCACAACAACAACAAACACCCAAACACAATCACCTGCCAGTCAAAATACTGAACCAATATCTCCCATTCAACCCCAATCACCAATTCAGCTTCAGATGCAACTTTACCAACAACTTCCAAATTCAGATACTGAGAGCATCTACACTGGAGAGACAGAATTAGTCTCAGAAGCAAGTACAGTTAAACTGTCATTATCCAAGACTGAATCCCCTGTGCATTCAAATGAAACTGAACAAGTTTCTCCAGTGACTGACCAGCAACAACAACAAACTCTTCAAGAGCATGAAGATCAAGCCACTGAACCAAAGTCAAGCTCAGCAAGTGTTGATCATGAGGAAGTAAAAGAAGATGAGATTGAGTCTCAGCATCAGGAAATAGACACAGAAGCAGATCAGGTTGATGTGATTGCTTATAATGAAGATGATCTGAGTGATGATGACATTCCTGTGAGCAAAAGTTATCTGGTGGCTGAGTACAACAAGCTGGTGCTCAAATCAAATAAAAGAAAGGCAAGAATACAAGAGCTGAAGGGCATAATAAAAGAAAAGGATGAAGAATTGATAAGACAGCAAGCAAGA
Organism: Flaveria ramosissima; assembly: GCA_025215565.1. Taxonomy (NCBI): domain Eukaryota; kingdom Viridiplantae; phylum Streptophyta; class Magnoliopsida; order Asterales; family Asteraceae; genus Flaveria; species Flaveria ramosissima. The sequence goes on along the minus strand of CM046044.1, from coordinate 13,831,877 downwards.
ATAAAGAGACTGAGAGAAGATGCTCAAAGTGATAAAGAAGTCATTGATGCTCTGCTAGACAAGGAAGCTGAGCTTAAAGAGTCAGCAGAGTCTGAGAAGAAAGATAAAGAAAAGATCATGAAGAGACTTGAACAAGCATCTGGCACTATGACTGCTCAGTCAAACATTATAAAGAGAAAAGAAGAAGAAATTGAGCAACTTAAACTGAAGATCAGTTCATTGGAATCTCATGCTAAGGCTTCAACTGCTCAAACAAAACAAAGTCCTGAGGCATCAAAAGAAATGATCTTGTACTCAAGGAAAAGAAAGTACCTTGGTACTGCTGAGAAGAAGCCAACTACTTATGAAAGTATTTCAAAGAAACAAAAGCTGACTTCTCCTGAACACACCCCCTCAATAGACTTATCTACTGAGAAGCCCATCTCTGAAAAGAAAGATGAAAGTGATAAAGAGTGGGAAGAATTAATCAAAGAAGACTCTCCTCCAAAACAAGAAGTCTCAAAGGCTGATGATCTTCTGACTACAAGTGACATATTTGAAGAGAGGCCTGAATCAACCATGTTCATGACACTTATAAACCATGGTTTCCCTTATGACATGGTTGAAAGACTAAACATGACAGAGATGAAGAACCTGTTAAAAGAATTTGAGCTTGCATGCTTTATGATTCCAAATTGTGATTATGAAGCCTTCAGCACCTTTCAATCAATTCAAAACACAAAGAAGGAGTTGGGACATTGTGACACAGCCAAGCTGAGCAAATACAACATGACTTGCTGGTTACAAGGACATAACTACAAACCTCATGAGCTTAAAGGAAGATCAGTAGGGGAACTCAGAAGGATGATGGAGCATGTGATGAAAGTTGAGCTAGATACTGGAGTAAAATTCAGAACTGAAGCTCCACATCCATCTTATGAACAACAAAGCAAACTTCCTGCTGAACCTATAACAGTTGAACCTAAAGATCAGCACAAAGAAAAGAGAAATTGATTAGAGAGCCAAGAGAAGTTATCCCCGGAAAAGTATGGCCACTTGGGACTGCAGTTAGAGAGATAACTGAGCAAAAGTCCACTCTAATACAACTGATAGATCATCTCACAACTCCCAGCTCTGCGGAAGAAAACAAGATCATGGCCTGGAAATATGATCCAGACTGGGATTGTGCTGTTATTAAAAGAACATCTGGAAGAGTTGAATACTTCCATGATGTACTCTCAGTGTTGAGTCTGCCAGAAAATGACATCAAAGATCTTCAAAGTTTAATCATCAGCAATTATCCAATTCACCCTAGAGGAAGAGATTTCTCAACCCTAGTGGGAAAGTTGAAAACAAAATTTAAAGATGATGTGCTTATAGAAGCCAAAAGAGAAGATGTAGAACATCAAAAGAGAATCAAAGGGCTAAAAAGATTCAAGACCAATGCCTCAGAACATGTAGATGATGAATTCTTGAAGAGGATTGGCTACAACAACAGAAACAAAGCAGCACTTAAATGCATTGAAGGGACTCAATTCACATACCCAATCACTGAATGGGGATATGTTGAGAAGACAAAAGAGTTGGTCTACTGAGAAATGCTGAGAACAAGAAAGCTGAAAAGATCAGAATCTTTGATCCTGTGGAAATCAAACTGCTCCATCCCAGCTACACCTCATATCTTAATGACAAATTCTTTCCCAAGCTGTCTGATGAAAAAGCACAAAATGATCTGTTCCTACATGTCCATGTGATTCAAGTAATAGACAAACTACATGCCAAAGCATATAAAAGAAGAAGATTTAATGCTGGACTACTGAAGGGAACAACCTTTGATGAAGTAACAGAACTAGAATAACAGAACAAGATGAGCTAGAAGTGGTGAATAACAACAAGGTGTTAGACACACTCACTACAGAGGAAGATGTTCTGGGAATCAGTTATGAGACTCTGAAGAAGATCAGCAAGATGAAGATCAACTATAAGTATGATGATCAGAAGACTGCTGTTTCCTACTTCTACAACAAGATGATTGCCAGAATCAAGGATCTTGCAGTTTTGAAGGACTGATTGCAAGTAGCTAAGCCTAAGGGGGAGTATTGTTAGGTCTAGAATCAGTAGATCTAGTCATTATGTATAGGCTTAGTACTTGAATTAATCTGTAATGAACTTTTGTACTTCATTATTGTGTATGCATTAAATATATAGGTTAACCATTTATATATGTGTTGATTATGTATGGCTGCAGGTACAAAACATAATACTTGGTCAATTACTGAATTGACCAAGTGTAAGAAACATCTACGGATGAACATTTCGTTCTTCCGTAGATTATTATTTTACAAGTAACAAAACATCCGAAGATCATCTACGGATGAACAAATCAACTGAGTTCCAAGTGAATTTCAAGAAATGCTGCGGAAGAACAGATAAATACTGCGGAAGAACAAAACATCTGCGGAAGAAACAAAACATCTACGGAGACAATTTTCTGCGGAGTCCGAAACACTTGTATAATACAATGTTACAAGTCCAACAAGTCAACAAGTCAACAAGGCCGAATCCCGAGAAATCCGATGATTCCTTATCAGAAACAAATCAAATCCCAAGAGATCCGGTTTTCCTATAACTGAAACATCTTTGTCATAAATAGGCCCTAGGTTTCGATTCAAGGACGATTGAGTCAGACGATTTGATGGTTGAGAAAAGCATAGCAATAAAACAATCATCAAAAGTCTTCGATCATCAAAAACATAACAAACATCACAGCATTTATTGATATCGTACATTCATTCTTTGTAATCACCAACACATTATAATAAAATATTGATTAATCATTAATTGTGTTTTGTTTCGTGTGTTCTTGATATTTCATTGATATTTAAAGTTGCTTAAATACAATTAAACCAAATCAACATTAATTCTGCTAACGTTGACTTGACATCGATTCACACTGATAATTCCTGTTGACGATCCTTGGATTCACACTCCCTCACAGGTTCAGAAGGAGAGGGAGTTTGACCCTGCCTTGGATCAGAAGATGAAGCTTGCTGAGGCTCAGCTGGAGGTCTGGGTTGAGGTGTCTCAGGTTGTTCAAACTTAACCTCCACTTCAGGTGGAACTTGACTTGGAAGAGAGTGTAAGTCAATCAGTTCACCACTCTTAATCTTCTGCTTGATCACCCTTATATGCTCAACCATTATGGATAGAGACATAGGGCCAAGTCTCCTTCCGAAGAATCCATATAGCTTCAAGAAGCTCATCATCCTCTTTCTATCAGCAGACTTCTTCATACTCTTTTGGATGATGGCTCTTGACATTGCAGCTTCTTCCCTTAGCTTCCTTTTAGTTGTCTTTCTTTCTTTGACTAGCTCAAGTTCAAGTTGTTTTAAGTACTCAAACTCAATGAAGTCATAGGACAGGGGAAGAAGTGCATCTGCCTGATAGAAGCCTGTGGCACTCAGGTAGTTGATCATTTTGATCCTGTCTTCTTCTTTGTCTACCTGAGGTTCTAGTGGAGCCACATCTTCTTGTACAAGGCTTTCTTGAACTGGGGAGAGAGTGGGAGCATGCTTGTAGAGTCTTTTCTGTCTCCTCTCCTCTTTGAATTGGAGAAGTAGCCTTGCATCCTATTTTTCTTTCATCTCTCTTGACACTTCAATGTCAGCCAGTTCATTCAATTCTTCTAAGGGGAGGGAGATGCTTTCATCAATATCATAGTTCCTGGTCTGTAAATAAGTAATCCTGACTGCCCTCAACTCATCATCTTGAGTATTTGGTCTGGGGGCAGCCCTGATTGCAGCTTGCATAAAGCTTGAAGACCAAGAGGAACTTTCTCCCCTTAGCTTCCTTTTCCTCTCTCTCTCTTCCTCCTCAATTTCCTCAGGAGTCATAATCCTTTTCCTTTTGTCACCCACAGACCTTTGTGACTTAGGGTGGATAGAGGCTTGGCCTTCAATGCTTGGTGTAGCTTCCATGCTCTGGCCAGAGAGAGGCTGAGAAACACCTTCACCAGCAGGTGTCTCAGAAGGAGTGTGAACCTCTGCAGCAGTTGTTGATGATGAGACAGGGGTCTCAGGTTCTGCCACTGGGCCTTCAGTCAAGGTTTCCCCTATGAAACTAATCTTAGGGTCCACCTCAACATCCAGTTCACCGATGACATTGCCTGATTGCCTAAGTCTCCTTCTTAGAGTGAACTCTGCAAGGATCCTATCTTGGATTCTTTGAGCCAATCTGTCAGCTTGTCTTGAGTTGCTTGGATTGACAAGTGGCATGTTGACTAGATCCAATCTTTCATAGAAGTTCAAGCTTTGAAAATCAAATACTTCTTGTTTCCCTTGAACTCTGTGAAGAATAAGGGCTCTTCTGTCAGCATCATACCTCCACCTTATGATGTAGTTTGAAGTTCCTTGTGGTGGAGATGACACAGCCCTTGGTATACCTTCCTCAAAAAGACTCCTGATGATAGAGTCTATAGAGTCCACATTAATGTGAACTTGAGGAAGTTGCTGCGAATGCACAACTACAAGTGAGGATGGTGAGTCCTCTGTCCATTCTCTGTGAAGAACTCCCAGGTTCTGTGGCTGCAATAACTTTCTCCCCCTTTTTGGTAGCATCACCCACTTGCATAGGTGAGCTGGAGGATAAGTCAATCACTTCCACAGGTTCTTGTGTTCCTGGTTGAGCTCTCCTTAAAGGTCTCCCAGCTAGTTTTTCCTTAAGATATGAAATCTGAAGTTGCTGATCATTGACCCTGTTTTGTAAGGTAGTCACCTGAGATTCAAGGTGACTAACCTTAGAGACTAAATAGGAGCATGTTTTTGACAGTTTTTGCACCTTTAGTCTCAAATTCCCCTCTTCTTCATCAGAAGAATCATTGGGGGATTAGATGATTGGACCAAAGTGCTCTCTCTCACCACCAGCTGGAGGTTCTTGGCTGCTGGTTTTCCTCTACTCACTAGCAATCTCAGTTGAGATGTCAGTGGGCTGAGTTGCCATGGTTGAGGTCTTAATGATGTAATCACTTGCAGAAGTGAGATCCTCTTCCATATGACATCCTGAACATGTTCAGAAGTGTCCACCTCAGTAATAGGTGACTGATGTGGGCTAGACTGAGGAGAATCAGAGGTACTCATCTCTCTTTGAGTAGGAGAGGAGAAGAGAGACTCATGGTACTCACTGAATCCTAAGTCTTCATCAGTATAGAAGGATAGGTTAGGAATGGGTTGGTTTAGATCTAAAGGCTGGGGATGGTAACTGTCCCCTGAAGGTTGTTCACTTGAGTGTTGAGACTCAGAGTGAAGGCTTAAGGCTGTTGGGCTTGTGAGCTCATCAGGGTGAGCATGAGGAACCTCAGCCCTGATAGTTGAAGAAATGGGAGTGGTTTGCTCTTCAGGGGAAGTGGGAGCTCTAGTGTCCACTTCCTCCTGTAAAGGTAAGTATATGGGGACCTGTACAGACTCAATAGCCTGAGCAGGGGTTCGTTTGGATTTTCTTTGGTAGGTGAGGGTTATTTGTGGTCTTTTTAGTGGTAAGGAAGAAGAAGGTGTGGGTTCAACACTAGCTTGTGTTGCTAGGTTGTCACCTTGAGCAATGAGCTCTAACATTTTGGGGACTAGGGCTGTTTCTACCCCTGAGAAGCCTACAGTTGGCTTCTTCATGATTTTAAAGATGCCGGGCTTCATCTGTCCCAATTTAAGAATATTACTTGTTTCCCTCAACTATGAGCCCAGTTCACAGTTAAGAATGTGTTGAACATATCTAGGAAACATGTAATACTCTAAGGAGTCCAAGTTTGCAAGTAAATTGGTATAAACAAATTGAGAGTACCTGAACTTGACCCCTTGAACCATTCCATGCACTATGAACGAGAGATCCTCAGAAATCTGGTCCCACCCACCATGCTTGTTTGACAAGCTGTGGATAACCACATGGAGCAGGTATTTCCACTGGGATTAGACCTTCCCTTTCCTGAAGGTCTTTACAGAGAAATCTCCCTCATAGCCCATCTGCTCAAAGGAATGATTAACAGCTTCCTTTGGGAAGGACAACTCACCTTCTTCATCATCCAGCTGCAAATGATGGTTGATGATGGCCGGAGTGATGAAGATTGTCCTCCCTTGCACTGTGGCAGACAGTGCCTTCTCCCCATCCATAATGACCTCTTGGCAGGTCATCCAGAATTCAAGCAAATGATCCTCATAGAGAGTAGGATCAATGGTCAGGGAGGTGAAGTAGTTGGATAGAGTTAAGAATTGGCAAATCTCTGAGAAACTTGCATCTTTCTCAGAGCTTAACAGAGCAACCTGATTGTGTTGCCTGTGAAGTTGCATGGAGAAATCTGGGTTGTTTCTGCGGTTAAGGTTGGCCATTTTAGAAGCTTAAGGTTGAAGAAAGGTAGAAAGCAAAGGCGGTTTTGGGAATTAGGTTTGAGGAATAGTGGAATTGAGGAAGATAGTGAGGAAGAGGGGGAACCGTTGGGTATTTATGTGAAAAGGGATTTGAACCAAAGTTAATGAAAGAGGATAAACTTTGAAATCCGAAAGTGTTGGAGCATATATTGTCATATATAGTGTGTCCGTCGCTTGTTGAATAGTCTAGGCTTAATGTAATACACCTGATATGTTGTAAACACATGAAACTGGGTCATTCGCAGGAGCAAATGCGAATGAGACTCAGTCGTGCGACTGAGCCTTGCTAATGGGCCAGTCGCGCGACTGAGAGATGCGATTGGCCATTCGTAAGACTGAACCATAAGTATGGTCCAGTCGCACGATTGAACCATACGTATGGTCCAGTGGTACGATTGAACCATACGCATGGTCCAATCGCATGAATGGGCCCAGTCGCATCTAATATGGGCCGAGGCCTATATATACCAGTTTCAATGTGTAGAGAGATTAAGGGTTTGGGGAGGGAGTCTGCCCGGAGCCTAGGGCTGCCGGATGGGAGGGGAGATCATGCTCGATCTCCCCTTGCCAAGAGTCTTGATTTTTATGTTGTAACGAGCTTGTAATCATTAGGTTTTATCAATGAAACCATTATATTATAGTTCGTGTTATTGATTGTCTCTTGGTTTTTGTTGTTGTTTATCCTTCCGTCAAGAACATGCTCGGATGTTTACCGATCCAGCCGACTTCACAATTGGTATCAGAGCCGGTTACTGCTGGAATGATCTAACAATCATTCTAGCAACCCAAGCTCTTGATTTCTGGATCAAATTTCAGATCTTGACAGTAAACCCACTTCGTGTTCTTCGTGTTTTGCTCAAATTTGGTAATGTGTGTTGTTTTATTTTAAAATCGAACTCGAAACCACGTTCCTACCACGCTTGCGAATCTGATGATGCCTATCTTGTTTCGGTTCATGTAAAATTCGTCAGATTAGGGTTTTGGGCAGTCCTGGCGGCTGCAGATCTGAAAATCTGCGTGCAGACCCGTTCATGCGACTGAGCCATGCGAATGGAGCATTCGTACGACTGGACCATCCGAATAGACCATTCGTACGACTGGACCATCCGAATGGACCATTCGTACGACTGGACCAGTCGTATGTTCAATCGTGCAACTGGACCTATCGTATGTTCAATCGACCGAATGAGCCATCCGCATTGACTCATCCGCATCTGTTCCAGACTAAAAAAAAAGAGTCTGGAACTGCTTCTTGCACAGATTTGAGGATGAGCAAAGCACATTCACCTTGCGGTTCTTTTGTCAAACAAGTTCGATGTATACCCCATTATTCGTCGGACCTCCAGAATAGGTGAATGTATTTGGAACACGAAAGAGAGAAGAGAAGATGTCAGCAGTCAGTGCTGATTTTGTGGGGTAGTCAGGAGCATCTGACTATTTATAGGCCAACCAAGTTATATTTATCCGCACAGAGAGGATTCTCATTCTTAGGGGGAATCTATGTATAAAGAAATTGAAGACACAATCAGAAAGTGATGATGTGAGCAGGTTTCTGATGATGAATCTACATGCATTCTGATTTGTTTGATATTGTCAGCTGTGGATCGGAACCTTCAACCTTTTGCCCAATACACCGTATGAAGACGCCAAGAGAGCACAACGTTTATATATTGGGATATGCTGAATGTGAGGGGGAATTTCTGCAGGTGTTAATGTTAATCAGGTTAGCCTGTGTGAAGATTGAAGCAATGGAAAACTGTTCATGTCATTATCTGGAAAAATCAGTCATATGGGGAATCTTGATGCTGTGATGGTGTTCTGCAAAGTAAACGAAAGCTATTGTGCCTAAATTCATTTTCAGGGATAGTGTGGCAACCTGACGGATCGACAACGTTGGCTAATATGGTTTTCGTTTGATTCTATTGACAACCAGAGCAAAAATTGACTGAAGATTGTAAGAGGTGTTATCTACTATTCGCAAGCAACGTCCAAGGGGGAATTTGTTGGAGCATATATTGTCATATATAGTGTGTCCGTCGCTTGTTGAATAGTCTAGGCTTATTGTAATACACCTGATATGTTGTAGACACATGAAACTGGGTCATTCGCAGGAGCATATGCGAATGAGACTCAGTCGTGCGACTGAGCCTTGCTAATGGGCCAGTCGTGCGACTGAGAGAAGCGATTGGCCATTCGTAAGACTGAACCATAAGTATGGTCCAGTCGCACGATTGAACCATACATATGGTCCAGTCATACGATTGAACCATACGCATGGTCCAATCGCACGAATGGGCCCAGTCGCATCTAATATGGGCCGAGGCCTATATATACCAGTTTCAATGTGTAGAGAGATTAAGGGTTTGGGGAGGGAGTCTGCCGGGAGCCTAGGGCTGCCAGATGAGAGGGGAGATCATGCTTGATCTCCCCTTGCCAAGAGTCTTGATTCTTATGTTGTAACGAGCTTGTAATCATTAGGTTTTATCAATGAAACCATTATATTATAGTTCGTGTTATTGATTGTCTCTTGGTTTTTGTTGTTGTTTATCCTTCCGTCAAGAACATGCTCGGATGTTTACCGATCCAGCCGACTTCACAAAAAGTCGGTCCCACCTCTGAAAAAGTAGTTTACTTTTGCTCAAAAAGTAGTTTTCTTGGAATTCGAAAAGCTTCCGAAGGTAAATTATCTTCGGAAGTTTTAATGAAAAAGCTTCTGAAGCTAAAATGGCTTCGGAAGATTTTCCTGAGATGCTTGAAAATTTTGCTTCGGAAGAGAAATAAACACTTGAATGTTTTGTATAAGGAAAAACAAAGCTTCCGAGAGTTAATTTTGCTTCGGAAGGAAAAAGTCCTTAAAAACAAATAAGTGTCTGAGCTTAGAATTTAAGCTTCAGAAGATAGATTTAGACTTCTTCCAAAGGTAAAATTTCTTAGACAGTTATTTATTTTGAATACATGATTTTCTTCCGAAGGTAAAATTTTATCTTCCGAAGGATTAGAAAATTTTCAAGAATCTAAGGAAAGTCTTCAAAAAGAATTTTATATCCAAAGAAAACATGAGCTTATGAAAGTGATGAACTAGACAACTTAGGACACACATATTTTAAGAAATAATTAGAATTAGTTTTAAGAAAATGATCTATTCAAAGTTAATCATCCCAATAGCTGATATTAGATATTTAAATCTCTGTTCATCAAAAGCTTTTGTAAACAGATCAGCATATTGTTCATCTGTATGAACTATGACTAGTTTAATTAATCCCTTTTCATAGTTATCTCTTATTAAATGATACCTGATATTGATGTGTTTGGTCCTTGAGTGCTGCACAGGGTTCTCAGTGATAGAGATAGCACTATTGTTGTCTATGTGGATAGGAGTCTCCTTGAAGTTAAATCCATAGTCCAGCATATGATTTTGAATCCAAAGCACTTGAGCATAGCAGCTTGCAGCAGCAATGTATTCAGCCTCAGCAGTTGATGCAGACATACAGGATTGTTTCTTGCATTGCCATGAGACAACTCTTCCACCAAGAAATTGACATCCCCCAGATGTAGACTTTGCAGTCATGTTGCAACCACCATAATCACTATCTGTATAAGCATACAGATTGAAGTCAGGATTCCTTGGGTACCATAAACCAAGTGTTGAAGCACCTTTGAGGTACCTTAGAATCCTTTTGACAGTGATTAAGTGAGACATCTTAGGGTTGTCTTGATATCTTGCACAAATACATGTAGCAAACATGATATCAGGCCTGCTAGCTGTAAGATACATAAGAGACCCAATCATAGCCCTGTATAAATGTTCATCTACACACTCCCCCTCAAGATCAGGTCCAAGGGAGTGATTTCTGGCTATGGGTATCTTAGCAATCTTACAATCAGTCATGTTGAACCTCTTGAGTATGTCCTGAACATACTTTGACTGACTTATGAAGATGCCATCTTCAACTTGCTTCACTTGAATTCCCAGAAAGAAATTGAGTTCTCCCATTGCACTCATTTCAAATCTGTCTTTCATCAGCTTCTCAAAGTCTTTGCAGAGCTTTGGATTAGTTGAGCCAAAGATGATGTCTTCTACATATACTTGAACTAACAATAAGTCATTTCCCTGTCCTTTGATGAAGAGAGTTCCATCTATAGTACCTCTCCTGTATCCATGTTTACAAAGATACTCAGACAATGTCTCATACCATTTCCTGGGTGCCTGATGCAGCCCATAAAGAGCTTTGTCAAGCTTGCAGACATAATCAGGATGATCAGGGTCTACAAAACCAGGTGGCTGTTTGACATAAACCTCTTCATCAATCACTCCATATAAGAAAGCACACTTTACATCAAGTTGAAAGACCTTGAAGTTCTTGGATGCAGCAAATGCCAGGAATATCCTAACAGCTTCTAATCTTGCTACAGGAGCAAAGACATCAGTGTAGTCAATCCCTTCTTCTTGTGTGTATCCTTGAACAACTAGTCTTGCCTTGTTCTTGATGATAATTCCTCTATCATCCTTCTTATTCCTAGAAACCCATTTGGTTCCAATAGTAGTTTTCCCATGAGGAAGAGGACAAAGGTTCCAAACTTTCTGCCTTTTGAATTGAAGTAGCTCTTGTTGCATAGCTTCAACCCAACTTCCATCCTTTAGAGCTTCATCAACTTTCTTTGGCTCTATCTGAGATAAGAAACAAGAGTGAGGACAAACATTTGCTTCATGGGTTTGTCCTCTTGTTCTTACCCCTGTGACAACATCTCCAATGATGTTTGTGGTGGGGTGAGACTTGTGGATCCATAGCTTAGGGATCACAGCAAATTGCTGAAAAAGATCCAAATTTGAGAAATTTAGATCTGCATAGATGATTCACCCTCCACATTACCACACTTATCAAGATTTACATGATCCAATGAGTGTCTGACATCATTGATGTTGTCATCTATGATGTGGTTATTAGCATCAAGGAATTCTTGATCACTTTCACCATCACCATTATTGTCTTCTACAATTGAGGTATCTTTATCTGGTTGTGGAGCCTCTGAGCTGGAATTTGAAGGCATCCTAGATGTATCAGTTGAATTTATCATTGTAGTGCTGATAGAGACCTCATTTGCTGAAGTAGTCCCAACTGGGGCTGAAGATGTATGAGTTGAGGGTCTTCCTAGCTCAAATCTTGGATCAGGATCACCTGTATTTAGATTTTCTGCAGATCCCGAAACATTCTCACAAGATTTGTTAAAACAGTTGGTAACTAAATCAAGATCAAATAGCCAATCAGGACCAGAACCAGCCACACAGGGTGTGTGTTCATTGAAAGTCACATTGGCTGACTCTTCAACAATTCTAGTTCTGAGATTGTATACTCTATAAGCCTTAGCTTGGGAAGAGTATCCAATGAAGTGTCCAGCATCTGATTTCTCAGCAAACTTGGCAATTTGATCCTTGGTATTCAGATGGTGTAGGGACATCCAAATGCCCTAAGAAAACCAATCAAAGGTTTTCTCTTGTGCCAAAGTTCATAAGGAGTCTTACCATGTGTCTTAACTACCAAAACTCTGTTTTGCACATAGCAAGCAGTATTTACTGCCTCTGCCCAGAAGGTGATGGGCAGTTTAGAGTCAGACAACATAGTTCTTGCAGCTTCAATTAGTGTCTTGTTTCTCCTCTCAGCAACTCCGTTTTACTGAGGAGTCCTGGGAGCACTATATTGTCTTGTAATACCTTTTTCATCATAAAATGTATCAAGGATTTGGTTCTTGAATTCAGTTCCTTAATCACATCTTATGGTTTTGACCATGTGATCACTTTGATTCTCAATTTTCAAGATGAAATTCTTCAGAATCTCAGGGGTTTCATACTTAGTTCTAAGAAAGAAAACCCAAGTGAATCTTGTAAAATCATCTGTGATCACTAAACAATAAGAGGTCCTTCCTAGACTCATTGCACTGGTGGGGCCAAAGAGATCCATATGTAATAAGTGTAGGGGAGTAGTGATGGAGTTCCTTTCCTTAGGCTTGTGAGATACCTTATGTTGCTTCCTTTTCAGGCATGCAACACAGTGATCATCACTTGTAAACTCTTTCTTTGGCATTCCAGTTACCAAATCATGTTTGATTAGCTTATTCATGTTCTTAAAGTTTACATGGCACATTCTTTTATGCCATATGAAAGACTCATCACTATTTGCTTTAGATAGAAAGCATGAAACTTCTCCAGAGGGAGATGTTTCTTGCAAATCCATCTTGTACATGTTCCCTTTCCTGGGGGCTCTGAGCAGGATATGCTCATGAGTAATGACCACTCCAGGCTTGAGAACAATGCACTCATACTCAGTAAAGAGCATGTTATGACTCTGATCACAAAATTGGGATACACTCAGAAGATTGTACCCAAGCTCCTTAACAAAGTTTACCTTTTCAATGCTGAGCTTACCATTTGTGACCTTGCCCCTTCCTGAAATGTAACCACCTTCATCTCCTCCAAAAGCAACTGGTCCTCCATCAATTCTCTCAAAGTTATGGAGTAGAGACCTATTGCCTGTCATGTGCCTGGAACAGCCACTATCAATTATCCAGACATTCCTGCTTGTCTTGAGCTGTTCCTGCACAAAGAAAATGATTAGTTACATTTGGAAACCCAAGCCTTACTTGTCTTGGGCTCACTAAGTATAATAGAAGGTAATGCAACAGTAATAGATCCTATGGTTGTACTAGGGGGATTTTCAGCTGTTGTTGATGGAGAAACTTCAGTCATTTGGTCTTTCTTACACTTCCACACCACCTTTGGAGTCTTGGACTTGAGCTTCAAAACCTTAGAAGTTTTTGGGACTTCACAAGTTTTGATGACTGAACCTTCGGAAGATTCTACAGTCACTGCAGCAGACTTCAGTGCTTCGGAATAACTCTTTTCTTGCGAGACCAATTTTTCTTCCGAAGGTAACTTTCCATTTACCTTCTTCTTTGATTTGGAGCTTTTGAAGGGAACAGATTTTCCTTCCGAAGCTTGAATCTTTTTGAAACTCTTTGAAGTCTTTGTATTGGTCATATGGATAGTACTTTTAGGATTGTATGGGCAATCCTTGGGAATGTGAGAGGTACTTTCACACATGACACATAACATTTTCTTCTTCAAACGAGTCTCCCTATGAGAGCAAGACTGGCTTTGGTCACATCCCTTCTCCACCTTCATCTTTGTAGATGCTGAGACAGTTCTTTTGGGCTGTGAACTGTTCTTGGAGTTTGATGGTCCAGGCTGTGCAGTAGTGGCACACAGCAGCTCAGTCTTCTTCTTTGTACTGAGATGATTTGAACAAGAACCAGAACTCTTAGCTGAGGAGTCTTGGTTGATGTCTTCAGTCTTTACTACTTTAAAACCTGTAGAGATAAAAACTTGTTTCTGCTTAGAATCAAAAGTAGCCTTGATCTCTTGAGCTTTCTTTGCTTTTCTCTTGCTCTTCCTGATCAAGTTCTTTCTCTTGGACATGGTCATCACAGTAGATTTCTTCTCCTAAGAAGGATAGTGGCCCTTAGTAGAATCCTCTTCTTCACTCTTCTCAGAGGAATTCTTTACTATCTTTTCTTCATCGTCTTCACTTATAGGATCTATGAGAGGAAGCTCATCTTCATAAGTTCCACACCTAAGAGATCTTACAGACAAGATTGTGTGTGGAGGAGCTATCTCATTTGATCCCAGTCCCTCTCTATTTTGATAGCACACTTTGTTGTGCAGGGATGAGGATATCATGTTCTTGAAGGTCTCTTCTTCAAGAACACTCTTTTCTGCCTTGGCTTTGCTGATCACAAGCTCAGTCTGGCACTCAGTCAACTTAGTTATGAGATCCTGGATTTGAGTCCTAAAATCTGTATGTTCATGTTTTAGTACTGAAATGGTTTTCTCCAAGTCCTCTATTTTTAACTTGTAATCATTTTCAGACTTTCTAAAATCAGATTTTATTATGTTTAATGACTCAAGATCAGATCTCATTTCTAAGTTATAGGACCTGTATCTGTTTACTTTAGCAATGCATTCAGGAGTACAGAGATGTTCAAATACCTTGGCTTCATCATGGTTTGCCATTAGTGCTTGGTTTGGAGAAGCATCTTCCACCTGAAAGCTCCAGTCAAAGCCTCCCTCTTCAACAGCAACAGCAGCATGTTGCTTTGGCTTCTCATTCTGAGGGGCTTTATCAGTGTAGTTTGGTCTGGTTTGTGTTTGGCCACCATTTGTTTTAGGTGCCTTACACTCCCTAGCAAAATGCCCATCAAGTTACAGTTGTAACACTTGACTTTGCTTTTATCCAGCCCAAACTTTCCAATGGTTGCAATGCTTGGAAACCTCCTTCCTGTTCTCTTGTAGAACTTCTAGGCTCTATGAGTGAGGAGAGCCATCTGCTGAACTATTTCCATGTACTCCAGGTCATCTGGATGGATACAGTCCAGGTCTTCAAGAGTGAAGAGAGAGTTCCCACAGCTTTCATCAGAAGACACAAAGGCTTGAGAAGAGCTTGTCTCTTGGAATGGGCTTCCTTGAGTGTAGTTCTACCTGGGTGTCTCTGGGAAGGTGATGAAAGGACCCTTTGGTGAGTTGTCAGGGTAGCATATGAGATGATGTTGGGGTTCTATGCTATCCCTTTCAACCACATGAAGGGCTGAACCCATTTGATTGTTGGAGTTGCCAGATGAACCTTGCATGTTCATCTCCATCTGGTAGCCACTGAGAATCCCATATATCTATGTCAGAGTAAGAGTTTTGAGATTCCCAGTCCTCTTGATCACCACACAGTAGTGTGTCCATTGCCTAGGAAGTGAGGACATGAACTTCCTTACAATATCCCTGTTCTCAAGAGCAACTCCTCCATCCACTAGGGTATCCACTATCTCAACATACCTGAAGTATTGTTGAGTCATGGTTTCACCTGTTTTGAAGCTGAAGTTTTCAAACTGCTGCTTCAGGAGATCCTTCTTGTTCTCCTTGGCTTCAGAGGAGCCTTCATACATCAGCTTCAGTGCATCCCACAGCTGTTTAGCTGTTTTGCACTTCTTAAAACCTCTATACACAGAGTTTGGAAGAGCAGTTTGAAGGGCAGTCATGGCCTTCCTATCAATCTCTACTCTCTTCCTATCTTCATCAGAGTAGTTGGCCACATCTTTTGGAATCATACCAGCACCAGTAGCAGAAGGAGTGCTGGGTATGAAAGGTCCATTCTCAACAGATTCCCACATTCTTGAGTCTAGAGACCTGATGAAACCTTCCATTCTCATACACCAGGTGTCAAAGTCATCAAGAGTGATCATGGGGTTTTTTTCATGGTTCCAGTCTCCATATCAGTCTTTGAGATGGATGCCATTTGGAGAGTTAAGTTTTTGTGTGTGTGAGGGATCTTAAGATGGTGAGATCTTATATCAAGAGCCTGAAATGCTCTGATACCAATTGCAGGACCGGTTAAGGGCTTGAACAATTACAACACAACAACACAATGAGGAGAATAACTAAACTTGATCAAACAGTGAACTGGATTAACCAATATTGATACAAAGAACACAAGTAAAGTAAAAGAGACAGAACAAGAGAGTTGGGTTTCAAGGAGGCAGTATATTGCTTTCTCAAGTTCTTTTACAAGTGTTACAAAGCATAAAGAAAGATACAAGAACTTGGAATACTTATACTACAACCTACAACCGGCTATACTTTGAAAGCCAGCTGGATACAATTGACTAGACACAAACAAAATCAATTGTAGGATCAAAAGGCATATATGCCTTTTGACCTTGTGACTATGACATGCCATAGCTCACATCCTTATCTATTACAAAAAGGATAAAGTACATAAAGTAGAAAGTTACAGACTCAAGACCTCAATGTACAGTTACCAAAAGCATGGACCTTTTCACCAACTCATGTAAGTTGGTGACTTTACAGAGATGCAGCGGAAAGGTGTCCAGCTTTATGGAACAGTACATCAGATAAAGCATGTTTACTAAAAGTCTTCGGAAGAAATCTGTCTTCATAGGTTGAAGCTTCGGAAGACTTTGTCTCTGAGGCTTCGGAATACTTCATGTTTGGCTTCGGAAGATATTGGTCTTGGCTTTGGAAGATTTTACACTAAGAGTATTTTCTAGTGTATGGTGTAAAACTTCCGAAGCATTTCTTACTTCAGCACTTAATGCATTTGTTGCAGAGAGACATTGGATGTTTTGGTGTGCATCAGAAAGGAATCCTTACAAAGATTAAAGTCTATCAACTAGATGTAAAAAGTGCATTCCTTCATGGTGAAATATGTGAGACAGTCTACGTCAGTCAACCCGAACGATTCGAGGATCCTTATCATCGGGATAGAGTTTACAAACTGGACAAGGCTCTCTACGAGCTCCATCAAGACCCTAGAGCCTGGTATGAAAAACTCTCAACTCATCTAGTGAAACATGGTTTTCGCAGAAAAGTTATTGACTGTACGTTATTCATCAAAGAATAAGATGGTGATTTACTACTGGTACAGATATATGTGGATGACATAATCTTTGGTTCCAAAAACGAAGAATTATGTAAAGAATTTGAATCTGTAATGAAAGCAGAGTTTGAGATGAGTGTTATGGGGGAGATGAAGTTCTTCTTTGGCTTACAGGTGGATCAGACACCCAAAGGAATCTTCCTGCATCAGACCAAATACGTAGGTGATATCCTCAGTCGGTTCGACATGGAGAATGCTTCAGTTGCTGGAACACCACTTGCCAGTAACCACGACGTGGCACCCGACGAAAGTGGTAATCTGGTTGATGCTACAATGTACAGAGGAATGATTGGATCCCTAATGTACCTCACAGCCTCTCGTCCTGATATTATGTACGCAACGTGTCTTTGTTCTAGATGTCAGGCAAAACCAAAAGTGAATCATCTCATAGGAGTTAAACGAATCTTTCGTTATCTGAAGGGTACTCCAACACTCGGGTTGTGGTATCCTCATGATGATGACTTTGAGCTTACAGCGTAAAGTGACTCGGACTATGATGGTTGCAAGATGAATTACAAGTCAACATCTGCGGGATGTCGGTTCTTTGGTAGACGCTTAGTCACCTGGCAGTGTAAGAAGCAGACATCAGTTGCTCTGTCAACTTGTGAAGCTGAATATGTTGCTGCTGCAAGTTGTTGTTCACAAATCATTTGGATCCAACAGCAAATGCGCGACTACGGTTTGCAATTTTCTAACACCCTTATTTTTGTTAATAATTCTGCTGCTATTGTTGTCACCAAAAATCCGGTCCAACATCCTAAAAGTAAACACATCGGTATTAAATATCACTTTATACGTAATTGTTTTGAAAAGCAATTAATTGATATTGTTAAAATTAATACAGACTTTCAACGCGCCGACCTCTACACAAAAACATTTGATAAACCGCAGATTTTATATTATTTAGAGGTTAATGGCGTGAAAAAGAAAAGTGATGTGATTCTAGAAGAAGAAAGTGCGTAGTCCGACAAGTTTTAAGTTTCTTTTTATTTTTTGTTAATTTTATTTTCCTGTCTATTAAAATCGAAAAACACAAAAAGATTTTCGGTTTTAGAATTTTAGGGGGAGAATAGGTTAGTTTAGTACTTAATTCGTGCAGTTTTAAATACTTAAAAAAACAAGGGAGGAGAGCAGCTAAGCTAAAAGAAATGAAATCAAATCTGTGATTATGATTCAATGCTTATGGAACATGATAGTACACAAGGAACAAATTGTTTGGGACCTTAAAACCACTTAAATGATTAAGATGCAAAATTCAAAGTATAAGTCTGAGAAGTCTAAGCAAAGTGAAGAAAAAATGATAGTAAAACTAGTCTGCTACTAAGGTAACATAGAGAAAGTAGACCTAGAGGTTGCTAGTCCATTATATGATGTGTCGGTAGATTCAACACAATAGATGAGTAGACCATATTGGTAATTTAAATTCAAACTGAGTTGTTCAACTTGCTGTGGGTTCCCATCTTATCCCTGGTTAACACAAAAACGTATTTCCAATAAGGGATGACGAGCAAAATTAACGCAACAAATGTGTGCGGATGACCATAAAAATGAGCAAAGCACAAGAAAAAAATGTTAAGCACAATCAAGCTAATGACTAATGTTGCTGGTGCGTTACGTGTAAAAAGAAAAAAGAATTGCTCTCACAAGAAGATGGGTTATGTGCCTCTCTGCTGTGCGATGACACTGACCTGAGGATAAGCATAACCTAAATATTCTAGAATTCATTGTTGTTTGCGCCTCTTTGCTGTGCGATGGCACTGACCTGAGGCTTGGCAACTCTTTGAAAGCTCTTAGAATAGTTTTTTCTTGTCAAATACCCGTAGACCGCTCAAAAATCTCCTGAGGAATGTTGATTACCATATAAGTTTGGGATCCACAAATGCTTGTTGAAATAATATAACCTAACTCATCACCCGTGTGAGTCAAAAATCTGTGTATGGATTTAAGAGGACAAATATAGTGACAATCATCGTGGTTGCAATTCTTGACAGTCAAAATCATTGTGTGCATCTTATAGCTCTAGTATGATTTTCTAAAATTGCTATTGACTCTCGATCAAAACAAGAATCTAGCATCAAATTGTTTTATTAAAATGTCCCAAATGATTCTGATATACCTGTATGATTCCATAATGAATCGTTCCAGAAATGATCAAACTAACTCGAAGCTGTGCTGTTCAGGAAGAAATCTGCTAGATGGTTTTCTAAAAGATTTCAACCCATCTCTAATCAAAAACCCAAAAATATGTCTTGTTTTGTTTTTTAATCTCAAGTTTTTTTTATTTTTTTATTTTACTAGTCTTTTGTAGTGTAGACGTCAGACTATATAACTAGATGAATTCTGTGAATCGCTCACTAAAAAGGATCACGTCTGAGGTGATCAAATGCTTTCAAAGTAAAAGAATCACGTCTGAGGTGATCAAAAGTTTTCAAAGTAAAAGAATCACGTCTGAGGTGATCAAAAGTTTTCAAAGTAAAAGGATCACGTCTGAGGTGACAAATCAGTCTAAATGAAATGGGTCACGTCTGAGGTGACAAATCAGTTTCAAATTAAAAGGATCATATATTGAGGTGATCAAATGGTGTGTTAAAGGGTCATAATGTTTATCAAATGTTAACATTTTAAAAGGGTGAAAGTGTAAAGGGCTCAAGCTCATAAGTATGAGCCATCGCACGATTGGATCATAAGTATGAGCCATTTCGCATGATTGGACAGATGTATGAGCCAATCGCATGATTGAACCATAAGTATGAGCCAGTCATACGACTGGACCATGAGTATGGAACAACCATGCGACTGGACTACAAGACTGAACCAATCGCACAAATGGATCAAGGAGTATGAGCAAGTCGCACGACTGAAACATGAGTATGGGCTCAATCGCACGACTGGAGCATGCGTATGGGTCCAGTCGTACGATAGAACATTAAGACAGTATAAAAAGAGGGTTGAGTCGGTCGCATTTCTCACTACCCCTCAAATTGTTCAAAACCTACTCATACGTAGACACCCTACCAAAATTTCATCTCACCTTGATTTCTTGCCGATTGTGTTACTAACTGATCTATTGTTCATCTACAGGTATTGTGGGACTGAAATCGATCAGAATGACCGGTGAAATCAAACCCTAAATGACCAAATTGCCTAAAATCAAGAAATTAGTAAAACTCTTAAAATAGACCACTTAAATGGACATAATCGTTGAAATGAAGGACATTAAGTGATATATAGAGTTCCTGTGAATCTAATGAGTCCAAACACAACGTCTAACATCAAGATTTGACCAAGATTCAGGGTCGAGTGTCGCACAGAGCCTTCTGCGAATGACACTCCAAATGAACTTCAGTCGCACGATTGAGCCATGCGCAAGGTTCATTCGCACGATTGAATCATTCGGTGACTCAGTCGCCCGACTGACTCAACCTCATGGCTTAACACATGACTATGTTCAGTCGCAAGCTCAATCGCACGACTGAACTCAGCCACATGCTCAATCGCACGACTGAAATCAGTTGTGTGGTTTAATCGTATGATTGAACCAGATTGATCTAAAACAGTTTAAACTTCAAGTGTCTTCTCTAATACACATCTCTAATGTATATGTTTATTGTGTTACAGAACCATGGCTGATAGATGGACCATGACCCCAAAGCACAACATCTGTGCTCACTTGGATGCCACCACTCAGAATGCTTCCGAGTTTGCTGGGATCATTGCATTTCTTCAGAGATCGAGGATCTTCAAAGCCATTACGACACCATGCACACCGTACAGATCCATACAGCAGGCATTCTGGGAAAGTGCCAGGGTTGAAAGATCAGTTGAGCCACACTGTATACGCAGCTTTATATTCGGTTCTTAGGTATGGGTGAGGACGGAGCCCACCCAACTAAACTACATCCCCTCATGGTCCGGGGATGCTTTCTGAGGATTAAGTATACCGGTCACATAAATGCCGGTGTACTGAACAAGAGCAACATGTGCCCGCATTTACAATATTTGGCACATGTGATCTGTAACACCCGGAAATTTATTATTTTGAAGTCGGAGAAGAAAGAAAAGAAAATAAAATTCAAAGTCGAGGGACCAAACTCGCCAACGAAGAAAAGTTGGGTAACGTGGTGATATGTGTAGGGAGAGGGCAGCCCACTCTCCCCACACTTCACATATTTTCAGATTTGAAAGAGGGAGAAGAGAGAAAGAGGAGAAAAAGGAGAAAAGTGGTGTTTCGGGTGATTCGGGTGTCCAAATTCGTCGAGTGGCAAGCCAAATCGAAGCTCTTGTCTTTGTGCTCGATTGTGTGAGTTCTAGGACCCCACTTTTACTTGTTTTCAACTGATTTTGGGGCTGGAAAATGTTCAAAACCCGTTTTTGTGTGTGTATGTGTTTGACCCATTTGGGTGTGATGTTGTATAATGCGTTTAGAGTATGATTTCGGGCTTGTGTGTGCTTGAATGGTGTTATGGTATGCATTCCTAAGGTCCAGGAGGGTTGATTCAGGCTTAGAATGGGTTTGGATGAGCTTGGAGGCCGAAAATGGCAGATTGGGTTCGGGATGAACTCCATTCTGCATCAGCTAGGGCTAGGCGAGACCGAATGAAGGCCATACGACCGAATGAGGGATTGAAGGTCATTCGCACGATTGGGACTCATTCGCACGATTGAGGGTTCAATCGCACGACTAAGTTTTCAGTCGCACGACTGGGGTCTAGTCGCATGAGGGTTGTACGACTAAGGGTTCAGTCGCATAGATGCTTAGTCACATGAGTCCATTCGCATGAGGTTAGTCGCATAGGTGCCCATTCGCAGTAATCCCATTCGCACAAGGTCCATACGCACGATTGATGTTCATTCGCATAGATGACCATCCGCATGAGTCCAGTCGCATGATGTCAGTCGCATGGAGGCCATGCGACTGAAGGGTGTCCATACGCCCGAATAGGGCTGTTGCACTCGAATGAATGTGTAGTTTGACTTCTGGCCTTCGGGGAAAGGTGAAGATGTAAGTTTGGACGTAAGGTAACCCGTAAGAGCATGTAGAGGATGGTTATGGCCTTAGAGTGCATGTAGGGCAGGATGATGACGATGTTGCATGTTTATGCATATTATGAATGTATGAAGTTGCCCTGTATGATGATGATGAATGCGTATGATATGTTCCTTATTATGATGAATGGTTAACTTTCCTATGGCTTTACTTAGTATGACGGATGAAATGAAGTATTATGTAACGTAAAGTGGAAAGAGATGACACGTCTTGCATGCATCGGATACCGGGTCCTTCTTTGTGTTTGACCATTAATGTGGAACCTGTACCGTTTACCCTTTGTACTGTGGCATACGTTTAGCTGTTCATTTATTGACTTCGGCCCAGTGGCTATGACTGATCAGTTATCATTAGTACTGTGGCATACGTTTAGCTGTTCATTTATTGACTTCGGCCCAGTAGCTAAGACTGATCGGTTACCCCCAGTACCGTGGCATACGTTTAGCTGTTCATTTATTGACTTCGGCCCGGTAGCTGAGACTATTGGGTGTAGCACATGTATTGGTATGGATGATGTCTGATGTGCAAGTAAGTTAAAAGGAACGAATGAACGATGAATGAATGAAGATGATAAAATGATATTATCTATGCGTACGTATGATGTGTGATAACGTTAAAGTGACGAATGGTTTTATATGAAAGTAAAGTATGTTTTATTATTAAAAACTAGAACTCACTCAGCAACGCTGACTTTTATTACATTTTCCAGTTGGCAGGTAAATGATTGCTGAGGATGGCACGGCGAGGCTACTCGGCTCTTTTGGGATGGCATCCAATTATATAGCTTTTGTGATGTAATGCAAACATGAATTTTGTAACCGGATAATGATGTATTATTTGGCAAAAGTATTATAATGAAACGTGATGTCATTTTTGAATGTTTCCGCTGCAATGATTTCTTAATGTAATGTAATTATATGTTTTATGTGCGATGAATGACCAACTGTAAGCGTCCCGAGAACGGGGCCTTACAAGTTGGTATCAGAGCCAAAGTTTAAGTGAAATGGGTAAATTTCAAAATAAACCTTAACTTAAACTGAGAATGGGACGAATGGGGAATGGGATGCCAAACTGAGTAGCTGCGTGCCATCAGGTATTTTCTTAAAGTTAATCGGTTTTATGTGCGCATGGTATATGTTTTGTGTTGTATGTAGATTGAATACTGATGTAGTCAGGACAGGTAAGACTTGGGTATGAAGAGTACAGTAAGTGGCTAATCACAACTGGCCACTGTAATTAGGGACTTACTATACTTGACATAAACTGAGTTGTTTCCTTGAATGACCGTGTTGGTGTTAGAATCTTTCAGTGTGTTAGAGAATGGCTGGTGGCAGATCTCTAGGGCTTCTAGGGGAGGAGGCCGTGATGGCCCTGTTGCTGAACCACGCCCTAAAAGAGGAAGGTCTAGAGCTGAGAAAGAGGTTCCCTGCAGAACCTGAACTCCTCATCCATAAGCTTGGATGAGAGTGCGAACTTAAGGGCCTCGGTAAAGGAGGCTGTTGTGGAGGAAGTACATCAGGTCATGCAGACAATCTTACCGTCTGGGGGACCGAAGTCATCAAAGCTGTGAAGGAGGGGAACGAAAGGAGAGAAACCGGCCTCAGGGAAGCAACCGGCGCCTGAAACGATTTTCTCCGATAATAGGAGGAAGAGGAAGAGGAGCCTGTGCGGAGGGTGCACGAGGCTACAACTACGGGTGTTTTGAGATGCAAGCCCCCTACTTTTGACGGTAATGGCAATGCTGCCGCTGCTCACCGATGGGTGAGAGAAATGGAGGCTGTTCTCGACATCAGCGAGTGCCGAGAAGATCAGAAAGTCAAGTTTGCCACCCACTCCTTCGTGGACTCGGCACTATGCTGGTGGGACAACATTGTCCAAGCAAAGGGTAATCGGGCGATCGGGAGAATGAGGTGGCCCGAACTGAAGAAGATGGTGATCGAGGAGTTTTGTCCTCATCGGGAAATGGATAAGATTGAGAGGGAGTTCCTGCAGCTGGAGGCGGGATCTATGACACACCAGCAATACACTACCAAGTTCAACGAGATGGCACGGTTGGTGCCGGATCAGGTGACGCCTCTTTCTCGGAAGATCAAGAGGTACATTCAGGGTTTACCGGTGGATGTTCGCCGGCATATGATCGCCGCCCGGCCAAGTACGTTTAGGTCGGCGGTCGATTTGGCCGGGAGACTTTATGATGAGAGGGGAGTGGTGGTGGTTGAAGCGAATAGGAAGGGTGATGGTGATCGAAGCTGGAACGGGAAGAGGTTTGGTCGGGGTGAGGTCTCGACGAGTAACAAAAAGGCACGGGTGGATGACCGCCGCGTGGCCACACCGGGAGCAGGGTCGAGGAGATGTGGTAAGTGTGGAAAGGAGCATGCGGGAGAATGCAGGCTGGGCTTGAATGTGTGCTTCAAGTGTGGGAAGACGGGGCATATGGCGAAGGATTGCCTGACGGGCAAATGTTTTAACTGTGGGGAAACTGGTCATATGAGCAGGGATTGTAAGAAGCCGAGGGCTGAGAGTTCAGGGGCGAAGAGGACGGGAGGTGATGGACCGAGGGCGAGCGCCAGGGCATTCACCATGACACAGGAGGAGGCTAGGACGGACCCTGACGTTGTGTCCGGTACGTTTCTGGTGAACCAAACTTTAGCTTCTGTGTTATTTGATTCTGGTGCTAGTAGGAGTTTTATTTCTGCTGCTTTCTGTGCTAAGCTGCCTGTTAGTAGTAGACGTGTTGATGCGCCCTTTGATGTAGAAACTGCCATAGGTAAGTCTACCAGGATTACTGAGATGATAGAGAACTGTGATGTGGAGCTTGAGGGTTATAAGTTTCCGGTTAGACCGTTCGTGATGGCCTTAGGTGGTTTTGATTTGGTTCTTGGGATGGGTTGGTTAGCGGACTTTGAGGCGAACATTGTGTGTCGCAAGAAGATGATTCGGTTGTTGGCGCCTGACGGTAGTTCAGTGACGGTATATGGTGATCGGGTTACTACGATTCCGAAGGTGATCTCGATGGCGGTGGCGGGAAAGTGTATGAGGCGTGGATGTAGTGCCTACTTGGCCTATGTAAAGGATGTGGATACGCCAACACCACAACTAGCTGATGTACCGGTTGTGTGTGACTTTCCAGATGTGTTCCCAGAAGACTTATCAGGAGTGCCACCTGACAGAGAGATTGAGTTTCGGATTGATCTGATACCGGGTGCCCAACCTGTCGCCAAGGCACCGTATCGGTTGGCTCCGACCGAGATGAAAGAGTTGATGGAGCAGTTACAAGAGTTGCTTGATAAGGGATTCATTAGACCGAGTATCTCTCCTTGGGGTGCTCCGGTCCTGTTTGTAAAGAAGAAGGACGGTAGTATGAGGATGTGCATCGACTACCGCGAGCTGAACAAGTTGACAGTGAAGAACCGATACCCCTTACCGAGGATAGATGATCTGTTCGATCAGCTGCAGGGTGCCAGTTGGTTTTCGAGAATAGATCTCCGATCTGGTTACCATCAGTTGAAGGTGAAGGAGCAGGATATTCCTAAAACAGCTTTTCTGGTACGGGCTATGGTCACTACGAGTTTCTTGTCATGTCCTTTGGCTTGACCAACGCGCCAGCTGCTTTTATGGATTTGATGAACCGTGTATGTCGGCCTATGTTGGATAAATCAGTGATTGTGTTTATTGATGATATCCTGATCTATTCGAGGAGCGAAGCAGAGCACGCCAGTCACATTCGGGAAGTTCTTGAGACGTTGAGGAGGGAGAAGTTGTATGCTAAATTCTCCAAGTGCGCGTTCTGGTTGCGCGAAGTTAAGTTCTTGGGTCATGTGGTGAATCCTGACGGGATTATGGTGGACCCGGCGAAAGTGGAGGCGGTTATGCAATGGAAGTCACCAAAAACGCCATCCGAGATTCGCAGTTTCTTGGGTTTGGCGGGCTACTACAGAAGATTTATCCAAGACTTCTCCAAGATTGCTTCTTCACTAACTAAGTTGACCCAAAAGAGGTGAAGTTCGTATGGGGTCAAGCTCAAGAGAAGGCGTTTGAAGAATTGAAGGCGAAGTTGACTCAAGCTCCTGTTCTGTCATTACCCGATAGGAGTGAAGATCTGGTGGTTTATTCCGATGCTTCTTACTCGGGGTTGGGGTGTGTGTTAATGCAGAGAGGAAAGGTTATAGCCTATGCATCCCGACAGTTGAAGGTTCATGAGGTCAATTATCCTACTCATGACTTGGAGCTAGCAGCTGTGGTCTTTGCATTAAAGATTTGGAGGCACTATCTGTACGGGACGAAGTGCACCATATTCACTGACCACAAGAGTCTGAAGTACTTCTTTGAGCAGAAGGATTTGAACATGAGGCAGAGGCGGTGGTTGGAGCTTATAAAGGATTATGATTGTGAGATCCACTACCATCCGGGCAAGGCCAACGTGGTGGCTGATGCCCTTAGCCGGAAAGAGAGGCCCGAGCCGATTCGGGTGAAAGCGTATCAGCTGATCATGACCTCCGATGTGATGAAGCAGGTTAAAGAGTTTCAAGATGAGGTGCTGAAAGAAGATCATCTTAACTCTGAAAGAATGAGAGGTCTGGTTGGAGAATTGGGTGAAAACACGCTCGGTGTTAGAACCCGATTTGATCGTGTGTGGATTCCTCGTTTTGGGAATCTACGGGTGAAGATTATGGATGAAGCTCACAAGACTCGGTACTCCATTCATCCTGGTGCCACAAAGATGTACCATGATATGAAGAAAGATTATTGGTGGCCGGGTATGAAGCGCGACGTGGTGGAGTACGTGAGTAAATGCCTTACTTGCTTACAGGTGAAGGCCGAGCATCAAAAGCCGTACGGGAAGATACAACCTTTGGATATACCGGAATGGAAGTGGGAGCACATCACC
This sequence comes from Flaveria ramosissima, assembly GCA_025215565.1. NCBI lineage: Eukaryota > Viridiplantae > Streptophyta > Magnoliopsida > Asterales > Asteraceae > Flaveria > Flaveria ramosissima. The sequence goes on along the minus strand of CM046044.1, from coordinate 13,805,057 downwards.
ATGGATTTCATTACAAAGCTGCCGCGTACCCCGAAAGGGTATGATGCCATATGGGTGATAGTTGATCGTTTGACGAAGAGTGCTCACTTCCTACCGATCCGCGAGACATATTCATCTGAGAGGTTGGCTGATCTGTTCATCAAGGAGATTGTGACTCGTCATGGTGTGCCGGTGTCTATTGTGTCGGATCGCGACACCCGGTTTACATCTAAATTTTGGAAGAAATTCCACGACGCTATGGGGACGAGGTTACATATTAGCACGGCTTATCATCCCCAGACTGATGGTCAGTCCGAAAGGACCATTCAGACACTGGAAGACATGCTTCGGGCATGTGTGATTGATTTTGGTGGAAGTTGGGATGACCACCTACCGTTAGCCGAATTCTCATACAACAACAGTTATCATACCAGCATTGGCATGCCCCCATATGAGATGCTATACGGTAGGAGATGCAGAACGCCCGTTTGTTGGGGTGACATTGGTCAGAAGGAATTGGGAAGCGTCGAGGTTATCGAGGCTACGACTGAGAAGCTTGAAAAGATCAAAGCCTTCATGAAGGCAGCCAAAGATAGACAGAAGTCGTATGCTGACAAACGACGCAGGCCGATTGAGTTCCAGGTGGGTGACCGGGTTATGTTGAAGGTCTCACCTTGGAAGGGTATTATTCGCTTCCGAAAGCGGGGCAAGTTGAGCCCAAGGTATATAGGCCCTTTCCGAATCATTGCTCGAGTAGGAGAGGTGGCCTATAGACTGGAGTTGCTAGATGAGTTAAGTGGAATTCACCCGACATTCCATGTATCTCATCTAAGGAAGTGCTTAGCAGAGAAGATATGATTGTCCCATTGGAAGATATCGAGGTAGACGAACGGCTCAATTATGTGGAGCAACCAGTGGCAATCATCGATCGCAAGGAGAAAAGGCTAAGGAATAAAGTGGTTCCCCTTGTGCGCGTACAGTGGAAGCACAGGAAGGGATCCGAGTCAACGTGGGAGACTGAGGAAGAAATGAGACAACATTATCCACGTTTGTTCGAGGAATGACAGTTTCGGGGACGAAACCTATTTAAGGGGGGTGGACTTGTAACACCCGGAAATTTATTATTTTGAAGTCGGAGAAGAAAGAAAAGAAAATAAAGTTCAAAGTCGAGGGACCAAACTCGCCAACGAAGAAAAGTTGGGTAACGTGGTGATATGTGTAGGGAGAGGGCAGCCCACTCTCCCCACACTTCACATATTTTCAGATTTGAAAGAGGGAGAAGAGAGAAAGAGGAGAAAAAGGAGAAAAGTGGTGTTTCGGGTGATTCGGGTGTCCAAATTCGTCGAGTGGCAAGCCAAATCGAAGCTCTTGTCTTTGTGCTCGATTGTGTGAGTTCTAGGACCCCACTTTTACTTGTTTTCAACTGATTTTGGGGCTGGAAAATGTTCAAAACCCGTTTTTTTGTGTGTGTATGTGTTTGACCCATTTGGGTGTGATGTGTATATGCGTTTAGAGTATGATTTCGGGCTTGTGTGTGCTTGAATGGTGTTATGGTATGCATTCCTAAGGTCCAGGAGGGTTGATTCAGGCTTAGAATGGGTTTGGATGAGCTTGGAGGCCGAAAATGGCAGATTGGGTTCGGGATGAACTCCATTCTGCATCAGCTAGGGCTAGGCGACCGAATGAAGGCCATACGGCCGAATGAGGGCGATTGAAGGTCATTCGCACGATTGGGACGCATTCGCACGATTGAGGGTTCAATCGCACGACTAAGTTTTCAGTTGCACGACTGGGAGTCCAGTCGCATGAGGGTTGTACGACTAAGGGTTCAGTCGCATAGATGCTTAGTCGCATGAGTCCATTCGCATGAGGTTAGTCGCATAGGTGCCCATTCGCAGTAATCCCATTCGCACAAGGTCCATACGCACGATTGATGTTCATTCGCATAGATGACCATCCGCATGAGTCCAGTCGCATGATGTTCAGTCGCATGGAGGCCATGCGACTGAAGGGTGTCCATACGCCCGAATAGGGCTGTTGCACTCGAATGAATGTGTAGTTTGACTTCTGGCCTTCGGGGAAAGGTTCCGATGTAAGTTTGGACGTAAGGTAACCCGTAAGAGCATGTAAGAGGATGGTTATGGCCTTAGAGTGCATGTAGGGCAGGATGATGACGATGTTGCATGTTTATGCATATTATGAATGTATGAAGTTGCCCTGTATGATGATGATGAATGCGTATGATATGTTCCTTATTATGATGAATGGTTAACTTTCCTATGGCTTTACTTAGTATGACGGATGAAATGAAGTATTATGTAACGTAAAGTGGAAAGAGATGACACGTCTTGCATGCATCGGATACCGGGTCCTTCTTTGTGATTGACCATTAATGTGGAACCTCTACCGTTTACCCTTAGTACTGTGGCATACGTTTAGCTGTTCATTTATTGACTTCGGCCCAGTGGCTATGACTGATCAGTTATCATTAGTACTGTGGCATACGTTTAGCTGTTCATTTATTGACTTCGGCCCAGTAGCTAAGACTGATCGGTTACCCCCAGTACCGTGGCATACGTTTAGCTGTTCATTTATTGACTTCGGCCCGGTAGCTGAGACTATTTGGGGTGTAGCACATGGTATTGGTATGGATGATGTCCGATGTGCAAGTAAGTTAAAAGGAACGAATGAACGAATGAATGAATGAAGATGATAAAAATGATATTATCTATGCGTACGTATGATGTGTGATCACGTTAAAGTAACGAATGGTTTTATATGAAAGTAAAGTATGTTTTATTATTAAAACTAGAACTCACTCAGCAACGCTGACTTTTATTACATTTTCCAGTTGGCAGGTAAATGATTGCTGAGGATGGCACGGCGAGGCTACTCGGCTCTTTTGGGATGGCATCCAATTATATAGCTTTTGTGATGTAATGCAAACATGAATTTTGTAACCGGATAATGATGTATTATTTGGCAAAAGTAATTATAATGAAACGTGATGTCATTTTTGAATGTTTCCGCTGCAATGATTTCTTAATGTAATGTAATTATATGTTTTATGTGCGATGAATGACCAACTGTAAGCGTCCCGAGAACGGGGCCTTACAAGTTGGTATCAGAGCCAAAGTTTAAGTGAAATGGGTAAATTTCAAAATAAACCTTAACTTAAACTGAGAATGGGACGAATGGGGAATGGGATGCCAAACTGAGTAGCTGCGTGCCATCAGGTATTTTCTTAAAGTTAATCGGTTTTATGTGCGCATGGTATATGTTTTGTGTTGTATGTAGATTTGAATACTGATGTAGTCAGGACAGGTAAGACTTGGGGTATGAAGAGTACAGTAAGTGGCTAATCACAACTGGCCACTGTAATTAGGGACTTACTATACTTGACATAAACTGAGTTGTTTCCTTGAATGACCGTGTTGGTGTTAGAATCTTTCAGTGTGTTAGAGAATGGCTGGTGGCAGATCTTCTAGGGCTTCTAGGGGAGGAGGCCGTGATGGCCCTGTTGCTGAACCACGCCCTAAAAGAGGAAGGTCTAGAGCTGAGAAAGAGGTTCCTGCAGAACCTGAGACTCCTCATCCATAAGCTGGGGATGAGAGTGCGAACTTAAGGGCCTCGGTAAAGGAGGCTGTTGTGGAGGAAGTACATCAGGTCATGCAGACAATCTTACCGTCTGTGGTGACCGAAGTCATCAAAGCTGTGAAGGAGGGGGAACGAAAGGAGAGAAACCGGGCCTCAGGGGAGCAACCGGCGCCTGAAACGATTTTCTCCGATAATGAGGAGGAAGAGGAAGAGGAGCCTGTGCGGGAGGTGGCACGAGGCTGCAACTACGGGTGTTTATGAGATGCAAGCCCCCTACTTTTGACGGTAATGGCAATGCTGCCGCTGCTCACCGATGGGTGAGAGAAATGGAGGCTGTTCTCGACATCAGCGAGTGCCGAGAAGATCAGAAAGTCAAGTTTGCCACCCACTCCTTCGTGGACTCGGCACTATGCTGGTGGGACAACATTGTCCAAGCAAAGGGTAATCGGGCGATCGGGAGAATGAGGTGGCCCGAACTGAAGAAGATGGTGATCGAGGAGTTTTGTCCTCATCGGGAAATGGATAAGATTGAGAGGGAGTTCCTGCAGCTGGAGGCGGGATCTATGACACACCAGCAATACACTACCAAGTTCAACGAGATGGCACGGTTGGTGCCGGATCAGGTGACGCCTCTTTCTCGGAAGATCAAGAGGTACATTCAGGGTTTACCGGTGGATGTTCGCCGGCATATGATCGCCGCCCGGCCAAGTACGTTTAGGTCGGCGGTCGATTTGGCCGGGAGACATTATGATGAGAGGGGAGTGGTGGTGGTTGAAGCGAATAGGAAGGGTGGTGGTGATCGAAGCTGGAACGGGAAGAGGTTTGGTCGGGGTGAGGTCTCGACGAGTAACAAAAAGGCACGGGTGGATGACCGCCGCGTGGCCACACCGGGAGCAGGGTCGAGGAGATGTGGTAAGTGTGGAAAGGAGCATGCGGGAGAATGCAGGCTGGGCTTGAATGTGTGCTTCAAGTGTGGGAAGACGGGGCATATGGCGAAGGATTGCCTGACGGGCAAATGTTTTAACTGTGGGGAAACTGGTCATATGAGCAGGGATTGTAAGAAGCCGAGGGCTGAGAGTTCAGGGGCGAAGAGGACGGGAGGTGATGGACCGAGGGCGAGCGCCAGGGCATTCACCATGACACAGGAGGAGGCTAGGACGGACCCTGACGTTGTGTCCGGTACGTTTCTGGTGAACCAAACTTTAGCTTCTGTGTTATTTGATTCTGGTGCTAGTAGGAGTTTTATTTCTGCTGCTTTCTGTGCTAAGCTGCCTGTTAGTAGTAGACGTGTTGATGCGCCCTTTGATGTAGAAACTGCCATAGGTAAGTCTACCAGGATTACTGAGATGATAGAGAACTGTGATGTGGAGCTTGAGGGTCATAAGTTTCCGGTTAGACCGTTCGTGATGGCCTTAGGTGGTTTTGATTTGGTTCTTGGGATGGATTGGTTAGCGGACTTTGAGGCGAACATTGTGTGTCGCAAGAAGATGATTCGGTTGTTGGCGCCTGACGGTAGTTCAGTGACGGTATATGGTGATCGGGTTACTACGATTCCGAAGGTGATCTCGATGGCGGTGGCGGGAAAGTGTATGAGGCGTGGATGTAGTGCCTACTTGGCCTATGTAAAGGATGTGGATACGCCAACACCACAACTAGCTGATGTACCGGTTGTGTGTGACTTTCCAGATGTGTTCCCAGAAGACTTATCAGGAGTGCCACCTGACAGAGAGATTGAGTTTCAGATTGATCTGATACCGGGTGCCCAACCTGTCGCCAAGGCACCGTATCGGTTGGCTCCGACCGAGATGAAAGAGTTGATGGAGCAGTTACAAGAGTTGCTTGATAAGGGATTCATTAGACCGAGTATCTCTCCTTGGGGTGCTCCGGTCCTGTTTGTAAAGAAGAAGGACGGTAGTATGAGGATGTGCATCGACTACCGCGAGCTGAACAAGTTGACAGTGAAGAACCGATACCCCTTACCGAGGATAGATGATCTGTTCGATCAGCTGCAGGGTGCCAGTTGGTTTTCGAGAATAGATCTCGATCTGGTTACCATCAGTTGAAGGTGAAGGAGCAGGATATTCCTAAAACAGCTTTCCGTACGCGCTATGGTCACTACGAGTTTCTTGTCATGTCCTTTGGCTTGACCAACGCGCCAGCTGCTTTTATGGATTTGATGAACCGTGTGTGTCGGCCTATGTTGGATAAATCAGTGATTGTGTTTATTGATGATATCCTGATATATTCGAGGAGCGAAGCAGAGCACGCCAGTCACATTCGGGAAGTTCTTGAGACGTTGAGGAGGGAGAAGTTGTATGCTAAATTCTCCAAGTGCGCGTTCTGGTTGCGCGAAGTTAAGTTCTTGGGTCATGTGGTGAATCCTGACGGGATTATGGTGGACCCGGCGAAAGTGGAGGCGGTTATGCAATGGAAGTCACCAAAAACGCCATCCGAGATTCGCAGTTTCTTGGGTTTGGCGGGCTACTACAGAAGATTTATCCAAGACTTCCCCAAGATTGCTTCTTCACTAACTAAGTTGACCCGAAAAGAGGTGAAGTTCGTATGGGGTCAAGCTCAAGAGAAGGCGTTTGAAGAATTGAAGACGAGGTTGACTCAAGCTCCTGTTCTGTCATTACCCGATGGGAGTGAAGATCTGGTGGTTTATTCCGATGCTTCTTACTCGGGGGTTGGGGTGTGTGTTAATGCAGAGAGGAAAGGTTATAGCCTATGCATCCCGACAGTTGAAGGTTCATGAGGTCAATTATCCTACTCATGACTTGGAGCTAGCAGCTGTGGTCTTTGCATTAAAGATTTGGAGGCACTATCTGTACGGGACGAAGTGCACCATATTCACTGACCACAAGAGTCTGAAGTACTTCTTTGAGCAGAAGGATTTGAACATGAGGCAGAGGCGGTGGTTGGAGCTTATAAAGGATTATGATTGTGAGATCCACTACCATCCGGGCAAGGCCAACGTGGTGGCTGATGCCCTTAGCCGGAAAGAGAGGCCCGAGCCGATTCGGGTGAAAGCGTATCAGCTGATCATGACCTCCGATGTGATGAAGCAGGTTAAAGAGTTTCAAGATGAGGTGCTGAAAGAAGATCATCTTAACTCTGAAAGAATGAGAGGTCTGGTTGGAGAATTGGGTGAAAACACGCTCGGTGTTAGAACCCGATTTGATCGTGTGTGGATTCCTCGTTTTGGGAATCTACGGGTGAAGATTATGGATGAAGCTCACAAGACTCGGTACTCCATTCATCCTGGTGCCACAAAGATGTACCATGATATGAAGAAAGATTATTGGTGGCCGGGTATGAAGCGCGACGTGGTGGAGTACGTGAGTAAATGCCTTACTTGCTTACAGGTGAAGGCCGAGCATCAAAAGCCGTATGGGAAGATACAACCTTTGGATATACCGGAATGGAAGTGGGAGCACATCACCATGGATTTCATTACAAAACTGCCGCGTACCCCGAAAGGGTATGATGCCATATGGGTGATAGTTGATCGTTTGACGAAGAGTGCTCACTTCCTACCGATCCGCGAGGCATATTCATCTGAGAGGTTGGCTGATCTGTTCATCAAGGAGATTGTGACTCGTCATGGTGTGCCGGTGTCTATTGTGTCGGATCGCGACACCCGGTTTACATCTAAATTTTGGAAGAAATTCCACGACGCTATGGGGACGAGGTTACATATTAGCACGGCTTATCATCCCCAGACTGATGGTCAGTCCGAAAGGACCATTCAGACACTGGAAGACATGCTTCGGGCATGTGTGATTGATTTTGGTGGAAGTTGGGATGACCACCTACCGTTAGCCGAATTCTCATACAACAACAGTTATCATACCAGCATTGGCATGCCCCCATATGAGATGCTATACGGTAGGAGATGCAGAACGCCCGTTTGTTGGGGTGACATTGGTCAGACGGAATTGGGAAGCGTCGAGTTTATCGAGGCTACGACTGAGAAGCTTGAAAAGATCAAAGCCTTCGTGAAGGCAGCCAAAGATAGACAGAAGTCGTATGCTGACAAACGACGCAGGCCGATTGAGTTCCAGGTGGGTGACCGGGTTATGTTGAAGGTCTCACCTTGGAAGGGTATTATTCGCTTCCGAAAGCGGGGCAAGTTGAGCCCAAGGTATATAGGCCCTTTCCGAATCATTGCTCGAGTAGGAGAGGTGGCCTATAGACTGGAGTTGCCAGATGAGTTAAGTGGAATTCACCCGACATTCCATGTATCTCATCTAAGGAAGTGCTTAGCAGAGGAAGATATGATTGTCCCATTGGAAGATATTGAGGTAGACGAACGGCTCAATTATGTGGAGCAACCAGTGGCAATCATCGATCGCAAGGAGAAAAGGCTAAGGAATAAAGTGGTTCCCCTTGTGCGCGTACAGTGGAAGCACAGGAAGGGATCCGAGTCAACGTGGGAGACTGAGGAAGAAATGAGACAACATTATCCACGTTTGTTCGAGGAATGATAGGTTTCGGGGACGAAACCTATTTAAGGGGGGTGGACTTGTAACACCCGGAATTTTATTATTTTGAAGTCGGAGAAGAAAGAAAAGAAAATAAAGTTCAAAGTCGAGGGACCAAACTCGCCAACGAAGAAAAGTTGGGTAACGTGGTAATATGTGTAGGGAGAGGGCAGCCCACTCTCCCCACACTTCACATATTTTCAGATTTGAAAGAGGGAGAAGAGAGAAAGAGGAGAAAAAGGAGAAAAGTGGTGTTTCGGTTGATTCGGGTGTCGAAATTCGTCGAGTGGCAAGCCAAATCGAAGCTCTTGTCTTTGTGCTCGATTGTGTGAGTTCTAGGACCCCACTTTTACTTGTTTTCAACTGATTTTGGGACTGGAAAATGTTCAAAACCCGTTTTTGTGTGTGTATGTGTTTGACCCATTTGGGTGTGATGTGTATAATGCGTTTAGAGTATGATTTCGGGCTTGTGTGTGCTTGAATGGTGTTATGGTATGCATTCCTAAGGTCCAGGAGGGTTGATTCAGGCTTAGAATGGGTTTGGATGAGCTTGGAGGCCGAAAATGGCAGATTGGGTTCGGGATGAACTCCATTCTGCATCAGCTAGGGCTAGGCGACCGAATGAAGGCCATACGGCCGAATGAGGGCGATTGAAGGTCATTCGCACGATTGGGACTCATTCACACGATTGAGGGTTCAATCGCACGACTAAGTTTTCAGCCGCACGACTGGGAGTCCAGTCGCATGAGGGTTGTACGACTGAGGGTTCAGTCGCATAGATGCTTAGTCGCATGAGTCCATTCGCATGAGGTTAGTCGCATAGGTGCCCATTCGCAGTAATCCCATTCGCACAAGGTCCATACGCACGATTGATGTTCATTCGCATAGATGACCATCCGCATGAGTCCAGTCGCATGATGTTCAGTCGCATGGAGGCCATGCGACTGAAGGGTGTCCATACGCCCGAATAGGTCTGTTGCACTCGAATGAATGTGTAGTTTGACTTCTGGCCTTCGGGGAAAGGTGCCGATGTAAGTTTGGACGTAAGGTAACCCGTAAGAGCATGTAAGAGGATGGTTATGGCCTTAGAGTGCATGTAGGGCAGGATGATGACGATGTTGCATGTTTATGCATATTATGAATGTATGAAGTTGCCCTGTATGATGATGATGAATGCGTATGATATGTTCCTTATTATGATGAATGGTTAACTTTCCTATGGCTTTACTTAGTATGACGGATGAAATGAAGTATTATGTAACGTAAAGTGGAAAGAGATGACACGTCTTGCATGCATCGGATACCGGGTCCTTCTTTGTGATTGACCATTAATGTGGAACCTCTACCGCTTACCCTTAGTACTGTGGCATACGTTTAGCTGTTCATTTATTGACTTCGGCCCAGTGGCTATGACTGATCAATTATCATTAGTACTGTGGCATACGTTTAGCTGTTCATTTATTGACTTCGGCCCAGTAGCTAAGACTGATCGGTTACCCCCAGTACCGTGGCATACGTTTAGCTGTTCATTTATTGACTTCGGCCCGGTAGCTGAGACTATTTGGGGTGTAGCACATGGTATTGGTATGGATGATGTCCGATGTGCAAGTAAGTTAAAAGGAACGAATGAACGAATGAATGAATGAAGATGATAAAATTGATATTATCTATGCGTACGTATGATGTGTGATCACATTAAAGTAACGAATGGTTTTATATGAAAGTAAAGTATGTTTTATTATTAAAACTAGAACTCACTCAGCAACGCTGACTTTTATTACATTTTCCAGTTGGCAGGTAAATGATTGCTGAGGATGGCACGGCGAGGCTACTCGGCTCTTTTGGGATGGCATCCAATTATATAGCTTTTGTGATGTAATGCAAACATGAATTTTGTAACCGGATAACGATGTATTATTTGGCAAAAGTAATTATAATGAAACGTGATGTCATTTTTGAATGTTTCCGCTGCAATGATTTCTTAATGTAATGTAATTATATGTTTTATGTGCGATGAATGACCAACTGTAAGCGTCCCGAGAACGGGGCCTTACATGATCATCAAGTGTATAGCCTCCAGGCGGGGAGGATTCGACGAAATGTCCGACCAAATCCAGAATGCATACGTTGCACTGGTACTAAACCATCCGTTCAGTTTTTCATGCATGATTCTCACTTACTTGATAGAGAACCTCGAGGCCAAGGGAAAGGAACGCTTCTGCATGTACCCATAATTTCTGCAGATGATTATTGATGAGAAGCTTCCTATGCTGCCAAAAGAAAAGATGATGCAGTGGTGCTCGAGGTAATGGATGATACTACTTTGGGTAGAATGGAGGTCTACCGGGGTAAGCAAGTGAAACCCCTGGTGAGGAGACTATTTGGGCACCTAGCAAGAGAATACTATGTGGCGCCCGCTCGAAGGAAGTGGCGTCACGACGACATTGACTCCAACTTCGAGCCCATCATGGCACCCACAGACGAAGACGACGACGACGATGATCGAGGTCAAGGTGGGGAGGCACCTAGTGGACCTGAAAGTGCGGCCTTCTACCAAGACTTCTTGGTTGATCAGGATGAGGAGTCAGATGAAGAGCCTCTGGTGAGGACTGTTGGAAGTAGGGTCGTGGCCACAGGGAAAGGCATAGAGGCGGTAGGGGGACGCCAGGCTGAGTCTAGGGGTGCTGCTGATGACGTTACTAATCCTACATACACCCCTGACCAGTCTAGCAGCCAAGGGGGAGCGCCTATTGCTAAGGGCTCTAGGAAGAAGAGGATGGCTCATCCCCACGAGCAAGAGGCCGAGGATTACAGTAATCACATCTCCTGCCTCTACCACAACCACCACCACTACCACTTCCACCACCACTGCCACAACTACCACCACTACCACACCTCCTATCATCAACCCCACAACTACTACTACCACCACCACTCCTCCCACTACTACTATCATTTCTCCCACCACTACTACCACAGCCACTCCATCACTATCCACTCACATTCCACCTCCCATATTCACCACATTTACCACCACTACCACCACCCACCAAGCCGGACATCCTCCCAAGCCCCAATGACCCATGATTCCACTCTACCCACTGTTGGGTTAGAGGAACAGCTGGCAAACCTTAACAGGTTGGTGCTAAAGCTGTTAGCTACAGATCACATGAGGGCAAATCAGATTAACCAGCTGATAGCGATCAACAACGCCCAAGGAAAATAGATCGATCAACTAACTGAGAAAAGTGCTCAGTATGAGAGAGCTTTAGGCCGAGCTCACCATGCGCTGACTAGTCAAAATGAGCTGGTGATGGCGTCGGTCAAGAGGATTGAGGAGCTTGAGAAGAATAATAAGAAGATACTGCTAAAGCTAAAAGGGTTAAAGAGTGAGCCTCTAAAGATCAAGGATGGTGATGGTGATGATGATAATGATGATGATGATGATGATGATGATGATGATGATGATGATGATGATGATGATGATGATGATGATGAGGATGAGGATGAAGATAATTCTGAAGAAAATATGAGGAGGGAGGATCGAGCGGAAAAGATCAAGAGGATAATGATGATCAGGAAGGTGGTGCATCTGCAACAGCCTCACATCCTCAAGCTCAAGAGAGGCGAACTAAAAGAATCCAAGATCAAGGAGCCTCATCGTCCGCTCCTCCAGCTGAAGAACCCACTATTCAAGACAAAAGTAATGATTAGATGTTTTTGTACTTAAAACTTTTGTATTTGAATTATATATTACATTAATGCAATTAACCATCATCAATATGTGTTTATGTTTAAATGCTTTATATGATGACTTATGTGTGATGTGATTAATGTTTAATCAAATAGATGAAGCTCAACAGGCCGAGGAGTATGATGTCCAACCCCTTCAGCAGGTCAAGTCTCAATTAACCATGATTCTTGACTTGCAAGGGATAGTTAGGAGATCTGTGAGTGATGTGATCCAAATTATACATATAAAACACATCAATTACACATCAATTATTCCAGAAACTCTTACTGAAAATGATGATTTGATACTTAAATCGTTCATATTGTGTTTTCAGGCTTGGAAAAGACCATGATGAACAAAAGGAGGTTAAATAAGAAGAAAATAAAGAAAATCAAGTTTTGGAATTCAAGCATGGGGTGGTGCTTCACGAGGCACGCCCCCATGCCCAGCCTAAAACACACACCCGTGCTTAAATCAACACACCCCCGTGTTTGTTTGTCCGACACGACAAAAAGTACTGTTCCCTGACCCGAGGCACGCGGGCGTGCCCCAGGAGGCACGGGGCTGTGCCCACCACAAACACGGGGCCGTGCTCATTGAATACGGGGTCGTGCCCGACAACCTCTGAGCGTACGAGCCGACCAACTTTTACGTACATTGTACTAGCACGGGGCCGTGCTTAAACACTCTAGAAAGCTATAAATAGAACTTCATTTGCAACTTGAAGAGGAGCTTTTGGGAGGTGAAGTGCTGGTGTTACTTCTCGGGAACCCAGCCTTTGAAGGTCCTTAGAAGGTTTTGGAGGTTCATTCAACACTTAGAAGAAGCTTGGGATAATTTAACATCATCCATAATGGATCACTGGTTTGATTGTTCTAATTTACCGATGATTTCATTACTATCTTTTATCTTTGTTGTTATGTTCAAGCTCCTTGTGAGCTAAACTTCATGTGTTATCCTAATTTAATGAAACTTGTGTAATTTGTGATGAACTAATGGTGTGATATATATTATGTTAATGTTATGGTGGTCTTGGGAAAACTATTGATCGGTAGCACCTACATTTGAACGGAAAGTTATAAATTTATGGTTTGTGATTGTGATTGTCATACACGGTTGAAAAACGTATGATCAACTTTCATTCGCGAAACCGATTTTCATAATAAATCCATGGCTAATGAACTAGAAATGGTTATTAGAAATCATATCACCTTAACTATCTAATCATTTGCGGGTTCCCTCTTATTAGTTTGAGAAATCTTCAGTAATTGTTACGGTTTTCTAAAATTAATGGTATGTTAGGAAGGAACCTGATCAACTCCCTTTTTAACATTAAGTTATGTTTTCAGAAATCGTATGTCAAATAGGTCACAAAAGATTTACCAACATTACTAGGGCTTTGATCTGGCAGTAAAACTCAGCTTGACAGGATCTAGTCACTACGGCAGCAGGATAGACGATACATGACGCCAGCTCATCTTTATAAACATTAACATAATTACATTAATCCATATCTTTAAATCACACCACCAATTCATCACAGTTACATAAGTATAGTCTAAATTAGGATAACAGCCTTACTTTACTAAAAGAATCACCAAAAGTCTCAATCTGTCTTTATCTATCTTTATTTATCGTCATTTTGTTTAACTTATAATTTTCTAAAACCTAAAACTGATAGTCATTTATGAGGGTTGTTGAGTAGGCTTATTGTGTCCATGGATTGATACTCGGTTCTTACCAACACTATATTACCATACGACAGGTACACTGCCTTTTGTGTGTGTTTAGTATTAGTAATATCCAATTAAAACTGAATCTGTGCGATAAATCTTTATCAAAATATATATACTATTCGCACCCATCAAGTTTTTGGCGCCGTTGCCGGGGACACATGTTAGTTTGAAAGATGATCCAAATTTTTGACTATTTTGTTTTATTTGAAAATAAAAAAAAATTAAAAAAGAAAATTTAAAAAAAATGAAAGAAGTTATCTCCACAAAATGCTATCAAGGTTGAAAAGAATGAGGGACTAAGCTTCAAGGTCAATGGTAATCGGTTAATGGCCAAATTGATGTACCAACTAAGATTTTCTCAGAGGTGATAAATCTCCACCTCATTTAAAACTAAGTGTGGAGAAGGGTCTAGCCAAGGACCCGTAACCAAAACATGGTTCTATGTTATTTTCTGTATGTTTATTTTATTATTTGTGCTTAGGACTTCAATTTCATGTTTTAAATAATTTGGTGATGTTTTAGATTAATCCCGATGCATTCTTTTGAGCTTATTCAAGATGGCTGTGGAAAAACGATCGCACGCATACGATCCATCAATTTAGGGGAGTTTTTGTATGCCTTTCTCTACATAATATTTATTATGAATCACATTAAGGACAATGTGAAGTTTAAGTGTGGGGAAGGGTAATACGTGCTTAATTCTTTTCTTATAAATAGGTCCAAGTTATAATTAAGTCTTTTGCAAAAAGTCACTCTGATCTTAATATTTGTGGCAACAACACCGGAAGCATGAAATGATAAAACAAAATATAAATATATGTTTTCGAGAAATAAATAAGCAAACAAAGGAAACCCAAATAATCTTAAAAATGTTTTTTGTGATATCTTGAAAAGCAAAAAGAGTTGGTGAAAATATTCAAACATGTAAAATGCAACACTTATACCCAATTCCATCATATGTGTGAGCTGATTTTTGAACCTTAAACAAGCTTTGCATTTATGCATTTTTGCTTTCATTATGGATATATTGAGGGTGTCTTATGTTGCGTGTTAATTATAACTTGTTTTGGTTATGCATTTTAAAACCTTATAAGTGTTTCTTGTATAAAAAGGATTTAGGCAATTAGGAAAACCCAATATTCGAGCCTCTACCATTTTCAAACATCCTTACCCAAACATTATCCCTAGTTAGCCACGTTGAGCTTAAACGTTTTCATTTTTATCACCCAAACCACTAATCCGCTTAACCAAAAAGCCTTCAACAATAACCATTTTCGTTAAAGACATGTTTTGGCTTATTTAAAAAAAAGAAAAAGAGAAAAGAAAAAAAGAAAAAAAAAGAAAGAAAAAAAAGAAGGAAGAAGGAGGAAACTAGTTCCATCATTTTATGGTATTTCAAGATATGTGTTCGAGAAAGGAAAAATGATATGAAAGATGCCCAACTTGTGGGGAATTAGTTTCATGAAGGAAAATGCAACAAAAGCCAAACCGAATCCAAGAATTCAACATCCAAATCCGTTGAGTGCTTTTAGGCTCCAAGCCGAACGACCCTTAAAAAAGGATAGCTACGTCTAGCATCGGGTTAAGGAGGAGGTGTGGTTTTTGAAAATACAATACGGTCTTGACGATCTGACCATAAACGAGTCATCAAGTTAGCATATCCCTGCTAGCTTGAGTATTGTATAAGGAACCATTTTATTGGTTTCCCTTTAGTTTGTGAAATAAGCCAAGACCGCTGTTTTTAACATTTAGCCATTTTTTCTTAAATAATCCATACCCTAAAACCGAGCCAAATTACAACCCATCAAAGACCTATGATTTATGCTAGTAAATACCTAATATTGGTGGAGATTTGATCCCTTATCAAGCATATGATTTCACATGTATTCATACTAGGCAATTGAGCGTATTAGTCATACTTCATCTTATGTATGATTCCGTATATAGAGCCGAGTGTGAGTGCACCTTGTGAGACGTGTGAATTTTTACATGTTAAAAATCTTTACACACCATTCTATTGCTTGAAAGAATATCATTCCACATGTGCTTAACTGTTTAAATTTGGGTAAACCAAGTTTGCTTGTATAGTTCTCGAAAGACATATTTATATATTGATTTATTTGGTTTTTGATGGTGTTGCTATTTTGAGTGATTTTGCTTCAGGACAAGCGAAGTTTAAGTGTGGGGATATTTGGTGTGATCCAAATTATACATATAAAACACATCAATTACACATCAATTATTCCAGAAACTCTTACTGAAAATGATGATTTGATACTTAAATCGTTCATATTGTGTTTTCAGGCTTGGAAAAGACCATGATCAACAAAAGGAGCTTAAATATGAAGAAAATGAAAAAAATCAAGTTTCGGAATTCAAGCATGGGGTCGTGCTTCATGAGGCACGCCCCCATGCCCAGCCTGAAACACACCCCCGTGCTTAAATCAACACACCCCTGTGTATGTTGGTCCGACACGAAAAAAAAGTACTGTTCCCCGACCCGAGGCACGGGGGCATGCCCCAGGAGGCACGGGGCCGTGCCCCACCACAAACACGGGGCCGTGCCCATTGAACACGGGGCCGTGCCCGACAACCTCTGAGCGTACGAGCCGACCAACTTTTACGTACATTGTACTAGCACGGGGCCGTGCCTTTTAGGCACGGGGTCATGCTTAAACACTTCAGAAAGCCTATAAATAGGACTTTATTTGCAACTTGAAGAGGAGCTTTTGGGAGGTGAAGTGCTGGTGTTCCTTCTCGGGAACCCAGCCTTTGGAGGTCCTTAGAAGGTTTTGGAGGTTCATTCAACACTTAGAAGAAGCTTAGGATCATTTAACATCATCCATAATGGATCACCGGTTTGATTGTTCTAATTTACCGATGATTTCATTACTATCTTTTATCTTTGTTGTTATGTTCAAACTCCTTGTGAGCTAAACTTCATGTGTTATCCTAATTTAATGAAACTTATGTAATTTGTGATGAACTAATGGTGTGATATATATTATGTTAATGTTATGGTGGTCTTGGGAAAACTATTGATGGGTAGCACCTACATTTGAACGAAAAGTTATAAATTTATGGTTTGTGATTGCGATTGTCATACACGGTTGAATAACGTATGATCAACTTTCATTCGCGAAACCGGTCTTCATAATAAATCCATGGGTAATGAACTAGAAATGGTTATTAGAAATCATATCACCTTAACTTTCTGATCATTTGCGGGTTCCCTCTTATTAGTTTGAGAAATCTTCAGTAATTTTTACGGTTTTCTAAAATTAATGGTATGTTAGGAAGGAACCTGATAAACTCTCTTTTTAACATTAAGTTATGTTTTCAGAAATCGTATGTCAAATAGGTCACAAAAGATTTACCTACATTACTAGGGCTTTGATCTGAGCAGTAAAACTCAGCCTGACAGGATCTAGTCACTACGGCAGCAGGATAGACGAGAAATCGCGCCAGCTCATCTTTATAAATATTAACATAATTACATTAATCCATATCTTTAAATCACACCATCAATTCATCACAGTTACATAAGTGTAGTCTAAATTAGAAAAACAGCCTTACTTCACTGAAAGAACCAACAAAAGTCTCAATCTATCTTTATCTATCTTTATTTATCGTTGTTTTGTTTAACTTATAATTTTCTAAAACCTAAAACTGATAGTCATTTATGAGGGTTGTTGAGTAGGCTTAGTGTGTCTACGGATTGATACTCAGTTCTTACCAACACTATATTACCATACGACAGGTACACTGCCTTTTGTGTGTGTGGTTTAGTATTAGTAATAACCAATTAAAACTGAATCTGTGCGATAAATCTTTATCAAAATATATATACTATCCGCACCCATGAGTGAGCTACACTCCAGAAGAGGGAGAGATCATACATGACTTAATGGATGAACAGCTTGCTGAAATATTCAGGCTGAATCCTGATGAGCTAGTAAAAGATGCTCCAAAAGTTGTTGTGGCTAGTGACGATGAGCTGAACAATGTTGATGAAATTGAGATCGAGGACGTCACTGCTAAACATTATCCAGAGTACACTGACCATGAAGGTAATGTTATACCCAACTTGGGTGACACTTTTGGCAGTGCTACATTTGAGAAGCTGGATGAAGTGGAGAAAGAAAAGGAGAAAGAAGAAAGCTCAGCCCAAGCTTCGGACGCTAATGTCGACTTAAAGAAAGCTGAATGGGCAGCTTGTTTTGCAGAGATGAAAGCCCAACGCGTGCCACCAAAGCAGAATGCCTACACAAAGCTCTACAAAGTCAAAAGACATCAGAAAGTGTCAGGCAAGATTATAGCGTGGGCATATTTTGAAGACTTGGAAGTCTATGCTGTTAAGAGGGAGAAAGGAATCGAGTACTCTAGATATCCTCATGATCTGAAGACTCTTCCTGGTTTTGAGCTCAACCGTCTGGCATGTTTAGATCTTCTGTATGCTAATCCAAGGAAGATGTCAGGATGGTTTGAGGCTGCGTTGAAGAAAGAATACCACACGAGGTGGCTAAACATCAGACCTCAATAACCTAAGAGGTTAATTCATAAGTCTGAAGTTGATCACATATCTGGAAGACCTAAAGTGGTGCTGAAGTGGAGTCCCCCATGCACAATGTCCAAGATTCCCTTACGGGAAATGCCTCAGGACTTCACTCCACACTTCAAATGGTGGTATTATGATTAGAGGACAGGCGAAGCTGTCATCGTATTAAACAGAGATGGAAAGATTGATACTATCCGGGTATTTGACCTAATGTGGCTCACTAACTTGTCTGCTGAAGATGTCTACACATTATGCAGTGGCCACTATTCTATGACACGCAGGATATTGTACAAGCTCTCTAGTTTCAAATGTCATAAGACTCTGCTTTGCATTTGATATACATGCAGGAGTCAAAAGAGAGGAGCAGTACCAGAAGTTCCATGAACATGTGAAGAATGTTAGACGATAGGGTAAACTAGGACCAAAGGGGAGTTTGTAGATACATGTTGTTCCTAGTTTATGAGCTTAAATGTAAAAATCTTTCATGTCTTACACATATGTAATGAAATGGTTCAATGAAATATGAAATGTGATTTGATGTTTATATATCTTTGACACATATGTATGAACTTCTTATATAGGTTTGAGGTTGTTGTACACAAGTCTAAGTCAATAATGATTGAGTATTATGTACAACCTAGTCGGGTGATTATTCATACTTATGGACCATACGCATGAATATTTCATGCTTATGGACAAGTCGCACAACTGAACCAGGAGACGGGATCAGTCTTACGATTGATACATAAGATTGACTCAGTCGCACGACTGAACCTTCAGTTGTACGTATGACTGAATCGCATGATTCAGTCGCAAGACTGAACCATGTGAATGGTTCAGTCGTACGAATAAAAAACCCTAACCTATAAATACCACCTAATTCGTGGTAACTATTGAAAACACTGGAAGAGATATTGCGTATACACATAAACCCTAGCCGTCCAGAACGTCCCAAATAGTCTGTCCAAGTTCATAGTTCGTTCCTGATCGATTCCTACTCGTTCTTCACGTTTCGTTCAATCTTATATCGATCGGGTAATCGTTCTCACTGATTGGATCGCAAATCAAATAGGATTCCGCACTATTTGATCCGGTATAAACGTAGAATCAGTTAGTACTCCGTACGTACACGGTCCCCTAACAACCTTCGCAAAAGTTTTGGCACCTTTCATTGACAAAGTGCCAGCCCTAATATGGTTTTCAGTGAGCTGGGCGGTGATAGTAATCACCTCCTCCAAGGTTATGGGCCTACTACCCACCAAAGCATCTTGAATTTGAGGTGGTACCCCCTTAATAAACTTCTCGATGTTGCGGGGCACGGTATCCACCATGTGGGGTAGGAGCATACTCAACTCATGATGCCAGGTGGAATAAGCCAAATGATTGCCACAGTCTTGCTTGAGGTTCCAGAACTCGTCCTCTAGTTTCAGCAATTCACTCCTCGGGTAGAACTTTTGGATCATTATGTCCTTAAATTCTCCCCAAGGTAACGCCAAGGCAACTTCAGTCCCTCGGTTCCTTTTCTCACTATTCCACCACGTGAGCGCCCGTTGTTGAAGGACGCTTGCAGCATAGCGGACCTTGAATTCATCGGGACACTCGCTGACAACAAACGTGTTTTCCATACTCTTGAACCACTCGAGAAGTCTAGTGGCTCCTTCCTTTCCACTAAAGCTAGTGGGTTTACACGAGTTGAAATGCTTGAATGAGCACGTGCGATTATCCCACTTTGGTTGTTGCTATTTTCCCCTTGAGCATTGTTGTCACCACCACCATTGTTTCCATTGTTGTTGTTGTTGTTATTGGCCATTAAGGTGCTGCTAAGTTTAGCAACCATTGACGGAAGTACAACAGCAATTTGCCGGGCGATCATTGCAGCGAGTTTACAATCGGAGGTCGCACGCTTTCCTTGATGGCAAGACATTCTATAAGATAAATAAAGGAAATTCTAGTATTTGGAGATACATCAGTTCAGAGAAAACAAGAATTTTAGATACTTATAGATATACTCAGGGTGGTTTCAATTGGTATCACATACCAAACAGGAACGTGGACACGTCGAGGTGACTTAATCCCAATTACCTCAAGGATTAAGCATAACAAGTCTCGCAATGAGATTTTCAAGATTTAGACATATCGTCTAAGGAATTGTTCCAGAATATAGGTGTTTATGTGTCACACACTTCCTTAAGGTTACTAGAATTAAAACCTCGATGAGATTTTCAAGATTTAGACATATCGTCTAAGGAATTGTTCCACCCGATAAGATGCGTAGATTTACACACGTAGTCGAGAATAAGATTAAGAAAGATTAGACGCGTAAGACTTAAAGGCATGAGGGAGGATTAGGAAGTTGGGGTTTACAAGGTTCAATGCATAATCTTAAGGCACTATTTATAAATTTAACCAAATAGCACGTAAGGGATTTAACATGTAACAAGGAACAACATAAGATGAACATATAAGCAAGCTTACAAGATCATAACGATTTTCATGAAAAGGTCCCTAGGTTAACCATAGTCTAAGCCACCATTTCAAATAACCTAGATCCCTATAGTTATGGGCTCTGATACCAATCTGTCACACCCCAACCTTAATGGCGGAAATGTCGAGATGTGAGGGTTAAGATTGTTCATGCCACACAACGACTATTAAAAGTGTCATTATTATTAAACATCATGATTCATAACATACATGAAGAAATAACATAAGTCTTCCAAAGATAACAAAATATAGAAAAGAAAATGCCACAGGAATAATAAATGTCTTATGATTATTAATCTAGGTCCAACCCTAGATTGCAACAATCTTCCAAAACAAGCTAAGCGTTACCATTTCCTGAAACATGTTAAAAATAAAAGGGTCAACATAACTTTGGTGAGTTTTCCATAGTTTTCATACATACATATATATAAAAGATGACAATTCATGTCATAGGTTAGTAAGCAAAGTAACTAGGGATGTATGACAAATGTGACAATCAAACCTTGACAGATTACAAGATTACAAGATTAAACGATTAGCTAAGTGTACTTGGATTAACCAAGTAGGCTTGTCAGGCCCATAGATCTATGACGTAACCAGACTAGCAATAGTTAATGATTGTACATATAATAGTCATCACATGGTAATTACTAAAGTTCAACTAACCACAACAAACAAGGTGAATTGCTCAAGTGTTTACAAGATTCAAACGAGCTTGCGAGTGCAATAATCATAAGGTAACATGTTTCACCCCAAAGTGTAAAAATAAACAAAAAGGGGTATGGAAAAACTTACATGATCAATAAGTATATAATTGGTGACTTAATAAAATAATAAGCAACGTTCCAAAGTAATCCTTCACAAGGTACCTATATATATATATATATATATATATATATATATATATATATATATATATATATATATATATATATATATATATATATATATATATATATATATATATATGTTATATATATATATATATTATATATACTATATATATATATATATATATATATATATATTATTATAAATTTAAAAAAACGTTTAGAAAAACGCAGCGGAATAATAGATTAAAATCATGTTGTAATCTGAAAATTAAAAGTTCATAACTTTGTTTCAACAAACCCAAAACATGAGGATCAATCATATGTGTTTGAACTAGCTATCAAGAGAAGGAAACAACCAAACAAACATCAACAAACTACCTTTGTAGCTGCTGAAAACGTGAATGAAGTGAAGATGGGGCTGCTATTTGATGACCAAAACACCAAGGATAGGTGTCCTCAAGTGCTCATACCCACAAGCCTTCAAGAAACACCATTTTGCTAGGATTTGAACACCAAAAACGAATCAAGAAACTTGCTGGAACTATCTTTCAGCCGTGAGACATCAAGAGGCTGCTGGAGCCTTGTTCCAACCGTGAGACTTCTCTTCCATATGAGAAACTCGAATTCTTGTGTCCATTTTTGCATGTGAGAAAGGGCTAGATGAAGTATGTGTGTGTTCAAGAAGATCTTTGTTCCAAGAACACAAAAAGAAAAAGAGAGAGAGAGAGGCTGCCATGTTAGGCGGCCGAAAACCCCTTATCACATTAGGGTTTCATCTCAAATCTCCCTTTTAAACTTTTTACAAAAGTTTTTAAATATTATACATAATTAACCTTTTAATTATATATAATATGTACACACACTTTTATTATTTGAAGTTGCTTAACTAATTTAAACAACATAACAAATAATATCCATGAACAAAATATCCTCATAATTTGTTCCTTCTCACATACAATTTATTTAGAAAACCCATTTTCTAAATTGGTGTATTTATTTAATTGCATGATCATATCATCAATTAAATATTAATCGGTGTTTGCTAAGCTTGTTATTGGGTATGACCCGACTTGGATCATAACGTACTAACCACATCAATGTTCTATGTGTCTTGGGCATAAAGAATCCAACAATCTCCCACTTGCACAAGATACATAGAAGATTGATGCAAGCAGTAAATACCGCCTAACAACGGTTTACTACCCTTAATACGCATGACTATAAGCCATTCAATAACATCATCCCCTTCAAGTTCCAAACTTGAAATGATTTAGGTGAATCAATCATTTATCCTTTTGTTACAGATGTCATGTTAAATCCAAGGACATAGATTGATCATTCCTTGTTGATTTAACTTAATCAGGCCTTAGACATCATGCTCTCAACGAATAAGAGGAACAAATTCCATCTTGACTACATACGTTTCTCACAATCACCTTATGTTGTACCTACACATAGCCTTATGTACTGACCATTATTTCAGAGCAGCGAAGAACTAGCTCAAGGTATAACACTTGGTGAATATCAAAACCCAATATGTATCTCAGGTCAGAGGATACCAAATGATATTCGCCTTTACTCAAATTTACTTATGATCAATCTAGAAGATTCCATGTAGTAAAATTGAGATGCGGGTCAGTCCAATATTTGCATCCCACAAATATCTATGAACCTTGGTAGCAACCAATTGCTCTATATTCATACCTTATGAATATCTACCAATCCATGTTCATAATAGTCTTACATTCATATTTGTTCCCACAAATATGACCGACTACGGACATTTAGAATAATAAACATATTCATGGATGTAAACATGCTAAAAGGGAACACGACTCAAAAGGTCAAAATTACAACTGTTCCATACATTAAATACTAAACAGATCAATTCCAATCACTAGAATATCGAAGTCCTAAGGCACAAGTATGACCCTCATACTTTGCCTTCGCAAGGAGCTTCGTGAGTGGATTCGTAACGTTTTGATCTTAATGAACTTTACGAATACATATCTTTACCCTTTTCAACTTCATCCCTTATGATGTTGAATCTCCGCTCAAGGTGCTTAGTCTTTGATGAGTACGGGGTTCCTTGATTTGAGCAATCCCACCCACGTATTTACCAAAGATCTCTAGGGAGTCTTGAATGGTAGAGACCACCCCTAGATAAGCAATGGACAAGCTTATCCATGCAGCTTCCAAAGCTGCCAATGAAGCGGCTATGTATTCGGATTTTGTAGTGAACAATGCTACCGTGTCTTGCTTTGAACCTTTCAAGGACACTTCTTCTCCATTCATAATGGAAGTATACCCCGATTGTGATCGAAAATCATCTCGATCAGTTTTGGAAGCCTGCATCCGTGTAACCCTTTACAACGACTTCCTTTTCAATAGATCCGTATATTAGAAACAAATCCTTAGTCCTACTAAGGTATTTCAATATACTTTTAAGAGCCATCCGATGGTTATTTCTATTGGTATCTACTTTGTCATACTTAATAAGCATGACTCGTCCGGTCTAGTGCATATCATCACACAAATGATGGATCCTATAGCAAATGTGTATGGGATATCCTTCATTTGATTTTGCTCATCCTATGAGCTTGGACATTGAGACGTAGTCAACACTGTCTCTCTTTGAAAGGGTATCATACCTTTCTAAGAGATTTCCATCTTGAACCTTTTCAAGATTTTATATATGCACTTTGGTTTGACCCTATCAATCACCTCGATCTATCCTTATAGATCCTTATTCCAAAATATGGGTGATTTCAAAGAGATCCTTTTATGAAAAACATCTTCCAAGCAAGGTTTTAACACCTTCCAAGGTTGGAATATATATTTTCAAATAGCAGTGTGTCATCAGCATACAACACTGAGAGTATAATTCTGCTCCCACTAGCTTTCATATATACACACCCTTTTGATGCTTGTTTCAATCCATAGATCTATCACTTTAACTTGTATACTTTATTGGGATGTCGCGGATCGACAAAACCTTCATGCTGAACTATGTGGACAGTCTCTACGAGATGTCCATTAAGGAAAGCGGTTTTGACATCCATTAGCCAAAACTCATATTCGAAATATGCAGTTATGGCACTTAACATCCTAATCGACCTTAGCATTGCCACGGGCGTAAGACTTTCATCATAATCAACCAATTGAGTTTGATGAAAACCTTATGCTATAAGTCTTGACTTATAAGTATTCAAGTCTCCATGTATATTTGTTTTCATCCAGAAAACCCACTTGTATCCAACCGATTTGGAGTTTAAGTGGAGGTTCAACCAATTCCCAAACTTGGTTGTTATACATGAATTGCATCCTTACGTTCATGGCTTCTAGTCATTTGTTCCAATCCAAATTGGACACAAAATCTTGGTATATGGTTAGCCTACTGGGGTCAACCACATAGTATCCATTCTTTGAATATTCATAACACTTAGATGGAATACTAACTTTACCAGATTTGTGAACGTTTTGTGTATATTTATCAACCTCTTGACTATCATCAACAACCTCTTGTTGGTAGCTAGTGTCAACCAAAAGTGTACCGGCTTGTGGATTTTGATCCTTATCAAGTTCCACAGTTCTATACGTCATTCCTTCCATAAAAAACTCGGTTTCCAAGAACTTAGCCTTTCGAGCAATAAATACTTTTGCTCTGTTGAGTCAAAGAAACAGTATTTCATACAGTCTCTGTGGATTCTCAACTAATCTACACTTTCTTGGTCCTAGTCATATTCAAAATATGAGACTTAAAGAGAGCGATGCGAAAACCCAAAATGATAAAGGTGGTAAGCTCATAGCCATAATAAATTGAACCATATCCAAATAGGGTTCAGTTTCTCCTTTATCAGAATGAAGAGCATAGATAATTATGAGGAGTTGATTTTCTACTTCATTATTGAAGATTTTGAACATTTCAAAAGCTTCATACTTATGTGTCATCAAGTGCACACAATAATAGCGACTGCAATCGTCGGTAACATTAATGAAGTATCTTTCACCAGTCTTAGACATTGTCTTAAAAGGATCATATGCATCCAAATGCATCATTCCTAATTAGTCTTTGGTTCATACTTATCAAATGAAACATTTTCATTTGTTTCCAAAAAACCATTCTTTTGAAGTGTTTGAATCTAATTCTGGTTAGTATGACCAAGGCGACAATGTCAAAGATAGTAATAACTTAAACCCATTTTAAGTTTCTTTATGCTAAATGTGTATCAATGAGTTATAATAGGATGATCTACCATGAACCAATTCATGGATGTCATTAAAAGGCATATCCTTAAAATGATATACATCATTCAAAACTCAATACCATTATTTACAAATTTTGAATCATGATCATATTGTTTTAAAAGGAAACATTAATCATGTTCCTAGTCAAACTAGGTGCATACAATAATATTTTGAGAACAACTTCCAAACAATTTGAAGGTCTCAGAATAGAGTTTCCCTTCTTGAAGCGAACATTTCTTTTGAACCCTTTTGCAACAATTGCAAGTATGAGTCTCACATCCGGTATCCAATACCCATGTGATTGAAGAAATGGCTTTTAAAACAGCGTATGAATCATGGAATTGTATTTGAGGTTTGCCCAAAACCCTTCTTGTGTTTCAACTCCTTGAGATAGAAGGGACAATACCCTTTTTATAGTCCTATCTCTCCATACTCAAAGCATGGATCGTTCTCCGTTACCTTAGGCTTCATAAGCTTAGGTTTTAAGGTTTCGCTATAACCTTTGCTTTGACGTATTCCTTTCCTTTAGCAATAATTGCTTTAGGATCGGGATTGGCCACTTCTTATAGCCTCCGTTATTGATTGAGAGAATAGGTAGAACCTCTCTACTTATTCCCGCCTCGGTTGCTTTGAGCATTGCATGAGGTTCACCGATGCTCTTGTCCCATCCGTTCATATTACAGTTTATTATGAATGTCTCAAACCTTTAGTTAGGCAATCAAGGATTAAATCCTTGGCCAACTACTTTGAGACAGGACAGCAAAGCATCTTGAGGCTATCAATATGGCTTTTATCTTAAGGATATATAAGATGATATTGATTGGGTCTTTTCATGTGACATGTATAAAGTGCTTGAACCGTTTCAAAGCAATCTTACTAAAGTTTGTGGAAGGAACATTTCCCTTTTAGATTAACATGTCATGTGCCCCATGAGGCTCCAAACCCTTTTGGAGTCTGGGAATCATATTCCCAACATGAGATCGGATGCTTGCACAGAATCCTAAGTGTGCTTAACTCAATCGTCAAAAGGCCATAACATCAACAGCGTGGGTTGGTGAGGTATGGGATCGTCAAGGACATAGACCTTTACTCATTCTTGAGAACGATTCTCAAGTTTCAAAATGAGTCCATAAGATAATTATGGTTAGGACTATCCCTCTCGAGAATAGGTCTCAGTGATAGGGAAGGGACGATCGGGGTGGTAGCATTATAGTTAGAGGTCATTATTATAAAATTGACAAAGTTCATATTAGTATTTCTCATAAATTTATTTTAATCGTTAATACCCTTAAATGTCTCACAGACAATTAACAATTAAAATCTAGAATCCAACGTTACATTTAAATGATGGTTAGGTGACCTTTATCCCATTATTTAAATTAACAAGGTAGTCAACAGTTGACAATTGCAACCTATTGCAACTTCTAGTCTTATGGGATCGGTTAAACATCATATGTTTAGTCGGCATGTTTAATCCCATCAACACCATTGTACGCCATGCTTCGGTGACCCTAAGCACATGGTTTCCAATTCAAGTCGTCCTACTTACACACACGTGTGAGTTTTTACATATAAGCGGTTAGGTGACCTTTATCCCACAAGTATGTTAGACTCACCTCAAGGACACAAGTTCCCTACAAGTGGTTAGGTGACCTTTATCCCACAAGTAGTTCCCAAGTGATTCGAGTGTCGTGTAAAAGGATGGTGTTAGACTTGTTACCAAAGGGATTTAAGTTTCCATTAATTCTAGTTATGAAAACTCTATGTACCTTGTATTCGCATGCTTTCAAAATACATGGTACCCTATGGTTCTCTTTTAATAAAACTTCTTTTATTAAATTATTAATCCTTTTAATAACATTTTATTAACCACTTAATGATTAGAAACCATAAAATTTTAGTTTGTTAAGTTTGCTAATGAGTTGGTTTTGCATATCCAAATATCAAACAACAATCATACAACAAACAACCAAACAAGCATAATCATACAAACATATGTGCATAACCATAGCCACTAAGTTGACTACACTTGTTTGCCATCACAAGTGTTGTCATAAGGTCATTCCTAAGGGTTAACAATGACACATCATATGTGTCCATGAACTCCCACTTGATTCCACATCCAAATGCTTCAAGTGTCCATGTCTTTTGTGTCCTTGCTTTTGGGTCTTCTTCTTGTGCATCTTCTTTTACAAAATATATATCCTAATACATATTTTCTAGTAAAAGAAAAAATACTCCTAATCTATTTATTACATTGCCAAATGAATAAACAAATTACAACCCAAATAGAAACACAAAAGAAATTATTACAACCCATAAAGAATGAATACAACCAACATGACAAGATTACAATCAACCAAATCCAAAACACACATGGTCAAGGCTATGTTATGCACTAAAACATGTATCCATATACATCATTTCAAGAACCAAAATGAACCCCATTGACCCTAAATTTTCAGCCAACATAAACCAAAAATCTAGGGTCTTTTGTCCAAACAAAACACAATCAACCAAATTGATATCTTTCCTTTCAAGATTTAATCATAAGCATGCAAGATATAACCTTGAAAGGTTGGGGTATCATCATATCATCACAAAACAGCCCCTATTAGGTTGTTAAAGTCCTATAAAACCAATTTTACAAGGACAAATGAAGCTATTCATCCACATATCCGGCTCTAGATGCCAATGTTGGGTTTGTTGGACCTTTAACTAACTAGTTTAACCATTTAAACTTAGAAAAACGCAGCGGAATAATAGATTAAAATCATGTTGTAATCTGAAAATTAAAAGTTCATAACTTTGTTTCAACAAACCCAAAACATAAGGATCAATCATATGTGTTTGAACTAGCTATCACGAGAAGGAAACAACCAAACAAACATCAACAAACTACCTTTGTAGCTGCTGAAAACGTGAATGAAGTGAAGATGGGGCTGCTATTTGATGACCAAAACACCAAGGATAGGTGTCCTCAAGTGCTCATACCCACAAGCCTTCAAGAAACACCATTTTGCTAGGATTTGAACACCAAAAACGAATCAAGAAACTTGCTGGAACTATCTTTCAGCCGTGAGACATCAAGAGGCTGCTGGAGCCTTGTTCCAACCGTGAGACTTCTCTTCCATATGAGAAACTCGAATTCTTGTGTCCATTTTTGCATGTGAGAAAGGGCTAGATGAAGTATGTGTGTGTTCAAGAAGATCTTTGTTCCAAGAACACAAAAAGAAAAAGGGAGAGAGAGAGGCTGCCATGTTAGGCGGCCGAAAACCCCTTATCACATTAGGGTTTCATCTCAAATCTCCCTTTTAAACTTTTTACAAAAGTTTTTAAATATTATACATAATTAACCTTTTAATTATATATAATATGTACACACACTTTTATTATTTGAAGTTGCTTAACTAATTTAAACAACATAACAAATAATATCCATGAACAAAATATCCTCATAATTTGTTCCTTCTCACATACAATTTATTTAGAAAACCCATTTTCTAAATTGGTGTATTTATTTAATTGCATGATCATATCATCAATTAAATATTAATCGGTGTTTGCTAAGCTTGTTATTGGGTATGACCCGACTTGGATCATAACGTACTAACCACATCAATGTTCTATGTGTCTTGGGCATAAAGAATCCAACAATATATATAAGACTTAAGTTAATAAAAAGGTTCACGATTTTACGCGAACTAGGGTATTAAAATTTGTGGATTTTTATAAAGTTAGAGAACTCTTACAAAAATACTATTTATGAAATTTATGAAATTTATTTTAAAGGAACTAAGTCCTTTGTAATTAACTTGTGAATTCATTTATAAAATATATATAAATTCTATAATTAACATGATTAATCCCTAATTAAAGATAACATAAGGTCCAATATTAATTTAATAATTTAAAGTATTATATAAAATCTATTTTTATAAAAATATTTAGTTATAACATTTGTAAATAATTTTTATAATGAAATGTTAAAATGTTTTACAAGAATATATTTATAAGAAATATTTAGATGACTTTAAAAATATTTGAAGTTTATAAAAGTCATTTTTATATTTATTAGAAATTTTTCATAATTAAATTAAGGCTTAAAATACTTTAAATTAATACATGAGGGTGCTCGGGTTGGAACCCGGGACCTCATGTTAAGGGTACATGTGTCTTAACCAGTGAACCAGGGCCGTGGCCTTGGTATCACTTGGTTGAAAACCTTAAAAACGCATATAACAGAAAGCCCCAAATTCTTAGAACCCTAGAATCGATTAGAGCCAAATTGAACCTCAATTTGATTATGTAAATGGAATTAACCTTGGGGCTTTATATCCCCAAGTACAACCAAGCATGTGTGTGTGTTCAATTACCCGAAAGATGTTTGCAATCGATGTTACAAGTTGAAGAACAATCGCGACCACGGTTGAATTCGATTTGTGTGCAAACGACAATGAAAACCAAAGTAAACTCGTGGGAAGCTTCGGATGATAATCTTGATGCAAAGCCTCTATTCAATTTAGTTTAATTCGAGGTCCAGATGATTCGAATGGTTGCAGGTCCTCGATGATTACAAGTTGAAGAACAATCGCGACCACGGTTGAATTCGATTTGTGTGCAAACGACAATGAAAACCAAAGTAAACTCGTGGGAAGCTTCGGATGATAATCTTGATGCAAAGCCCTCTATCAATTTTAGTATTCGAGGTCCAGATGATTCGAATGGTTGCAGGTCCTCGATGATTTCAAGTTCGAATCTTGTATACGAAGGGTTTGGAACGTTTTGGGTATTAAAATCTGGTTTTTCGTGGGTTTTGGGGCTCGCTAGAGCTCGCCGGAGCTCCGTCGGAGTTCCACCGGATTTGCGGAGAGAGAGAAAGGGGGTGAGGTTTGGGTTTAAATACTTTATACAATTGGTCCCTGTAGTTTTGTTCATATTATTTTATGCACAAAACTTAGTTTTTAAAGTTTATAAAATGACAAACAAGCCCCTTAACTTAATTAATTTAAGTTTTAAACATTTGCAAGTTTAATAATTTTTACAAATTATTATTATTAATAACATTATTATAATTATTATCATTAATACTATTATCTTAGTTATTATTACTAGTATTATTACTATTATAACTTTTATTATTACTATTATTATTATTATTATTATTATTATTTATTATTATTA
Source organism: Flaveria ramosissima (assembly GCA_025215565.1). NCBI lineage: Eukaryota > Viridiplantae > Streptophyta > Magnoliopsida > Asterales > Asteraceae > Flaveria > Flaveria ramosissima. Next base: position 13,774,221 of record CM046044.1, on the reverse strand, counting down.
TTATTATTATTATTAGCATTATTATTATTGTTACTAGAATTATTACTATTATTATTAAAGTTATTATAATTAGTTATTAAAAGAATTAAAGACAATAAGGAAATAAACATGACTATTACATAAATTCATAATTGACAACAATGGTCTCTACAAGAATAAACGATGTTAATTTTTAATTAACAGAAAAATACAAGATGTTACATTATTGGAGGCCAATAATCAAGAAAGCATTAGTACCCTATGGGGGGAAATGCCTAACCTACTCCAAAGGGATGGTAGAGTTCTAGAAACCCTACTGGTCACTCCAACAACCTAAAATACTTGAATGGAATGGGAAAGGATTACCATAGATTTCATCACCAAACTACCCAAAACCCATAGTGGGCATGATGCTATATTGGTAACTGTAGATAGACTGGCCAAATTTGCACACACTCTAGCAATACGAAGACTCACTCCTACCTCTACCCAATAGACTGGTGATTGATACTTTATCCATAAAATGCCTCGAATAGGGTGTCCTTTATGCTTGTGTGATAGTTGTTGTTATAAAGAAAACCCTGCTAAAAAGGTAGGTGGGCATCCCAACTCCCACCAAAGTCTATCACATAGGACCTAAACATATTTTCAAGTATTTGTATCATTATTTCACTTTGACCATCCGTTTTTGGATGGTAAGTGCTTAAATGTTTGCAAAAATTAGGATGTGAATAACACCGGCGCCCCATGTCTTTACACAATTTAGTCTGTGTATAACTTTGTCAACTTCCCTAACTTATAGTCTTCCCGTATTTCTAGAGAGTTTCTAAACTTGGCTAGCCCGTCTATGATTACCCATATATCATCATGTCCACTTTGGGTTATGTCTAACGCCCGGAAATTTTTTTTGAAGCCGACGAAAGAAGAAAAAAGAAATAAAGTCCAAAGTAGAGGGACCAAACTCGCCAACGAGAGAAACTTCGATGAATGGGAGTATAAAAGAGGGAAGACACCCCATTCTTGCCATTTTTCAGCCAAGAAGAGAGGAGGGGAGAAGAGAAGGAGAAAAAGAGGAGAAAAGCTTGGTTCGGGTGGATTCGAGCGTGGAAATCGTCGTGTAGCGGGTCAAATCGAAGCTCTACTCGACGGGAACGTTTGTGTGAGTTCTAGGACCCCTCTTTTAAATGTTTTTGAATGATTTTGGGGCTGGAACACATCTGAAAACCCATTTTCAAGTTTTTGGGTGTAAACCCATTTTTATGCATGTGTGTATGTGTTTGATGCGTTTGGGGTTGGATTTCGGGCTTTTGTATGCTTGAATGGTGTCGTGGTATGTTTCCCTAAGGTTTAGAATGGTTGATTTGAGCTTAAAAGAGGTTTGGAAGAGGTTAGAGGCCTGAAAGCTGCCGCTGCAGTTCGGGATGAACTGCATTCTTCATCAGCTAGGACTAGGCGACCGACTGGAGTGTGATTGGAGGCCATACGGCCGATTGGCGTGCGACTGAGGTCCATGCGCACGATTGCCATGCAACTGAGGTCCATATGCATGATGGTTATGCGACTGAAGTTCATGTGCCTGTAAGGCATGCGATTGAAGGAGTGTGCGACTGAGGTTCATTCGCACGAAGATTATGCGACTGAGGTCCATGCGCCTGGAGGCCATGCGACTAAGGTTCATTCGCATAAATGGTATGCGACTGAAGCCCATGCGCCTGAAGTCATGCGACAGAAGGCCATACGCATGAAAGCTATGTTACTGAGAGTCCATACGCATATATGTCCATTCGCCCATAGGTCCATTTGCATAGGGTCCATTCGCCTGATGTCCATTCTCCTAAGTGTCCAGTCGCATGAAAGGCCATGCGACTGGAGTGTGTCCATACGCCCAAGTAGGGTTCATACACCCGAAAGAACAACGGTGTATAATATGACTTTTGAGGGAATGTGCAGTTATGGGTTTTGACTCGGGAGGTTCCCGTAGGCTTGTGTAAGATGACTTTCGAGGTCATAGAGGTTATGTCAGCCATGTGTGTGATGTTGATGGCGTGATGTATGATTGATGCGTGTGTATGATTGATGTGTATATATGATGATGCCCTGTATGGTGATGTGTGTATGTTTATGTTTATAATCCTGATATGTATATGTATCTTTCCATGGCTTTGCGTCGAATATTAATGAACGTAATGAAAGTATTAAGTAACGTAAAGTGGAAGATAATGAAAAGAGGAATATGATGAATGAATGCATCATTAATGAACGAATGAAAACATGAAAGGCTTGCAAGCGATGTGTACCAAAGTGTACGGTTCTAAATGCCTTAAGCTTAACCGCGTGTGGTTCAACTAATCCTTAAGTGTGTACGTAGGGGTTCCAGTCTTTGTGACTGACCTTCGGTGTGGGGCATGGTGTAGTATGTCGTAGTACCCATATTGATGGGGGTGTAGTACCCATATTGATGGGGGTGTAGTACCCATATTGATGAGGGTGTAGTACCCACATTGTTGGGGGTGTAGTACCCATATCGTTGGGGTTGTAGAATGTCATAGTACCCATATGTTGGGGGTGAGGAATATAGTTGGGATCTTTGTCGCTTACCCCGGTGCTGGTGCCAGGCTATGTGTAGTGTGAAAGTCATTTATGAACTTCGGCCCAGTAGCCATATTGTTTGGGGCATAGCTGTTGACACTGATCCAGAACGTGATTATGTAACATATGTAATGATCCTGAACCTTATCCTAGGTACTGTGGCCAGAGGTGCTGGGCACCGTGAATGAAAGTCTACAATAGACTTAGGCCCAGTATCATGAGCATGAAGGGTAAAGTTCATGGTGTTGTTAAATGGAAAAGATGTAATGATGAACGAATGGAAGTTAATGGATGAATAATGTAACGAACGTAATGATGATGATAATAACTATATTATCTATGTGTATGTATGTTGTGTGATCGCTTACGAAAGTAACGAATGGTTTTATAAAGGAAGTAAAGTATGTTTTATTTAAAACTAGAACTCACTCAGCAACGTTGACTTTGATGTGTTTCCAGTTTGCAGGTATGTTGCTGAGGATGGCACGAGGCGGCTACTCAGCTTATTTTGGATGGCATCCAATGTTATAATGCTTTGTAATGAAATTGTGTAATGAATGGTTGTAATATTTTGCAAAAGTATTTTGATGAAATGAAAATGTTGTTTTTTTATGTTTCCGCTGCAACGTTTTACGAAAGTGAAATGTAATATTATGTTTTATGTGCGATGAGGATCCAACAGTAAGCGTCCCGAGAACGGGGTCTTACAAGTTGGTATCAGAGCCAAAACTTATGTGAAATGGGTAAATTTTCAAAATAAACCTTAACTTAAACTTAGAATGGGACGGAAAAGGGAATGGGACGCAAATCTGAGTAGCTGCGTGCCATCAGGTATTTTCGTAATGTTAACCGGTATTATGTGCGCATGTTATATGGTTTATGTGTTGCTGGTAGATTTAGATACTGATGTAGTGAGGACATGTAATGCTTGGGGTATGAAGAGTATAGTAAGTGGCTAATCACAACTGGCCATTGTAATTAGGGACTTACTATACTTGACATAAACTGAGTTGTTCCTTGAATGACCGTGTTAGTGTTTGAATCTTTTAGTGTGTTTAGAGAATGGCCGGTGGAAGATCTTCGAAAGCTTCTCGTGGTGGAGGTGGTGGTGGACGTGGTGCTGAACCACGGGTCACAAGAGGAAGACCCAAAGTTGAAAAAGTGGTTCATGAGGAACCCGAGACCCCTCATCCTGAGGGCGGTGATGAGAATGCTAATCAGAGGGCCTCAATGAGAGAGGCGATCGTGGAGGAAGTGCATCAGGTCTTGCAGACGATCCTACCATCTGTAGTGACCGAAGTGATAAAGACTGTTAGAGATGGGGAGAGAAAGGAAAGTGGTAGACCTTCGGGCGAAAGGAGACGGCCCGAGACTGAAAAGGTTTTCTCCGATGACGAAGAGAAGAAGAAGAGGAAGAGCATGCACCGGAGTTGGCACGAGGCTGTAACTATGGGGAGTTTCAACGAAGCAAGCCCCCAACGTTTGATGGTAATGGCACTACTGCTGCTGCTCGCTGATGGGTGAGAGAAATGGAAGCTGTTTTAAATATCAGCGAGTGCCGGGAAGACCAGAATGTAAAGTTTGCTGCCCACTCTTTTGTGGACTCAGCTCTGTGTATGTGGGACATTATTGTTCAAGTTGAGGGAAGCAGGGCTATCGGGAGGATGAGGTGGGCAGAGTTGAAGAGGCTGGTGATTGAGGAGTTCTGTCCTCACCGTGAGATGGATAAAGTTGAAAGAGAGTTCCTGATGCTGGAAGCGGGAACAATGACGCATCAGCAATACACTACCAAATTCAACAAAATGGCACGGCTGGTGCTGGATCAGGTGACACCTCTTTCGCGAAAGATCAAGACGTATATTCAGGGCTTGCCGGCGGATATCCGTAGGCACATGATCGCTGCCCGATCAAGCACGTTTAGGTCGGCGGTTGATTTGGCTGGGAGATTATACGATGAAAGATTGGGGGTGGTGACTAAAGTTAGCGAGAAAGGAGAAGTGGATCGAGATTGGAACGGGAAGCGATTGGGACGTGGCGGAGCCGCTCCAAGTAACAAAGGTGCATGGGTGGATGACCAGCGTGTGGTCATAACTGATGCGGGGTCGGGAAGATGTGACAAGTGTGGACACAAACACTTCGAGGAATGTAGATTGGAGACTAATGTCTGTTTCCGTTGTGGAAGGACCGGACATGGTGAGGAGGGGTTATTCTTGTGGCGGGGAGGGCCACATGAGCAAGGATTGCAAGAAGCCAAGGGCGGAAGGTTCGGGAGAGAAGAAGATCGGAAGAAGCTAGGACGGACCCCGATGTTGTGTCAGGTATGTCTCTAGTAAATAGATCCTTAGCCTTTGTGTTATTCGATGTTGGCGCTAGTAAAAGTTTTGTTCCTGTTGCTTTCTCTGCTGAATTGCATGTTAGTGGTAAGAATATTGATACGCCCCTGGATGTAGTCCTAGCAGTGGATTGTTTGGCAGACTACAGGGCGAACATTGTGTGTCGCAGAGAAATGATACGGTTGACAGCGCCCGACGGGATCACGGTGACGGTTTAAGGTGATTGAGTCACGATGTTTCCAAAGGTGATTTCGATGGCAGTGGCGGGAAGGTGCATGAAGCGTGATATGGTGGAATACGAGATTAAATGCCTTACTTGTTTAAAGGTGAAGGCCAACCATCAAATGCCATTTGGAAAGTATTGAGGTGATCGAGGCCACGATCGAGAAGCTTGAAATGATCAAAGCCTTGATGAAGGTAGCCAGAGATAGACAAGAAGTCGTGTGTGGATAAACGACGTAAAGCGATTGAACTCCAGGTGGCAGACTGGAAAAGAGATGAGATAGTATTGCCCGCGATGGTTTAAGGAATAACAGGTTTCGGGGACGAAACCTATATAAGGGGGTGGACTTGTAACGCCCGAAAATTTTCTTTGAAGCCAAAGAAAGAAGAAAAAGAAATAAAGTCCAAAGTAGAGGGACCAAACTCGCTAACGAAAGAAACTTTGATGAATGGGAGTATAAAAGGGGGAAGACACCCCATTCTTGCCCTTTTTCAGCCAAGAAGAGAGGAGACGAGAAGAGAAGGAGAAAAAGAGGAGAAAAGCTTGGTTCGGGTGGATTCGAGCGTGGTAATCGTCGTGTAGCGGGTCAAATCGAAGCTCTACTTAACGGGAACGTTTGTGTGAGTTCTATGACCCCTTTTTTAAACGTTTTTGAATAATTTTGGGGCTGGAACACATCTGAAAACCCATTTTCGAGTTTTTAGGTGTAAACCCGTTTTTATGCATGTGTGTATGTGTTTGATGCGTTTGGGGTTGGATTTCGGGCTTTTGTATGCTTGAATGGTGTCGTGATATGTTTCCCTAAGGTTTAGAATGGCTGATTTGAGCTTAAAAGAGGTTTGGAAGAAGTTGGAGGCCGAAAACCACCGCTGCAGTTCGGGATGAACTGCCTTCTGCATCAGCTAGGGCTAGGATACCGACTGGAGTGCGATTGGAGGCCATACGACCGATTGGCGTGCGACTGAGGTCCATGCGCACGATTGCCATGCGACTGAGATCCATACGCATGATGGTCTTGCGACTGAAGTTCATGTGCCTCTAAGGCATGCGATTGAAGGAGTGTGCGACTGAGATTAATTCGCACGAAGGTTATGCGACTAAAGTCCATGCGCCTGGAGGCCATGCGACTGAGGTTCATTCGTACGAAGGGTATGCGATTGAAGCCCATGCGCCTGAAGTCATGCGACTGAAGGCCATACGCATGAAAGCTATGTGACTGAGAGTCCATACGCATAGATGTCCATTCTCCCGTAGGTCCATTCGCATTGGGTCCATTCGCCTGATGTCCATTCGCCTAAGTGTTCAGTCGCCTGAAAGGCCATGCGACCGGAGGGTGTCCATACGCCCAAGTAGGGTTCATACGCCCGAAAAAACAATGGTTTATCATATGACTTTTAAGGGAATGTGCAGTTATGGGTTTTGACTCGAGGTTCCCGTAGGCTTGTGTAAGTTGACTTTCGAGGTCATAGACGTTATGTTGGGCATGTGTGTGATGTTGATGACGTGATGTATGATTGATGCGTGTGTATGATTGATGCGTATATATGATGATGCCCTGTATGGCGATGTGTTTATATTTATGTTTATATTCCTGATATGTATATGTATCTTTCCATGGCTTTGCGTCGAATGTTCATGAACGTAATGAAATTAAGTAACGTAAAGTGAAAGATAATGAAAAGAGGAATATGATGAATGAATGCATCATTAATGAACGAATGAAAACGTGAAAGGCTTGCAAGCGATGTGTACCGAAGTGCAAGGCTCTAAATGCCTTAAGCTCAACCGCGTGTGGTTCAGCTAATCCTTAAGTGTGCATGCAAGGGTTCCAATCTTTGTGATTGACCTTCGGTGTGGTGCATGGTGTAGTATGGCGTAGTATCCATATTGATGGGGGTGTAGTACCCATATTGATGGGGGTGTAGTACCCATATTGATAGGGGTGTAGTACCCATATTGATGGGGGTGTAGTACCCACATTGTTGGGGGTGTAGTACCCATATTGTTGGGGGTGTAGAATGTCATAGTACCCATATGTTGGGGGTGAGAGATATAGTTGGGATCTTTGTCGCTTACCCCGGTGCTGGTGCCAGGCTACGTGCAGTGTGGAAGTCATTTATGAATTTCGGCCCAATAGCCATATTGTTTGGGGCATAGCTGTTGACACTGATCCAGAACGTGATTATGTAACAGATGTAATGATCCTTAACCTTATCCTAGGTACTGTGGCCAGAGGTGTTGGGCATTGTGAATGAAAGTCTACGATAGGCCCAGTATCATGAGCATGAAGGGTAAAGTTCATGGTGTTGTTAAATGTAAAAGATGTAATGATGAACGAACGAATGAAAGTAAGAATGAATGAACGAATGGAAGTTACTAGATGAATAATGTAACGAACATAATGATGATGATAATAACTATATTATCTATGTGTATGTATGTTGTGTGATCACTTACGAAAGTAACGAATGGTTTTATAAAGGAAGTAAAGTATGTTTTATTTAAAACTAGAACTCACTCAGCAACGCTGACTTTGATGTGTTTCCAGTTGGCAGGTATGTTTCTGAGGATGGCACGGGGCGGCTACTCAGCTTATTTTGGATGGCATCCAATGTTATAATGCTTTTGTAATGAAATTGTGCAATGAACGGTTGTAGTATTTTGCAAAAGTATTTTGATGAAATGAAAATGTTGTTTTTTTTATGTTTCCGCTGCAACGTTTTACAAAAGTGAAACGTAATATTGTGTTTTATGTGCGATGAGGATCCAATGGTAAGCGTCCCGGGAACGGGGCCTTACATTATGGGTATTGGGAATCGCATGGTTTGTGGATAGTATTTTAGAGAATCCCCCGCACACTATAGACCCTTATGATAGGAAAACCACCTATTAAGATAGATATATCATTATGTCACAAATTTATTATGGTGTTTGGCAGGGCGCACTTTATCCCCGTAACAATAAAGGTATAGGTTAAGGAATGTTTCTAGTATATGGGTAGGATGTCCCGTGTCCAAGTTTGATATTGATACTTCTCTTATGCACCTATACATGTAACTATTTAATTATCTATGACAAGTCTTGTGTTGTAAACTCATGAGCTCACCTACATTATGTTGACGTATTTTGTGTGTGCATTTTAGGATAAAATTACAGAACCAATAACATATGGATATGAGCAAATCTAGATGGAACTTGGTGATTAGTCTCCACCCTATCTGCCTATATTATATTTTAGACAATTTATTAAGTTATGATGTTGGGTTTAGTTAACTTTTATTAAATTTGAAATTTTTGTTTGGATTGTAATGCCACCACGATAGTAGCTTTGTTGTGTAACCTCTATTATGATGTTTAATATTATTATATTTCGATGCATTGATTGATATCAATTGGCACATCTAGTCCTAGCAATAGGGTGTGATATTCGCGCCATGGCTGGCACCCACCATCATCGCTGCCCCGTCGACTCTCGACCCCGCCACCTTACTACTGTCACCGGTCGCCATCATCTACTACCATCGACCACCGGTTATCTTGTTTCTTATCTGATTTTGATTCTCGTTTGACATGTTTACCAAAAGTTTGGAACTTTAGGATTGGAAGAAACACGGATCACAAAAGGTTTGTGACTTAAGATTCTAGACGATTGTACTAGAAAATGGATACGATTATCATCATGCGTCATCTTTCAAGCGGTGATCTTGACTAGCTAATCAAGATAACAAATTATAAACACCCTATGGGGTGTAAATTTTATATTTCTTTTGTTTTTGCATCTTAATCACTATTTAATTAAGACTTCCATTGCACATTTAATTTAGTATTGAAAACCTGAAGCGATGCGGGAAATTCCCAACATTCATTTCCTTTAAGAAAAGTCAACACTTTTGTTGTGTCAATTGCCCATTCAACTCCTAACACACACTTTCTTGACCATCGCCCCATTCAAACTTTATGCCTTTTCAAGTTAACTGTATAAATGGTGAGGCAATCCATGAAAAATCTTGGATGACCCTTCTATAATGGCACACTAACCCAAGGAAGCTTCTACATCTATGGAGATTTCCATTGTATAATCGCTTTAACTTTAACAATACCAACCATGATCCAATATATGGTTAATCACATGCCTTGGAATTTGCACTTTGCATAGCTATATTTCACACTTTAACAATTTTGCAAAAATGTTTTATTCCTTTGGGTTCCCAACACTTCACAGAGGTGACAAGCATGGTCTCCCTTATTCTTGGAGAAAATAAGGATACCTTCTATAAACATTATCACCTACCTATCAAGAATTGGTCAGAAGAACCGATTCATCAAGTCCATAAACATCACGAGAGTGCTTGTATGATCGAGTGACATTACAAGGAACTCATAATATCTATATCGTGTCTGAAATGCCTTCTTCAGGATATCCTGTTCTTTAAACTTTAACTAATTATAACAGGACATGAGTTAGATTTTTGAAACCCAACTTGTGCCTTGCAACAAGATGGATAGAATGTCAATCCTAGGCAACGGGTACCTATTCTTCAATGTTAGCTTATTTAGCTTTTTGTAGTCTATACCCATGTGCATACTTCCACATTTCTTCTTTATAAACAGTACCATAGCACACCAAAGTGAAATGCTTGGTTTGATGAAGCCTTTACGTATAGCTAGGTCATTAACTTTTTCATTTCTAACATAACTAGATGGTACGATGCTTTTGCTACGGTATGAGATCTTGTCAACAAATCAATCTAAAACTCAATCTCCAAATCAAGTGGCACCCCAGAAAGGTCCTCAAGGAACAATTCAGGAAAAGCACACACCTTGAGTACATATGTTAACTAAAAGGTTTCAAGTTTAACATCTTTCACATAAGCTAGATAAGTTTCACACCCTCTCCTTATAAAATTCTCTACCTTTAACATCAAAGTCATCTATGGAAGCATCTAGACTTTAGCATTGTAAACTATGACAAGACTTCCATCAGGGCTATCAAATGAAGAATCTTTCCATGACATACAATATAAGCCTTGTAAGAGGCTAACAAATCCATACATGCATACATAGAATCCAACTAAGGTCATAACATGCAACCTAGTGGGGACACTACGACCTTCCAGTTCTTTTAAAGTCATATATTGTCATTTTCGTCATAGTTATTTTATGAATAGTAGTCTCTACTTCCAAAGCATTAATGATTTCTTTACTAATACGGTTGAGCTCTTTAAAAAATGAAAAAAAGAAAATAAAACTCCTACTTGCACTATAATTGAATAAAATAAAAGCATGTATATCATCAAACAAGAACATACATGACATAACATCCGGCTGACTCTTGGCTTCCTCTCTTTTCATTATGAAAGCCCTAACATTTGCTTTCCCTTTTTTACCACCCTTCTTATCCTCTTTCTTGCCACCATCAAAACTACAAAGCTTATCTGTCTTAAAATCTTAGCTGAAATGACCTATACCACCACAATTGTGAAATGAACCGTCTTACCGCAACAATAGCACAAGTTCATGCCAACCTTACACTTATCTTCAAGTTTTCTCCCACACTATTACACTCATCTGAGTTCTTTCGTTCAACCTTCTTGAATTTTAAACTAGAATAATCCTTATGTGTTCTTTTGTCACCACTAAGCCACTTATTCTATTGTTCCTCTTCCTTAGACACATTCATAACACCATCATACACAATCCCACTCAGCTCTACTAGAGGCTCGGAGGTCCTTAGATTGTTTGATTGATATAGCTGCAAACCTTAGATGGGAAAACTTGGGTATAACACTATCCTCCATTCATTTGTGTTGAGTAGATGAGGGACCAATCAGGTTGTCTGATTAAAATTAGGAGGTATACTACCTATGAGTCATCATCCCCCCCCCTTCAAACCTAGATATGTTGCAACATTCGATTTGATAATAATTTGGATGATATATTTTAGTAATTTTGATATGTATTTGATTGTATTAGAATGTATAGCTTTTCATTGGTCAAAGTTTGTAACAACACGTTTGAAAGGTTCATCAAGCGAAATTGTGCATGTGTAATTTTTCTTGATACAAGAAAATTTGTAATTTCATTTAGGGTAATGCTTATAAGAAATATTAGCTTGTCATCTTCCTATAAGTAGCATATTTTGTGTTCATTTGTAGAAGATGAATAAAAGAGAGAAGTCTTGGCTCAAGATGTTTATGTGTGTAACCTCTGTACAAGTTTGTTTATGATTAAATGAAAATCAACGTTTAGATTGCATCTTTGTTTTGATGATATCAATCACATTATGTTTGTGATGAAGTACATGAGACACCAAGCATGAATTTCATACGTCATTTGATGAGTTGAAGTCAAACAAAAAGATCCAATACCGTCACCAGGACCTACAAATAATATCGAAGCATTAGACTCTAAATTTGGGGACATTTGATTCTTTTCATGTTGAATTTCATCAAAATTCATAATTTTCTTCATTTATCTTATCTTTTTGATTTAAAGTTTATTTCGAAGATATTATCGATGAAATTGAGAATTGATCTGATAGAAAATTTCGTCATGTGTTCTACATCAATCATACTAGTGGATTTCATCAAATTTTAAGTAATGGGGGGATAGCTATTGATTATAAAATAAAAAAGTTTGAGTTTCTTGTGTGCATGTTGAAGAAATAAACTCAAATTGTATCTTTATACACAAGTGGTGTTCCCTTCTTCACAGGATGTGGAACTCAATAAGGATCTTAGTCTAGTTCAAGTGAATCTAATCATCTTGGTTATTATCATGGTTGTCCATCAACTCTAGTTTCAAACCCTAGGTTTTGCCAAACTTCATCTACACTATATCCAAACGGAGCTAAAGATCACTTCCCATCATTATAATCAATGATTAGTTCCTATGGTAATTTCTTTAGCGTGAGGATTGCTTAGCTTGATCTTATTGATGGGGATTATGATCAGATTGATATGGATAACTTGGAGAAAATGGACATATAGTGGCAAATGGACATGCTTAACAAAAGAACATAGCGGTCTTTAAGTAGAACTAGGAGGAAGTAGATTAAAGGAAATAGTCAATCTAGAATCGAATATAAGTCTAAAATTAGGTGTTACAAATGTAGCAGCTTTAGTTTCCTAACATGACGTATCTTATGATTGGAGCTTAGATTTGGAGGATGACGAAATAATACAAGCCTTCGTTGATAAGATTGCCAAACTAGGAGAGGAAATGTCAAAAATGACATACTTGGCTACGGAACGTAAGGTAGATTCTGATTCTTTTGGTAATCATTGTTTAAGATGTGTTGAGCTCATTAGCAAAGTTAACAAATTTCAAGACGATGTCTTGAACTACAAGTTTGACAGTCTTATTCAACGAAATCAGAAATTATAAGAAAATGAATTAAAGATTAGATTGAAGGATCTAAGAAAGATATTCACAATTGACAATAAAAGTAACAAAGCATAAAATACATATAAATTTTGCTTATGAAGAATATGATAAAAAGTTGTAAGGATTCCTATAAGCCTGATGCAGGCCAAACATACAAAGTCTCTTTGCATGCATGCACTGAAGAACATAAGTATAAATGCTTCGAAAGTTTTACACCAAGCACTAGAAATATTCTAAGTGTAAAATCTTCTGAAGCCAAGAACAACATCTTCCGAATCCAAAAGTGAAGTCTTCCGAAGCTTCAAAGACAAAGTCTTTCGAAGCCAAAGAGTGAAGATAGATTTCTTCCAAATACTTTTAGAGACATGCTTTTATCTGATTTACTTTACCATAAAGCTGGACCACCTTTCCACTACAACTTTGTAAAGTCACCAAGTTACATGAGTTGGTGAAAAGGTCCATGCTTTTGGTAACTGTACATTGAGGTCTTGAGTCTGTGCTTTCTATTTTAGGTACTTTTATCCTTTTCGTAATATATTAGGATGTGAGCTATGGCATGTCATAGTCACTAGTCAAAATGCAAATCTGCCTTTTGACTCTACATTTGATTTTGTAGTTGTCTAGTCAGTTGTATCCAGCTGGCTTTCAAATTATGGCCGGCTGTAGGATGTAGTATAAAGTATCTCAAGTACTTGTAACTTTTCATCGTATGCTTTGTAACATTTGTAATAGAACTTGAGAAGCAATATACAACATTCTTGAAAACTAATTACTTGTGTTGTTTGCCATCTTATTTTGTCTCATATTTACTTGTGTTCTTAGCATCCTTCACTAAAAGTTAATCAGTTCCCTATTTAATTTGTTAAGTGTTCTAAGCAACTCTCCTTATTGTGTTGTTGTGTTGTAAGTGCATACCCTTCACCGGTCCTGAATTTGGTATCAGAGCATTTCAGGCTCTTGATATAAGATCTCACCATCTTAAGATCCCTCATACACACAAAATACTTAACAACTCAAATGACAGCTATTACCAAAGCTGATATGGAAACTGGAACTATGACAAAGTCTCCACTGATCACTCCTGAAGACTTTGATACTTGGTGTCAAAGAATGGAAGGCTTCATCAAGTCTCAAGACTCCAGGATGTGGGACTCTGTTGTTGAAGGACCTTACATACCAAGCACCACTTCTGCTACTGGTGGTGGTATGATTCCTAAGGCTGTGGCTAATTACTCTGAAGAAGACAGGAAAAGAATAGAGATTGATCAGAAAGCCATGACAGCCCTTCAAACTGCTCTTCCAAAGTCCATCTACAGATGCTTCAAGAAGTGCAAAACTGCCAAGCAACTATGGGAAGCACTGAAGCTGATGTATGAGGGGTCTACTGAAGCAAAGGAGAACAAGAAGGATCTCCTGAAGCAGCAGTTTGAAAACTTCACCTTTAAGGTAGGTGAAACCATGACTCAACAGTACTTTAGGTATGTTGAGATTGTGGATACTCTAATGGATGTTGGAGTAACTCTTGAGAACAGAGACATTGTAAGGAAGTTTATGTCCTCTTTTCCTAGACAATGGAAACATTATTGTGCTGTTATCAAGAGGACTGAGAACCTTAAGACTCTTACTCTTACAGAGTTGTATGGTATTCTTAGTGGCTACCAGATGGTGATGAACATGCAAAACTCATCTGGTAACTCCAGCAATCAACTGAGTTCAGCCCTCCATGTGGTTGAAAGGGAAAGCTTTGAGCCACAACATCATCTTATATGCTACCCTGACAACTCACAAAAGGGCCCTTTCATCACCTTCCCAGAGACTCCAAGGGAAAGCTACACTCAAGGAAGTCTTTTCCAAGAGACAAGTTCTTCTCATGCTTTTGTCTCTGCTAATGAAACCTCAGGCAACTTTCTTTTCACCCTTGAAGATTTGGACTGTATCCATCCAGATGATCTGGAGTACATGGAGATAGTCCAGCAGATGGCTCTTCTCACTCATAGAGCCAAGAAGTTCTACAAGAGGACAGGTAGAAAGTTTCCAAGCAATGCAGCCAGTGGAAAGTCTGGGCTGGATAAAAGTAAAGTAAAGTTTTACAACTGTAACCAGATGGGACACTTTGCAAGGGAGTGCAAGACACCAAGGACAAATGGTGGCCAAGCACAAACCAGATCAAACTACACTGAGAAAGCCTCCTAAAATGAGAAGCCAAAGCAGCAAGCTGCAGTTGCTGTTGAAGAAGGAGGCTTTCACTGGAGCTTTCAGGAAGAAGATGCATCTTCAAACCAAGCACTCATGGCAGACCACAATGAAGCCAAGGTATTGGAACATCTTTGTACTCCTGAATGCATTGCTAAAGTCAATAGATACATGTCCTATAACATAGAAATGAGATCTGATCTTGAGTCCTTAAATATTTTAAAAGCTTATCTTAAAGAGCTGAAATGATTACAAACTAAAGATAGAGGACTTAGAGAAAACCATTTCAACTCTTAAACATGAGCATACAAACTACAGGACTCAGATCAAAGACCTCATTGCTAAGTTAACTAAATGCCAGGCTGAGCTTGTGATCGGCAAAGCCAAGGCAGAAAACTGAGTTCTTGAAGAAGAGACCTTCAAGAACATAATATCCTCATCCTTGCATGCAAAAGTTTGTTATCAAAATAAGCAGGGACTAGGATCTTGTGAGATAGCTCCTCCACACATAGTCTTGTCTGTAAGATCTCCTAGGTGTGGAACTTATGAAGATGAGCTTCCCCTCATAGATCATGTGACTGAAGAGGATGAAGAGGATATGATGGAGAATGGCTCTGAGAAGAGTGAAGAAGAGCATTCTAAGAAGGGTCACCCCTCTAAGGATAGCAAAACTGTTGGGATGACCAAGTCAAGAAGAAAGAACTTGATCAGGAAGCCTAAAAGAAAGTCCAAAAAGGTTCAAGAGATCAAGGCCACCTCCAATTCTACACAGAAACAAGTCTTCATCTCTACCGGATTTGAAGTGGTGAAGACTGAAGACACCAACTTGAACTCCATCAACAAGAGTTCTGGTTCATGTTCAAATCGTCCCATCATCAAGAAGAGGTTGATCAGTTGTGCACCACTGCTGTACAACCTGAACAATCCAGCACCAAAGGTAGTTCCATCTCCACAAGAACTGCCACAGCATCTGCAAAGATGAAGATGGAGAAGGAAAGTGATCAAGTTCAGCCTTGTTCACAAAGGAAAACTCCTAGAAGGAAGAAAATGGACAGTGTTATGTGTGGGAGTACTTTTCATTTTTCTAAGGATTGTGTTTACAATCCAAAGAGTACTCTCCACATGACCAAGAAAGAAACTTCTAAGAGTTTGGAAAAGAAGAAGCAAGCTTTGGAAGGAAAATCTGTTCCCTTCGGAAGCTCCAAAATGAGGAAGAAGACAAGTGGAAACTTGCCTTCGGAAGAAAATTTGGTCTCGGAAGAAAGGAATACTTCCGAAGCACTGAAGCCTGCTGCAGTGAAAGCAAGATCTTCCGAAGGTCCAGTCATCATAACTTCCGAAGTCATCAAAACTTCCAAAGTAATGAAGGTCAAGTCTAAGCTTCCAAAGGTGGTGTGGAAGTCAAAGAAAGACCAAGTGACTGAAAGTTCTTTATCAACATTAGCAAATGATCCTTCTAGCATGACTATAGGATCAATTACTGTTGCATTGTCTTCAACTTCTTTTGATGAGCCCAAGACCAATGAGGCTTGGGTTTCCAAATGTAACAAACCATCTCTTTTATGCAGGAACAGCTCAAGACAAACAGAAATGTATGGATGATTAACAGTGGCTATTCTAGGCACATGACAGGCAATAGGTCACTACTCTAAAAGTTTGAAAGAATTGATGGAGGACCAGTTGCTTTTGGAGGAGATGCAGGAGGTTACATTACAAGAAGGGGCAAGGTCACAAATGGTAAGCTCAGCATTGAAAACTTTATTAAAGAGCTTGGGTACAATCTTCTGAGTGTATCCTAATTTTGTGATCAGAGTCGTAACATGCTCTTCACTGAGCATGAGTGCATTGTTCTCAGGCCTGGGGTGGTCATTCCTTATGAGCATATCCTGCTCAGAGCCGCCAGAAAAGGGAACATGTACAAGATGGACTTGCAAGAAACATCTCCCTCAGGAGAAGTTTCATGCTTTCTGTCTAAAGCAAATAATGATGAATCCTTCATCTGGCATAAAAGAATGTGCCATGTAAACTTTAAAAACATGAATAAATTAATTAAGAATGATTTGGTAACTGGAATACCAAAGAAAGAGTTTACAAGTGATGACCACTGTGTTGCATGCCTGAAGGGCAAGCAACACAAGGTATCTTACAAGCCAAATGAAAGAAATTCCATCATTAATCCCCTACACTTATTACCTATGGATCTCTTTGCCCCACCAGTGTAATGAGTCTAAGAAGGACCTCTTACAGTTTGGTGATCACAGATGACTTTACAAGATTCACTTGGGTCTTCTTTCTTAGAACTAAAGATGAGACCCCTGAGATTCTAAGGAATTTCATCTTAAATATTGAGAATCAATGTGATCACAAGGTCAAAACCATAAGATGTGATCAAGGAACTGAATTCAAGAATCAAATATTTGATACATTTTGTGATGAAAAAGGTATTACAAGACAATATAGTGCTCCCAGAACTCCTCAGCAAAATGGTGTTGCTGAGAGGAGAAACAGGACACTGATTAAAGCTGCAAGAACTATGTTGTCTGACTCTAAACTGCCCATCACCTTCTGGGAAAAGGTAGTGAACACTGCTTGCTATGTGCAAAATAGAGTTTTAGTGGTTAACACACATGGTAAAACTCCTTATGAACTTTGGCACAAGAGAAAACCTTTCATTGGTTTTCTCATGTCATTTGGATGTCCTTGCACCATCTTGAATACCAAAGATCAAATTGCCAATTTTGCTGAGAAATCAGATGATGGACACTTTATTGGATAGTCTTCTCAAGATAAAGCTTATAGAGTATACAATCTCAGAACTAGTGTAGTTGAGGAGTCAGCCAATATGACTTTCAATGAGCACACTCCCAGTGTGAAAGGTTCTGGTCCAGATTGGCTATTTGATCTTGATTTAGTTACCAACTGTTTTAACAAATCTTATGAGAAGGTTTCAGGATCCACAGATATACTACCTATAGATGATCCTGACCCAAGATTTGAGCTAAGAATACCTTCAAGTTACATATCTTCAGCTCCAGTGGTAACTAATCCTGCAAATGAAGATTCTACCAGCACATCAATGACAAATCTTGCTGATACTTCTGGGGTGCCTTCAAATTCCAGCTTAGAGGCACAAAACTCAGAGGAAGGAGCTTCAAATGTTAGAGAAAATGGTGGTGGTGAAAGTGATCATGAATTTCTTGATGCTGATAACCACTCCATTGAAGAAAACATCAATGATGTCACACACTCATTGGATCAAGTCAATCTTGATAAGTGTGCTGATGTGGAGGGTGAATCTTCCTTGACAGATCAGAATTTTTCAAATTTAGATCTGTCTAAGCAACTTGCTGTGATCCCTCAGCTAAGGATCCACAATTCTCATCCTACCACAAACATTTGATTCAGGGGTGAGAACAAGAGGACAAACCCATGAAGCAAATGTTTGTCTTCACTCTTGTTTCTTGTCCCAGATAGAGCCAAAGAAAATTGAGGAGGCTCTAAAGGATGGAAGTTGGGTTGAAGCTATGCAAGAGGAGTTTCTTCAATTCAAAAGGCAAAAGGTTTGGAACCTATGTCCTCTTCTTCAAGGGAAGACTACCATAGGAACCAAATGGATTTTTAGGAATAAAATGGATGATAGAGGACTTGTCATCAAGAACAAAGCAAGACTAGTTGTTCAAGGGTATACTCAAGAAGAAGGAATTGACTACACAAATGTCTTTGCTCCTGTAGCAAGACTTGAAGCCGTTAGGATATTCCTAGCTTTTGCTGCATCCAAGAACTTCAAGGTCTACCAACTTGATGTCAAGTGTGCTTTTCTTTATGGGGTGATTGATGAAGAGGTGTATGTCAGACAACCACCTAGGTTTGCAGATCCTGATCATCCTGATTATGTCTGCAGGCTTGATAAAGCTCTTTATGGGTTGCACCAAGCATCAAGGAAGTGGTATGAGACTCTATCTTAGCATCTCTGTCAATATGGCTATAAAAGGGGTACTATAGTTGGAACTCTCTTCATCAAAGAAACAGGAAATGACATAATGCTAGTTCAAGTATATGTAGATGACATTATCTTTGGGTCAACTAATCCAAAGCTCTGTAAAGACTTTGAGAAGCTGATCAAGGACAGGTTTGAAATGCGTGCCATAGGGGGACTCAATTTCTTTCTAGGAATTCAAGTGAAGCAAGTTGACATTGGCATCTTCAAAAGTCAGTCAAAGTATGTACAAGACATACTTAAAATGTTTAACATGACTGATTGTAAGGTTGCTAAGACACCCATAGCCTGAAATCACTCCCTTGGACCAGATCTTTAGGGGAGTGTGTTGATGAGCATCTCTATAAGGCAATGATTGGGTCTCTTATGTACCTCACAGCTAGCAGGCCAGATATCATGTTTGCTACATGCATTTGTGCAAGATATAAAGCCAACCCCAAGATGTCACACTTGGTCATTGTCAATAGAATTTTAAGATATCTCAAAGGTGCTCCATCACTTGCCCTTTGGTATCCAAAGAATTTTGACTTTAATTTGTATGCTTATACAGATAGTGACTATGGTGGTTGCAACATGACTACAAAATCTACATAAGCGGGGTGTCAATTTCTTGGTGGAAGAGTAGTCTCTTGGCAATGTAAGAAACAATCCTATGTGTTTGCATCAAGTGCTGAGGCTGAATACATTGCTGCTGCAAGCTGCTGTGCTCAAGTGCTTTGGATTCAAAATCAGATGTTGGACTATGGATTCAACTTTAAGGAGACTCCCATCCACATAGACAACAACAGTGCTATCTCCATCATAGAAAATCTTGTCCAGCACTCAAGGACAAAGCATATCAATATTAGGTATCATTTGATTAGAGATAACTTTGAAAAGGGATTAATCAAACTAGTCAAAGTTAACACAAATGAACAATATGCTGATCTGTTCACCAAAGCTTTTGATGAGCAGAGATTTAAATATCTTGTATCAGCTATTGGGATGATTAACTTTGAATAGCTTTTCTTAAAACTTAATCATATTTATTTCTAAAACATGTGTGTCCTAAGTTGTCTACTTTATCACCTTCATAAGCCCTTGTTTTCTTTGAAAGAAAAATCTTTTCAAAAGATATTTCTTAGATTTTTAAAAATTTTGACCTCTTTTCTTTTCGAAAGATTTAAAATTACCTTCGGAAAAAAATTATGTCTTAGTAAACAAATAACTGCTTCGGTAATTCTTCGGAAGAAATTTCTGAAATATCTTCCGAAGCTTAAAATCAACTTAAGTACTCTGTATGTTTTCAAAGAACACGTTTCTTCCGAAAGCAATTTACCTTCGGAAGTTTTTGTTCTCCTTAGAATAAAAATCTCTGAGTGTAAATTCTCTTCCGAAGCAAAATTTTCAAAAACCTTTGAAATATCTTCCGAAGCCAGTTTGCCTTCGAAAGCTTTTTCTTCAGAACTTCCGAAGCAAATAACCTTCGAAAGATTTCTCGACTTCCAAGAAAACTACTTCTTGGGCAAAAGTAAACTACTTTTCAGAGGTGGGACCGACATCCGGATTTCAAAGTTTGTCCTCTTTCTTAACTTTGTCTCAAATCCTTTTCACATAAATACCAAACAGTTTTCAACTCTTTCACTATCTTCTTCAACTGCACTATTCCTTAAACCTAAATTATCCCGAACTGCCTTTGTTCTTCATGTTTCTTCGACCCTTAAGCTTCTCAAATGGCCAACCTAAACCACATAAGCAACCTAGATTTTTCCATGCAACTCCACAGGCAAACCTAAACCACATAAACAACCCAGATTTCTCCATGCAACTCCACAGGCAACACAACCAGGTTGGTCTGTTAAGCTCTGAGAAAGATGAAAGTTTCTTAGAGATTTTCCGTATCTTAGCTCTATCCAACTACTTCACCTCCCTAACCATTAATCCTACTCTCTATGAGGATCATCTGCTTGATTTCTAGAAGACCTGCCAAGAGGTCATTATGGATGGGGAGAAGGCACTGTCTGCCACAGTGCAAGGGAGAACAATCTTCATCACTCCGGCCATCATCAACAATCACTTGCAGCTAAATGATGAAGAAGGTGAGTTGTCTTTCCCAAAGAAAAGTTGTAAATCATTTCTTTGAGCGGATGGGCTATGAGGGAGATTTCTCTGTAAAGACCTTCAGGAAAGGGAAGGTCTCATCCCAGTGGAAATACCTGCTTCATGTGGTTATCCACAGCTTGTCAAACAAGCATGGAGGGTGGGACCTGATTCCTAAGGCTCTCTCCTTCATAGTGCTTGGAATGGTTCAAGGGGTCAAGTTTAGGTACTCTCAGTTTGTATACAAATTTGCTTGCTAACTTGGACTCCTTAGAGTCTTATATGTTTCCTAGATATGTTCAACACATTCTCAACTGTGAACTGGGCTCATAGTTGAGGGAAACAGATAATAATCTTAAATTGGGACAGATGAAGCCCGGCATCTTTAAAATAATGAAGAAGCCAACTGTAGGCTTCTCAGGGGTAGAAACAGTCCTTGCCCCAAAAATGTTAGAGCTCATTGCTCAAGGTGACAGCCTAGCAACACAAGCTAGTGTTGAACCCACACCTTCTACCTCCCAACCACCAAAAAGACCTCAAATCACCCTCACCTACCAAAGAAAATCCAAACAAACACCTGCTCAAGCTATTGAGTCTATGCAGACCCCCATACATTCACCCATACAGGTGGAAGTGGACACTAGAGCTCCCACTTCCCCGAATGAGCAAACCACTCCCATCTCTTCAAGAATCAGTGGTGAGGTTCCTCATGCTCACCCTGATGAGCTCAGAAGCCCAACTGACTAAAGCCTTCACTCTGAGTCTCAACACTCAAGTGAACAACCTTCAGTGGACAATTACCATCCCCAGCCTTTAGACTTAAATCAACCCATTCCCAACCTCTCATTCTATACTGATGAAGACTTGGGTTTCAGTGGGTACAATGAGTCTCTCTACTTTTCCCCTACTCAAAGAGAAATGAGTACTCCTGAGTCTCATTTGTCTAGCACATAACAGTCATCCATCACTGAGGTGGATACTTCTGAACCTGTTCAGGATATCCATATGGAAGAGGCTCTCACTTCTGCAAGTGATTACATCATTAAGACCTCAACTATGGCAACTCAGCCTATTGACACTTCAACTGAGGCTGTCAATGTGCAGAGGATATCCAGCAGCCAAGAACCTGAAGCTGGTGGTGAGAGAGAGGACCTTGGTCCAATCATCTCATCCTCCAATGATTCTTCTGATGAAGATGAGGGGAATCTGAGACTATAGGTGCAAAAACTGTCAAAAAACATGCTCCTATTTAGTCTCTAAGGTTAGTCACCTTGAATCTCATGTGACTACCCTGTAAAATAGGGTCAATGATCAGCAACTTGAGATATCTTATCTCAGGGAAAAACTAGCTGGGAGACCTTTAAGGGGAGCTCAACCAGGAACACAAGAACCTGTGAATGTGATTGACCTAACACCTAGCTCACCTGTGCAAGAGGGTGATGCTACCATAAAACGGAGAAAGTCATTACGCTCACAGAACCTGGGAATTCTTCAGGGAGTATGGACATTGATGACTCCCCATCCTCACTTGCAATTATGCATACTCAGCAACTTCCTCAAGTTCATATTGATGTGGACATTATAGACTCTGTCATTAGGAGTCTCTTTGAGGAAGGTATTCCAAGGGCTATGTCATCCCCACCTCAAGGAACTTCAAACTATATTATTGGGTTGAGGTATGATGCTGATAGAAGAGCCCTTATTCTTCAAAGAGTTCAAGGGCAGCAAGAAGTATTTAATTTTCAGACCTTGAAATACTATGAAGGTCTTGACGTGATCAACATGCCACTTGTCAATCCAAGTCAATCAAGACAAGCTGACAGGTTAGCACTCAGGATTCAAGACAGAATTATTGAAGAGTTCAGCCTTAGAAGGAGACAAAGGCAATCAAGTAATGTCATTGGTCAACTGGAGCCTGTTAGGACCGTGTACGTACGGAGTACTAACTGATAATGTGTGTATACCTAATCAAATAGTGCGGAATCCTATTTGGTTGGCTATCCAATCGGTGAGAACGCAGTTTCGATCAATCTAGAGATTAATGAAACGTTATGAATGACTAGAACACGATCAACTGCGATCTATGAAGTTGGAACATGTTCTCTAGGGTCTCTGGACGGCTAGTGTACGTATGTGAGTCGAATTTCTACAAGTGTTACATTTTTCCAAAAATTAAGTGGTATTTATAGGTTAGGGTTTGTCAATCGTGCGACTGAACCATTAGTATGGTTCAGTTGTGCGACTTAATCATACGATTGGTCCATACGCACGACTGAATGTCAGTCGTGCGACTGAGCCAATCTTATGTCTCAATCGTGCGACTGATCCAGTCTCCTGGTTCAGTCGTGCGACTTGTCCATTAGCATTAAGTGTTCATGCGTATGGTCCATTAGCATGGTCCATTCGCACGAAGACTTCACACGATTAAGTTTGAACATGTTTCTCAATCATTATTGAATAATAATTATGGTCAACAACCACAAACCTATATAGTTAGTTCAATATGCGTTATGATACACTAAACAATGAAACATTAAATAATATAAGCATCAAACACATATTTCATTTCATTCAACTCATTCATTACATATATGTAAGACATGAAAGACATTTTACATTAGGCTCCTAAACTAGGTACATATGTATCAACAAACTCTCCCTTGGACCTAGTTTACATCATTGTCTAACATTCTTCATTAGCTCCTCAAACTTCTTGTACTTTTCGTCTCTTGTAACTCCAACATGTATCTCGAATGCAAAACAGAGTCTTATCACGTTCTGAAACTGGAGGGCTTGTACGATATCCTGCGAGTCATAGAATAGTGGCCACTTGTATAATGTATACACATCATCTGAAGACAAGTTGGTCAGCCACATAGGGTCAAACACCCGGATAGTATCCATTTGGCTCTCCTTTTGTAAGACTATGACCGCTTCACCTGTTCTCTAATCGTAATACCACCACTTGAAGTGTGGAGTGAAGTCCTGTGGCATTTCCCTTAGAGGGATTTTGGACATTGTATGCGGAGGATTCCACTTCAGCACTAACTTAGGCTTTCCAATTATTGGATCAACTTCAGACCGTCTGATGTACCTCTTCGGTTGTTGAGGTCTGAAGTTAACCCACCTGGTGTGGTATTCTTTCCTCAGTGCAGCCTCAAACCAGCCTGACATCTTTCTCGGGTCAGCATACAACAACTTTAGGCGTGCCAACTGGTTTAGCTCAAAACCAGGGAGAGTCTTTAGATCATGTGGGAATCTAAAGTACTCTATGCCCTTTTCTCTTTTCACTGCATACACATTCAGATCCTTAAAATAAGCGCATGCAATGATCTTACCTGACACCTTTAAGTGTTTCTTAAACGAAAGAGAAAAGATAAGTTATTTGTCACACGCCAACTTTGACGGCGGAAACGTCGAGGAGTGAGAGTTAAGATCGTTCACAGCCACATAACGCTATTATTAAATCCAATATATTATTCATAAGTTTCAAAGGTAACATAACAAACATAAGTCTCAAAGAAAGTAAATAACAAAACATAAGATGTAACAAGAAAATTTAGTTCATTATTTAACTAGGTCCATTCCTAGGTGTGAACAAGCTTCAAAAGTGGCGATCAAACTTGAGTATTTCCTGAAACATGTTAAAAATAAAAGGTCAACAATAATATTGGTGAGATTTCCATAGTTTTTGATACAAAAGTATATAAAAGATGGCAATTCATGTTGTAAGTTAGAGAACAAAGTAACTAGGGATGTAAGACAGAATACAGAATCAAACCTCGACAAAGTTATACAAGTCTAAAACGTTTAAAAGTATATACGATTAGCTAAGTGTACTTGGATCAACCAAGCAGGCTTGTCTGGCCCATAGATCTATGACTTTGCTAGGCTAGCAATAGTTAATGATTGTACATATATTCGACATTACATGGTAGCCACAAAGTTCAACTAACCACAACATAAAAGTGAAATGCCATAAGTTTACAAGAATCAAATGTGTTTACAAGTGCAAAGTTTATAAAGTAACATGTTTCACCCCAAAGTGTAAAAATATAAAAACGAGTATAGAAATACTCACTTGATATATATATATATATATATATATATATATATATATATATATATATATATATATATATATATATATATATATATATATATATATATATATATATATATATATATATATATAAGATGATAATAAGAAATTAAATGGTGCTCCAACGATTCCTTTACAGATACCTAACGTATATATTTCAAGGTTAAGTTTAAAGGTAATATTAACGATTAAACGTGAACTAGGATTTCAATAGAGATTTGGGGTTTTTTTATATATATAAATACATTTTAATAATGGAATCACTTATATTTTAATTCTATGAGAAATATTATACCATTTAGGTAATTTAACGATATTAAATCATTCGTAATAATTGATAAAAATTAAATATAAAATGTAAGAAAATTTATGTGATTATGTAAAATAAATATGATTAAAGAAAATTTATGTGATTATGTAAAATAAATATGATTAAACAATAATTATAAGCAAGTATTGCCCAATAATAATTTATTAATTTAAACTATTATTCATAATCCATTCTATAAGAAATAAACAAAAATGAATTTTGTTATATTGGTCTATTAAAAGAGTATATAAATATTTAAATTAAAAAAAACAACTTTTGCAGAAAATACTTTGATGTCTTTAAAAATAATATTAGTTATCAAAATAATTTTTCTAAAATATTTATAAATTTACTGTAATTTATTTAGTTAAGGAAAAGCCTAAAAAAATAGTTGAAGGTGCCCGGGTTCGAACCCGGGACCTCAAGGATGTGCGCAAGCGTTGTTAACCAGTAGGCAAGGGCGCCTAAGCCTGCTAAGAAGTGGATTTTAATTTTTAAAAACACAAACACAATGAAACGCCAAACCATATGAACCCTAGTGTGATTTTGCCCAAATTAGAGCACGAATCGTTTGTGTTAATCAAATTAACCATGGGGCTTTTGTTTCCCATGCTTAAACGATTGTAAGGGTGTATTTAACTTACCAGATTTTGTTCGCGAATGATGAGGAAGAAGATGGAACAGTCACGACCAAGCTTGGATTCGTTTGATATGTAAACGGTGATGATAACCAAATTAAATTTGAGGGATGCTTCGTACTACGATCTTGATGCAGAGCCCCTTATTAATTTTGAATCAGGTAGGCCGGGAGATGGGTTTCAACTAGTGCACAGGTTCGCGATGGGGAAAGCTTCAACTAAATAATTTCGTATGCTTTCAGATGAAATTAAGGATTGTAATCGTTTAAGATCACTTAGATGATCGTTCAGGTTAACGTAATTTGGAGGAGATGTAGAGGTTACATTACAAGAAGGGGCAAGGTCACAAATGGTAAGCTCATCATTGAAAACTTTGTCAAAGAGCTTGGGTACAATCTTCTGAGTGTATCCTAATTTTGTGATCAGAGTCATAACATGCTCTTCACTGAGCATGAGTGCATTGTTCTCAGGCCCGAGGTGGTCATTCCTTATGAGCACATCCTGCTCAGAGCCGCCAGAAAAGGGAACATGTACAAGATGGACTTGCAAGAAACATCTCCCTCAGGAGAAGTTTCATGCTTTCTGTCTAAAGCAAATAATGATGAATCCTTCATCTGGCATAAAAGAATGTGCCATGTAAAATTTAAAAACATGAATAAATTAATTAATAATGATTTGGTAACTAGAATACCAAAGAAAGAGTTTACAAGTGATGACCACTGTGTTTCATGCCTGAAGGGCAAGCAACACAAGGTATCTCACAAGCCAAAGGAAAGAAATTCCATCATTAATCCCCTACACTTATTACCTATGGATCTCTTTGCCCCACCAGTGTAATGAGTCTAGGAAGGACCTCTTACTGTTTGGTGATCACAGATGACTTTACAAGATTCACTTGGGTCTTCTTTCTTAGAACTAAGGATGAGACCCCTGAGATTCTAAAGAATTTCATCTTAAATATTGAGAATCAATGTGATCACAAGGTTAAAACCATAAGATGTGATCAAGGAACTGAATTCAAGAATCAAATATTTGATACATTTTGCGATGAAAAAGGTATTACAAGACAATATAGTGCTCCCAGGACTCCTCAGCAAAATGGTGTTGCTGAGAGGAGAAACAGGACACTGATTAAAGCTGCAAGAACTATGTTGTCTGACTCTAAACTGCCCATCACCTTCTGGGAAAAGGCAGTGAACACTGCTTGCTATGTGAAAAATATAGTTTTAGTGGTTAAGACACATGGTAAATAAGACTCCTTATGAACTTTGGAAAAAGAGAAAATCTTTCATTGGTTTTCTCATGTCATTTGGATGTCCTTGCACCATCTTGAATACCAAAGATCAAATTGCCAATTTTGCTGAGAAATCAGATGATGGACACTTTATTGGATAGTCTTCTCAAGATAAAGCTTATAGAGTATACAATCTCAGAACTAGAGTAGTTGAGGAGTCAGCCAATATGACTTTCAATAAGCACACTCCCAGTGTGAAAGGTTCTGGTCCAGATTGGCTATTTGATCTTGATTTAGTTACCAACTGTTTTAACAAATCTTATGAGAATGTTTCAGGATCTACAGATACACTACCTATAGATGATCTTGACCCAAGAGCTAAAAAGACCTTCAAGTTACATATCTTCAGCTCCAGTGGTAACTAATCCTGCAAATGAAGATTCTACCAGCACATCAATGACAAATCTTGCTGATACTTCTGGGGTGCCTTCAAATTCCAGCTTAGAGGCACAAAACTCAGAGGAAGGAGCTTCAAATGTTGGAGAAAATGGTGGTGGTGAAAGTGATCAGGAATTTCTTGATGCTGATAACCACTCCATTGAAGACAACATCAATGATGTCACACACTCATTGGATCAAGTCAATCTTGATAAGTGTGCTTATGTGGAGGGTGAATCTTCCTTGCCATATCAAAATTTTTGAAATTTAGATCTGTCTAAGCAACTTCTTATGATCCCTCAGCTAAGGATCCACAAGTCTCATCCTACCACAAACATCATTGGAGATGTTGATTCAGGGGTGAGAACATGAGGACAAACCCATAAAGCAAATGTTTGTCTTCACTCTTGTTTCTTGTCCCAGATAGAGCCAAAGAAAAATGATGAGGCTCTAAAGGATGGAAGTTGGGTTGAACCTATGCAAGAGGAGTTTCTTTAATTCAAAAGGCAAAAGGTTTGGAACCTATGTCCTTTTCCTCAAGGGAACACTACCATAGGAACCAAATGGGTTTTTAGGAATAAGAAGGATGATAGAGGACTTGTCATCAAGAACAAAGCAAGACTAGTTGTTCAAGGGTATACTCAAGAAGAAGGAATTGACTACACAGATGTCTTTGCTCCTGTAGCAAGACTTGAAGCCGTTAGGATATTCCTAGCTTTTGCTGCATCCAAGAATTTAAGGTCTACCAACTTGATGTCAAGTGTGCTTTTCTTTATGGGGTGATTGATGAAGAGGTGTATGTCTGACAACCACCTGTGTTTGCAGATCCTGATCATCCTGATTATGTCTGCAGGCTTGATAAAGCTCTTTATGGGTTGCACCAAGCATCAAGGAAGTGGTATGAGACTCTATCTTAGTATCTCTATCAACATGGCTACAAAAGGGGTACTATAGATGGAACTCTCTTCATCAAAGAAACAGGAAATGACATAATGCTAGTTCAAGTATATGTTGATGACATTATCTTTGGGTCAACTAATCCAAAGCTCTGTAAAGACTTTGAGAAGCTGGTCAAGGACAAGTTTGAAATGAGTGCCATGGGGGGACTCAATTTCTCTCTAGGAATTCAAGTGAAGCAAGTTGACAATGGCATCTTCAAAAGTCAGTCAAAGTATGTACAAGACATACTTAAAATGTTTAACATGACTGATTGTAAGGTTGCTAAGACACCCATAGCCTGAAATCACTCCCTTGGACCAGATCTTTAGGGGGAGTGTGTTGATGAGCATCTCTATAGGGCAATGATTGGGTCTCTTATGTACCTCACAGCTAGTAGGCCAGATATCATGTTTGCTACATACATTTGTGCAAGATATAAAGCCAACCCCAAGATGTCACACTTGGTCACTGTCAATAGAATTTTAAGATATCTCAAAGGTGCTCCATCACTTGCCCTTTGGTATCCAAAGAATTTTGACTTTAATCTGTATGCTTATACAGATAGTGACTATGGTGGTTGTAACATGACTGCAAAATCTACATCAGCGGGGTGTCAATTTCTTGGTGGAAGAGTAGTCTCTTGGCAATGTAAGAAACAATCCTGTGTGTTCGCACCAAGTGCTGAGGCTGAATACATTGCTGCTGCAAGCTGCTGTGCTCAGGTGCTTTGGATTTAAAATCAGATGCTGGACTATGGATTCAACTTTAAGGAGACTCCCATCCACATAGACAACAACAGTGCTATCTCCATCATAGAAAATCCTGTGCAGCACTCAAGGATAAAGCATATCAATATTAGGTATCCTTTGATTAGAGATAACTTTGAAAAGGGATTAATCAAACTAGTCAAAGTTAACACAAATGAACAATATGCTGATCTGTTCACCAAAGCTTTTGATGAGCAGTGATTTAAATATCTTGTATTAGCTATTGGGATGATTAACTTTGAATAGGTTTTCTTAAAATTTAATCATATTTATTTCTAAAACATGTGTGTCCTAAGTTGTCTACTTTATCACCTTCATAATCCCGTGTTTTCTTTGAAAGAAAAATCTTTTCAAAAGATATTTCTTAGATTTTTGAAAATTTTGATCTCTTTTCTTTTAGAAAGATTTAAAATTACCTTCGGAAGAAATTTATGTCTTATTAAACAAATATCTGCTTCAGTAAATTTTCCATCGGAAGAAATTTCTGAAATATCTTCCGAAGCTTAAAATCAACTTAAGTACTCTGTATGTTTTCAAAGAACAAGTTTCTTCCGAAAGCAATTTACCTTCAGAAGTTTTTGTTCTCCTTAGGATAAAAATCTTTGAGTGTAAATTCTCTTCCGAAGCAAAATTCTCAAAAACCTTTGAAATATCTTTCGAAGCCAATTTGCCTTCGAAAGCTTTTTCTTCAGAACTTCCGAAGCAAATAACCTTCCAAAGATTTCTCGACTTCCAAGAAATCTACTTTTTGGGCAAAAGTAAAGCACTTTTCAGAGGTGGGACCGATATCCGGATTTCAAAGTTTATCCTCTTTCTTAACTTTGTCTCAAAACCTTTTCACATAAATACCCAACGGTTTTCAACTCTTTCACTATCTTCTTCAATTGCACTATTCCTTAAACCTAAATTCTCCCAAACTGCCTTTGTTCTTCTTGTTTCTTCGACCCTTAAGCTTCTCAAATGGCCAACCTAAACCGCATAAACAACCCAGATTTCTCCATGCAACTTCACAGGCAACACAACCAGGTTGGTCTGTTAAGCTCTGAGAAAGATGAAAGTTTCTTAGAGATTTGCCATTTCTTAGCTCTATCCAACTACTTCACCTCCCTAACCATTAATCCTACTCTCTATGAGGATCATCTGCTTGAATTCTGGAAGACCTACCAAGAGGTCATTATGGATGGGGAGAAGGCACTGTCTGCCACAGTGCAAGGGAGAACAATCTTCATCACTCCGGCCATCATCAACACTCACTTGCAACTTGATGATGAAGAAGGTGAGTTGTCTTTCCCAAAGAAAAGCAGTAAATCATTTCTTTGAGCAGATGGGCTATGAGGGAGATTTTTCTGTAAAGACCTTCAGGAAAGGGAAGGTCTCATCCCAGTGGAAATACCTGCTTCATGTGGTTATCCACAGCTTGTCAAACAAGCATGGAGGGTGGGACCAGATTCCTGAGGCTCTCTCCTTAATAGTGCATGGAATGGTTCAAGGGGTCAAGTTTAGGTAATCTCAGTTTGTATATACAAATTTGCTTGCTAACTTGGACTCCTTAGAGTCTTATATGTTTCCTAGATATGTTCAACACATTCTCAACTGTGAACTGGGCTCACAGTTGAGGGAAACAAATAATAATCTTAAATTGGGATAGATGAAGCCCGACATCTTTAAAATAATGAAGAAGCCAACTGTAGGCTTCTCAGGGGTAGAAACAGCCTTTGTCCTAAAAATGTTAGAGCTCATTGCTCAAGGTGACAACCTAGCAAACCAAGCTAGTGTTGAACCCACACCTTCTACCTCCCAACAACCAAGAAGACCTCAAATCACCCTCACCTACCAAAGAAAATCCAAACGAACCCCTGCTCAAGCTATTGAGTCTATATAGGCCCCCATACATTCACCCATATAGGTGGAAGTAGACACTGGAGCTCCCACTTCCCCGATTGAGCAAACCACTCCCATTTCTTCAAGAATCAATGGTGAGGTTCCTCATGCTCACCCTGATGAGCTCAGAAGCCCAACTGACTAAAGCTTTCACTCTGAGTCTCAACACTCAAATGAACAACCTTCAGTGGACAGTTACCATCCCCAGCCTTTAGACTTAAATCAACCCATTCCCAACCTCTCATTCTATAATGAGAAAGACTTAGGTTTCAGTGGGTACAATGAGTCTCTCTACTCTTCCCCTACTCAAAGAGAGATGAGTACTCCTGAGTCTCCTTTGTCTAGCCCACATCAGTCATCCATCACTGAGGTGGATACTTCTGAACCTATTCAGGATATCCATATGGAAGAGGCTCTCACTTCTGCAAGTGATTACATTATTAAGACCTCAACTATGGCAACTCAGCCTATTGACAGTTCAACTGAGGCTGTCAATGTGCAGAGGAAATCCAGCAGCTAAGAACCTGAAGCTGGTGGTGAGAGAGAGGACCTTGGTCCAATCATCTCATCCCCCAATAATTCTTCTGATGAAGATGAGGGGAATCTGAGACTAAAGGTGCAAAAACTGTTAAAAAACATGCTTCTATTTAGTCTTTAAGGTTAGTCACCTTGAATCTCATGTGACTACCCAGCAAAATAGGGTCAATGATCAGCAACTTGAGATATCTTATCTCAGGGAAAAACTAGCTGGGAGACCTTTAAGGGGAGCTCAACCAGGAACACAAGAACCTGTGAATGTGATTGACCTAACACCTAGCTCACCTGTGCAAGATGGTGATGCTACCATAAAACGAAGAAAGTCATTACAGTCACAGAACCTGGGAATTGTTCAGGGAGTATGGACAATGAGGACTCCCCATCCTCACTTGCAATTGTGCATACTCAGCAACTTCCTCAAGTTCACATTGATGTGGACATTATAGACTCTGTCATTAGGAGTCTCTTTGAGGAAGGTATTCCAAGGGCTATGTCATCCCCACCTCAAGGAACTTCAAACTATATTATTGGGTTGAGGTATGATGCTGATAGAAGAGCCCTCATTCTTCAAAGAGTTCAAGGGCAGCAAGAAGTATTTAATTTTCAGACCTTGAACTACTATGAAGGTCTTGACGTGATCAACATGCCACTTGTCAACCCAAGTCAATCAAGACAAGCTGACAGGTTAGCACTCAGGATTCAAGACAGAATTATTGAAGAGTTTAGCCTTAGAAGGAGACAAAGGCAATCAGGTAATGTCATTGGTCAACTGGAGCTTGTTAGGATCGTGTACGTACGGAGTACTAACTGATAATGTGTGTATACTTAATCAAATAGTGCGGAATCCTATACGATTGGCTATCCAATCGTTGAGAACGCAGTTTCAATCAATCTAGAGATTAATGAAACGTTATGAACGACTAGAACATGATCAACTGCGATCTATAAAGTTGGAACAGGTTCTCTAGGGTCTCTGGACGGCTAGGGTACGTATGTGAGTCGAATTACTGCAAGTGTCACGTTTTTCCAAGAATTAAGTGGTATTTATAAGTTAGGGTTTGTCAATCGTGCGACTGAACCTTTAGTATGGTTCAGTCGTGCGACTTAATCATACGATTGGTCCATACGCACGACTAAAGGTCAGTCGTGCGACTGAGCCAATCTTATGTCTCAATCGTGCGACATATCCAGTCTCCTGGTTCAGTCATGCGACTTGTCCATTAGCATTAAGTATTCATGCATATGGTCCATTAGCTTGGTCCATTCGCATGAAGACTTCACACGATTAAGTTTGAACATGTTTCTCAATGATTATTGAATAAGAATTATGGTCAACAACCACAAACCTATATAGTTAGTTCAATATGCGTTATGATACACTAAACAATGAAACATTAAATAATATAAGCATCAAACACATATTCATTTCATTCAACTCATTCATTACATAACATGAAAGACGTTTTACATTAAGCTCCTAAACTAGGTACATATGTATCAACAAACTCCCCTTTGGACCTAGTTTACATCATTGTCTAACATTCTTCATTAGCTCTTCAAACTTCTTGTACTTTTCCTCTCTTGTAACTCCGACATGTATCTCGAATGCAAAACAGAGTCTTATCACGTTCTGAAACTGGAGGGCTTGTACGATATCCTGCGAGTCATAGAATAATGGCCACTTGTATAATGTATACACATCATTTGAAGACAAGTTCGTCAGCCACATAGGGTCAAACACCCGGATAGTATCCATTTGGCTCTCCTTTTGTAAGACTACGACCGCTTCACCTGTTCTCTAATCGTAGTACCACCACTTGAAGTATGGAGTGAAGTCCTGTGGCATTTCCCTTAGAGGGATTTTGGACATTGTATGCGGAGGATTCCACTTCAGCACTACCTTAGGCTTTCCAATAATTGGATCAACTTCAGACCGTCTGATGTACCTCTTCGGTTGTTGAGGTTTGAAGTTAACCCACCTGGTGTGGTATTCTTTCCTCAGTGCAGCCTCAAACCAGCCTGACATCTTTCTCGGGTCAGCATACAACAACTTTAGGCGTGCCAGCTGGTTTAGCTCAAAACCAGGGAGAGTCTTTAGATCATGTGGGAATCTAAAGTACTCTATGCCCTTTTCTCTTTTCACTGCATACACATTCAGATCCTCAAAATAAGCCCATGCAATGATCTTACCTGACACCTTTAAGTGTTTCTTGACTTTGTATATGTTGGTGTAGACATTGGGCTTTTGTGCAGTACGCCTGGCTCGAATCTCAGCAAAACAGGCTGCCCATTCAGCCTTTTTGATGTCAACATCGACGTTTGAGGCTTGGGCTTGACTCTCGGTCTTCTCAGCCTCTTTCTCCATCTGATCCAACTTGTCAAATGTATCACTGCCGAGAGTATCACCAAAGTTGGGGACTACATTTCCCTCTCGGTCAGTGTACTCTGGATGATGGTCAGGAGTGACATCCTTTATCTCGATTTCATCTATGTCTTTGAGCTCATCATCACTTTTCACCTCAAAAGTAGGAGCATCCTTGACAATCTCGTCCGGGTTCAACCTGAACATCTCAGCAAGTTGCTCGTCAGTCAGGTCATGAATGATTTCTCCTTCTTCTGGGGTGTAGCTCACTGACCATCTGACAATCCCTTGCAAATCAAGAATCATTGTGAGTTGAGACTTGATTTGCTGAAGGGGAGCAACATCGTATTCGTCTTGCTGATATGTTTGATCTACTTAATTTAAACATGTAACACATCAATCATTAGTTAATAATCAAGACAGTTAAACATTTAATATATATAAACATTAAGTACACAATTTTAATACATGATTCAAGTACAAAAGCTTTCAAATACATAAATATCAAATCATTACTTTTGCCCTGAATAGCAGGCTCGTCAGCCGGAGGGGTTGAGGATGAGTCTCCCTGATCCTGAGCCTTTTTTGACCGTCGCTCTCAGGCCTGTGTGGATGCTGATGCAGCAGCATCATCTCCTTCATCCTCATCTCCTCCCTAATCCTCTCCTTCAGCTCCATCACCTTCTTCATCCGTCTCATCATCATCATCCTCATCATCACCATCATCGTCTCCTTTTCTGATCTTTAGGGGCTCATATTTGGAGCCTTTGAGTCGTAGCATCAACTTCTTGTTCTTCGCCTCAAGATCATCTATCCTCTGTACTGAAGAAGTCTGCAGCTCACGAAGCTCAGCAATCTCCTGACTCTGAGCTGCTATCTGCTGAGCCTGAGCAGCATTGAGCTCCATCAGCTGGTTTAGTTGTGTAGCTCGTTGCTCATTAGTAGCAAGAAGCTTAAGCACAATCCGGTTTAGATTGGCCAGCTGCTCCTCTAATCCAACGGAGGGCATAGAGGATCCAAAGCTCAGTAGGACCTGAGATGAAGTCCCGGCTCGATGGGTGGTGGTAGTGGTGGTAGCTGTGGTAAAGATGGGTGGTGGTATAGGTATAAATGGTGGAGGTATGGCTGTAGTAGTGGAGGGTGGAGGTGTGGTAGTAATGGTGGGTGGTGTGGTAGTAGTGGTGGAGGGTGTGGTAGTTGTGGTGGTAGTTGTAGTGGTGGTGGTGGTAGAGGTGGTGATCAAAATGAATCTTCGTCTCTTACTCTTCATCCCGTGCGGCTGAGCCATCCTCTTTTTCCTCGATCCCTTCAAGGAGGATGCTCCCCCTTGGCTGTTGGGCTGGTCTGGGGTGTAAGATGTATCAGTATCAGCTTCCTCAAACTCACCATGGCGTCCACCTACCGCCCTAATCCCTCGCTCGGTGGCAACCACCTTGCTGCCCACCATCCGAACTAATGGCTCCTCATCAGACTCCTCCTCCTCATCAGGACCGAAGTCCTGATGGAATCTCACCGTATAAGCTCCTTCGTGGGTGGATGATGGAGATGTAGCATCTCTGGTAGTGGCCCTAGATTGGGTGGGGCCAGTATCTCCACCATCACCACTATCATCATCATCATAATCGTCGGATGGGAGCACAATCGGCTCAGAATCTGAGTCACTATCATCGTGACGCCACATTCTCCTAGCTGGCGCCACGTAGTCCTCTCGGGCCAAATGCCCAAACAACCTCCTCACTGGGGGCTTCACCTGCTTGCCCCGGTAGACCTTCATCCTGCCTAAGGTGGTACCATCCATCACCTCAAGCACCACAACATCTTCTTTCTCCTTGGGCAGTGATGGAAGCTTCTGGTCAATGATCATCTTAATGAAACGTGGGTACATGCAGAAGCCTTCCTTGCCTTTGGCCTCTATGTTCTCCACCAAGTAGGTGAAGATCATCCTCGAAAAGCTGAACGGGTGGTTTAGCACCAGAGCTACATACGTGTTCTGGATCTAATCTGACATCTCATCAAATCCGCCCTTCCTCAAGGCAATACACTTCAGCAGCACATGGGCTAAGTACTTGAGTTGGGGGCACAGGTTGCTCTTGTTGAGCACACCTATGTTTATGTCCCCCGAGTACTTAGCCCGAAGAAAACATCCTTGAATTGTCAACGGATGCAGTCTGGTAGGGCAATCACCATTATCTCCCAACTCTAAGACTGTCCTCATATCCTCCTCACTGATCTCAATGTCCTGACCAAAGATCGAACTCCTAATACGTTGAGGCTCTAAGGACCTATCTACAATCGCGCTTTCACAGAAAGCCTGCTTTATCGATCTGTATGGTGTGCACGGAGTGGAGATAGCTTTGAAAATCCTCGATCTCCGTAGATATGTAATAATGCCCGCGAACTCAGACGCGTTCCGGGATGTAATGTCTAGATGAGCACATATGTTGTGCTTTGTGCTCATCGTCCACCGACTCGCCATTTTGTTGTAACATAAGATAGATAAACGTTAGAGTGTGTGTAAATGAATGACATTTGAATTTATTTGATTTGAATCCTTCTGTTCTGTCATGCGAATGGACAGTGCGACTGAGTCTGAGTCGTGCGATTGAGCTCATTCGTGCGATTGAGCATGTGACTTGGCTTAGTCGTATGCTATCCCATGCGACTGAACCAGTCGTGTGACTGAACTCGTACGCATGGTTCAGTCGTGTGATTGTGCCATTCGCCCAGCTCAGTCGTGCGACTAAGCCATTCGCCCAACTCAGTCATGCGATTGAGGTTCATCAGTGTGTCCGTTCGGAGGACAGCCTGTTTTTCCATTCAAATTCAAATCTTGAGCAAAACTTGATGTTAGACGTTGTGGTTTGGCTCATTAGACTCGCAATCGTTCCAACTAACATCTAACACATTTTAAGTTAGCAATTTACTTAGTTTTACAGGTTTATTTTGTGAACTAAGTGTCGGTTCTTGTTAGGGCTCAAATTAAGTCGATTTAGGGCATGATTTGATGAACATTTGAGTGGATTGCGTCGCACATTACCTGTATAATTAAGAGAAATCGTTAGAAGCAACAGTAATCAGTTTAGAGCACTCAATCGAAATTTTGGCAGCATATCGGTACAATTTGTGCGAAGAGAGAGCGATTGGGGGTGATAAGTGTCTCCGACCGACTCCCCCTTATTTATACCAGGGTTTCTTTCAGTCGTGCGACTGAACCTAATCACACTGTTGATTCGTGCGACTGAGGCTCAGTCGTGCGACTGGCTCAGTCGGTCACCTTCAGTCGTGCGACTAGGTTTCAGTCGGGCGACTATCTCATTCGGTCATCTCCATTCGTGCGATTGGTTCATTCTGATGATCCAATCGTATGGATTGACCCATCCTTATGGTTCAATCGCACATTTGGTCCATACATGTGGTTTAGTCGTGTGAATGGCTCATACTTATGAGTTTGACCTTATGACCATTCATACACTTAGCCCTTTTACTTATTGATAAGACATTTTGACCATTGATCATCTCAGACATGACCATTTTAACTTATAAAAACTGTTTATCACCTCAGACGTGATCCTTTTACATTTGAAAACCCCATTGGTCACCTCAGACGTGACCCTTTTAGTGAGTGAATCCCAGATTACGACGAGTTGTTTAGTCCGACTCTTACATTACAATTTACTAAAACTAAACAGAACAACTTTGACATTAAGAACAATAACATGACAAAATTTTGGTATTTTTGATTAGTGATGAAATACGACCTATTAGAATAATTCTAATTGATTTTATTTCATGGACATCACAGCTTCAATTCCAGTTAATCATTTCTAGTACGATTCATTTTAGAATCATACAGGTATTCCAGAATCATTTAGGACATGTTACCAAAACCTTTTGATGCTAGATTCTTGTTTTTATCGAGAGTCATTAGCAAGTTTAGGAAATCATACTAGACTATAAGATACACGCTGATTTGGACTTTCAAGAGTTGTAGCCACGATGATTGTCAGTATACTTGTCCTCTTAAATCCATACACTGATTTTTGACACACATTGGTGATGAATTAGGTTTAATTATTTCAACAAGTATTTGTGGATCCCACACTTATATGGTAATCAACATTCCTCGGGAGATTTTTGAGCAGTCTACGGGTATTTTGACAAGAAGAAACTATTCTAAGAGCTTTCAAACAGATGCTAAGCCTCAGGTCAGTGCCATCGCACAGCAGAGAAGCGCAAACAACAATGAATTCTAGAATATTTAGGTTATGCTTATCCTCAGGTCAGTGCCATCACACAGCAGAAAGGCACACAACCAATCTTCTTGTGAGAGCATTTTTCTTTTCTTTTTTCACGTAACGCACCAACAACATTTGTTATCAGCTTGATAGCGCTTACACATTTTTTTCGTGCTTTGCTCTTTTTATGGTCATCTGCATACATTTGTGGCGTTTATTTGCTCGTCACCCCTTATTGGAACTACGTTGATTTTGTTAACCAGGGATAAGATGGGAACCCACAACAAGTTAAACAATTTAGTTTGAATTTAAGTCACCAATGAGGTCTACTCATCTATTGTGTTGAATCTACCGACACATCATATAATGAACTTGCAACCTCTAGGTCTACTTTCTCTATGTTACCTTAGTAGCATACTAGTTTTACTATCATTTTTCCTTTTATTTTGCTTAGACTTCTCAGATTTATACTTTGAATTTTGCATCTTAATCATTCAAATTTTTAAAGTCCCAAATAATCTGTTCCCCGTGTACTATCATTTTCCATAAGCATTGAATCAGTATCACAGATTTGATTTCTATCCTTTTAGCTACGCTGTCCTCCTCCCTCGTTTTTTTAGGTACTGAAATTAAAACACCTAATTTAATACTACTCTAACCTATTCTCCCCCTAAAATTCTAAAACCAAAAATATATTTTGAGTTTTTAGATTTTAAAGAAACAGGAAATTAAAATACGAAAAATAAAAGAAAATAAAATGTTGATACATGTATGTCCCTAGATCAGGATATGAATGTAATAGATCTTGTTTATCTGATTCTGATGTAATGTTTGGATTGTTAATGAAATGATATTGGTTGTTTGTGATTTATAATGTTTAATATTTCATTAATGAGTCGATGTTGAATTGGTTAAATAGGTTTGTGATTGTTTGAATTGTTACACATAATGTTATATTAATTAATACATTCAAACTTAACACAATGAAGTTCTCATGCGAATGGCCCATGCGAATGGACCACACGCATGAATAAGTTCATACGAATGACTCAGTCGCACGACTGAACCAGGAGACTGGATCAGTCGTATGATTGAACATAAGATTGGCTCAGTCGCACGACTGAACACTCAGTCGTGCGGATGAATCAACCGTATGGTTCAATCGCACGACTGAACCATACTAATGGTTCAGTCGCACGAATGAACAATACTAACCTATAAATACAACCCAATTCGTGGAAAAACGTAAGCATTCATTCTATTTCGACTCCAGACGTACCCTAGCCGTCCAGAAGCCTTCTAGTTCGTTCTCCAAGTTCATAGAACGCTGTAGATCGATTCCCAATTGATTCTTAACGTTAGATTCAATACTTTATTGATTCTTCGTGCGTTCTCACTGATTGGATCGCCAATCAAATAGGATTCCGCACTATTTGGTTTGGTTTACACGTTAATCATTCGGTATTTCGTTCAAATACCAGGTCCTAACAAGTGGTATCAGAGCTTTGGCTCTTGATTACGTGTGATTCAATCAAGATTGATAAAAAGTTTGTGTTTTTACACTAAAAACGCAATCTTTTGTGTCAAAAGTGATCTTGGACGTTCCCTGCTCATCAAGTTTCGGTTTCTACGGCCTTAGGCGATTAGAGTTGGCGAAATTTCGAATTTTTACGGCTAAAACACGTTTAACCTTGAAATTTTCGCAAAACAGGAGCTTCAGTCGCACGAGTGAGCCATTCGCACGACTGGACTTCATTCGCATTGCTCAGACGCACGATTGGACCTAGTCGCATCCCCATTCGCACGACTGAACCATTCGTTCGCAGTGTTGATACGCATCAGCTTCATTCGCACGACTGAACCAATCGCTTAGTTCAGCCGCGCGATTGAATCAGTCGCATAGTTCATTCACACGGATAGCCCATTCGCATCAACCAGTCGCACCAGTTGACAGTTTGTTTAAGTACACTTAAAGTTATTCGAGATGGAAGATCAAATGTCAGCCTTTACTGCTGGAAGGATTCAAGAATCCAGAACCTACTGCTGCTTGAGAGTGAGGTGGGGAATCATAATAAACCACCAAAGCTCTTAACGTTAGATGAGTTTCCCCACTAGAAACAACGTTTTGAGATCTAACTCAATGGAGTGGATCCAAATTTGTGGGAAGCTATCGAGATAGGGTATAGTATGCCGGTGGGAGCAGATGGAGTAAAGCTTACTTTAGGAGGGATGACTGACGCTCAGAAGGTTAAGTATAATGCAGAGAAGAGAGTCTATGCATTGATCACACAGTCTATTTCTAAAGATATTTTCCACCAGTACTCGGAGAATAAGCAGGCCAAGAAATTATGGGATGAGCTGGAAAAGAGATACGATGGGAATGCTTCGTTAAAGGCAATTAAAGCTAAGGAACTGAAGAAGGAATTTGACAACAT
Organism: Flaveria ramosissima; assembly: GCA_025215565.1. Classification (NCBI taxonomy): domain Eukaryota; kingdom Viridiplantae; phylum Streptophyta; class Magnoliopsida; order Asterales; family Asteraceae; genus Flaveria; species Flaveria ramosissima. Next base: position 13,733,564 of record CM046044.1, on the reverse strand, counting down.
CTCATCGATGGGAAATGAGAGTTTGGACGATGTTATTGATAGATTCTACCATCTGATGAGTGAACTACATACACATGGAGTTGCTACTACCATGGAAGAAAAAGTGTCAAATTTTCATGATGGATTGCCAGAAAAGTGGGCTTCATTCGTGTCTAACCTGAGACAGAATGAAATGCTGGCAAAGCTGGATATCAATGACTTCATTCTAAAGCTGCGAGAAGAAGCACTTAGGATGAAGTACAGAGCTCAGAAGTCTTCGTACACTCAGAATCCAGCTTTGTACAATGCCACGCCTCAAGCTAAGACATCTGGAGCACCTCTTCAGACTGCATTTGTGTCTAGCTCATCGGGTCCTTCACAAGCTTCTCCTTCAGGATCAGACACGTCGGGGTCTTCTTGTACCCATTATATTGGATCTGAAGCGAATGCTACTAGACTGAAGACCGAGAACCTCGGTAATGTGACTGTGGAAGTAGCTCGAGAGCACATGGATCTTTTGGCAGCAGTGGTTCATTCTTATGATGGACTTGTAGCTGGGAAGATTGGAAACTGCCATCTGGCAGAGGACTACGAGCAGGTGGATGAAATGGAGCTGGAGAGGATGGACATTATGTGGGCTCTAGCAAGTGCTGTCCGGAGGGCGAAGAAGTTTGTGAAAAAGAGCGGACAGAACTTGGTTGCTACTAAGGATACCACATTTGGCTTTGACAAGAGTAAAGTGACCTGCTTTAACTGTGGAGAAAAGGGGCACTTCAAGAGAGAATGTGTTAAGCCAAAGAAGACTGGGAATGGAAACCCATTCTCATCCTTCACTCGTCAAGACAAGCAAGCTAGCAGTTCTACTTCATCAAGCAAGGATCCAAAAGCCTTGACTGCTCATGATGATGAAGGACAGGACTGGAGCTTTCGATTTGTCTCTCCAGGGGAATCAAACATTGCAAGCGTTGAAGACTTAGATGATGATTCAGCGAGTGAAGGAGATATTGCAGTTGAGATAGCGATGTCAAATATTGAAGAGACAACTGCAACTGAGGTCAACTACAAGCCTGAAGAAGGGACTTCCACAGCAAAGACAGAATCGACAGAATCACCAGAACCAGAGACATCTGATGCTGCGTTGATGGCTAACTCTTCTGAACCTCCTCAGGTAAGTACCACTGACCAACTGTTTAAAAATCATGCTTGTTCTGATTGTGATACTTTTAGAAATAGCATAGATGAGAAATTTTCTAGGTTATTAGATCATAATGATAACTTAGTAAAAGATTTGCAACTGTGCACTGAGGCTAATAGAGTATTAAAACAAAATGAGCATAGTTACAAAGAAAAGATAGACCTTTTGACTAAACAGCTTAGGGAAACTGAAGTAGTTGCATTTAACCAAGCTAATGACATTAGGTACTATCTAAACTCCCTAGAAGACACTAAGAAGCAAAAGGCAGTTTAGAAGTAGAAGTAAACTCATTAAAGCAAAAACTGCACAGTTGGACAAGTTCATCACACATTGTCCAACACTTAGTGAGAGAAAGAAACAACGGGGAGGGTTTGGGTTATAAAGTGGTTCCACCACCACGTGAGACCTTGATGAAAACTAAAAGTAGACCAATTAATAATAACCCCATCAAGGATCATGTGGTGTCTACTCCTCTTGTTAGTGATCCAGATTCCTCATGTTCATCTATTGAATCTAGAACCAAACAAAAGGAGGCAACTTCCAAGGCAAAGGGTAAAATGCCATGTGTTAATCTGGAGAAAGAATTTTGAAAAGGTTAATATAAAGTCAGGGTCAAACAGAGTCAAATCAGAACCTAAAAAGACTGTTAATGTTAATCTTTCACAAGTTTCAAGTCAAAAACTAGTTAACCAAAAGGAAAAGGATGTTAAACATGCTAAAACAATTAATTTTGTTAAACAAGAGATAACATCAAAAGAAACAGAGTCAAAACCCAAACTAAGTGATGTTACTAGGGTGTCACACACATCTCCACAAAGAAAGTCTAACATAAAGTTAATAGCAGGTCATGCTACAACTGTGGAGAGTGTGGACACATTGCTTCCTATTGTCCTTACTATCAGACACCTAGGAAGAAGATTGAACTTCAGAAATCAAAACCTAGGTCTTCTAAGAGGAGTTCTTTAACTCCACCTAGAAGAACTAGTGAACCTGAAGTTCAACCCATTAGCCAGTCGACTGTTTATCACAAACAGGCCTTACACAAATCTGGCTTATGGAAAGAGAAGTCATCCTCTGTGTCTAATAATGATGACAAGAACGAACCTGAGCTACCCTCACCCTCTAAGGGTCAATGGGTTGAATTCATGATGTGTGATGCCTCTGGGAAACCCAAGCCAGTAAAGGCTTGGGTTCCTAACCTAAACTAATCTTTTACATTGTATGTGCAGGGTATTCGCTACAGTGCTGAAACCAACACGTGGATTGTAGACAGCAGAGCATCCAGGCACATGACAAGAAACAGGGCTCTTTTATCAAACGTCAAGCAAATAAAAGGAGGGCATGTTTCGTTTGCTGGAAACAAGGGAGGTTATATCACAGCTCAGGGAGAAGTTGGGAATCAGAAAGTTAAGTTTGATAAGGTGAACTACGTTCAACAACTTCAAAACAACTTACTTTCTATTTCCCAAATCTGTGATAAGGGATTTAAAGTCATATTCGACAACAAGAAGTGTTACGTGCTAAAGAAAGACTACGTGATTCCGGAGGACCAAGTTCTGATGACAGCTTCAAGATATAAAGACCTTTATGTTCTGGATCTGTCAACAGCTTCTACAACGGATCATGAAGTTCAGTGCTTTCTCTCAAAAGCAACTGAGAAGGACTCCATCTCCTGGCATAGGAGAATGGGACACATCAATCAACGGAAGATGAATCACTTGATCCAGAAGGATCTTGTAAGAGGAGTTAACATCAAGAATTTCCAACTTCCTGATTTTTGTGTAGCTTGCAAGAAAGGCAAACAGACGAAGAAGTCTCATAAGGAAAAGAAAGTTCATTCAATAGAACTTCCTCTTGAACATCTTCACATGGATCTGTTTGGTCCAGTCAGTATAAAGAGCATTGCAGGCGACTTGTACTGTTTTGTGGTTACTGATGACTACTCAAGATTCTCTTGGGTAATGTTTCTGAAAACCAAATCAGAAACATTTGAGTCATTCAAGGAGTTAGTAACCACACTGGAATCTCTCTACAAGCTAAAGGTGAGACAAGTACGCTCAGACAACGGGACTGAATTCAAGAATCAGTGGATGGAGGCTTACTGCAAGGAAAAAGGAATTGTGCATCAATTCACTTCTGCCTACACGCCTCAGATGAATGGCGTTGCTGAGAGAAAGAACAGAAGCTTGATAGAGACAGCATGGACAATGCTGGCAGACTCGAAACTGCCTATCCAATTCTGGGATGAGGCAGTGGCTAATGCATGTTATACACTGAATCGAGTTCTGATAGTCAAGCGCCACGGAAAGACATGTTACGAGCTACTACAAAGACGCAAACCGAATTTGGAGTATCTCGAACCATTTGGCGCGCCGTGCACACTTCTGAAGAAGACTCAAGAAGGTAAATTCAGCGAGAAGGCTGATGAAGGGATCTTTCTAGGATACAACATACCGAACAAGAGAGTTTACAACAACTCCATGGGTTTACTAGAAGTGTGGTGTAACGTTGATGTTCAGAGATATACCACACCACCTACTGGCAAAGGACCCGCATACTTTTTTTACTATGATGGATTCTTCAAGTCCTTCAACATCCCAATCTCTCCTTCGGATGACGAGTTAGCTACACGGATGATGTATGATATCTTGAATACCCCATCTCATGATTCAACATCATCTAGCTCACAGGGAGAATCATCTACTCAGTCAGGGGGAGTAGTCGACGACAGTGACTCCTCCTCAGAAGATGAAGCTGAAGAAGATGACCAGAACAGTCAGGAGGAACAGGTTCCAGTTCCCGAAAGTCCACAAGCATCTAACAGTGATGCACCTTCGACTTCGGAACCTCAAACTCCAACCACCTCAGATGCGGAACCAAATGTTCATAATCTTGGCTCTGAGGTAGCTGTTCCTACTACTCCAGGATCATGTCTAAACATCTATCATCCCCTAAACAATGTCATTGGGGATATAAGATCAGGAGTACAAACCCAAATCAGCTATACTCAGCTGATTACGCCTCGGTTATGGAAAAAGGATACATTCATGATGGTGCTTATCGGTGTTTTGTCTCGCAGTTTGAGCCAAAATATGTCAGTGAAGCACTAAATGATGAGGTGTGGGTGAGTGTCATGCAAGAAGAACTTCTTCAGTTCAAGAAGTTAGGTGTATGGACTCTGGTAGATAGACCTAAAGGTGCTAAGGTCATTGGCACCAAATGGGTCTTGAAATGCAAGAAGGATGACCAAGGGGTCATTATCAGGAACAAGGCTCGATTGGTGGTTCAGGGATTTCGCCAAGTCGAGGGGATTGACTACAATGAAGTGTTTGCACCCGTGGCAAGGATGGAAGTCATTCGTATCTTCCTTGCCTATGCATCATACATGAAGGATTAAAGTCTTCAATTAGATGTGAAGAGTGTATTCCTTCATGGGGAGATAAGAGAGACAGTCTATGTCAGTCAACCCGAGGGATTTGAAGATTCTTATCATCGGGATAGAGTTTACAAACTCGACAAGGCTTTATACGGGCTTCATCAAGCTCCAAGGGCCTGGTATGAGAAACTCTCGACTCATCTTGTGAAACACGGCTTTCGCAGGGGAGTCACTGACTGCACGTTGTTCATCAAAGAAAAAGATGGAGACCTACTGCTCGTACAGATCTATGTCGATGACATAATCTTCGGTTCAAAGAACGAAGAATTATGCAAAGAGTTTGAAGCAGTTATGAAGAAAGAGTTTGAGATGAGTGCTATGGGGGAGATGAAATTCTTTCTCGGGTTACAGGTGGATCAGACACCAAATGGGATCTTTCTACATCAGACCAAGTATGTGGGAGACATTCTCAGTCGGTTCGACATGGAGAATGCTTCTGCTGCTGGGACTCCACTTGCTACAAATCATGATATAGCACCTGACGAAAATGGAGATCTGGTAGATGCCACAATGTACCGAAGAATGATTGGATCCCTCATGTATCTCACAGCCTCAAGACCTGATATCATGTATGCTACATGTTTATGTTCTAGATATCAGGCTAAGCCTAAGGTGAACCATCTGATCGGGGTCAAGAGGATATTTCGTTATCTAAAGGGTACACCCACACTTGGGTTTTGGTATCCTCATGATGATGACTTTGAGCTCACGGCGTATAGTGACTCGGATTACGGGGGCTGCAAGATGAACTACAAGTCTACATCAGCAGGGTGTCAATTCTTTGGGAGGAGATTAGTTACCTGGCAGTGTAAGAAGCAGACATCGGTTGCATTGTCGACCTGTGAAGCCGAATACGTTGCTGCTGCAGGTTGCTGTTCACAAATCATCTGGATTCAACAGCAAATGCGGGATTACGGTTTAAAGTTTTCTTCTACTCCTATCTTTGTTGATAACTCTGCTGCAATTGCAGTAACTAAAAATCCGGTACAACATCCAAAGACCAAACACATCGGTATTAAATACCATTTCATAAGAGACTGTTTTGAAAAGAACTTAATCGATGTGGTAAAAATTAATACTGATTTTCAACGCGCTGACCTCTATACAAAAGCCTTTGATAAACCACGTTTTCTATATCTGTTAGAGGTCAACGACGTTAAAAAGAAAAGTGATGTTATTCCTGATGATGATCATGTGTAGTCCGATGCTTTGTAGTTAAATTTTTCTTTCTTTTTATTTTATTTTCTTTATTTAGTTTAGTCTGTTTAAATTAAACTCATGTTATTTAGTTGTTTATTAAAATCCTAAAATAATTAAACCAGTTATGATTTTAGTATTTTAGGGGGAGAATAAGTTGCCAGTAACATTAAAAAAAAATAAATAATAATAATAGTAATAATAATAATAATAATAATAATAAACTGAGGGAGAAGGAGTGGATAGCTGATATAAGGTAGATCGTATCTGTGATACCGAATCAAACCCTTTGGAAAATGATAGTACACAGTAACAAATCAAGAGGGACTTTAAAAAAAATTTATTTTAGAAAATATGCAAAATTTAAAGTATAAGTCTGTGTAGTCTAAGCAATATAAAAGGGAAGATGATAGAAAATCTGGTAACTACTAAGGTAACACAAACAAAGTAGACCTAGAGGTTGCTAGACCACAATTGATATGTCGGTAGATTCAACACAATAGATGATTAGACCTGACTGGTGATCTCAAGATCAAACTAAGTTGTTCAACTGACTGTGAGCTTCCATCTTATCACTGGTTAACACAATCAACAATATTCCAATAAGGGTTAATGAGCATGTAAACGCCACGAATGTGTGCGGATGACCATAAATAGAGCAAAGCACGAAAAAAATGAAAGACAAATGCTATTAAGCTAATGACTTATGTTGTTGGTACATTTTGTGCAAAATAAAATTAAGCTGCTCTAACAAGGAGATAGGTTGTGTGCCTCTCTGCTGTGCGATGGCACTGACCTGAGGATAAGCATAACCTAGATATTCTAGAATTCATTGTTGTTTGCCGCCTCTCTACTGTGCGATGGCACTGACCTGAGGATTGGCTTCTCTTTGAAAGCTCTAAGAATAGTCTCTTCTTGTAAAAATACCCGTAGACCGCTCAAAAGCTCTTAAGGAATGTTGATTACCATATAAGTGTGGGATCCACAAATGTTAGTTGAAATAATTAAACCTAAAACTATCACCATTCTGTGTCAAAAGTCTGTGTATGGATTTAAGAGGACAAGTATACTGTTGGAGCTGTAAAAGATAGTCTATATTATCAACACAGTGAAAGTCAACCAAAGTCAACGTCACGGTCAAAGTAAACAAAAGTCAAACCCGACACGTTCGAGACGAGGAACCGAGACGAGACGTTGAAGATTTAGATGACTAGGAGTTTTATTGTAATAAATATATTTTGTATGAACAAAATATATTTTACTTTCTTTGAGTCATGTTTTAGTCTAAATATATAGTCTAGGGGGTTATGTGTAAATATGGAAACTTAAACTAGACTATAAATAGCCTAATTGTAATTAGAATTAGGTTAATGGTTGTATGACCAATTGATTGAGGGATTGACTTGTAAACAAAATTATTAGCAATCAAGAGAGATCAAAGGGTTTTGATTGTGTTCATCATATTTTGATCTAATTCTTCATGATTTGATTCAAGTTTGATTATCCTGGAGTTACAATTTGGTATCAGAGCCATTTTGGATCAAATTCACTGAAGATTTGAAGAATTTTAGAGAGAGAAGTTGAGGTTTTGGTTGTTTTTGTTCAATATCATGTTTTCATCAATTTCGAATCAAATTTGAGTGTTATTGATATGGAAATTGATTGAAGTTTGCTTGTTATTGGTTGGGAAAGCTCTGTTAATCATCAGGTATCAAATCCATTGAGATTTGGGCGTTTTCAGATTGATTTCGTGTTGAAAAAGTTTTTCAGCTTCGTTCAGCGAAATTACCAGTTCATCCAGCGAAACTACGAGTTCTTCCAGCGAAACTACATCGGTTATCCTCATTAAAGTTGTTTTCTGCTGTCCTGCGAAACTAGTTTCATTGAACGAAAGTTCAACAGTGATTGTGGTTGATTTACAAGCGAAATTGCTGACGAAAGTATCATTGAACGAAAGTTCAAGCTTGTTTTGTGCGAAATTGTCGGCGAAACAAAGCAGTCTAAAGCATTTGGCTAGCGAAACTGCTGCCGGAATTTCCAGCGAAACTACTGTCGGCTCAGCGAAACTAGATATTTCTGCGAAACTAGCTCTGCGAAACTAAAATTTCGGCGAAATTATCATTTTGTTGTAGCGAAACTAGAATGTCAAAGATGACTTTTTCCCCTAGTTGGGATTGACCCCAGTTGCTAAGATTGTCTAGTGTGACATTTAAAAAAATAATATTATTCCCAGGGGAGAATTATTTTACAATTTTTGGGAAAAATATTTTTGGGGCGTTTAATTGTTCAAAATTTTTACAATCATGTCATCTTCAGAAGACTTTAAATCAGATAATCTCACAATGGCACAAAGCCGGTTTGACTCTTTTGCAGGTACAAAGAAAGAAAAATTGTCAGATTTAATTGATCGATTTTTAAAAATAGCAAATAATCTAAAGAAGGATGTACCTGATCTCAGTAATCATGAACAAATTCAAAAGCTTCTCGAGTCTCTTCCATCCGAATGGAATCATCAAGTTAAAATGCTGAAGCAAGAAAGAGGTTATGTCGACACAAAACTTATGGATATGATCAACAGACTAAAATCTCTCGAGCTGGATATCCAAAGAAACGAATTTCAACAAGTCGTGTTCCCACATCAAACTAACGCGCTTAATACTGATCTTGTCTCTTTTGTAACAAGCATACTTGATTACAAAACAGAGATGATTGAAAAGTTGAAGTTATTGAGAACTAATTCGGATTTAAACTCTAAATTCAGAGAAGTTGTTGAAGAGAATCGTGAAGTTTTAAGAGTCGACAATGACAGTAAACCAGAGTCTATAAGAACAGATGATGATAAGGCTGGAAAAGCTGATAAAAGAGAGAAAGAGTCTGAGGCTAACAAGATGCTGAAGGTCAAAGAAGAGGAACAACAAGAAATCACATGTGTTTGCAACTGTGAAAAGAGCTTAGCTGCATAACGAACTATCATGGGTCTTCCTTATGAGACTGTTCAGAATATGTGTTCTTCGTCATGCAAAATCCGGTTATTTGGGATTTATAAGGCAAACAGATTGTTATTGGAAAATGAAAAAGAATTAAAAACAATCAATCAAGAATTAAAGAAAAATGAAATTGTTTTTTCAAGAAAACTTAATGAAGCATTGGCTGAAAATGATCTTTTAAGAAGAACCATTTGGAGCGTAACGTTGAAATTAATATTCTGAGAGAAAGTGTTTTAGCTCAATTTGAAACGACAAAGCTTCAAACAAAGCTTAATAAATGGACCCTTTCACACATGAAAAAGGATGAGCTTATTGCTAAACAACAAGGGGCACGGGTGAAACATGGGATTGGATATAAATCTGATAGTGAAACTGTATTTAATTTAGTTCCACCCCCTTCTACTTTATGTTATTCACCAATTCCCAAACTTCATCCTAAAAATGATTTGTTTGAACAATCTAATAGTAGTTTGCATGCAGGTTTGAGCGGTGTGAATCTTAAAGAGGTGCGAGATGATTATGATTCTACATCTGGTATGGGATACAATAAATCGAATGCTGACAGTCAAGCTAACGATTGTTCAGTCCCGGTTGTTTGTAAATCTATATCTACTATTTCTTCTAACTTCTTTGATAAGTTTAAAGCAGGTGAAATTCCTACTTTTGAGCTTGTCAGGGTTGTGAAAGAAGAGATAAATCTGAAATCACCTAATCATCAAGTTCCAACAACAACACATCCTATTCCTGTCAATCAAGATCCGTTGGAGAAAGATCTGTGTATACGAGACTGGACAAGCTCAGATGATGAATCAATCACAGAGGTGCGTGTTGGTTCCTCACATATCAAGATGTCTCCTAACATTGTCAAGTCACAAAAGCTTCCAAAAGCTAAATCAAGACCAATACGGATCTCTTCTCCAATTGCAAAGCAACCCAGTCAATCAGTGAAGATCTCATTCTCTGTTCAGCAAAGCAAATGCCAAAACAAGCAAGAATCTGCTACAAGCTCAAATCAATCCTCATCCCCACCTGCATCACACGGTTCAGTCAAGCATCAAAAGCCATTCAAGGCTTGTTTTGAGTGTGGAAAAGAAGGTCATATGGCAAAGAAATGTCCTCAAAGGCTTGCTACTAATGGTAAAGGCAAAACAAATTGCTTATCCGAATGTAAGTCTAAAAAGAATGTTCTAGACGGTAAAGGCAATACGGGTTGCTTCTCTGGATCAAGAGGTAAAAAGCACACATCTTTGAATGGTTGGATGAAAAACCCTCCATCCAAACCTTTTCATGTGAAGCCGGTTTCACATGATACAAAGATGAAAATGACCAAAGGTTCAAAACCAAATTCTTTTCCTTCCGGTCTTAAACAGAAAATGATTTCCAAATTTAATTCATTCAAATCCAAATTAATTGAACCGAAACAAATTTGGCAAATTAAAAAGAAGGATACAACAATCCCTGATTGTTTAAACGGTTGTATGCCGAAGCAGGTTTCTTATATTGATGAAAATGGAACTTCCAGGACTACGATGGCCTGGGTTCCCCTCTCTAACTAATCTGTTTATGAGTGCAGGAACAATTCAGGAGGACTGTTAGTTATCCGGTTTACTGACAGAGATTGTTCCTAATTCAAATTTGAGGCGGAACAAACAGGTTAAGGTCATGGTATTTTATCCACACTCTGGATTTTTATCTACACAATCACAGTTCTCACTTCACAATCACTGCATATTTCTTGAGCATTCATTTCTTATCATCATATCAGTGTAGTTTGGAAGACCTTCTTTGATAAATTTTTATTTTTGTACAGTGTTATAAAAAAAATTAAAAAAAATAAAAAATAAATAAATAAAAATAATAAATAAAAATAAAAAAAGGAAAAGTTTGCAAAAATAAAATTTTAGGGGGAGAGTATAAGTAAATAAAAATGAAAATTGTACTGAGAACTTGATTCGAGATGACTGAGAAATGATTGTATATCATCTTGAAATGCTTGTTTTTGCATGACTTGTGTTTTAAAATGAGAAATGATAGTAACTGATGCTGTTATCTGATTTACATATTCTATTTAAGTGAAAATAATAGAAAAACAAACAGATGCTTTAATAATATGCTTGGTATACTCAACCTGAAGAATAAAGTAGACAGCAGCATCATGATTTCAATTAAAATATATGCTTAAGGATGTCTGGATTTACGCAATCATTTTGGCCTGCACAAAAACTGAGTCCCGTCAAAAATTGAATTGAGAATTGGTCTTTCACCCACCATGATACAAATCATATAAGTCATATCTTTGAGCCATGATTGGTGTAATTATGTGTCTTGTGTTTGTGCAAATCTCCTCTGCTGTACGGAAGTACTGACCTGGAGTGATGATCTCCTCTGCTGTACGATAGTACTGACCTGGAGCTCTCATCGGCACATGATTAAATGGTCATCTCCTTTGTTATACGTGAGTATAGACCTGGAGCTCTCACCATTTTGGTCTAAGTAGTGTCAAATCATCTAATTCATAACAGAATGCAATATTCTATCGATAATCACTTGCACACTAATGTACAAGCCTTGCTCTGTAAAGATCGTTACAAAATTCAAGAAATCCTGAGGTTGGGTGAGGGTTTTTGCCAAATGATTGTAGGGTCCTAGCATTCTAAAGCATTTAATTGAACCTTAACGAATCATCTTCTGCTTGTTGAAAAAGATAGGACATGAGTTTAAGTGGAAAAATATATCAGCAATCGTTATTGGTCTGTTTAAGAATTTCAAAATCATTCAAAGACTGTGATTAGATTCAGTTATCAGTGTGATCTCATTGCTTGTCGATGATTAAATTCATCTTTGTGCTAAGTATATCTTGAGGATATGATCTCATGATCGATTCAGTTCTCGGTTTAAAAAAACAAGTAAAAAAAAACAAAAAAAAAACAAAAACAAAAACAAAAAAATATATATATATAGATAAAAAATGTTATAATATATGTATATAATAAAAGATTATAATAAATTTTCATTTTAATATTCATTTAGGTCTTCCATATTATGCTGATTACATTTTATTATTTTAATGCATTTCATAGAAATTGAGCACAAATGAACACGGGATCGCTTGTTTTCAAACACAGATAAACACGGGTTTATTTTGTTAAAATGAAATGATCTAATTAGAAATGTCGAGATTGTGTTTGTGAATGTGTTTCAGGTTTTTGCTGTAAGTGATGGCCGATCATCAGTTGAGCAGTGTACCTGATCAGAGAACCTGTTCCTCAAGTTTGCAGAAGATACCGAGCTAGAAATCCTCGTCCTACATCTTCTGAAGCACTCAAGATTAGAGATTTGGGAAACCTGTTCCAATATCCTTGTAAAGCTTGCACTCGAAAAGGGGGAGCATATAAATAGGGGGAGCTTATGAGATGAAAAATTTTTCTCATCAGATTCAGAAAGATTCAAATTGAAGATCTTTCTACTGTTGACTTCTCGATGCTGATTTCGTTTGAAGACGTTGATAATGATAGACTAAGGGGGAGAATTGTTGGAGCTGTAAAAGATAGTCTATATTATCAACACAGTGAAAGTCAACCAAAGTGAACGTCACGGTCAAAGTCAACAAAAGTCAAACCCGACACGTTCGAGACGAGGAACCGAGACGAGACGTTGAAGATTTAGATGACTAGGAGTTTTATTGTAATAAATATATTTTGTATGAACAAAATATATTTTACTTTTTTTGAGTCATGTTTTAGTCTAAATATATAGTCTAGGGGTTTATGTGTAAATATGGAAACTTAAACTAGACTATAAATAGCCTAATTGTAATTAGAATTAGGTTAATGGTTGTATGACCAATTGATTGAGGGATTGACTTGTAAACAAAATTATTAGCAATCAAGAGAGATCAAAGGGTTTTGATTGTGTTCATCATATTTTGATCTAATTCTTCATGATTTGATTCAAGTTTGATTATCCTGGAGTTACATATACTGACAATCATTGTGGCGGCAATTCTTGAAAGTTCAAATCAATATGGTAATCTAATAGTTCCAGTATGATTTCCTAAATTTGCTAACGACTCTGGATGAAAACCAAGAATTGAGCATCAAAAGGTTTTGATAAAAGTCCCAAATGATTTGACTTGCCTGTATGATTCCAAAATTGAATTGGTCCAGGTGTGGTCAATCTAAGTTGAAGCTGCCTATTCCGGAACCAAATCAAGTAGATTTCTATCTTAGGATTTATCTCTCACAAAAAGCCAAAAACAAGTTCAATTTTTGTACTTTAGTTTAATTTTCTAATTTACTTAGTCATTTTAGTTTGTTTGTTTGTCGGACTACATCATGAAAATCAGTATGGGATCAACCCACTAAAAGGGTCATGTCTGAGATGACCACTTGTGTTTTCAAAGCTTAAAAATGTCATGTCTGAGGTGACAAAGTGTTTAAAAGGATCACGTCTGAGGTGATCAAAAGGTTTTCAAGTTAAAATGATCATGTCTGAGATGATCAAATGCTCATAACGTTAATTTCAATAATTAAAAGGGGTTTGAATGTTAAATGTTCAAAATGGCAGAAAATTTAATAAGTGTGACCCATTCGCACGAATGGACCATACGTATGGACTAATCATACGAATGGGAGCCATTCGTACGAATGGACCATGAGTATGGACCATCCAACCGAATGGCCCATACGATTGGCCCAGTCGGATGCTTAAGGGCGAACGAGTGAGTCAGTCGCACGACTGAGATCCAGTCGGACGACTGAAGAAGGGCGACTGAACCAATCGCACGACTGAGTCCCACTCGCACGACTAAAAGGTGCGTATGAGCTCAGTCGCACGATTGAATCTAGGGTTAGTATAAAAAGAGGGGGAGTCGGTCGCAGAGACTCACCACCCTCAAATTAACCCTAAATCGCACGACTTAAAGTCACTCTGCCAAAATTTCATTTGATTGCTATAAACCCCTGTTTCTTGCTTACTGACCATTTACATCGACTCTACAGGTAATTTGCGGTGAAGAGATACTCCAATAACTTTCAATTTGACACCAAATCTGGAAAATCGGACTCTTTTAAACAACCGAGACTTAAGTGACTTAATAACCTAACTAAATGACTCAAACAAATGAAATTAAAGATGTTAGGTGTTATAAGATTGGATTGCGAGTCTAATGAACCAGAACACGAAGTCTAAAACTCAAAATCGGTGAAAAATTGAATTTGAATTGAACAGTCAGTACATCATGCGAATGGACAGGTTGATGAACTTTAGTCGCACGACTGAAGGGTGCGAACTGCTTAACCGCACGACTGAACCACGCGTATGAGTTCAGTCGCACGACTGATGTAACCGCATGAGGTTACATACGTATGAACTCAATCGCACACTCAGTCGTACGTATGGGATCATTCGCACGACTGAACCCCAGTCGCACTGTTCAGTCGCACGACTGATCTCAGTCGCACAACCTCAATCGCATGACAGAAAGATTTTTCGTCAAGTCCAAGTGTTTCATGACTTTCTTAGCCAATGGTACTAACGTTTACTATGTTTGTGTAACAGATGGCGAGTCGATGGACTATGAGCACGAAGCACAATATATGTGCTCATCTGGATTTGACATCCAGAAACGCTGCTGATTTCTCGGGCATCATCACATTTCTACTGAGGTCGAGGATTGCACACGCCATATCTACTCCTTGTACTCCTTATCGGTCTATTCAGCAGGCCTTCTGGGAAGGTGCTATAGTTGATAGATCCTCTGAGCCTCACTGCATCAGAAGTACCATCTTTGGAGAGGCTATAGCTGTTACAGAGGAGGACCTAAGGATACTGTTACAGTTGGGGGATGACGCCGATTGTCCGACTAGACTACACCCCCTCACCGTCAGAGGATGCTTTCTTAGAGCCAAGTACTCTGGGGACATCAATGCTAGGGTACTCAACAAGAGTAACCTCTGTCCCCAGTTTAAGTATCTTGCGCATGTGCTGCTTAAGTGTATAGCTTCGAGGAAGGGAGGTTTTGATGAGCTATCCGACCAGATACAGAACGCATATGTTGCGTTGGTGCTGAACCACCCGTTCAGCTTCTCCAAGATGATCTTCACCTACCTGGTGGAGAACATCGAGGGGAAAGGGAAGGAGGGCTTCTGTATGTACCCGAGGTTTATGCAAATGATCATAGATCAGAAGCTCCCCACCCTGCCAAAGGAGAAGGATGATGCGGGTGTTCTCGAGGTGATGGATGACACCATATTGGGGAGGATGAAGGTATACAGGGGGAAGCAGGTGAAACCCCCTGTCAGGAGATTGTTTGGGCATCTGGCCCGGGAGGATTACGTGGTGCCAGCCAAGAGGAAGTGGCGCCACGATGATAGTGATTCTGATGTGGAGCAGATTGCTCTACCCACTCATGACTCGGATGATGATGACAGTGGGGATGCTGGAGATGATATGCTTATTCCACTGAGAGGCACTGCTACAGACGTTATACCTTCAGTATCTGCCCTAGCTGGTTACATAGCTGAGTCTGCTGGTTTCCATCAGGACTTTATTCCTGGTGAGGAGGAAGACGAGTCGGATGAGGAGCCCTTGACGAGGACTGTGGGAAGCAAGGTTGTTCCCACAGAGTATGGACTCCGGGTGGTTGGTGAACGCCCCAGGGATTCGGGAGAGACAGCTACAGATCCCAGCTATGCCCCTGAGTCAGCTAGCCGTGTTCCAGGGGGAGCATCCACCTTGACTGGGTCGAGGAAGAAAAGGATGGCTCAGCCCCACGGCCAGAAGAAGAAGAAGAGACGACTCACCTTTGTTACCACCACAGCCACTACATCTACCACCACCACTACCACCCCGACAGCCACACCATCCACCACCACAGCTACCACTACCACCACCATACCTCCCACCACTGTACATATGCCAACAACCACCATATCTTTCACTCCTACATCACCTCCACTATCTCACAGACCCAGCCCCATCTTAACCACAGCCACCACTACCACCACTAGCCACCAAGCAGGACCCTCTTCATATCCCTCACATACATATGGATCACCTCTACCTCCAATTGGGGTAGAGGAACAGCTTTCTGCGCTAAACCGGATGGTGATGCGTTTGTTAGTTGCTGATGAGGAGAAGACGGCACAGATCCGTCAGCTGGCTGATCTTACTGCTGCACAGTCTCAGCAGATCTCGGAGCAGGCTCGATTGATTGAGGAGCAGGCCCAACAAATGGCTGCTCAGAGCCACGAGATCGCCCAACTCCAAGAGCACAGTGTCACATCTACCAAGAAGATAGAGGAGTTGGAGGAGGCTAAGAAGACCATCATGCTAAAGCTAAAGGGATCTAAAGAGGAGCCCCTGAAGATTAAAGAGGGAGACGGAGATGATGGTGATGATGATGATGAGGATGATGATGAGGATGATGAAGATGAGACTGAGGATGATGAGGGGACTGAAGAAGAGAGGACAGAGGAGAGGGATGAGGATGATGATGCAGAAGGAGGATATGCAGCTGCATCGGCCTCTGCTCAAGGTCAGGAAAGGAGATCCAAGAATAGACAAGACCAACAAGCCTCCTCCTCTGCTCCACCAAGTGATGACCCAGTGATCCAAGACAAAAATCCAAACTATCAGAGGGATGAGTTCGATGTTGCTCCCCTCCAGCAGGTCAAGACTCAGTTAACTATGATTCTTGATCTGCAAGGGATCGTAAGGAGGTCGGTGAGTTATACCCCTGAAGAAGGGGAAATAATTCACGATCTATCAAACGAGCAACTAGCAGAGATCTTCAAGCTAAATCCAGATGAGATTGTAAAGGATGCTCCAACGTGCGACTCGATAAGTGACGAAGAGCTCAACGACGTTGATGAAATAGAGATAGAAGATGTCACTGCAGAGCACTACCCTCAGTATGCTGACAATGAGGGAAATGTGGTCCCCAATCTGGGTGAATCCCTTGTTAGCGATACTTTTGAGGTGTTAGACAAAATGGAGCAGGAGTCAGAGAAGACAGAGGGAACGGCCCAAGCCTCAAATGATGATGTTGATATCCGAAAGGCTGAGTGGGCTGCTTGTTTTGAAGAAGTTAGAGCCCAACGCGCTGCACCTAAACAGGATGCCTACACCAAACTCTACCGAGTCAAGAAACATCATAAGGTGTCGGGCAGGATTATAGCGTGGGCATATTTTGAGGACCTTAACGTCTATGCAGTTAAGAGGGAGAAGGGCATAGAGTACTTTAGATTTCCACATGATCTAAAGACTCTACCAGGTTTTGAGCTCAACCAGCTGGCCAAACTGAAGCTGTTGTATGCTGACCCAAGAAAGATGTCAGGCTGGTTTGAGGCTGCCCTAAGGAAGGAGTACCACACCAGGTGGGTTAACTTCAGACCACAACAGCCTACAAGGTACATCAGAAGGTCTGAAGTTGATGCCATTACTGGAAAACCAAAGATAGTGTTGAAGTGGAGTCCTCCGCGCACGATGTCAAGAATCCCGCTCAGGGAAATGCCACAGGACTTCACTCCACACTTTAAGTGGTGGTACTACGATTGGAGGACAGGAGAAGCGGTCATAGTCCTAAACAAAGAGGGCCAAATGGATACTATCAGGGTATTTGACCCAATGTGGCTTACCAACTTGTCAGCTAATGATGTCTACACTCTACCCAAGTGGCCACTATTCTATGATACGCAGGATATAGTACAAGCCCTCCAGTTCCAGAACGTCATAAGACTCTGTTTTGCATTTGAGATTCATGCGGGAGTCACAAAAGAGGATAAGTACAAGAAATATGAGGAGGTGATGCAGAAAACAAGACATTAAAGAGATCTAGGTCCAAGGGGGAGTTTGTTGATACATGTATGTCCCTAGATCAGGATATGAATGTAATAGATCTTGTTCATCTGATTCTGATGTAATGTTTGGATTGTTAATGAAATGATATTGGTTGTTTGTGATTTATAATGTTTAATATTTTATTAATGAGTCGATGTTGAATTGGTTAAATAGGTTTGTGATTGTTTGAATTGTTACACATAATGTTATATTAATTAATACATTCAAACTTAACACAATGAAGTTCTCATGCGAATGGCCCATGCGAATGGACCACACGCATGAATAACTTCATACGAATGACTCAGTCGCACGACTGAACCAGGAGACTGGATCAGTCGTATGATTGAACATAAGATTGGCTCAGTCGCACGACTGAACACTCAGTCGTGCGGATGAATCAACCGCATGGTTCAATCGCACGACTGAACCATACTAATGGTTCAGTCGCACAAATGAACAATACTAACCTATAAATACAACCCAATTCGTGGAAAAACGTAAGCATTCATTCTATTTCGACTCCAGACGTACCCTAGCCGTCCAGAAGCCTCCTAGTTCGTTCTCCAAGTTCATAGAACGTTGTAGATCGATTCCCAATCGATTCTTAACGTTAGATTCAATACTTTATTGATTCTTCGTGCGTTCTCACTGATTGGATCGCCAATCAAATAGGATTCCGCACTATTTGGTTTGGTTTACACGCTAATCATTCGGTATTTCGTTCAAATACCAGGTCCTAACATGAAAAATAAAAAATAACTCTACTCGTCGGACTACGTACTGTCATCTTCTGGAATCACTTCACATTTCTTTTTCACGCCGTTGACCTCTAACTGATATAAAAATCTTGGTTTATCAAACGCTTTTGTGTAGAGATCAGCACGTTGAAAGTCCGTATTAATTTTAACAACATCGATTAAATTCTTTTCAAAACAGTCATGTATAAAGTGATATTTAATTCTGATGTGTTTGGTTTTAGGATGTTGGATAGGATTTTTAGTTACGGCTATAGCAACAGAATTATAAACAAATATAGGAGTGTTAGAGAATTTCAAACCATAGTCCCGCATTTGTTGTTGAATCCACATGTTTTGTGAACAGCAGCTTGCAACATATTTAGCTTCACAAGTTGACAGAGCAACTTATGTCTGCTTCTTACACTGCCACGTGACTAATCTTCTCCAAATTAATTGACATTCTGCTGAAGTGGACTTGTAGTTCATTTTGCAGCCCCATAATCCGAATCGCTATACGCTGTAAGCTCAAAGTCATTTTTTGAGGATACCACAACCCAAGTGTTGGAGTACCCTTCAGATAACGAAATATCCTTTTGACGCCTATGAGATGGTTGACTTTCGGTTTCGCTTGATATCTGGAGAAGAGACACGTTGCGTGCATGATATCAGGTCATGAGGCAGTGAGGTACATGAGTGATCCGATCATTCCTCTGTACATGGTGGCACCCACCAGATCACCATTTTCGTCATGTGCCACATCGTGGTTTGTAGCATGTGGAGTTCCAGCTGCCGAAGCATTCTCCATATCAAACCAACTTAGGATATCACCTACATACTTGGTCTGATGTAGAAATATTACCTTTGGTGTCTGATCCACCTGTAACCCGAGAAAGAACTTCATTTCTCCCATGCCACTCATCTCAAATTCAGCTTTCATTACTGCTTCAAATTCTTTACATAGATCTTCATTTTTGGAACCGAAGATTATGTCATCAACATAAATCTATAAGAGCAGTAAGTCACCATCCTTTTCTTTGATGAACAGTGTACAATCAATCACTCCTCTGCGAAAGCCGTGTTTCACAAGATGAGTCGAGAGCTTCTTATACCATGCTTTTGGGGCTTAATGAAGCCCGTAGAGAGCCTTATCTAGTTTGTAAACTTCGACCTGATGATACGAATCCTTAAATCCTTCGGGTTGACTGACGTACACTGTCTCCCGGATTTCACCATGAAGGAATGCACTGTTTACATCTAATTGATAAACTTTCATCTTCATGTAAGAGGCATAGGTTAGGAAGATACGGATTGCTTCCATCCTTGCCACAGGTGCAAACACTTCATTATAATCGATTCCTTCGACTTGTCTAAAACCTTGAACGACAAATCGAGCCTTGTTGCGAATTATGACCCCTTGATCGTCTTTCTTGCATTTCAAGACCCATTTAGTTCCAATGACTTTAGCACCTTTTGGTCTGTCCATAAGGGTCCATACTCCTAGCTTCTTGAACTGTAGGAGTTCATCTTGCATTGACTTACCCATGCCTCATCATTTGATGCTTCACTAACATATTTTGGCTCAAATTGAGACACAAAACATCGATAAGCACCGTCGTGAAGATATCCCTTTTCCATGACTGAGGCCTAATCAGCTGAGTATAGCTGATTTCTGGTCTGTACTCCTGATCAAACATCTCCAATGACATTGTCCAAAGGATGATAAACATTTAACCTGGATCCAGGAGTGGTGGGAACAGCTACCTCATTTTCCAGATTATGAACCACAGCTTCAGTATCTGAAGCTGTTGGAGTATGAGGTTCCGAAGATTTAGAGGCATCAGGGTTTGATGCTTGTGTACTTGCTGTAGCAGGAACCTATGCCTCCTGGTTCACCTGTTCAGTCTCCACTTCTTCATCTTCAGAGGAGGAGTCACTTACCTCAAGTGCTCCCCCTGAAGAACTAGAAGACTCACCTTGTGAAGTGGAGGTTGTCGGGTCCAGTGATGGTGTGTTTAAGACATCATATATCATTCTGGTAGCTAACTCATCATCAGAAGGGGAGAGAAGGATGTTGAAGGACTTAAAGAATCCATCATAATCGAAGAAGAATGCGGGTCCTTTTCCAGCAGGGGGGTGGTGTATCTCTGAACGTCGACGTTGGACCACACTTCTACTTGACCCGTTGAGTTGTTGTAAACTCTCTTATTCGGTATGTTGTATCCTAGAAAAATTCCTTCTTCAGCCTTTTCACTGAACTTCCCTGACTGATTTTTCTTCAGCAGCGTACATGGTGCGCCAAACGGTTCGAGGTACTCTAGATTAGGTTTACGTCGTTAGAGCAACTCGTAACACGTTTTACCATGACGTTTCACCACCAGGACTCGATTTAGGGTGTAACATGCATTAGCTACTGCCTCGTTCCAAAATTGGATAGGCAGTTTCAAGTCTGCTAGCATTGTCCGGCCTGTCTCTATCAAGCTTCGATTCTTCTCTCAATAACTCTGTTCATTTGAGGAGTGTAGGCAGATGTGAACTGGTGTACAATTCCTTTTTCTTTGTAGAATGCCTCCATCCATTAGTTCTTGAACTCGGTGTCGTTGTCTGAGCGAACTTGCCTTACCTTTAGCTTGTAGAGTGACTCCAATGTAGTTACCAGCTCCTTGAATGATTCAAATGTTTCTGCTTTGGATTTCAGAAACATCACCCAAAAAAATCTTGAGTAATCATCCGTAACTACATAGCAGTACAAATCACCGGCAATGCTCTTTGTACTAACTGGTCCAAACAGATCCATGTGAAGAAGCTCAAGAGGTAGGTCAATTAAGTGAACTTTCTTTTCCTTATGAGACTTCTTTGTCTGTTTCCCTTTCTTACACGCGACACAAAAATCCGGTAATTAGAAGTTCTTAACATTTACTCCTCGCACTAGATCATTCTGGATCAGGTGATTCATCTTCCGTGGATTAATGTGTCCCATTCTCCTATGCCAAGAAATGGAGTCTTTCTCTGTTTCCTTTGAGAAGAAACATTGAACTTGATGATTGGTTGTGGAGGCCTTTGATAGGTCCAAGACATATAAATCATTATATCTTGAAGCTGACATTAAGACTTGGTCCTCCGGGATTACATACTTTTTCTTCAACACATAACACTTCTTGTTGTCAAAGACTACCTTGAATCCTTTGTCACAGATCTCGGATACAGAAAGCAAGTTATTTTGTAGTTGTTGAACGTAGTTGACCTTGTCAAACTTGATTTTCTGGTGTCCCACTTCGCCTTGAGCCGTGATGTATCCTCCTTTATTTCCAGCAAATGATACATGTCCCCCTTTAGTTTGTTTGACATTGAATAGGAGAGACAAGTTCCCGGTCTTGTGCCTTGATGCCCCACTATCAACGATCCAGGTATTTGTAGAAGCACTATAGCGGACACCCTGCACATTTAAAGGAAATGATTAGTTTAGATTAGGTACCCAAGCCTTAACTGGCTTGGGTGACCCAGAGGCATCACACATCATAAATTCTACCAACTGTCCATTTGAGGGTGAGGGCATATCATGCTTCTTAGTGTTCTCAATATCAGACACTGAACTTGACTTTTCTTTCCATAAGCCAGTTTTGTGTAAGGCCTGTTTGTGATAAACAGACGATTGGCTTACGGTTTGAACTTTAGGTTCATTACTTCTTTTTGGTGGAGTAATAAAACTCCTTTTTGAAGAAATTGGTTTAGTATCATAAAGTTCAATTTTCTTTCTTGATGTATGATAATGAGGACAATTAGAAGCGATGTGTCCTCTCTTTCCATAATTTTAGCATGATCTACCTTCTACGTATTGGGAAAATTGTCTCTGTGGGTAAGTGTGTGAAGCAGGTGTGACTTTAGTCTGGTTGGGTTTGGACACTTCTTTTTTAGATGTTTTTGTTTCTTTAACAAAATTTATTGTTTGAACGTTTTTAACATCTTTAGCCTTTTGTTTATTTGGACTTTGACGTGAAACACGTGTTTGGTTAACTGGTTCGGTCAGTTTGGATTTTGAAGAAGACATGTTTGAACCTGACTTTACATTAACCTTTTCAAATTGTTCTTCCAAATTCACAATGGGCATCTTACCTTTAAACTTCAAAGTAGCCTCCTTCTGTTTAGTAACAGATTCCATTGGTTTTCACGTGGAATCTGGATCAGTAACTAGAGGAGTGGACACCACATGATCCTTAATAGGATTGTTATTTACTGGTTTACATTTAGCATTTAGCAATATCTCATGTGGTGGTGGAACCACTTTGTAACCTAACCCTTCCCATTGTTCCTTTCTTTCACTAAGTTTTGAACTATGTGAGAGGAACTGGTCCAACTGTGTAGTTTTTGTTTTAATGAGTTGACTTCGACTTCCAAAACTACTTTTTCTTTCTTATTTTCTTCCAAAGAGTTCAAATAAAACTTTATATCATTTGCTTGATTAAAAGCAACAACCTCGGTTTCCCTTAGTTGTTTATTTAAAAGTTCTATTTTCTCTTTATAACTGCAATCATTTTGTTTTAAAATCCGATTAGCTTATGTGCACAGTTGCAAGTCATTTACTAAGCTATCATTGTGATCTAATAACCTAGCAAATTTAAGATCAATGCTTTCTCTAAACTTATTACATTCATTACAAGCATGACTTTTAAAAAGTTGGTCTTTGTTACTTACCTGTGAAGATTTGGTTGAATCAGCCATCAGCGCAGAGTTTGATTCCTCGGATGCTGGAGATTCTGAACTTTTTGTTCTAAGATCTTCTTCAATCAGGTGATTGACCAAATTAGCAATATCTTCATGATCTGACATAACTAGTTCAACTGCTATTTCACCTTCACTTGTAGTGTCATCACCAGACCCTCAACATTAGCAATGTTCGATTCGCCCGGAGACACAAACTTGAAGGTCCAATCTTGTCCTTCATCACCTTGAGCAGTCAAGGCCTTTGCATCTTTGCTTGACGATGCACCTCCACTTCGTAGGTTTGTCTTGACGGTTGAAAGACGAGAATGGATTCCCAATACCTGTCTTCTTGGGCTTTACACATTCACGTTTGAAGTGCCCCTTGTCTCCACAGTTAAAGTAGGTATCTTTGGTTTTGTCCAAACCAAAGGTTGTATCCTTTGTGGCTATCAAGTTCTGTCCTGTCTTCTTCACAAACTTTTTCGCTCGCCTGACAGCACTTGCTAAAGCCCACATAATGTCCATTCTTTCTAATTCATTCTCGTCCACCTACTCGTAATCCTCATCAGCCAGATGGCAATTTCCGATCTTTCCTGCAACTAGACCATCATAAGAATGAACGACCGCAGCTAAAAGGTCCATATGCTCCTTTGCAACCTCCAGAGTGATATGCCCGAGATTCTCGGTCTTCAACTTAGTAGCATTTGCTTCAGGCACTATATATTGGGTGCAAGATGACACTGAAGTTTCTGATCCTGAAGCAGTGGATTGGGAAGGAGCAGTTGAACTAGACACAAATGCCGTTTGAAGCGATGCTCCTGAATTTGTTGAAGTGGAAGAGGATCTATAAAGTGAAGGATTCTGGTCATAGGATCCTTTCTGTGACCCCGTATTTCATCCTTAGTTCCTCCTCTCTCAATTTCAGGATGAATTCGTTTATGTCTAATTTTTCCAGTAACTTGTTCTGTCTCAAATTTGACATAAACGAGTCCCACTTCTCTGGCAGACCATCGGCAAAGCTTGAGACCTTATCTTCCATTAACGTTGTGACTCCATGAGTGTGCAGCTCACTAATTAAATTGTAGAATCTGTCTATGACATCATCCAAGCTCTCTTTACCCATTGAAGAGAAGTTATCGAACTCCTTCTTCAAAGCCTTTGCCTTTAGAGCTTTCAACGATGCATTCCCGTCGTATCGTTTCTCAAAGGCTTCCCATAGCTTCTTTGCCTGTGTGTTCTCAGAAAACTGGTGGAATATATCCTTAGGTATCGACTGAGTCAACAGAGCATACACTTTCTTCTCAGCATTGCACTTCACCTTCTGGCTACCAGTCATGCCACCCAAGGTAAGTTTAACACCATCAGCACCAACCGGCATGCTATAACCTGTCTCGATTGATTCCCACAGATTGGGATCAACCCCATTTAGATAAATCTCAAACCTTTGCTTCCATTGTGGGTACTCATCTAACGTTATAAGTTTAGGGGGCTTATTGTGATTTCCAACTTCATTCTCCAAAAGCAGTAGGTTCTGGATTCGAGAGTCTCTACCGGCAGTAAACGCAGAGTACCGATCTTCCATTTCTTTAAACTTTGAGAGATAGAACAATAACTGTTTCACTAGTGCGAATGGGGAGATGCGATTGGGTCAATCGTGCGGATAGACTAATGCAGATGAATTAATCGTGCGATTGAACCAATGCGGATGAGTCAATCGTGCGATTGAACAAGTGTGGATGGACAATGCGAATGGGGTGTTCAGTCATACGAATGGATGGGCGACTGAGTTCAATCGTGCGTATGGGAGGTGCGATTGAGTTCAGTCGTGCGATTGATCCAATCGTGCGACTGAAGACTGCTGTTTTTGAAAGTTCAAAGGTTTTTGACACTTTGACACAAAAACGCGATTTTTCAAGAACCCTAATCTGTCATATGCCGAAAAACGTAAACTTTTTTATCTGGAGACACTGAAAACACTGTTTTTACTTAAAAAGGTGACTCTTTTGAATGAAAAACGTGATTTTTGCACCAAAACTAATCGAATCACCACGCAAAATCAAGAGCCAAAGCTCTGATACCACTTGTTGGGGCCGTGTACGTACGGAGTACTAACTAATAATGCGTGTATACCTAATCAAATAGTGTGGAATCCTATTTGATTGGCGATCCAATCAGTGAGAACGCAGTTTCGATCAATCTAGAGATTAATGAAACGTTATGAATGATTAGAACATGATCAACTGCGATCTATGAAGTTGGAACAGGTTCTCTAGGGTCTCTGGACGGCTAGGGTACGTATGTGAGTCGAATTTCTTCAAGTGTCCCGTTTTTCCACGAATTAAGTGGTATTTATAGGTTAGGGCTTATCAATCGTGCGACTGAACCATTAGTATGGTTCAGTCGTGCGACTGAATCATACGATTGGTCCATACGCACGACTGAAGGTCAGTCGTGCGACTGAGCCAATCTTATGTCTCAATCATGCGACTGATCCAGTCTCCTGGTTTAGTCGTGCGACTGGTCCATTAGCATGAAGTGGTCATGCGTATGGTCCATTCGCATGAAGACTTCACACGATTAAGTTTGAACATGTTTCTCAATCATTATTGAATAAGAATTATGGTCAACAACCACAAACCTATATAGTTAGTTCAATATGCGTTATGATACACTAAACAATGAAACATTAAACAATATAAGCATCAAACACATATTTCATTTCATTCAACTCATTCATTACATATATGTAAGACATGAAAGACATTTTACATTGAGCTCCTAAACTAGGTACATATGTATCAACAAATATTGTTTGCATATTGTTTGTGTTGAAATACATAAAACACCGAGCATGGATTCTTCACATCGTACGATGAGTTGAAGTCAAATATGAATATCCAAGACCGTTACTAAGACCTACAAGAAATTCCCTCTCAACTCTCTCCACCTTGTTCTAAAGACAAAACCTCCTTGTTACTAACTTCTTTAGTTCAGACCACTTCATCTTTTTTTACTACACTAACTCCCTAGATTTATTTATTTATAGCCCATTAATAAAGGGATTAAGAAATAAAAGAGTTTGCATTAAACTTCACTACCTAATCTTCCCTACACTCACGTTTCTTAATTAGTGTTTCCATCTCTAAGACTGATTGAAAGCTAAAAATAGCATCGTTGTTTCCATCAACCATAGGAGTATTGCACCCTTTAAAGGAATTAAAGTCAAAGCCCATTGTAGGTATAACTATTGGCTCATCGACTCACTATCACTATCCTTCTCCTTCTCTTTCCCTTCTTTCTTCTCATTATCTTCACCGGTACCAGCATTAATAAAAGATCCTCCTTGGTTATCCTTGCCTTTTTGTTTTTAATCTTACCTCCTAATCCAAGCTCCTTAAAGATCTCAGCCATGATGGAGGGCATCACCGTTTGTAGGACTTGATGCACCTCATTAGCAATAACTTCTCTAACTATCAACTCTATTTGAATGCACTCATTAGTACTCTAATGTCTATGAGCTTCAAATTCTACATGCTTAGTTTCAGGTGCCTTAGCTTTGCTTCAGGTGAGTAGTGGCCCGCTAGCGCGACCACCACATGCACCATCTTGACCACCACAAACACCATCTCTCGCTCTATCTCGAGTCCCCTTCTTTCTAGCCATAACTTTTCTTTCTATAAGGTTTAAAACACTAACACTATCATTCAAGGTAATAGTTCAAATCAATGTTTCAGAACCAGATCAGACGTCGAACCGGACGCCTTACTGGTTTGGTGGTCGGACCGGTTGGACCGAATTTAACTATATTTATATATATTTATATATGTAATTAAATATATGTAATTTATATATGATTTATATATGTATTTTATAGTTATATATAAAATTTAACTATATTTGTATATCCAACGTACTAATTTATGGTTTAACACCCCGTTTTTACTCATTAAAATCAAAAAAATACCAAAAACCGATTCGAACCGATCTGGTTTCCCTGTCCGACCAGCAGTTCGGGACGAACCGGCCGGTTTTACCTCTCAAAACCGAATCATAGCAGACCGGACCGGCCATCGGACCGATCCCTGGTCGAACCGGCCGGACCGGCCGGTCCGATCCGGTCTCCAAAACATTGGTTCAAATCATGATAAGTAATGTAAGTTCTTAATGACATTAGCAAGTGTAAGTACTACTTACTTTACTTTTCACTTGCTAAACATTCCCTATCGAGAGTCACATCAGCTCCTAAACCTACTTTATCAAATTAAACACCTACTTTATCATATTATATATATACAAACATACTTACTTTTTTTATTGTTATCATAACAATCTTTTCATTACTTTAGTTATACTTTAACCGCTACTTTACCTTTACTCTTTGTCCTGAAGTTACCCGTGCAAGCATTCTATTTTTGGTCTAGTTCTCAAATTAAGTTTAGGATTCGAAGTGTCTAAATCTCTTAAACTATTACTCTAATACCAACTTGTAAGGCCCCATTTCTGGGTATCCTAACCATTGGATTTTTATTATTAGAAATACATAATTTTTAAACTTTAAAGAACCATCTTATCATTAATGTGTAAATACTATCGTCATTACAAGGTTCATTGCTTATCATTATAAATCAAAACATAACTAAATGTAGTTTCTTTAAGAATGTCAAATACAATCAACCGGGAAACTCTATCTTCATGCCAAGCTTTCTTTCTTTAAGCAATCATTATCATACTTGTCAAACTAATATGCATACAAGTGAATTCTAGCCATTATCAAAGTACTTTAGCATATCAATCTGTATCATATTTTACATTACATTTACTTTACTATTAGCTTCAACATTAGTTTAGACTCTCACTTTGAATTTACTCTCAAACTTTATTATATCTCATACTTTATCATTTTGTTTATTGTATTTTATCTTTATATTTTTCTTAATTTGACTTATATGAGTACAAAGATCCTTTATAAGTAAGCTAACAGTAATTTGCCAAGCTCTTATTAGGTGAACATACATGAGGTACGACTCTAATCAGGGTGAGCAATGCATAAGGCAAATCTCATATCATGTGATGTAAGGATTCCTATAAATCTGATGCAGCCAAAATATCCAAAGTCTCTCTGTATGCATGCACTGAAGAACAGAAATAGAAATGCTTCGGAAGTTTTATACCTTGCATTAGAAATATTCTAAGTGTAAAATCTTCCGAAGCCAACACGATCTTCCGAAGCCAAATGTGAAGTCTTCCGAAGCCAAAGAGTGAAGACAGATTTCTTCCGAAGACTTTTAGAGACATGCTTTTATCTTATGTACATTACCATAAAGCTGGACCACCTTTCCGCTAAAACTCTATTTAATCACCAACTTACATGAGTTGGTGAAAAGATCCATGCTTTTGGTAACTGTACATTGAGGTCTTGAGTCTGTGCTTTCTACTTTATGTACTTCTATCCTTTTTCTAATATATTAGAACGTGAGCTATGGCATGTCATAGTCACTAACAAAAGGCAATCTGCCTTTTGATTCTACATTTGATTTTGTTGTCTAGTCTTATGTATCCAGCTGGCTTTCAAAGTATGGCCAGCGTAGGATGTAGTATATGTATCTCAAGTACTTGTCACTTTCATGGTATGCTTTGTAACATTTGTAATAGAACTTGAGAAGCAATATACAACATTATTGAAAACCAAATACTTGTGTTGTTTGCTATCTTGGTCTGTCTCATTTTTACTTGTGTTCTTAGCATCTTTCACTTAACTTAACCAGTTCCCTATTTGATCTGTTAAGTGTTCTAAGTAACTCTCCTCATTGTGTTGTTGTGTTGTAAGTTCATACCCTTCACCGGTCCTGCATTTGGTATCAAAGCTTTCCAGGCTCTTGATATAAGATCTCACCATCTTAAGATCCCTTACACATATAAAATACTTAACAACTCAAATGGCAGCTATTACTAAAGATGATATGGAAACTGGAACTATGACAAAGTCTCCACTAATCACTCTTGAAGACTTTGATACTTGGTGTCAAAGAATGGAAGGCCTCATCAAGTCTCAAGACTCCAGGATATGGGACTCTGTTGTTGAAGGACCCTACATACCAAGCACCACTTCTGCTACTGGTGGTGGTATGATTCCAAAGGCTGTGCCTGATTATTCTGAAGAAGACAGGAAGAAAATAGAGATTGATTAGAAAGCCATGACATCCCTTCAAACTGCTCTTCCAAACTCTATCTACAGAGGCTTCAAGAAGTGCAAAACTGCCAAACAACTATGGGAAGCACTAAAGCTGATGTATGAGGGGTGTACTGAAGCAAAAGAGAACAAGAAGGATCTCATGAAGCAGTAGTTTGAAAACTTCACCTTTAAGGTAGGTGAAACCATGACTCAACACTACTTCAGGTATGTTGAGATTGTGGATACTCTAATGGATGTTGGAGTAACTCTTGAGAACAGGGACATTGTAAGGAAGTTTATGTCCTTTCTTCCTAAACAATGGACACATTACTGTGTTGTTATCAAGAGGACTGAGAACCTTAAGACTCTTACTCTTACAGAGTTGTATGGTATTCATAGTGGCTACCAGATGGAGATGAACATGCAAAACTCATCTGGTAACTCCAGCAATCAACTGAGTTCAGCCTTCCATGTGGTTGAATGGGAAAGCATTAAACCACAACATCATCTTATATGCTTCTCTGACAACTCACAAAAGGGCCCTTTCATCACCTTCCCAGAGACTCCAAGGGAAAGCTACACTCAAGGAAGTCCTTTCCAAGAGACAAGTTCTTCTCATGCTTTTGTCTCTGCTGATGAAACCACAGACAACTTTCTCTTCACCCTTGAAGATTTGGACTGTATCCATCCAGATGATTTGGAGTACATGGAGATAGTCCAGCAGATGGCTCTTCTCACTCACAGAGCCAAGAAGTTCTACAAGAGGACAGGGAGAAAGTTTCCAAGCAATGAGCCAGTGGAAAGTTTGGGCTGGATAAAAGCAAAGTAAAGTGTTACAACTGTAACTAGATGAGACACTTTGCAAGGTAGTGTAAGGCACCAAGGACAAAATGGTGGCCAAGCACAAACTAAAGCAAACTACACTGAGAAAGCCCCCAGAATAGCAAGCTGCAGTTGTTGTTAAAGAAGGAGGCTTTGACTGAGCTTTCAGGTAGAAGATGCATCTCCAAACCAAGCACCCATGGCAGACCATGATGAAGCCAAGGTATTGGAATATCTTTGTACTCCTGAATGCATTGCTAAAGTCAATAGATACAGGTCCTATAACTTAGAAATGAGATCTGATCTTGAGTCCTTAAATATCTTAAAAGTTGATTTTAAAAGAGCTAAAAATGATTATAAACTAAATATAAAGGACTTAGAGAAAATCATTTCAACTCTTAAACATGAGCACACAAACTACAGGACTCAGATCAAAGACCTCATTACTAAGTTAACTGAATGCCAGGCTGAGCTTGTGATCGGCAAAGCCAAGGCAAAAAAATATGTTCTTGAAGAAGAGACCTTCAAGAACATAATATCCTCATCCTTGCATGCAAAAGTTTGTTATCAAAATAAGTAGGGACTGGGATCTTATGAGATAGCTCCCCCACACATAATCTTGTTTGTAAGATCTCCTAGGTGTGGAACTTATGAAGATGAGCTTCCCCTTATAGATCCTGTGACCGAAGAGGATCAAGAGGAGATGGTGGAGAATGGCTTTGAGAAGAGTGAAGAGTAGCATTCTAAGAAGGGTCACCATCCCTCTGAGGAGAGCAAAGCTGTTGGGATGACCAAGTCCAGGAGAAAGAACTTGATCAGGAAGGCCAAAAGAAAGTCCAAGAAGGCTCAAGAGATCAAGGCCACCTTCAATTCTGCATAGAAACAAGTCTTCATCTCTGCAGGATTTGAAGTGGTGAAGGCTGAAGACACTAACTTGAACTCCATCAATAAGAGGTCTGGTTCATGTCAAAATCATCCCATCATTAAGAAGAAGGCTGATCAGTTGTGCACCACTATTGTACAACCTGAACCATCCAGCTCCAAAGGTAGTTCTATCCCCATAAGAATTGCCATAGCATCTGCAAAGATGAAGATGGAGAAGGAAAATGATCAAGTTCAGCCTTGTTCACAAAGGAAAACTCCTAGAAGGAAGAAAATGGATTGTTTTATGTGTGGGAGTACTTCTCATCTTGCTAAGGATTGTGTTTACAATCCAAAGAGTACTCTCCACATGACCAAGAAAGAAACTTCTAAGAGTTTGGAGAAGAAGAAGCAAGCTTCGGAAGGAAAATCTCTTTCCTTCGGAAGCTCCAAAATGAAGAAGAAGACCAAGTGGCTGAAAGTCAATAAAACTTCCAAAGTATTGAAGGTCAAGTCTAAGCTTCCAAAGGTGGTGTGGAAGTCAAAAAAAAGACCAAGTGGCTGAAAGTTCTTCATCAACATCAGCAAATGATCCTTCTAGCATGACTATAGGATCAATTACTGTTGCATTGTCTTCAACTTCTTTTGATGAGCCCAAGACCAATAAGGCTTGGGTTCCTAAATGTAACTAACCATCTTTTTTGTGTAGGAACAGCTCAAGACAAACAGAAATATATGTATCATTGAGAGTGGCTGTTCCAGGCACATGACAGGCAATAGGTCACTACTTTAAAATTTTGAAAGAATTGATGGAGGACCAGTTGCTTTTGGAGGAGATGCAGGAGGTTACATTACAGGAAGGGGCAAGGTCACAAATGGTAAGCTCAGCATTGAGAAGGTAAACTTTGTCAAGGAGCTTGGATACAATCTTTTGAGTGTATCCTAATTTTCTGATCAGAGTCATAACATGCTCTTCATTGATCATGAGTGCATTGTTCTCAGGCCCGGGGTGTCATTCCTCATGAGCACATCCTGCTCAGAGCCCCCAGGAAAGGGAACATGTACAAGATGAATTTGCAAGAACATCTCCCTTAGGAGAAGTTTCATGCTTTCTATCTAAAGCAAATAATGATGAGTCTTTCCTCTAGCATAAAACAATGTGCCATGTAAACTTTAAAAACATGAATAAATTAATTAAGAATGATTTGGTAACTGGAATACTAAAGAAAAAGTTTACAAGTGATGACCACTGTGTTGCATGCCTGAAGGGGAAGCAACACAAGGTATCTCACAAGCCAAAGGAAAGAAATTCCATTATTAATCACCTACACTTATTACATATGGATCTCTTTGGCCCCACCAGTGTAATGAGTTTAGGAAGGTCTTCTTATTGTTTGGTGATCACAAATGACTTTACTAGATTCACTTGGGTCATCTTTCTTAGAACTAAGGATGAGACCCCTAAGATTCTAAAGAATTTCATCTTAAAGATTGAGAATCAATCTGATCACAAGGTCAAAACCATAAGATGTGATCAAGGAACTAAATTCAAGAATCTAATCCTTGATACATGTTGTGATGAAAATGGCATTACAAGACAATATAGTGCTCCCAGGACTCCTCAGCAAAATGGTGTTGCTGAGAGGAGAAATAGAACACTTATTGAAGCTACAAGAACTATATTGTCTGACTCTAAACTGCCCATCACCTTCTGGGCAGAGGAAGTGAACACTGCTTGCTATGTGCAAAACAAATTTTTAGTAGTTAAGACACATGGTAAGACTCCTTGTGAACTCTGGCACAAGAGAAAACCTTTCATTGGTTTTCTCAGGTCATTTGGATGTCTTTGCATCATCTAGAATACCAAAGATCAAATTGCCAAGTTTGCTGAGAAATCAGATGATGGACATTTTATTGGATACTCTTCTCAAGCTAAAGCTTATAGAGTATACAATCTCAGAACTAGAGTAGTTGAGGAGTCAGCCAATGTGACTTTCAATGAGCACACTCCCAGTGTTAAAGGTTCTGGTCTGGATTGGCTATTTGATCTTGATTTAGTTACAAACTGTTTTAACAAATCTTGTGAGCATGTTTCAGGGTCCACAGATATACTACCTACAGGTGATCCTAACCTATGATTTGAGCTAAAAAGACCTTCAACCTACACATCTTCAGCTCTAATGGTAACCAATCCTACAAATAAAGCTTCTACCAGCACATCAATGACAAATCTTGTTGATACTTCTGGGGTGCCTTCAAATTCCAGCTTAGAGGCACAGAACTCAGATGAAGGAGCTTCAAATGTTGGATAAAATGGTGGTGGTGAAAGTGATCGCGAACTCCTTGATGCTGATAACTACTTCATTTAAGACAACATCAATGATGTCACACACTCATTGGATCAAGTCAATCTTGATAAGTGTGCTGATGTGAAGGGTGAATCCTCCTTGCCAGATCAGAATTTCTCAAATTTAGATCTGTCTAAGCAACTTGTTGTGATCTCTCAGCTAAGGATCCACAAGTCTCATCCTATCACGAACATCATTGGAGATGTTGATTCAGGGGTGAGAACAAGACGACAAACCCATGATGCAAATGTTTGTCTTCACTCTTGTTTTTTATCCCAGATAGAGCCAAAGAAAATAGATGAAGCTCTAAAGGATGGAAGTTGGCTTGAAGCTATGCAAGAGGAGCTGCTTCATTTCAAAAGGCGAAAGGTTTGGAACCTATGTCCTCTTCCTCAAGGGAAGACTATCATAGGAACCAAATGGGTGTTCAGGAATAAGAAGGATGATAGAGGACTTGTCATCGAGAAGGCAAGACTAGTTGTTCAAGGGTATACTCAAGAAGAAGGAATTGACTACATAGATGTTTTTCCTCTTTTAGCAAGACTTGAAGCTGTTAGGATATTCCTAGCTTTTGTTGCATCCAAGAACTTCAAGGTTTACCAACTTGATGTCAAGTGTGCTTTTCTCTATGGGGTGATTGATGAAGAGGTGTATGTCAGACAACCACCTGGGTTTGCAGATCCTGATCATCCTGATTATGTCTGCAGGCTTGATAAAGCTCTTTATGGGCTGCACCAAGCACCAAGGAAGTGGTATGAGACTCTATCTCAGTATCTCTGTCAGCATGGATACAAAAGGGGTACTATAGATGGAACTCTCTTCATCAAAGGAACAGGAAATGACATAATGCTAGTTAAAGTTTATGTAGATGACATTATTTTTTGGTCAACTAATCCAAAGCTCTGCAAATACTTTGAGAAGCTGATGAAGGACAGGTTTGAAATGAGTGCCATAGGGGAACTCAATTTCTTTCTAGGAATTCAAGTGAAGCAAGTTGACAATGGCATCTTCATAAGTCAGTCAAAGTATGTACAAGACATACATAAAAGGTTCAACATGACTGATTGTAAGGTTGCTAAGACACCTATAGCCAGGAACCACTCCCTTGGACCTGATCTTGAGGGAGAGTGTGTTGATGAGCATCTCTACAAGGTAATGATTGGGTCTCTTATGTATCTCACAGCTAGCAGGTCTGATATCATGTTTGCTACATGCATTTATGCAAGATATCAATCCAACCCCAAGATGTCACACCTGGTCACTGTCAAAAGAATTTTAAGATATCTCAAAGGTGCTCCATCACTTGGCCTTTGGTATCCAAAGAATTATGACTTTAATTTGTATGCTTATACAGATAGTGATTATGGTGGTTGCAACATGACTGCAAAGTCTACATCAGGGGGATGTCAATTTCTTGGTGGAAGGATAGTCTCTTGGCAATGTAAGAAACAATCCTGTGTGTCTACATCAACTGCTGAGGCTGAATACATTGCTGCTGCAAGCTGCTGTGCTCAAGTGCTTTGGATTCAAAATTAGATGTTGGACTATGGATTCAACTTCAAGGAGACTCCTATCCACATAGACAACAACAGTGCTATCTCAATCATAGAAAATCCTGTGCAACACTCAAGGAAAAAGCACATCAATATCAGGTAACATTTTATTAGAGATAACTTTGAAAAAGGCTTAATGAAACTAGTAAAGTTAACTCAAATGAACAATATGCTGATCTGTTCACCAAAGCTTTTGATGAACAAAGATTTAAATATCTTGTATCAGCTATTGGGATTATTAACTTTGAATAGCTTTTCTTAAAACTTAATCATATTATTTCCAATACTTGTGTGTCCTAAGTTGTCTATTTCATCATCTTCATAAGCCCTTGTTTTCTTTGGAAGAAAATCTTTTCAAAAGACATTTCTTAGATTTTTAAAAATTTTCATCTCTTTACTTTTTGGAAGATTAAAAATTACCTTCGGAGGAAATTTATGTCTTGGTAAACAAATAACTACTTCGGTAAATTTACCTTCGGAAGAAGTTTCTGATATATTTTCCGAAGCCTAAAATCAAATTAAGTACTTTTATGTTTTATAAGAACAATTTTCTTCCGAAAGCAATTTACCTCGGAAGTTTTCATTCCTTTTAGAATAAAAACTCTAAGTGTTAATTCTCTTCCGAAGCAAAATTCTTAAAAACCTTTGAAATATCTTCCAAAGCAAATTTGCCTTCGGAAGCTTTTTCTTCAGAACTTCGAAGCAAATAACCTTCAGAAGATTTCTTGACTTCCAAGAAAACTACTTTTGGGCAAAAATAAACTACTTTTCAGAGGTGGAACTGACATCTGGATTTCAAAGTTTATCCTCTTTCATTAACTTTGTCTCAAATCCTTTTCACATAAATACTCAACGGTTCCCCCCTCTTTCACGGTCTTCTTCAATTATACTATTCCTTAAACCAAAATTCTCCCAAACCGCCTTTGTTCTTCACCTTCCTTCACCTTTAAGCTTCTCAAAATGGCCAATCTAAACCGCAGAAACAACCTTGACTTCTTCATGCAACTTCAAAGGCAACACAACCAGGTTGCTCTGTTGAACTCTGAGAAATATGATAGTTTCTCAGAGGTTTTTCGTTTTCAGGCTCTATCCAACTACTTCAACTCCCTAACCATTGATCCTACTCTCTATGAGGATCATCTGCTTGAATTTCGGAAGACCTACCAGAGGTCATTATGGATGGGGAGAAGGCACTGTCTGCCACAGTGCAAGGGAGGACAATCTTCATCACTCCGGCCATCATCAACACTCACTTACAACTGGATGATGAAGAAGGTGCGTTGTCCTTCCCAAAAGAAGCTGTTAATCATTCTTTTGTGCAGATGGGCTATGAGGGAGATTTCTCTGTAAAGACCTTTAGGAAAGGGAAGGTCTCATCCCAGTGGAAATACCTGCTTCATGTGGTTATCCAGAGCTTGTCAAACAAGCATGGAGGGTGGGACCAGATTCCTGAGGATCTCTCCTTCATATACATGAAATGATTCAAGGGGTCAAGTTCAGGTACTCTCAGTTTGTTTACACAATTTTGCTTGCTAACTTGGACTCCTTAGAGTATTATATGTTTCCTAGATATGTTCAATACATTCTCAACTGTGAACTGGGCTCACAGTTGAGGGAAACAGGTAATATTCTTAAATTGGGACAGATGAAGCCTCGCATCTTTAAAATCATGAAGAAGCCAACTGTATTTTTCTCAGGGGTAGAAACAGCCCTTATCCCAAAAATGTTAGAGCTCATTGCTCAAGATGACAACCTAGCAACACAAGCTAGTGTTGAACCCACACCTTCTACCTCCCAATCACCAAAAAGACCACAAATCACCCTCACCTACCAAAGAAAATCCAAACAAACCCCTGCTCAAGTTATTGAGCTTGTGCAGGCCCCCAAACACTCACCCATACAGGAGGAAGTGGATACTAGAGCTCCCACTTCCCCTGAGGAGCAAACCACTCCCATCTCTTCAAGAATCAGTGCTGAGGTTCCTCATGCGCAGTCTGATGAGCTCATAAGCCCAACTACCTTAAGCCTTCACTCTGAGTCTCAACACGCAAGTGAACAACATTCAGGGAATAGTTACCATCCCCAGTCTTTAGACTTGAATCAACCCATTCCAACCTTGAATTATATGCTGATGAAGACTTAGATTTCAGTGAGTACCATGAGTCTCTCTACTCTTCCCCTACTCAAAGAGAGATGAGTGTTGTTGAGTCCCCTATGTCTAGCCCACATCAGTCACCCATTACTGAGGTGGATCAACCTGAACCTGTTCAGGAGATCCATATGGAAGAGGCTCTCACTTCTACAAGTGATTACATCATTAAGACCTTAACCATGGCAACTCAGCCCATTGACACTTCAATTGAGGCTGTCAATGTGCAGAGGAAATCCAGCAGCCAAGAACCTGAAGCTGGTGGTGAGAGTGAGGCCTTTCGTCCAATCATCTCATCCCACAATGATTTTTCTGATGAAGATGAGGGAAACATAAGACTAAAGGTGCAAAAACTGTCAAAAACATGCTCGTATTTAGTCTCTAAGGTTAGTCACCTTGAATCTCAGGTGACTACCCTGCACAACAGGGTCAATGATCAGCAACTTGAGATATCTTATCTCAGGGAAAAACTAGCTGGGAGACCTTTAAGGAGAGCTCAACCAGGAACATAAGAACCTGTGAATGTGATTGACCTAACTCCTAGCTCACCTATGCAAGAGGGTGATGCTACCAAAAAGGGGAGAAAGTCATTACAGTCACAGAACCTAGGAGTTCTTCAGGGAGTATGGACATTGAGGACTCACCATCCTCACTTGCAATTGTGCATACTCAGCAACTTCCTCAAGTTCATATTGATATGGACTTTTTAGAATCCTTCATTCAAAGTCTCTTTGAGGAAGGCATTCCAAGGGCTATATCATCCCCACCCCAAGGAACTTCAAACTACATTATTGGGTGGAGGTATGATGCTGATAGAAGAGCCCTTATTCTTCAAAGAGTTCAAGGGCAGCAAGAGGTGTTCAATTTCAGACCTTGAACTGCAATGAAGGTCTTTACCTGGTCAACATGCCACTTGTCAACCCAAGTCAATCTAGAAAAGCTGACTGGCTGGCACAAAGGATTCAAGACAGTCAGTCTAAGAAGGAGGCAAAGGCAATCAGGTAATGTCATTGGTCAACTGGATGCTGAGGCAGACCCTGAGATTAGCTTCAAAGGGAAAACCTTGGCTGAAGGCCCAGTGATAGAGCCTGAGAGCCCTGTCACACCAACAACTACTTCAGAAATTCATCCCCTCAGTGAAACACCTGCTGGTGAAGGTGTATCACAACCTCTCTCTGGCTAGAGCTTGGATGCTACACCAAGTAATGAAGGCCAAAGCTCTCTCCACCCTGTGTCACAAAGGTCTGTGGGTGACAAAGGGAAAAGGATTCTAACTCCTGAGGAGATTGAGGAGGAGGAGAGAGAGAGAGGAAGAGGAAGCTAAGGGGAGAAAGTTTCTCTTGGTCTTCAGGCTTTATGCAAGCTGTAATCAGGGCTGCCCCCACACTAAACAATCAAGATGATGAGTTGAGGGCAGTCAGGATTACTTACCTACAGACCAGGAACTATGACATTGATGAGATTATATCTCTCCCCTTAGAGGAACTCAATGAACTTACTGACATGGAAGTGTCAAGAGAGATGAAGGAAGTAGAGGATGCAAGGATACTTCTCCAAATCTAAGAGGAGAAGAGACAAGAAAAATTATACAAGCATGTTCCTACTCTCTCCTCGGTTCAAAAAAGCCCTGTGCAGGAGACTATGGCAGCTACACAAGAACCTCAGGTAGACAAGGAAATAGATAGGCAAAACATGATCAACTACCTGAGTGACACAGGTCTCTACCAGGCATATGCACTTCTTCCCTTGTCCTTTGAGTACATTGAGTTTGAGTATCTCAAACAGCTTGAACTTCAAGTACTCAAAGAACAAAAGGCAACAAAGAGAAAGATCAGGGAAGATGCTGCAAAGTCAAGAGCCATTATCCAAAAGAGCATGAAGAAGTCTGTTGACAGACAAAGGATGATGAGCTTCTTGAAGCTGTATGGATTCTCTGAAAGGAGACTTGGCCCTATGTCTCTATCCACAATGGATGAGCACATCAGGGTAATCAAGCAGAAGATCAAAAGTGGAGAGCTAATTGACTTACACTCCCCTCCAAGTCAAGCTCCTCCTGAAGTGGAGGTTAAGGTTGAACAACCTAAGACAACACAACCTGGACCTCCCGCTAAGCCTCAGCAAGCTTCATCTTCTGATCCACAGCAGGGTCAAACACCCTCTCCTTCTGAAATTGTGAAGGAGGAACACCCAACTGAGCAAGACAAGACTGATCACAAGGTGCTGCAGACCAGTCTTCTCAGTTAAAGTCCTAAAAGAGGAAGAAGATGATGGCTTCTAAACCAAAGTCAAAGAAGAAGAAGAAGCCTGAATCATCCACCTCTACACCTCAGGCTGAGTTAGATCAACCTGAGGAAGTGCATGAAGAGGCAGCCCAATCAACTCCGATCCAAGTGGCTCCTCTTGCATCTGAGAGACCCATCTTATCCTAGACTTTCATAACCAATCCAGAGAGATGGCATGTGATCAGAGATCAAGGTGGTGAAGATGTCTACACATGGCAAGACTTATTCAACCTACCTCTGTTGATACATCATGTTCCTAGTTTATGTTCTTAAATGTAAAAGTCTTTCATTTCTTACACATATGTAATATGACTACTTAATGAAATATGATATGCATCTTGATGTTTATATGTCTTTGAGTATTTAATTTTATTATTGTATTTAGTTAATTCATATGTATGAACATCATATATAGGTATGAGGTTGTTGTACATAGTTCTAAGTCAATAATGATTGAGAAATATGTTCAACTTAGTCGGATGGTTATTCATACTTATGGACCATACGCACGAATGAATCATACTTATAAACCAGTCGCACGACTAAACCAGGAGACTGGATCAGTCGTATGACTGAGACATAAGGTTGATTCAGTCGCACGACTGAACCTTCAATTGTGAGTATGAATCAACCACATGAGTCAGTCGCACGACTGAACCATGCTAATGGTTCAGTCGTACGAATGAAACTGAAAACCTATAAATATCACATAATTCGTGGAAAAAAGCGAGACTTCGAATATTTACAAACCATAGTTGTCCAGAGCGCCCTAAGCAGCCTATCCAACTTCATAGTTCGTTCCTGATCAATTTCTACTCAGTTCTTAACGTTTGTTTAATCATTAGATCGATCAGGTTGTCGTCCTCACTGATTGGATCGCCTATCAAATAGGATTCCGCACTATTTGATCTGGTCTCACGCAGAATCCGTTAGTACTCCGTATGAAAACGGTCTTAACAAGTGCTATCAGAGCTTTGGCTCGTGATCTTGCATGGATTCAATTGGTTTTAGTGTTAAAACAAACCTTTTCAATCAAAAGAGTCACCTTTTTGCTTCAAAAAGTGTTTTTGACGATTGCATGTGTTAAAGTTTCGATTGTTCATCAAACAGCAGATTAGGGTATCTGGAAAATTCGTATTTTGTGTCAAAGGGTTCAAATATTCGATTTTTCAAACACAGCAGCCTACAGTCACACGATTGGACCATTCGTATGACTGAACCCATTCGTATACTCTCATTCGTACGACTGAACTTAGTCGTATCTCTCATTCGCACGGTTAAGCAACTCCAGTCAGTTGATTACAATCGCCCTGCTCATTCGCACTACTGAATCCAATCGCCCGATTGAATTCATTCGTATCTTTCATTCGCACGAGTGACCCATTCGCATAGCTCATTCGCACGAGTGAATCTGTCCTGTTCTAAGTTTACCAAGTCTATAGTAATGGAAGACCAGTTTGCTGCATTCATTGCTGGAAAGGACTCGCGTATCCAAAACCTTCTACTTCTGGAGAATGAGATTGGAAACCACAACAAACCGCCAAAGCTGTTAACTCTGGATGAATACCCACAGTGGAAATAGCGGTTTGAAATCTACTTGAATGGAGTTGACCCAAACCTTTGGACATCCATTGAGACTAGTTACACGGTACCAGTCAGTGCTAATGGAGTTAAATTGACTTTGGTAGGAATGAGTGAATCCCAGAAGACTCTGCATAATGCTGAAAAGAAAGAATATGCCTTGTTGACTCAGTCTATACCTAAGGACATATTTCATAAGTTCTCTAAGAACAAACAATCTAAGAAATTATGGGAGGCCTTGGAAAAGAGATACGAAAGAAATTCAACTCTGAAAGCACTGAAGGCAAAAGCTTTTAAGAAAGAATTTTACAATTTCTCTTCGATTGGGAATGAAAGCTTGGATGACATCATTGATCGATTCTATCATTTGATAAGTGAGTTGCACACTCATGGCGTGACCACATCCATGGAAGATAAAGTCTCTAGTTTTGCTGATGTATGCCAGACAAATGGGATCCATTTGTGTCTAATCTGAGACAAAACGACACTCTTGCTACTTTAGACATAAATGATTTCATTTTGAATTGTTAGGACCGTTTTCGTACGGAGTACTAACGGATTCTGTGTGAGACCAGATCAAATAGTGCGGAATCCTATTTGATAGGCGATCCAATCAGTGAGAACGACAACCTAATCGATCTAACGATGAAACAAACGTTAAGAATTGAGTAGAAATCGATCAGGAACGAACTATGAAGTTGGATAGGCTGCTTAGGGCGCTCTAGACGGCTAGAGTTTGTGAATATTCGAAGTCTCGTGTTTTTCCACGAATTATGTGATATTTATAGGTTTTCAGTTTCATTCGTATGACTGAACCATTAGCATGGTTCATTCGTGCGACTGACTCATGCGGTTGATTCATACGCACGATTGAAGGTTCAGTGGTGCGACTGAATCAACCTTATGTCTCAGTCATACGACTGATCCAGTCTCCTGGTATAGTCGTGCGACTGGTCCATAAGTATGATTCATTCGTGCGTATGGTCCATAAGTATGAATAACCATCCGACTAAGTTGAACACATATCTCAATCATTATTGACTTAGAACTATGTACAACAACCTCACACCTATATATGATGTTCATACATATGAATTATACTAAATACAATAATAAAATGAAATACTCAAAGACATATAAACATCAAGATGCATATCATATTTCATTAAGTAGTCACATTACATATGTGTAAGAAATGAAAGACTTTTACATTTAAGAACATTAACTAGGAACATGATGCATCAACAAACTCCCCCTTGGACCTAGTTTATCCTATTTTCTAACATTCTTCACATGCTCTTGGAATTTTTTGTACTTCTCTTCTTTGGTGACTCCCGCGTGGATCTCAAACGCGACGTAGAGCCATATAACATGTTGGAATTGTAGAGATTGTAAAATATCTTGTGTGTCATAGAACAGTGGCCACTTGTATAGAGTGTAAACATCCTCGGCAGACAAGTTTGTAAGCCACATTGGGTCAAATACCCTGATAGTCTCGATCTTACCTTCTTTGTTCAGAAGTATGACCGCTTCCCCCATCCTCCAGTCATAATACCACCATTTGAAGTGTGGAGTGAAGTCCTAAGGCATCTCCCTTAATGGAATCTTAGACATTATGTGTGGGGGACTCCACTTCAACACCACCTTAGGCCTTCCAGATATAGGATCAACTTCAGTCTTATGAATGAACCTCTTAGGTTGTTAAGGTCTAAAGTTGACCCATCTGGTGTGGTATTCTTTCTTCAATGATGTCTCAAACCATCCCGACATCTTCCTCGGGTTGGCATACAAAAGATCTAAACAGGCCAATCTGTTTAGCTCAAAACCAGGAAGAGTCTTCAGATCATGTGGATAACTGAAGTACTCAATCCCCTTCTCTCTAACCGCATATACATCCAGATCTTCAAAATAGGCCCAATTGATGATCTTGCCCAACATTTTCTGATGTCTCTTTACTCGGTAAAGTTTGGTGTAGGCATTCATTCAGCCTTCTTTAGATCAACATTAGCATCTATAGCTTGGGCTTTACTTTCATCCTTTGCTTT
Source organism: Flaveria ramosissima (assembly GCA_025215565.1). Taxonomy (NCBI): domain Eukaryota; kingdom Viridiplantae; phylum Streptophyta; class Magnoliopsida; order Asterales; family Asteraceae; genus Flaveria; species Flaveria ramosissima. The sequence goes on along the minus strand of CM046044.1, from coordinate 13,690,678 downwards.
CTCTTTCTCTATCTCATCCAACTTGTCAAAAGTATCACTGCCAAATGTTTCACCCAATTTGGGGATTACATTGCCCTCAGGGTTAGTGTATGAGGATAGTAGTCAGACGTGACATCCTCGATCTATATCTCATCCATATCTTGTAGCACCTCGTCACTCAAGACATCTACTTCCGGAGCATCTTTGACAAGCTCATCTAGATTTAGTCGAAACATATATGCGAGCTGCTCGTCGGTCAGGTCGTGGATGATTTCTCCTTCCTCTAAAGTGTAGCTCACAGACCTTCTCACAATCCCTTTCAAATCAAGAATCATAGTAAGTTGAGTCTTGACTTGCTGAAGGGGAACGACATCATAATCCTCAGTCTGTGGAACTTCATTTTTACCTTTATCGTGTGTCTCTTCAGCTTGAGGTGCGGAGGACGTGACTCTTTTGGTGTGCCTCTCCTTTGCTGCTTGATTTGAGGCTGATGCAGATGCATCACCTTCTTGATCATCCTCCTCATCATCATCATCTCTTTTTCCCTTTCCACTTCCTCCAGCTTCCTCGTCATCATCATCTTCTTCTGATTCATCATCCGTTGAATCATCATCATCATCTCCATCATCCTTAATCTTCAGGGGCTCACCCTTTGTTCTCTTCAACCTCAACATAAGCTTTTTGTTTTTTTTCTCTAACCCCCTCGATCCGCTTAACGGATGCCATGACAAGCTCATTTTGAGCCTTTAGGGCATGGTGAGCTCGAACTAAAGCTCTCTTATGAGCAGCGTTCTTCTCTGTAAGCTGAGCTATCTGCTTGCCTTGTGCGGTATTGATTGCCATCAGCTGATTAATTTGGTTGGCTCTCAGAACATCTATAGCTAGCAGTTTGAGCACCAGTCTATTTAGGCTCTCCAACTGTTCTTCTAACCCAACAGTAGGTAGAGTAGAGCCCTGTGTAGGTGGGAATTGGGTGGATGTGCCAGCTTGGGGAGTAGTGGGTGTAGTGGTGGATGTGGTGTAGATGGGAGTAGGAATGGAAGTGGATTGTGGTGGAACTGATTTGGGTATTGTGGGTGAGGTAGGTGTGAATGTATGAGTGGTGGTGGTGTAGGGAACAATGATGGTGGAAGTGGCTGTGGTGGTGGCAGTGGCTGTGGTGGTGGCAGTGGCTGTGGTGGTGGCAGTGGCTTTGGTGATGGCAGTGGCTGTGGTGGTGGAAGAACTGATTAAAGTAATCCTCTGCCTCTTACCCTTCTTGCCATGGGGTTGGGCCATCCTCTTCCTCCTAGAACCCTTGGTTATCGGGGCTCCCCTGAGCTAATCGGCTGGTCGGGTGTGTATGTCGGATCTGTGACATCAGTGTCACCACCCTTAGTACCAGCTTGGCGTCCACCAACCGCCTCTTTCCCCTTCTCGGTAGCCACAACCTGGCTCCCGACTCTCCTGGTGAGAGGCTCATCATCAGACTCATCCTCTTCATCTACCAAGAAGTCCTGGTGGAAAGCAGCTTGCTTAGATCCATCAGGAGCATATGCAGTACTGTGTGGAGGTGGTGGAGATATTGTAGACATGTCGGTGGCCCGTGATTGACTGGGGCCAGCATCTCCACCACCTTGACCATCATCATGGTCGTCATCATCGTCGTCATCTTCGTCAGTAGGAACCACTATGGGCTCAACGTCTGAGTCAGTGTCATCATGATGCCACTTCTTACGTGAGGGTGCCACATAATCCTCGTTGGCTAGATGGCCAAAAAGTCTCCTGACCGGGGGCTTCACCTGCTTCCCCCGGTACACCTTCATCCTACTCGGGGTGGTGTCATCCATCACCTCTAATATCACTGCATCGTCCTTCTCCTTAGGCAGCAAAGGAAATTTCTCGTCTATGATCATTTGTAAGAACCTTGGATACATGCAGAAGCCTTCCTTGCCTTTGGCCTCTATGTTCTCTATCAAGTACGAAAGGAGCATGCGTGAGAAACTGAACGGGTGGTTCTGTACCAGTGCAACGTATGCATTCTGGATCTGGTCGGACATCTCATCGAATCCTCCACGTCTAGAGGCCATACACTTGAGGATTACATGTGCCAGATATTTGAACTGGGGGCACATGTTGCTCTTGTTCAGTACGTCTGCATTGATGTCACCGGCGTACTTGATCCTCAGAAAACATCCCCGAACTATTAGGGGATGCAGCTTGGTTGGATGGGCTCCATCCTCACCCAAATCCAAGACTCTCCTCAGGTCGTCTTCCCTGATCTTAATCTCTTGTCCGAATATAGAGCTTCGGATACTGTGGGGCTCAACGGACCTGTCAACTATGGCATTTTCCCAGAAAGCCTGCTGAATCGATCGGTATGGTGTGCATGGGGTAGAAATGGCCTTGTAGATCCTTGATCTACGCAGGAAGGCTATATTCCCGGTGAACTTAGAAGCGTTCCAAGACGCAGCATCTAGATGAGCACAAATATTGTGCTTGGTGCTTATTGTCCATCTCTCAGCCATATTGCTGCAACACAAGAAACATATACATTAGATCTGTTCGTAAGAGATAACAATTGAATTTTAGCTGATTTTGGTCAACTAGTTCAATCGTGCGATTGAAACATACAACTGAGTTCAGTCGTACGATTGAGCCTGCGACTGAACTTAGTCATATTCTATGTCATGCGGTTGAGTCAGTCGTGCGACTGAGTCACCGATTGATTCACTCGTGCAATTGAATCATGCGCCTGGCTCAATCGTGCAACTGAGGTTCATATGCGTGTCTATTCGCATCTTGCACTGTTCAACACCATAAATTTGAATCTTTGTGAAAACGTTACATATCACTTCGTGTTTAGATTAGTCAGGTTCGCAGGGACTCGAAATAGCACTTAGTGTCATTTAAATCAACGTTTGTGTCCATTTAAGTGGTATATTTTAGGGTATGGTCCCGGTTCTTGATTTTAACAATTTCAGTCATTGTGGGTTCGATTAATCCATTCATTTGACCCGATTTCAGTTTCAAAGTACCTGAAGATGAATAGGATTGTTGGATTCTTTATGCCCAAGACACATAAAACATTGATGTGGTTAGTACGTTATGATCCAAGTCGGGTCATACCCAATAACAAGCTTAGCAAACACCAAATATTATTCAATTGATGATATGATCATACAATTAAATAAATACACCAATTTAGAAAATGGGTTTTCTAAATAAGTTGCATATGAGATTGAACAACTTATATGGATATTTTGTTTATGGATATTATTTGTAATATTGTTTAATTTGGTTAAATAACATCAAATAATAGGAGTGTGTGTATAAGTTATATAATTAAAGGGGTAATTACATAACTTATTATAAAAACTTTTGTTTAAAAAAGATTAAAGTTTTTGGGGGGAAAACCCTAAAAGGAATAAGGGTTCGGCCGCCCCATTGGTCAGCCCCTCTCCTTTTGTTTTCCTTTGGTTCTCTTGAGTTTTGGATCTCCTAGAATACACACACTCTCCATTCAGATCTCTCTCACTCTCTCATATGCAAAAGGGTCACAAGAACATCACCCTTCTTTTGGAAGAAAGATATCACGGCTGGAACAAAGCTCTAGCAGCTTTGTTGATTGTTCACGGCTGGAACAAAGTTCCAGCAGCTTTCTTGATCCGATTTGGTGCTCAAATCCTAGTACGAATGGTGTATGCTTGATGCTTGTGGGTATGGAAGCTTGAGGATACCTCTTCTTGGTGTTTTGGCTGTTCAAAAACATCATTCTCTTCATCTATATCTCGTTTTTCAGCAGCCTTTGGAAGGTAGTATGTATTGCTTATTTGGGTTGTTATTTATTGGTGATAGCTAGTTCAAACACATATATAAGATCCTTGTGTTCTTGGGTTTGTTGTTGTCATGAAATGAACCATATTTTCAGATTAAAAATGATATTTCTTTGATGTTAATTCGCAGCGTTTTCAAGTTTAAATGGTTAAACTAGTTTGATTTGGTCCAACAAACCCAACATTGGCATCTAGAGCCGGATATTGTGGATGACTAGTTTCATGTGTTCTTGTAAAATTGGTTTTATGAGGCTTTAACAACCATATTGGGGCTGTTTTGTGGTGATGATAATAAATCCCCAACCTTTCAAGGTTATATCTAACATGCTAGTGATTAAACCTTGAAAGTAAGATATCAAGTTGTTGATTATGTTTTTGTTTGGACAAAAGACCCTAAATTCATGGTTTATGTTGGCTGAAAATTTAGGGTCACATGGGGGTTTATTTGGTTCTTGTATGTTGTATATGATGTTTCATATCGGTGCATAACCTAGCATTGACCTTGTGTTGATTTGGTTTTGAATGGATGTTTGTTTTGGTTGATTTCATTCTTATGGGTTGTAATAATTATTCATTTATGCTTGTGTTTGGATGTAATCTATTTATTCATTCATTTGTGATGTAATAGATAGATTAAGTATGTTTTCCTTTATTAGAAAATTCATATTAGGATATAAATTTTGTGAAAGAAGATGCACAAGATGGAAGCACTAAAGGAAGACACAAGAGAAGGACTTGAAGCATTTGGATGCAAGTTCAAGTGGGAGTCTTTGGAGATCTCGTCTTTGTGTTGTGTTCAACCCTTAGGAAAGACCAAATGATAACACTTGTGATGGAAAACAAGTGTTGTCAACATAGTGGCTATGGTTATGCACATGTGGTTGTTTGATATATGCTTGTTTGATTATTCATTTTATGTTGATTGTTTGATATATGGATATGCTTAACAATCTAAATAAATTATCATAACAAGCTGATTTTTTGGTTCCTAATCATTAAGTGACTAATAAAAGGTTATTAAAAGGATTAATGATTTCAAAATAAAAGAAGTTTTATTAAAAGAGAACCATAGGGTACCATGTATTTGAAAGCATGTGAATACAAGGTACATAGAGTTTTCATAACTAGAATTAATGGAAACTTAAATCCCTTTGGTAACAAGTCTAACACCATCCTTTTACACGACACTCGAATCACTTGGTAACTATTTGTGGGATAAAGGTCACCTAACCACTTGTAGGGAACTTGTATCTTTGAGGTGAGTCTAACGTACTTGTGGGATAAAGGTCACCTAACTGCTTGTATGTGAAAACTCACACGTGTGTGTAAGTAGGACGACTTGAATTGGAAACCATGTGATTAGGGTCACCGAAGCATGGCGTACAATGGTGTTGATGGGATTAAACATGCCGACTAAACATATGATGTTTAACCGATCCCATAAGACTAGAAGTTGCAATAGGTTGCAATTGTCAACTGTTGACTACCTTGCTAATTTAAATAATGGGATAAAGGTCACCTAACCATCATTTAAATGTAATGTTGGATTCTAGATTTTAATTATTAATTGTCTATGAGACGTGTAAAGGGTATTAATAGTTAAAATGCAATTTTTCAGAAATACTAAAATGAACTTTGTAATTTTGTAGTAATGGCCGAGAATGAGATTGGAAACCACAACAAACCGCCAAAGCTGTTAACTCTGGATGAATACCCACAGTGGAAATAGCGGTTTGAAATCTACTTGAATGGAGTTGACCCAAACCTTTGGACATCCATTGAGACTGGTTACACGGTACCAGTCAGTGCTAATGGAGTTAAATTGACTTTGGTAGGAATGAGTGAATCCCAGAAGACTCTGCATAATGCTGAAAAGAAAGAATATGCCTTGTTGACTCAGTCTATACCTAAGGACATATTTCATAAGTTCTCTAAGAACAAACAATCTAAGAAATTATGGGAGGCCTTGGAAAAGAGATACGAAAGAAATTCAACTCTGAAAGCACTGAAGGCAAAAGCTTTTAAGAAAGAATTTTACAATTTCTCTTCGATTGGGAATGAAAGCTTGGATGACATCATTGATCGATTCTATCATTTGATAAGTGAGTTGCACACTCATGGCGTGACCACATCCATGGAAGATAAAGTCTCTAGTTTTGCTGATGTATGCCAGACAAATGGGATCCATTTGTGTCTAATCTGAGACAAAACGACACTCTTGCTACTTTAGACATAAATGATTTCATTTTGAATTGTTAGGACCGTTTTCGTACGGAGTACTAACGGATTCTGTGTGAGACCAGATCAAATAGTGCAGAATCCTATTTGATAGGCGATCCAATCAGTGAGAACGACAACCTAATCGATCTAACGATGAAACAAACGTTAAGAATTGAGTAGAAAACGATCAGGAACGAACTATGAAGTTGGATAGGCTGCTTAGGGCGCTCTAGACGGCTAGAGTTTGTGAATATTCGAAGTGTCGTGTTTTTCCACGAATTATGTGATATTTATAGGTTTTCAGTTTCATTCGTATGACTGAACCATTAGCATGGTTCATTCGTGCGACTGACTCATGCGGTTGATTCATACGCACGATTGAAGGTTCAGTGGTGCGACTGAATCAACCTTATGTCTCAGTCATACGACTGATCTAGTCTCCTGGTATAGTCGTGCGACTGGTCCATAAGTATGATTCATTCGTGCGTATGGTCCATAAGTATGAATAACCATCCGACTAAGTTGAACACATATCTCAATCATTATTGACTTAGAACTATGTACAACAACCTCACACCTATATATGATGTTCATACATATGAATTATACTAAATACAATAATAAAATGAAATACTCAAAGACATATAAACATCAAGATGCATATCATATTTCATTAAGTAGTCACATTACATATGTGTAAGAAATGAAAGACTTTTACATTTAAGAACATTAACTAGGAACATGATGCATCAACAAACTCCCCCTTGGACCTAGTTTATCCTATTTTCTAACATTCTTCACATGCTCTTGGAATTTTTTGTACTTCTCTTCTTTGGTGACTCCCGCGTGGATCTCAAACGCGACGTAGAGCCATATAACATGTTGGAATTGTAGAGCTTGTAAAATATCTTGTGTGTCATAAAACAGTGGCCACTTGTATAGAGTGTAAACATCCTCGGCAGACAAGTTTGTAAGCCACATTGGGTCAAATACCCTGATAGTCTCGATCTTACCTTCTTTGTTCAGAAGTATGACCGCTTCCCCCATCCTCCAGTCATAATACCACCATTTGAAGTGTGGAGTGAAGTCCTAAGGCATCTCCCTTAATGGAATCTTAGACATTATGTGTGGGGGACTCCACTTCAACACCACCTTAGGCCTTCCAGATATAGGATCAACTTCAGTCTTATGAATGAACCTCTTAGGTTGTTAAGGTCTAAAGTTGACCCATCTGGTGTGGTATTCTTTCTTCAATGATGTCTCAAACCATCCCGACATCTTCCTCGGGTTGGCATACAAAAGATCTAAACAGGCCAATCTGTTTAGCTCAAAACCAGGAAGAGTCTTCAGATCATGTGGATAACTGAAGTACTCAATCCCCTTATCTCTAACAGCATATACATCCAGATCTTCAAAATAGGCCCAATTGATGATCTTGCCCAACATTTTCTGATGTCTCTTTACTCGGTAAAGTTTGGTGTAGGCATTCATTCAGCCTTCTTTAGATCAACATTAGCATCTATAGCTTGGGCTTTACTTTCATCCTTTGCTTTCTCTTTCTCTATCTCATCCAACTTGTCAAAAGTATCACTGCCAAATGTTTCACCCAATTTGGGGATTACATTGCCCTCAGGGTTAGTGTATGAGGATAGTAGTCAGACGTGACATCCTCGATCTATATCTCATCCATATCTTGTAGCACCTCGTCACTCAAGACATCTACTTCCGGAGCATCTTTGACAAGCTCATCTAGATTTAGTCGAAACATATATGCGAGCTGCTCGTCGGTCAGGTCGTGGATGATTTCTCCTTCCTCTAAAGTGTAGCTCACAGACCTTCTCACAATCCCTTGCAAATCAAGAATCATAGTAAGTTGAGTCTTGACTTGCTGAAGGGGAACGACATCATAATCCTCAGTCTGTGGAACTTCATTTTTACCTTTATCATGTGTCTCTTCAGCTTGAGGTGCGGAGGACGTGACTCTTTTGGTGTGCCTCTCCTTTGCTGCTTGATTTGAGGCTGATGCAGATGCATCACCTTCTTGATCATCCTCCTCATCATCATCATCTCTTTTTCCCTTTCCACTTCCTCCAGCTTCCTCGTCATCATCATCTTCTTCTGATTCATCATCGTTGAATCATCATCATCATCTCCATCATCCTTAATCTTCAGGGGCTCACCCTTTGTTCTCTTCAACCTCAACATAAGCTTTTTGTTTTTTTTTCTCTAACCCCCTCGATCCGCTTAACGGATGCCGTGACAAGCTCATTTTGAGCCTTTAGGGCATGGTGAGCTCGAACTAAAGCTCTCTTATGAGCAGCGTTCTTCTCTGTAAGCTGAGCTATCTGCTTGCCTTGTGCGGTATTGATTGCCATCAGCTGATTAATTTGGTTGGCTCTCAGAACATCTATAGCTAGCAGTTTGAGCACCAGTCTATTTAGGCTCTCCAACTGTTCTTCTAACCCAACAGTAGGTAGAGTAGAGCCCTGTGTAGGTGGGAATTGGGTGGATGTGCCAGCTTGGGGAGTAGTGGGTGTAGTGGTGGATGTGGTGTAGATGGGAGTAGGAATGGAAGTGGATTGTGGTGGAACTGATTTGGGTATTGTGGGTGAGGTAGGTGTGAATGTATGAGTGGTGGTGGTGTAGGGAACAATGATGGTGGAAGTGGCTGTGGTGGTGGCACTGGCTGTGGTGGTGGCAGTGGCTGTGGTGGTGGCAGTGGCTTTGGTGATGGCAGTGGCTGTGGTGGTGGAAGAACTGATTAAAGTAATCCTCTGCCTCTTACCCTTCTTGCCATGGGGTTGGGCCATCCTCTTCCTCCTAGAACCCTTGGTTATCGGGGCTCCCCTGAGCTAATCGGCTGGTCGGGTGTGTATGTCGGATCTGTGACATCAGTGTCACCACCCTTAGTACCAGCTTGGCGTCCACCAACCGCCTCTTTCCCCTTCTCGGTAGCCACAACCTGGCTCCCGACTCTCCTGGTGAGAGGCTCATCATCAGACTCATCCTCTTCATCTACCAAGAAGTCCTGGTGGAAAGCAGCTTGCTTAGATCCATCAGGAGCATATGCAGTACTGTGTGGAGGTGGTGGAGATATTGTAGACATGTCGGTGGCCCGTGATTGACTGGGGCCAGCATCTCCACCACCTTGACCATCATCATGGTCGTCATCATCGTCGTCATCTTCGTCAGTAGGAACCACTATGGGCTCAACGTCTGAGTCACTGTCATCATGATGCCACTTCTTACGTGAGGGTGCCACATAATCCTCGTTGGCTAGATGGCCAAAAAGTCTCCTGACCGGGGGCTTCACCTGCTTCCCCCGGTACACCTTCATCCTACTCGGGGTGGTGTCATCCATCACCTCTAATATCACTGCATCGTCCTTCTCCTTAGGCAGCAAAGGAAATTTCTCGTCTATGATCATTTGTAAGAACCTTGGATACATGCAGAAGCCTTCCTTGCCTTTGGCCTCTATGTTCTCTATCAAGTACGAAAGGAGCATGCGTGAGAAACTGAACGGGTGGTTCTGTACCAGTGCAACGTATGCATTCTGGATCTGGTCGGACATCTCATCGAATCCTCCACGTCTAGAGGCCATACACTTGAGGATTACATGTGCCAGATATTTGAACTGGGGGCACATGTTGCTCTTGTTCAGTACGTCTGCATTGATGTCACCGGCGTACTTGATCCTCAGAAAACATCCCCGAACTATTAGGGGATGCAGCTTGGTTGGATGGGCTCCATCCTCACCCAAATCCAAGACTCTCCTCAGGTCGTCTTCCCTGATCTTAATCTCTTGTCTGAATATAGAGCTTCGGATACTGTGGGGCTCAACGGACCTGTCAACTATGGCATTTTCCCAGAAAGCCTGCTGAATCGATCGGTATGGTGTGCATGGGGTAGAAATGGCCTTGTAGATCCTTGATCTACGCAGGAAGGCTATATTCCCGGTGAACTTAGAAGCGTTCCAAGACGCAGCATCTAGATGAGCACAAATATTGTGCTTGGTGCTTATTGTCCATCTCTCAGCCATATTGCTGCAACACAAGAAACATATACATTAGATCTGTTCGTAAGAGATAACAATTGAATTTTAGCTGATTTTGGTCAACTAGTTCAATCGTGCGATTGAAACATACAACTGAGTTCAGTCGTACGATTGAGCCTGCGACTGAACTTAGTCATATTCTATGTCATGCGGTTGAGTCAGTCGTGCGACTGAGTCACCGATTGATTCACTCGTGCAATTGAATCATGCGCCTGGCTCAATCGTGCAACTGAGGTTCATATGCGTGTCTATTCGCATCTTGCACTGTTCAACACCATAAATTTGAATCTTTGTGAAAACGTTACATATCACTTCGTGTTTAGATTAGTCAGGTTCGCAGGGACTCGAAATAGCACTTAGTGTCATTTAAATCAACGTTTGTGTCCATTTAAGTGGTATATTTTAGGGTATGGTCCCGGTTCTTGATTTTAACAATTTCAGTCATTGTGGGTTCGATTAATCCATTCATTTGACCCGATTTCAGTTTCAAAGTACCTGAAGATGAATAGGATTGTTGGATTCTTTATGCCCAAGACACATAGAACATTGATGTGGTTAGTACGTTATGATCCAAGTCGGGTCATACCCAATAACAAGCTTAGCAAACACCAAATATTATTCAATTGATGATATGATCATACAATTAAATAAATACACCAATTTAGAAAATGGGTTTTCTAAATAAGTTGCATATGAGATTGAACAACTTATATGGATATTTTGTTTATGGATATTATTTGTAATATTGTTTAATTTGGTTAAATAACATCAAATAATAGGAGTGTGTGTATAAGTTATATAATTAAAGGGGTAATTACATAACTTATTATAAAAACTTTTGTTTAAAAAAGATTAAAGTTTTTGGGGGGAAAACCCTAAAAGGAATAAGGGTTCGGCCGCCCCATTGGTCAGCCCCTCTCCTTTTGTTTTCCTTTGGTTCTCTTGAGTTTTGGATCTCCTAGAATACACACACTCTCCATTCAGATCTCTCTCACTCTCTCATATGCAAAAGGGTCACAAGAACATCACCCTTCTTTTGGAAGAAAGATATCACGGCTGGAACAAAGCTCTAGCAGCTTTGTTGATTGTTCACGGCTGGAACAAAGTTCCAGCAGCTTTCTTGATCCGATTTGGTGCTCAAATCCTAGTACGAATGGTGTATGCTTGATGCTTGTGGGTATGGAAGCTTGAGGATACCTCTTCTTGGTGTTTTGGCTGTTCAAAAACATCATTCTCTTCATCTATATCTCGTTTTTCAGCAGCCTTTGGAAGGTAGTATGTATTGCTTATTTGGGTTGTTATTTATTGGTGATAGCTAGTTCAAACACATATATAAGATCCTTGTGTTCTTGGGTTTGTTGTTGTCATGAAATGAACCATATTTTCAGATTAAAAATGATATTTCTTTGATGTTAATTCGCAGCGTTTTCAAGTTTAAATGGTTAAACTAGTTTGATTTGGTCCAACAAACCCAACATTGGCATCTAGAGCCGGATATTGTGGATGACTAGTTTCATGTGTTCTTGTAAAATTGGTTTTATGAGGCTTTAACAACCATATTGGGGCTGTTTTGTGGTGATGATAATAAATCCCCAACCTTTCAAGGTTATATCTAACATGCTAGTGATTAAACCTTGAAAGTAAGATATCAAGTTGTTGATTATGTTTTTGTTTGGACAAAAGACCCTAAATTCATGGTTTATGTTGGCTGAAAATTTAGGGTCACATGGGGGTTTATTTGGTTCTTGTATGTTGTATATGATGTTTCATATCGGTGCATAACCTAGCATTGACCTTGTGTTGATTTGGTTTTGAATGGATGTTTGTTTTGGTTGATTTCATTCTTATGGGTTGTAATAATTATTCATTTATGCTTGTGTTTGGATGTAATCTATTTATTCATTCATTTGTGATGTAATAGATAGATTAAGTATGTTTTCCTTTATTAGAAAATTCATATTAGGATATAAATTTTGTGAAAGAAGATGCACAAGATGGAAGCACTAAAGGAAGACACAAGAGAAGGACTTGAAGCATTTGGATGCAAGTTCAAGTGGGAGTCTTTGGAGATCTCGTCTTTGTGTTGTGTTCAACCCTTAGGAAAGACCAAATGATAACACTTGTGATGGAAAACAAGTGTTGTCAACATAGTGGCTATGGTTATGCACATGTGGTTGTTTGATATATGCTTGTTTGATTATTCATTTTATGTTGATTGTTTGATATATGGATATGCTTAACAATCTAAATAAATTATCATAACAAGCTGATTTTTTGGTTCCTAATCATTAAGTGACTAATAAAAGGTTATTAAAAGGATTAATGATTTCAAAATAAAAGAAGTTTTATTAAAAGAGAACCATAGGGTACCATGTATTTGAAAGCATGTGAATACAAGGTACATAGAGTTTTCATAACTAGAATTAATGGAAACTTAAATCCCTTTGGTAACAAGTCTAACACCATCCTTTTACACGACACTCGAATCACTTGGCAACTATTTGTGGGATAAAGGTCACCTAACCACTTGTAGGGAACTTGTATCTTTGAGGTGAGTCTAACGTACTTGTGGGATAAAGGTCACCTAACTGCTTGTATGTGAAAACTCACACGTGTGTGTAAGTAGGACGACTTGAATTGGAAACCATGTGATTAGGGTCACCGAAGCATGGCGTACAATGGTGTTGATGGGATTAAACATGCCGACTAAACATATGATGTTTAACCGATCCCATAAGACTAGAAGTTGCAATAGGTTGCAATTGTCAACTGTTGACTACCTTGCTAATTTAAATAATGGGATAAAGGTCACCTAACCATCATTTAAATGTAATGTTGGATTCTAGATTTTAATTATTAATTGTCTATGAGACGTGTAAAGGGTATTAATAGTTAAAATGCAATTTTTCAGAAATACTAAAATGAACTTTGTAATTTTGTAGTAATGGCCGAGAACAACAATGCTACTACCCCGACCGTCCCTACCCTATCACCGAGAACCATCTTAAAAAGGGATCGTCTTAACCATAATAACCTTATGGACTCAATTTCGAAACTTGAGAATCGTTCTCAAGAATGAGTAAAGGCCTATGTCCTTGACGATCCCATACCTCACCAACCAACGCTGTTGATGTTAAGGCTTTTTGACAATTGGCTTAGGCACACTAAGGATTCTGTGCAAGTATCCTACCTCATGTTGGGAATATGATTCCCGAACTCCAAAAGGGTTTGGAGCATCATGGGGCATATGACATGATAATCTAGTTGAAGGAAATGTTCCTTCAATAAACTTTAGTAGATTGCTTCGAAACGGTTCCAGCACTTTATGCATGTCACGTGGAAGAAACCCAATCGATATCATCATATATATTCTTAAGATGAAAAGCCACATTGATAGCCTCAAGATGCTTAACTGTCCTGTCTCAAAGTAGTTGGCCAAGGATTTGATCCTTGATTGCCTAACTAAAGGTTTGAGACATTCATAATAAACTGTAATATGAACGGGTGGGACAAGAGCATTGGTGAACTTCACGCAATGCTAAAAGCAACCGAGGCAGGGATGGGTAGGGAGGTTCTACCTATTCTCTCGATCAATGAGGGAGGCTATAAGAAATGGCCAATCCCGATCCTAAGGCAATTATTGCCAAAGGAAAGGAATACATCAAAGCAAAGGTTAAAGCGAAACCTCGAAAAACCTAAGCTTATGAAGCCTAAGGTAACGGAGAACGATCCATGCTTTGAGTATGGAGAGATATGATAATGAAAAGGAATTGTCTCTCCTATCTCAAGGAGTTGAAAGACAAGAGGGATGTTGAGCAAACCTCAAATACAATTTCCATGATTCACACATTGTATTAAATGTCATTTCTTCAAACACATGGGTATTGGATACCGGATGTGAGACTCATACTTGCAATTGTCGCAAAGGGGTTCAAAAGAAATGTGCACTTCAAGGAGGGAAACTCTATTTTGAGATTTTCAAATGGTTTGGAAGTTGTTCTCAAAACCTTTTGTATGCACCTAGTTTGACTAGGAACATAATTAATGTTTCCTATTAAAACAATATGATCATGATTTAAAGTTTGTAAATAATGGTATTAAGTTTTATGGATGATGTATTTCATTTTAAGGATATGCCTTTTTAATGATATCCATGAATTGGTTCATGATAATTCGTCCTATAATAACTCATTATACACATTAAGCACCAAGAAACTTAAAATGGGTTTAAGTTATTATTATCTTTGACATTGTCATCTTGGTCACATAAACAAGAATTGGATTCAAACACTTCAAAAGAATGGTCTTTTGGAAACAAATGAAAATGTTTCATTTGATAAGTGTGAACCAAAAGACTTATTAGGAATGATACATTTGGATGTATGTGGTCCTTTTAAGACAATGACAAAGATTGGTGAAAGATACTTCATTACTTTTACCGATGATTACAGTCGCTATTATTGTGTGCACTTGATGACACATAAGTTTGAAGCTTTTGAAATGTTCAAAATCTTCAATAATGAAGTAGCAAATCAACTCTTCATAACTATCTATGTTCTTCATTCTGATAAAGTAGAAACTGAACCCTATTTGGATATGGTTCAATTTATTATGGATATGAGCTAACCACCTTTATCATTTTGGGTTTTCGCATTGCTCTCTGAGGCTCATATTATGAATATGGCCCGGACAAAGATAGTGTATATTAGTTGAGAATCCACAGAGACTGTATATGGGATAATGTTTCTTTGACTCAACGGAGCAAAAGTATTTATTGCTCGAAAGGCTAAGTTCTTGGAAACCGAGTTCTTTATGGAAGGAATGACGTATAGAACTATGGAACTTGATAAGGATCAAAATCCACAAGCCGGTACACTTTTGGTTGACACTAGCTACCAACAAGAGGTTGTTGATGATGATCAAGAGGTTGATAAATACACACAAAACGTTCACAAATCTGGTAGAGTTAGTATTCCATCTAAGTGATATGAATATTCCAAGAATGGATGCTATGTGGTTGACCCCTGTAGGCTAACCATATACCAAGATGCTATGTCCAATTTGGATTGGGACAAATGGCTAGAATCCATGAACGTAAGGATGCAATCCATGTATAACAACCAAGTTTGGGAATTGGTTGACCCTCCACTTAACTCCAAACCGGTTGGATACAAGTGGGTTTTCAAGATGAAAACAGATATACATGGAGACTTGAATACTTATAAGTCAAGACTTATAGCATAAGGTTTCCATCAAACTCAATTGGTTGATTATGATGAAACTCTTACGCCCGTGGCAATGCTAAAGTCGATTAG
The DNA here is from genome assembly GCA_025215565.1 of Flaveria ramosissima. Lineage (NCBI taxonomy): Eukaryota > Viridiplantae > Streptophyta > Magnoliopsida > Asterales > Asteraceae > Flaveria > Flaveria ramosissima. The sequence goes on along the minus strand of CM046044.1, from coordinate 13,675,295 downwards.
GATATTATGTGCCATAACTGCATATTCTGAATATGAGTTTTGGCAAATGGATGTCAAAACCGCTTTTCTTAATGAACATCTCGAAGAGACTGTCCATATAGTTCAGCATGATGGTTTTGTCGATCCATGACATCCTAATAAAGTATATAAGTTAAAGTGATCAATCTGTGGATTGAAACAAGCATTGAGAAGGTTGTGTATATATGATAGCTAGTGGGAGCATAATTGTATTCTTAGGGTTGTATGTTGATGACACACTACTATTTGGAAATGATATTCCAATCATGGAAGGTGTTAAAACCTACCTTGGAATATGTTTTTTCATATAAGATCTCGTTTAAGCCGCCTATATTTTGGAATAAAGATCTATAGGGATAGATCGACGCGGTTGATAGGTTTAAATCAAAGTGCATATATTAATAAAGTCTTGAAAAGGTTCAAGATGGAAAAACTCTAAGAAAGGTATGGTACCTATTCAAAGAGGGACAATATAGAGTAAATCTCAATGTCCAAGCTCAAAGGATGAGCAATATCAAATAAAGGACATCCCATATGCGTCAGCTATAGGATCCATCATGTATGCGATGATATGCACTAGACTGGACGAGTCATGCGCGTTAATCATGACGAGTAGATATTAGAAGAATCCAGATAATAGCCATTGGATGACTATTAAAAGTATATTGAAATACCTTAGAAGGACTAAGGAAATGTTTCTAATATACGGATCTGATTGGGAGGAACTTGTTGTAAAGGGTTACACGGATGCAAGTTCCAAACCATTCGAGATGATTCTCAATCGGGGTATGTCTTCATTATGAATGGAGTAGCATTGTCCACTACAAAATCCGAATACATAGCCGCTTCATTAGCAGCTCAGGAAGCTGCATGGATAAAGAAATTTATCGCCTACCTAGGGTGGTCTCTACCATTCAAGACCCCTAGAAATCCTTTTGTGATCACGATGGTACGATTACATGAATCAAGGTACCTTGTCCTCTTCAAAAGGCTAGGAACATTGAGCGGAAATTCAACTACATAAGGGATGAAGTTGAAAAGGGAAAAATATGTATTCGTAAAGTTCACACCGATCAATACATTGCGGATCCACTCACGAAGCTCCTTGTGAGGGCAAAGTATGAGGGTCATACTTGTGCCTTAGGACTTCGATATTCTAGTGATTGGAATTGATTTGTTTAGCATATAAAATATGGAACAATTGTAATATTTAACTCTTTTTATATATTTGAGTTATGTTCCTTTTTAGCATGTTTACATCCATGAATATATTTACTATTCTAAATGTCCGTAGTCGGTCATGTTTGTGGGTGCAAATATAAACGTAAGACTATTATGAACATGGATTGGTGGATATTCATTAGGAATGAATATAGAGCAATTGGTTGTAGCCAAGGTTCATAGATATTTGTGGGATGCAAATATTGGACTGACCCGCGTCTCAAATTTTACTACATAGAATCTCTTTGATTGATCATAAGTAATTTTGAGTAAAGGCGAATATCATTTAGTATCCTCAGACCTGAGATGCATATTGGGTTTTGATATTCACCAAATGTTATACCTTGAGTTAGTTCTTCACTGTTCTGAAATAATGGACAGTACATAAGGCTATGTTCAGGTGTGACACAAGGTGATTGTGAGAAACGTATGCAGTCAAGATGGGATTTGTTCCTCTTATTCGTTGAGAGCAAGATGTCTAAGGCCTGATTAAGTTAAATCAACAAGGAATGATCATTCTGTGTCTTTGGATTTAACAGGACATCTGTAACAAAAGGATAGATGATCGATTCACCTAAATCATTTCAAGTTTGGAACTTGAAGGGGATGATGTTATTGAATGGCTTTAAAGTCATGCGTATTAAGGGTAGTAAATCGTTGTTAGGCGGTATTTACTGCTTGCATCAATCTTCTATGTATCTTGTGCAAGTGGGAGATTGTTGGATTCTTTATGCCCAAGACACATAGAACATTGATGTGGTTAGTACGTTATGATCCAAGTCGGGGCATACTCAATAACAAGCTTAGCAAACACCAAATATTATTCAATTGATGATATGATCATACAATTAAATAAATACACCAATTTAGAAAATGGGTTTTTTAAATAAGTTGCATATGAGATTGAACAACTTATATGGATATTTTGTTCATGGATATTATTTGTAATGTTGTTTAATTTGATTAAATAACATCAAATAATAGGAGTGTGTGTATAAGTTATATAATTAGGGTAATTACATAACTTATTAAAAAAACTTTTGTTTAAAAAAGATTAAAGTTTTTGGGGGGAAAACTCTAAAAAGAATAAGGGTTCGGCCGCCCCTTTGGGCAGCCCCTCTCCTTTTGTTTTCCTTTGGTTCTCTTGAGTTTTGGATCTCCTAGAATACATACACTCTCCATTCAGATCTCTCTCACTCTCTCATATGCAAAAGGGTCACAAGAACATCACTCTTATTTTGGAAGAAAGATATCACGGCTGGAACAAAGCTCTAGCAGCTTTGTTGATTGTTCACGGCTGGAACAAGGTTCCAGCAGCTTTCTTGATCCGATTTGGTGCTCAAATCCTAGAAATAATGGTGTATGCTTGATGCTTGTGGGTATGGAAGCTTGAGGACACCTCTTCTTGGTGTTTTGGCTGTTCAAGAACATCATTCTCTTCATCTATATCTCGTTTTTCAGCAGCCTTTGGAAGGTAGTATGTATTGCTTATTTGGGTTGTTATTTATTGGTGATAGCTAGTTCAAACACATATATAAGATCCTTGTGTTCTTGGGTTTGTTGTTGTCATGAAATGAACCATATTTTCAGATTACAAATGATATTTATTTGATGTTAATCCGCAGCGTTTTCAAGTTTAAATGGTTAAACTAGTTTGATTTGGTCCAACAAACCCAACAAGGATATCAGTTAGTATCACTATTTGAGAGTAATCACAATAATCAAAGTTTTTGGCAGAGTGTCTGAGTATTAGGCGGCTTTTGAGAGTTTTTGAAGGGTGGTAGGGTATACGACCGACTGACCCCCTTTTTATACTGTTTTAAGTTTCAGTCGTGCGACTGGACCCGTACGCAAGATTCATTCGTGCGACTGGGGTTCAGTCGTGCGACTGACTCAGACTCCTTCATCCAGTCATACGATTGGTTCATTCTTGTGATTCAATCGCATAGTTGACCCATAGTCCAATCGTGTGATTGGCTCATCCTTATGGTCCAATCGTGCGATTGGCTCATAGTTATGATTCAATCATGCGATTGGCTCATACTTATGAGTTTGACTTCATACATTTTCATACACTCAAAATTTAACTTTAGATATATAACATTATGACCAATGATCATCTCAGACATGACCTTTTTAACAGAGAATCATTTGATCACCTCAGACGTGATCCTTTTAATTGAGAGTCGATTGGTCACCTCAGACGTGACTTTTTTATTAATTTTTGATTCACAGAGTTTATCTAGTTATATAGTCCGACATCGACGCAAAGAAGATAACGAAAACAGAAAACAACTTGAATTAAAGCAAAACAAGACATATTTTTTGTGTTTTGGGTTTGAGGTAGATTTAAACCTTTTAAATATCATCTAACCGATTTTTCCTCCTGAGCAGAACAACTTCAATTTATTTTTATCATTTCTGGAACGATTCATATAGACTCATACAGGTATATCATAATCATTTGGGACCCTTTTATATGTACTTGGATACTAGATTCTTATTTGTCTAAGAGTCAATAGCACTTTCAGAAAATCATACTAGAGCTGTAAGATGCACACAATAATTTTGACGGTCGAGAGTTGCAGCCACGATGATTGTCAGTATATTTGTCCACTTAAATCCATACACAGATTTTTGACTCACATTGGTGATGTGTTAGGTTTTATTATTTCAACGAGCATTTATGGATCCCACACTTATATGGTAATCAACATTCCTCAGGAGATTTTTGAGCGGTCTACGGGTATTTGACAAGAAGAAACTATTCTAGGAGCTTTCAAAGAGATGCCAAGCCTCAGGTCAGTGCCATCGCACAACAGAGAGGCGCAAACAACAATGAATCCTAGAATTTTTAGGTTATGCTTATCCTCAGGTCAGTGCCATCGCACAGCAGAGAGGCACAGAATATATCTTCTTGTTAGAGCATTTTTTTTCTTTTGCACATAACACACCAACAACATTAGTCATTAGCTTGATTGCGCTTAACAGTTTTTCCATGTGCTTTGCTCATTTTTATAGTCATCCGCACACATTTGTGGCGTTTATTTTGCTCGTCACCCCTTATTGGAAATGTGTTGATTGTGTTAAGCAGGGATTAGATGAGAACCCACAGCAAGTTGAACAAATTAGTTTTAATTTGATTCACCAATGAAGTCTACTTGTCTATTGTGTTGAATCTACCGACACATCATATAATGAGCTAGCAACCCCTAGGCCTACTTTCTCTATGTTACCTCAGTAGTAGACTAGTTTACTATCATTTTTCCTTTATTTTGCTTAGACTTCTCAGACTTGTAATTTGAATATAGTATTTTGATCATTTAAATCCTTTTGATGTCCCAAACAATTAGTTTCCTGTGTACTATCATTTTCCATAATTTTTGAATCAATATCACAGATTTGATTTCTTTGCTTTCAGCTTATCTGCCCGCCCCTTTTTTTTAGGTAATTACTGAAACTAAACTACTCTCCCCCTAAAATTCTAAAACCGAAAAATATTTTTGTGTTTTTGGATTTTGAAAGACAGGAAAATAAAATTAAAAATAAGAAAAATTTGTCGGACTAAGAACTCGATTCTTCTGGAATCACAGCACTTTTCTTTTTCACGCCATTGACCTCCAAAAGATATAAAAACCGAGGTTTGTCAAAAGCTTTTATGTAGAGGTCGGTGCGTTGAAAATTCGTATTAATTTTAACAACATCGATTAATTGTTTTTAAAACAGTCACGTATAAAGTCATATTTAATACCGATGTGTTTAGTTTTGGGTGTTGGACCGGATTTTTAGTGACAACTATTGTAGCAGAATTATCAACAAAGATAGGGGTGTTAGAAAATTTCAAACCATAGTCTCGTATTTGCTGTTGAATCCAAATGATTTGTGAACAGCAAATTGCAACAGCAACATATTCAGCTTCACATGTTGAGAGAGCAACAAATGTCTGCTTCTTACACTGCCATGTGACTAAGCGTCTTCCAAAGAACTGACATCCCACTGATGTTGACTTGTTATTCCTCTTGCAACCACCATAGTCCGAGTCACTATACGCTATAAGCTCAAAGTCATCATCATGAGGATACCACAACCCGAGTGTTGGAGTACCCTTCAGATAACGAAAGATCCTTTTTACCCCAATTAGATGATTCACTTTTGGTTTAGCCTGATATCTGAAAGAGAGACACGTGGCGTACATAATATCAGGACGAGAGGCTGTGAGGTACATTAGAGATCCGATCATTCCTCGATACATAGTGGCATCTACCAGATCACCATTTTCGTCGGGTGCCACATCGTGGTTCATAGCAAGTGGAGTCCCAGCAACCGTTGCATTCTCCATGTCGAACCAACTAAGGATATCTCCTACATATTTGGACTGATGCAGGAAGATTCCATTTGGTGTCTGATCCACCTGTAACCCAAGAAAGAACTTCATCTCTCCCATGGCACTCATCTCAAACGCAGATTTCATCACGGATTCGAATTCTTTACACAATGCTTCATTTTTGGAACCGAAGATTATGTCATCCACATATATCTGTACCAGTAGTAAATCACCATCTTTCTCTTTGATGAACAACGTGCAGTCAATAACCCCTATGCGAAAACCATGTTTCAGCAGATGAGTAGAGAGTTTCTCATACCAGACTCGAGGGGCTTGATGAAGCCCGTAAAGAGCCTTGTCCAGTTTATAAACTCTATCCCGATGATAAGGATCCTCAAATCCTTCAGGTTGACTGAAGTACACCGTTTCACGGATTTCACCATGAAGGAATGCACTTTTCACATCCAATTGATAAACTTTGATCTTCATGTAGGATGCATGGGCTAAGAAGATACGAATTGCTTCCATCCTTGCCACAGGTGCAAACACTTCATTGTAGTCAACGCCTTCGACTTGTCTAAACCCTTGAACGACAAGCCGAGCCGTGTTTCTGATTATAATCCCTTGGTCATCTTTCTTACACCTAAGAACCCATTTAGTGCCAATCACCTTTGCACCTTTTGGTCTGTCCACAAGAGTCCATACTCCGAACTTCTTGAACTAAAGGAGTTCTTCTTGCATAGCACTAACCCATGCCTCATCATTTAAAGCTTCACTTACATATTTTGGCTCAAATTAAGACACAAAACATCGATAAGCACCATCGTGTAGATATCCATTTTCCATGATTGCGGCATAATCAGCTGAGTATAGCTGATTTCGTGTCTGAACTCCCGATAGAATATCCCCAATGATGTTGTCCAAGGGATGATGCACATTAACTTGAGTTCTGGTAGTGGTGGGAATAGCTACCTCATTATCCTAATTTTGAATCCCAGGTTCAGTTTCTGTGGCTGTTGGAGTATGGGGTTCAGAAGTTCCAGTGGCATCAAGATCAGATGCTTGTGTACTTTCGGTATTGGGAATCTATTCCTCCTGGTCCACATTTGCAGTCTCCACTACTTCATCATCAAAGGAAGACTTTCTTACCTCAAGCACTCCCCGTGTAGGGCTAGAATTATCATCAATGGAACCGATGATGTCGAGTCTAGTGTAGGAGTATTTAGAACATCGTACATCATTCGAGCAGATAACTCATCATCAGGATGAGAAGGAGGTAGATTGAAGGACTTGAAAAATCCATCATAGTCAAAGAAGAAGGAAGGTCCTTTGCCAGCAAAGGGGTGGTGTAATGTTGATGTCCAAAACCTCTACATGATCTCTTTGAAATGAGAAGATACTATGAGAGTCTGAGTGATCCTGACCATCTAATGAAGAATGGCATGGTCATTATCATCATGAGGACTGTCAAAAGCTGAAGATCTTCAAATGTTTTGGTAGCATTAGCCTAAGGGGAGTTTGTAAGGATTCCTATAAGTCTGATGCAGCCAAAACATCCAAAGTCTCTCTGCATGCATGCACAGAAGAACAGAAGTAGAAATGCTTCGGAAGTTTTACACCTTGCATTAGAAATATTCTAAGTGTATAATCTTCTAAAACCAAGACCAGCATCTTCCGAAGCCAAAAATGAAGTCTTCCAAAGCTTTAAAGACAAAGTCTTCCAAAGCCAATAAGTGAAGACAGATTTGTTCCGAAGACTTTTAGAGACATGCTTTTATCTGATGTACTTTACCATAAAGTTGGACCACCTTTTCGCTGAAACTCTGTTTAGTCACCAACTTACATGAGTTGGTTAAAAGTTCCATGCTTTTGGTAACTGTACATTGAGGTCTTGAGTCTGTGCTTTCTACTTTATGTACTTCTATCCTTTTGTAATATATTAGGATGTGAGCTATGGCATGTCATAGTCACTAGTCAAAAGGCAATCTGCCTTTTGACCCTGCATTTGATTTTGTTGTCTAGTCTTATGTATCCAGCTGGCTTTCAAAGTATGGTTGGCTGTAGGATGTAGTATATGTATCTCAAGTACTTGTAACTTCCATGGTATGCTTTGTAACATTTGTAATAGAACTTGAGAAGCAATATACAGCATTCTTGAAAACCAAATACTTGTGTTGTTTGCTATCTTGTTCTGTCTCATTTTTACTTGTGTTCTTAGCATCTTTCACTTAAGTTAACCAGTTCCCTTTTGATATGTTAAGTGTTCTAAGTAACTCTCCTCATTGTGTTGTTGTGTTGTAAGTGCATACCCTTCACCGGTCCTGCATGTGAGCATACATGAAGTAAGATTCCTATCAGGGTGAACAAATGCACAAGGCAAGGCTCCTATCAGGTGAGCATACACGAGGTACGACTCCTATCATGATGAGCAATGCACAAGGCAAGACTCTTATAAGGAGAGCATATACAAGAAACAACTCCTAGCAGATTGAGCGATGCACAAGGCAAATCTCCTATCAGGTTATATTGCACAAGGCGCATATCCTATCAGGTGAGAATGTAATGAACACAAAATTCTATCATGCTTGAAGACTCTTGTATGTTGATTTCACATGTGACCTTTAACATTTTGAGCCCGTTAACGTTTTTTTAATTACAAATATCTTTCTTTTTCTATTTATTTTATTTTATCATAACAGTAATTATATTTTGTTATATTAACTTTATTTCTTTCATTAATTATTCATACTTTAACATGCTAGCATATGCCTTCACATAAAGTTATAAATTTTATGGTTCTTTACTCAATAATCATCTATGGCATCAATCACAATAGTCAATAACAATATCTATACCAAAGATTGACTACCACATTTAACTAAGTACTTGTGTCCATCCAAGTACTACATTCTTAGTTGATTACTAACATTCCCCTTAGTACTTTACTAATGCCGAGACCATAGTTCGAATACTATACATTGAGTACTATGTCATGTGAGAACTATGCCAAGTATTATACCATGCAAGAACTATACCAAATACTTCATCATGTGAGAACTACACCTGGAATTAATCATTTGAAAACTATACAATTTACTATATCATACAAGAACTATCTTGAGCACTACCCAGATCTAGGTTATTCAGATAAAAGGTATTGTTATATTGAACGAGTTCATAAGAATGTTATCGTTTCTGTCAAAACTATGAATTTTTTGGTATGTAAACTTCATAATACGCATATCAACCCAAACACATTAAGTATAAAGGTGGGGATCAAGAACTTACCTTTTCGAAGATCTTGGATGCAAAAAACCCAATCGAATACTTCAGCTTTCGAGATCTCAATACTCTTTTTCGATGTTCTCTCTCAGATATCAACTATTGCTCTCTCTCACTCTCTAGCTTCTTCTTTTAGAAAACTTTAGGCAAGTAAGGAGAATGGGGCGGCTCCTTACTATAAATACAGGGCATATTAGGGTTTCAACTTTGCCTTTTAAAACATATAGCCCATGTCGTTGAATCTTATTACATCATCTTCCTATTATGCTTTTGTCTGAGATTCAAGATGCAGGACCAGTGGAGAGTGGTAACTTACAACACAACAACACAAAGAGGAGATTAACCAAACTTAATCAAACAGTAAACTGGATTAACCACAAGTATGATACTAATAACACAAGTAATAAGTAAGAGACAGAACAAGAGAACATAAGAGATTGGGTTTCAAGGATGCAGTATATTGCTTTCTCAAGTTCTATTACAAGTGTTACAAAGCATAAAGAAAGATACAAAAACATGGAATACTTATACTACAATCTACAGCCGGGTATACTTTGAAAGCCAGCTGGATACAATTGACTAGACACAAACAAAATCAATTGTAGAGACAAAAGGCATATCTGCCTTTTGACTTGTGACTATGACATGCCATAGCTCACATCCTAATATATTACAAAAAGGATAAAAGTATATAAAGTAGAAAGCATGGACTCAAGACCTCAATGTACAGTTACCAAAAGCATGGACCTTTCACCAACTCATGTAAGTTGGTGACTTTACAGAGTTGCAGCGAAAAGGTGGTCCAGCTTTATGGTAAAGTACATCAGATAAAGGCATATCTCTAAAAGTCTTCGGAAGAAATCTGTCTTCACTCTTTGGCTTCGGAAGACTTTGTCTTTGAAGCTCGGAAGATATTGGTCTTTGCTTCGGAAGATTTTACACTTAGAATATTTCTAGTGCATGGTGTAAAACTTCAGAAGCATTTCTACTTCAGTTCTTTAGTGCATGCTTGCAGAGAGACTTTGGATGTTTTGGCTGCATCAGACTTATAGGAATCCTTACAAACTCCCCCTAGGCTGATGCTACCAAAACATTTAGAAGATCTTCAGATGTTTGTAGTCTTCAGCATAATGATGACCATACCCTTCTTCATTAGATGGTCAGGATCATTCAGACTCTCATAATATCTTCTCATCTCAAAGAGATCATGCAGAGGTAAGTTGATTATGTCTTGCCATGTATAAACATTCTCAATACCTTGATCTCTGATCACATGCCATCTCTCTGGATTAGTAGTGAAGGTCCTGGATCAGATGGGTGTTTCAGCTGCGAGAGGAGCCACTTGAATTGGAGTTGATTGGGCTGCCTCTTCATGCACTTCCTCAGGTTGATCTGACTGATCCTGAGGTGTAGAGGTAGATGATTCAGGCTTTTTCTTCTTAGACTTTGGTTTAGAAGCCATCCTCTTCTTCCTCTTATAGAACTTTAACTGAGAAAACTGGTCTGCAAGCACCTTGTTGATCATCCTTGTATTTCTCAGTTGGGTGTTCCACCCTCACAGGTTCAGAAGGAGAGGGAGTTTGACCCTGCTGTGGATCAGAAAATGAAGCTTGCTGAGGCTCAGCAGGAGGTCCGGGTTGTGTTGTCTCAGGTTGTTCAACCTTAACCTCCACTTCAGGTGGGATTTGACTTGGAGGAGAGTATAAGTCAATCAGCTGTCCACTCTTGATCTTCTGCTTGATTACCCTGATATGCTCATCCATTGTGGATAGAGACATAGGGCCAAGTCTCCTACCGGAGAATCCATACAGCTTCAAGAAGCTTATCATCCTTTGTCTGTCAGCAGACTTCTTCATACTCTTTTGGATAATGGCTCTTGACTTTGCAGCCTCTTCCCTCATCTTTCTCTTTGTGGCTTTTTGTTCTTTGAGCATTTGAAGTTCAAGCTGTTTGAGATACTCAAACTCAATGTACTCAAAGGACAAGGGAAGAAGTGCATATGTCTGGTAGAGACCTGTGGCACTCAGGTAGTTGATCATGTTTTGTCTGTCTGTTTCTTTGTCTACCTGAGGTTCTTGTGTAGATGCCATAGTCTCTTGCACAGGGATTTCTTGAACTGGAGAGAGAGTAAGAGCATGCTTGTATAGTCTTTTCTGTCTCTTCTCCTCTTTGAATTGGAGAAGTAACCTTGCATCCTCTTTTTCTTTCATCTCTCTTGACACTTCCATGTCAGCCAGTTCATTTAATTGCTCTAAGGGGAGAGATATAATCTCATCTATGTCATAGTTCCTGGTCTGCAGGTAAGTAATCCTGACTGCCCTCAACTCATCATCTTGAGTGTTTGGTCTGGGGGCAGCCCTGATTGCAGCTTGCATAAAACCTGAATACCTAGAGGAACTTTCTCCCCTTAGCTTCCTCTTCCTCTCTCTCTCCTCCTCCTCAATCTCCTCAGGAGTCAAAATCCTTTTCCCTTTGTCACCCACAGACCTTTGTGACTCAAGGTGGATAGAGGTTTGGCCTTCATTGCTTGGTGTTGCATCCAACCTCTGGCCAGAGAGGTTGTGAGACACCTTCACCAGCAGGTGTTTCACCAAGGGAATGAATTTCTGAAGCAGTTGTTGATGTGACAGGGCTCTCAGGCTCTATCACTGGGCCTTCAGCTAAGGTTTTCCCTTTGAAGCTAATCTCAGGGTCTGCCTCAGCATCCAGTTGACCAATGACATTACCTGATTGCCTTTGTCTTCTTCTTAGGCTGAACTCTTCAGTTATTCTGTCTTGAATTCTGAGTGCTAACCTGTCAGCTTGTCTTGATTTGCTTGGATTGACAAGTGGCATGTTGACCAGATCAAGACCTTTATAGTAGTTCAAGGTTTGAAAATTCAAATACTTCTTGTTGCCCTTGAACTCTGTGAAGAATAAGGGCTCTTCTATCAGCATCATACCTCCACCCAATAATGTAGTTTGAAGTTCCTTGAGGTGGGGATGACATAGCCCTTGAAATACCTTCCTCAAAGAGACTCTTGATGATAAAGTCTATAGAGTCCACATTAATGTGAACTTGAGGAAGTTGTTGAGTATGCACAATTGCAAGTGAGGATGGTGAGTCCTCAATGTCCATACTCTCTGAAGAACTCCCAGGCTCTGTGTTTGTAATGACTTTCTTCTGCTTTTTGATAGCATCACCCTCTTGCATAGGTGAGCTAGAGGTTAGGTCAACCACATTCACAGGTTCTTGTGTTCCTGGTTGAGCTCTTCTTAAAGGTCTCCCAGCTAGTTTTTCCCTGAGATAAGATATCTGAAGTTGCTGATCATTGACCCTATTGTGAAGGGTAGTCACCTGAGATTCAAGGTGACTAACCTTAGAGACTAAATAGGAGCATGTTTTTGATAGTTTTTGTACCTTTAGTCTCAGATTCCCCTCTTATTCATCAGAAGAATCATTGGGGGATGAGATGATTGGCCTAAAGTCCTCTCTCTCACCACCAGCTTCAAGTTCTTGGCTGCTGGATTTCCTCTGCTCATTGACATTCTCAGTTGAGATGTCAATGGGCTGAGTTGCCATGATTGAGGTCTTAATAATGTAATCACTTGCAAAAGTGAGAGCCTCTTCCATATGGATATCTTGAACAAGTTCAGAAGTATCCACCTCAGTTATAGGTGACTGATGTGGGCTAGACTGAGGAGACTCAAGAGTACTCATCTCTCTTTGAGTAGGGAAGAGAAGAGAAACTCATAGTACTCACTGAAACCTAAGTCTTCATCAGTATAGATTGAAAGGTTGGGAATGGGTTGATTTAGATCCAAAGGCTGGGGATGGTAACTATCCCCTGAAGGTTGTTCACTTGAGTGTTGAGACTCAGAGTGAAGGCTTAAGGCAGTTGGGCTTGTGAGCTCATCAGGGTGAGCATCAGAAATCTCAGCCCTGATTGTTGAAGAGATGGGAGTGGTTTGCTCCTCAGGGGAAGTGGGAGCTCTAGTGTCCACTTCCTCCTGTATTGGTGAGTATATGGGGACCTGCACAGACTCAATAGCTTGAGCAGGGATTCGTTTGGATTTTCTTTGGTAGGTGAGGGTTACTTGTGGCCTTTTTGGTGGTAGAGAGGTAGAAGGTGTGGGTTCAACACTAGCTTGTGTTGCTAGGTTGTCACCTTGAGCAATGAGCTCTAACATTTTGGGGACAAGGGCTGTTTCTACCCCTGAGAAGCCTACAGTTGGCTTCTTCATGATTTTAAAGATGCCGGGCTTCATCTGTCCCAATTTAAGAATATTATCTGTTTCCCTCAACTGTGAGCCCAGGTCACAGGATTCTCTGTGATAGAGATAGCATTATTGTTGTCTATGTGAATGGGAGTCTCCTTGAAGTTAAATCCATAGTCCAGCATCTGATTTTGAATCCAAAGCACTTGAGCACAGCATCTTGCAGCAGCAATGTATTCAGCCTCAGCAGTTGATGCAGACACACAGGATTGTTTCTTGCATTGCCATGAGACAACCCTTCCACCAATGAATTAGCATCCCCCAGATGTAGACTTTGCAGTCACATTGCAGCCACCATAATCATTATCTGTATAAGCATTCAGATTGAAGTTAGGATTCTTTGGATACCATAAACCAAGTGTTGAAACACCTTTGAGGTATCTTAGAATCCTCTTGACAGTGATGAGGTGAGACATGTTAGGGTTGGCTTGATATCTTGCACAAATACATGTGGCAAACATGATATCAGGCCTGCTAGCAGTAAGATACATAAGAAACCCAATCATAGCCCTATATAGGTGTTCATCTACACACTCCCCCTCAAGATCAGGTCCAAGGGAGTGGTTTCTGGCTATGGGTGTCTTAGCAATCTTACAATCAGTCATGTTGAACCTCTTGAGTATGTCCTGAACATACTTTGACTGACTTATGAAGATACCATCTTCAACTTGCTTCACTTGAATTCCCAGAAAGAAATTGAGTTCTCCCATTGCACTCATTTCAAATCTGTCTTTCATCAGCTTCTCAAAGTCTTTGCAGAGCTTTGGATTAGTTGAACCAAAGATGATGTCATCCACATACACTTGAACTAGCAATATGTCATTTCCCTGTCCTTTGATGAAGAGAGTTCCATCTATAGTACCCCTCCTGTATTCATGTTTGCAAAGATACTCAGACAATGTCTCATACCACTTCCTGGGTGCCTGATGCAGCCCATAAAGAGCTTTGTCAAGCTTGTAGACATAATCAGGATGATCAGGGTCTACAAAACTTGGTGGTTGTTTTACATACACCTCTTCATCAATCACTCCATACAGAAAAGCACACCTCACATCAAGCTGAAAGACCTTGAAGTTCTTGGATGCAGCAAATGCCAGGAATATCCTAACAGCTTCTAGTCTTGCTATTGGAGCAAAAACATGAGTGTAGTCAATCCCTTCTTCTTGTGTGTATCCTTGAACAACTAGTCTAGCCTTGTTCTTGATGATAATGCCTCTATCATCCTTCTTATTCCTAAACACCCATTTAGTTCCAATGGTAGTCTTCCCATGAGGAAGAGGACAAAGGTTCCAAACTTTTTGCCTTTTGAATTGAAGCAACTCTTGTTGCATAGCTTCAACCCAACTTCCATCCTTTAGAGCCTCATCAACTTTCTTTGGCTCTATCTGGGATAAGAAACAAGAGTGAAGACATACATTTACTTCATGGGTTTGTCCTCTTGTTCTTACCCCTGTGTTAACATTTGCAATGATGTTTGTGGTGGGGTGAGACTTGTGGATCCTAAGCTGAGGGATCACAACAAGTTGCTGAGAAAGATCTAAATTTGAGAAATTTAGATCTGGCATAGATGTTTCACCCTCCACATCACCACACTTATCAAGATTTACTTGATCCAATGAGTGTGTGACATCATTGATGTTGTCATCTATAGTGTGGTTATTAGCATTAAGGAATTCTTGATCACTTTCACCACCACCATTGTTGTCTTCCACAATTGAGGTATCTTTATCTGGTTGTGGAGCCTCTGAGCTGGAATTTGAAGGCACCCCAGATGTATCAGCTAAGTTTGTCATTATAGTGCTGATAGAAACCTCATTTGCTGAAGTAGTTCCAACTGTAGCTGAAGATGTATGAGTTGAAGCTCTTCTTAGCTCAAATCTTGGATCAGGATCACCTGTATTTAAATTTTCTGCAGATCCTGAAACATTCTCACAAGATTTGTTAAAACAGTTGGTAACTAAATCAAGATCAAATAGCCAATCAGGACCAGAATTAGCCACACAGGGTGTGTGTTCATTGAAAGTCACATTGGCTGACTCCTTAACAGTTCTAGTTCTGAGATTGTATACTCTATAAGCCTTAGCCTGAGAAGAGTGTCCAATGAAGTGTCCATCATCTGATTTTTCAGCAAATTTGGCAATTTGATCTTTGGTATTCAAGATGGTGCAAGGACATCCAAATGACCTAAGAAAGCCAATGAAAGGTTTTCTCTTGTGCCAAAGTTTATAAGGAGTCTTACCATATGTCTTAACTACTAAAACTCTGTTTTGCACATAGCAAGCAGTGTTTACTGCCTCTACCCAGAAGGTGATGGGCAGTTTAGAGTCAGACAACATAGTTCTTGCAGCTTCAATTAGTGTCCTGTTTCTCCTCTCAGCAACACCATTTTGCTAAGGAGTCCTAGGAGCACTATATTGTCTTGTAATACCATTTTCATCATAAAATGTATCAAGGGTTTGATTCTTGAATTAAGTCCCTTGATCACATCTTATGGTTTTGACCTTGTGATCACTTTGATTCTCAATTTTTAAGATGAAATTCTTTAGAATCTCAGGGGTTTCATCCTTAGTTCTAAGAAAGAAAACCCAAGTGAATCTTGTAAAATCATCTGTGATCACCAAACAATAAGAGGTCCTTCCTAAACTCATTACACTGGTGGGGCCAAAGAGATCCATATGTAATAAGTGTAGGGGAGTAGTGATGGAGTTCCTTTCCTTAGGCTTGTGAGATACCTTATGTTGCTTCCCTTTCAGGCATGCAACACAATGATCATCACTTGTAAACTCTTTCTTTGGCATTCCAGTTACCAAATCATGTTTAATTAGTTTATTCATGTTCTTAAAGTTTCCATGGCACATTCTTTTATGCCATAGGAAAGACTCATCACTATTGGCTTTAGACAGAAAGCATGAAACTTCTCCAGAGGGAGATGTTTCTTGCAAGTCCATCTTGTACATGTTCCCTTTTCTGGGGGCTCTAAGCAGGATGTGCTCATGAGGAATGACCACTCCAGGCTTGAGAACAATGCACTCATGCTCAGTAAAGAGCATGTTATGACTCTGATCACAAAATTGGGATACACTCAGAAGATTGTACCCAAGCTCCTTGACAAAGTTTACCTTTTCAATGCTGAGCTTACCATTTGTGACCTTGCCCCTTCTAGAAATGTAACCACCTTCATCTCCTCCAAAATCAACTGGTCCTTCATCAATCCTCTCAAAGTTATGGAGTAGTGACCTATTGCCAGTCATGTGCCTGGAACAGCCACTATCAATGATCCAGACATTTTTGTTTGTCTTGAGCTGTTCCTGTAGAAAGAAAATGATTAGTTACATTTGGAAACCCAAGCCTTATTTGTCTTGGGCTCACTAAGTATAATAGAAGGTAATGCAACAGTAATAGATCCTAAAGTTGTGCTAGGAGGATCTTGAGTTGTTGTTGATGGAGAATTTTCAGTCACTTGGTCTTTCTTAGACTTCCCCACCACCATTGGAGTCTTGGACTTCACCTTCGAAACTTCGGAAGCTTTTGGGACTTCAGAAGTTTTGATGACTGAACCTTCGGAAGATTCTGCAGTCACTGCAGCAGACTTCAGTGCTTCGGAAGAATTCCTTTCTTCCGAGACCAACTTCTCTTCCGAAGGTAATTTTTCATTTTCCTTCTTTTTAGATTTTGAGCTTCTGAAGGAAACAGATTTTCCTTCCGAAGCTTGAATCTTCTTGGAACTCTTTGAAGTCTTTGTCTTGGTCATATGGACAGTACTTTTAGGATTGTATGGACAATCCTTAGCAATGTGAGAGGTACTTTCACACATGACACACAACATTTTCTTCTTCATAAGCGTCTTCTTATGAGAACAAAACTGTATTTGGTCACATCCCTTCTCCACCTTCATCTTTGCAGATGCTGAGACAGTCCTTATGGGCTGGGAACTATGCTTGGAGTTTGATGGTCCAGGCTGTGCAGCAGTGGTACACAGCAGATCAGTCTTCTTCTTGGTACTGAGATGATTTGAACAAGAACCAGAACTCTTAGCTGAAGAATTTTGGTTGATGTCTTCAGTCTTTACTACTTCAAACCCTGCAGAGATAAAAACTTGTTTCTGCTTAGAGTCAAAAGTAGTCTTGATCTCCTGAGCCTTTCTTGCTTTTCTTTTGCTCTTCCTGATCAAGTTTTTTCTCATTGACTTGGTCATCACAGTAATCTTCTTCTCCACAGAAGGATAGTGGCCCTTCTTAGAATCCTCCTCTTCACTATTCTCAGAGGAATTCTTCACTATCTCTTCTTCATCCTCTTCACTTATAGGATCTATGAGAGGAAGCTCATCTTCACAAGTTCCACACCTAGGAGATCTTACAGACAAGATTGTGTGTGGACGAGCTATCTCATTGGATCCCAGTCCCTGCCTATTTTGATAACACACCTTATTATGCAGGGATGAGGATATCATGTTCTTGAAGGTCTCTTCTTCAAGAACACTCTTTTCTGCCCTGGCTTTACTGATCACAAGCTCAGCCTGGCACTCAGTCAGCTTGGTTATGAGATCTTTGATTTGTGTCCTAAAATCTGTATGCTCATGTTTTAGAACTGAAATGGTTTTCTCTAAGTCCTCTATCTTTAGTTTATAATCATTTTCAGACTTTCTAAAATCAGATTTTAAAATGTTTAAGGACTCGAGATCAGATCTCATCTCCAAGTTATAGGACCTGTATCTATTAACTTTAGCAATGCATTCAGGAGTACAGAGATGTTCCAATACCTTGGCTTCATCATGATCTGCCATTAGTGCTTGGTTTGGAGAAGCATCTTCCACCTGAAAGCTCCAGTCAAAGTCTCCTTCTTCAACAGCAACAACAGCTTTTTGCTTTGGCTTCTCATTCTGGGGGGCTTTCTCAGTGTAGTTTGGTCTGGTTTGTGCTTGGCCACCATTTGTTCTGGGTGCCTTACACTCTCTGGCAAAGTGGCCCATTAAGTTACAGTTGTAACACTTGACTTTGCCTTTGTCCAAGCCAAACTTTCCACTGGTTGCATTGCTTGGAAACCTCCTTGCAGTTGCTTTGGCTTCTCATTCTGGGGGGCTTTCTCAATGTAGTTTGGTCTGGTTTGTGCTTGGCCACCATTTGTTCTGGGTGCCTTACACTCTCTGGCAAAGTGGCCCATTAAGTTACAGTTGTAACACTTGACTTTGCCTTTGTCCAAGCCAAACTTTCCACTGGTTGCATTGCTTGGAAACCTCCTTCCAGTTCTCTTGTAGAACTTCTTGGCTCTGTGAGTGAGAAGAGCCATCTGCTGGACTATTTCCATGTATTCCAGATCATCTGGATGGATACAATCCAGGTCTTCAAGAGTGAAAAGAGAGTTGCCACAGCTTTCATCAGTAGACACAAAAGCTTGAGAAGAGCTTGTCTCTTGGAAGGGACTTCCTTGAGTGTAGTTCTCCTTGTTGTCTCTGGGAAGGTGATGAAAGGACCCTTTGGTGAATTGTCAGGGTAGCATATGAGATGATGTTGGGGTTCTATGACATCCCTTTCAACCACGTGTAGGGCTGAACCCAATTTATTGTTGGAGTTGCCAGATGAACCTTGCATGTTCATCTCCATCTGGTAGCCACTGAGAATCCCATATAACTCTGTCAGAGTAAGAGTTTTGAGATTTTCAGTCCTCTTGATCACCACATAATAATGTGTCCATTGCCTAGGAAGTAAGGACATGAACTTCCTTACAATGTCTATATTCTCAAGAGGAACTCCTCCATCCACAAGGGTATCCACTATCTTAACATACCTGAAGTATTGCTGAGTCATGGTTTCACCTGTTTTGAAGGTGAAGTTTTCAAACTGCTACTTCAGGAGATCCTTCTTGTTCTCCTTGGCTTCAGAGGAGCCTTCATACATCAGTTTTAATGCATCCCACGGCTGTTTAGCTGTTTTGCACTTCTTGAAACCTCTGTACACAGAGTTTGGAAGGGCAGTTTGAAGGGCTGTCATGGCTTTTCTGTCAATCTCTACTCTCTTCCTATCTTCATCAGAGTAGTTAGCCACATCTTTGGGGATCATACCAGCACCAGTAGCAGAAGGAGTGCTGGGTATGAAAGGTCCATTTTCAACAGACTCCCACATTCTTGAGTCTAGAGACCTGATGAAACCTTCCATTCTCATGCACCAGGTATCAAAGTCATCAAGAGTGATCAGTGGGGATTTGTTCATGGTTCCAGTTTCCATATCAGTCTTGGAAATGGCTGCCATTTGAGAAGTTTAGTATTTGTGTGTGTGAGGGATCTTAAGATGGTGAGATCTTATATCAAGAGCCTGAAAAGCTCTGATACCAATTGCAGGACCGGTGAAGGGTGGTCACTTACAACACAACAACACAAAAACACAAAGAGGAGATTAACCAAACTTAATCAAACAGTAAACTGGATTAACCACAAGTATGATACTAAGAACACAAGTAATAAGTAAGAAACAGAACAAGAGAACACAAGAGATTGGGTTTCAAGGATGCAGTATATTGCTTTCTCAAGTTCTATTACAAGTGTTACAAAGCATAAAGAAAGATACAAGAACATGGAATACTTATACTACAACCTACAGCTGGCTATATTGTGAAAGCCAGCTGGATACAATTGACTAGACACAAACAAAATCAATTGTAGAGTCAAAAGGCATATCTGCCTTTTGACTTGTGACTATGACATGCCATAGCTCACATCCTAATATATTACAAAAAGGATAAAAGTGCATAAAATAGAAAGCATGGACTCAAGACCTCAATGTACAGTTACCAAAAGCATGGACCTTTCACCAACTCATGTAAGTTGGTGACTTTATAGAGTTGCAGCGGAAAGGTTGTCCAGCTTTATGGTAAAGTACATCATATAAAGGCATATCTCTAAAAGTCTTCGAAAGAAATTTGTCTTCACTATTTGGCTTCGGAAGACTTTGTCTTTGAAGCTTTGGAAGACTTCACTTTTGGCTTCGGAAGATATTGGTCTTGGCTTCGGAAGATTTTACACTTAGAATATTTCTAGTGCATGGTGTAAAACTTCCGAAGCATTTCTACTTCAGTTCTTTAGTGCATGCTTGCAGAGAGACTTTAGATGTTTTGCCTGCATCAGACTTATAGGAATCCTTACACAAGATGTTATGTATTTCGTTGATTTTTCCAAAATAAATTAACAAGAAGATGAATGACATATATCTTTAAAGATTTATTGATGTTATTTTTATAGTTGTAATGGGGAGGGAATCATACCGTTTTCTCTAGTTTTTTCGTCTACACATCAACGATACATCAACTTTTTTTATTTTTTTTTCAATTTTGAGTAGATTTTCTATTTCCAATGGTGTCGTCTCACTTTTCCCCAAATTAAAATTTCTCACTTTCTCATGCACAACCTTAACCGGTGAATATTCCTTGCTCACACATATATTCTTGGGCACCGGATCTGAAGGGGTGGTGTTCCCATCCTAAGAAACAATACCAACATATGTTACACCAATCTCTGGAATGTTTCACCATATCCACTTCGACCAACCTAAGTGTTTGTTGATATATAATTTGTTAAATGTCATCATTTTGATCTTCTGTTGAGAACGATTCAGGTTGTTAAAATGAACCAAAGTGACCCATGTTTTGGGTGAACACTTGGCATATTCTATACCTCGTAATTATAATTTTCTATTTTTCTTTCCTATTAAATAATTGCATTAACTACTAATGATATTAGTTAATTTTTTTTATTATAATAGTTCTTTAATAAATTAAAAATGTTTAAAAGAAAACGGATACATGTTTATAAAACTCAAAATAAATATTGAAAAAACTAGATTCAAGTTAAAAAAACGTTCATATTTTTGTTTTTTGAATTTGGACATTTTCAAGGTTTTTGAATGTTTCTATTTAGGTATGACTTATGAATTTCATCAAAAATAAAAATAAAAATTAGCATACTTCTCATTTTATTCTTTCTTTTTATTTTGACATACTTTTTTTAGTTTTACTTTTTAAATTTGGTTTGTTTTTAACCTTTATTTTATTTTTTCCAACGATTACTAAATACTTTTACTAATGTTTATTTATATTTCTTAAATTTGATTTTAATTATTTTAATTCTATATGAACTTTTCAATTGTGTTTTTTATTTTTATAGAAAATTACGTAAGTGATCACTATAGTTTGTTTATATTACAAATTTAGTTTTTATATCATTAAAAACAAACGGAGATTAATGGTGGGAATAAGCTCCGACTCCCAAATGAGATGTGTACAACAAGTGATGCATAAGGAACAAGTAAAAAGCATTGTTATTAGGATCGGATCGGACCGGCAGGTCCAACTGGTCCAACCGAGGATCGGGTAGGTGGCCGGTCCAGTTCAATATGGATCGTTTTTGGCTGGTCGAACCGACCAGTTCATCCCGAACCGGTGGTTGGACTGGGAAACCGGACCGGTTCAAACCGGATTTTGATATATATTTTTTATTTTAATGGGTAAAAACGGGGTGTTGAACCATAAATTAGTGTGTTGGATATACAAATATAGGTAAGTTTTATATATAACTATAACATACATATATAAATCATATATAAATTACATGGAGGGATCAAATAAGAACTCATTTTTTTGTGAGTACTCTAGGAACCAATCTCATCCACTAGCTTTCAATGACAAAATTGTAATTAACAAAGACATATTTAAAAAAATTATAAATAAAAAATAACATAAAAATAAAAAAATAAAACCATAAAAATGTTTCTTTCATTTCCCTCTTTCATAAAATAACATAAAAAAAATTACAAAAAATAAAAAAAATAATCTTGTTTCTTTTATGAAATGTATTTTACATATGTGTAATAATGGATTTACACATATGTAAATCCGGTATTACACATGTGTAAATAGCTGCTGGATAATTTTTTTAAAAAAATATATCAATATGGTAGGCGTTAGAAAGATAAAAAATACTGAAATTAATGACGTAATCCGGTTCTTAAATCGGGTCCAACTACAAAACCAGTAAAATGTTCGGTTCGACGTCCGATCCAATTCTAAAAACATGAGTAAAAAGGGCTTGAAATGAATAGGTTGGGAAGGCGTGAATATTTGGTCATTTGAGGAAAGAAAGATCTGAGAAACTTGTCGTGTGTCTATCCATCCTATACCTACACACCCATTCACTTCTCACACAAACACACACATCACTTGCTCTTGCTGTAGGCAGCAGCCACCATCAATTGCTGACGGAACAATCCGATCGATCTTCAAAGGTGCATCCACTTTCCACACCTCCTTAGTTATACTTTTTTACACATTAATCCATCCATCTTTCAGATGTGGATCACCAGATCTGCATCTGCATCTGATTCCTAGGTTTCCATTAGCCTTTACCACAATGCTTATTCTTTTCTACCTCAATGTAGGGATTTTAGCTGTGTCCAATGCATTCACTTTCTAATCCCACCGATGTAGAATGTTCATTCCAATCGCATCGCATCGCATCACTGTTCCACTAGTGTGGATGAGATTTATCACTTTTGATATCAAGGGCAAATCCAACTTCTGCCCTAAGCTATCGTAGATCTAAGTCCACCTGCAATCTTTGAAGCCGAAAGAGTAGGGGGAACTCTGTTAGGACTTTAATTTACTGTAATCCTGTTCAATTCCATATTTGTTTAAGGGGATAACTTTAGCACCCAGCATGTTTATCTTAACATTCTATTGGACTTAGTTGTATCTTGTTGATTGGTTTGGGACCTTATTTGCATTCACCGGCAATTAGTAATTTGGCTATTTCATTCACGTGCATAGTCATCATAGTCTGCATTCATTTAACAATTAGACGATTGGGATACCAAATTGAAGTTGGATAGATGGTTTAAGTTTCGTCAGCATCAAGTGTAAAGTTTTGCTGAACTCATAGATATCAAAACAGTACCTAAAACAATGAATACTCTAGTTGCAGTACTAAAATGATAAACTGGTATTGGTGAGAGATATACAAGTAAAATTACATCAAAGCAAGACAATAACAAATACAACCTTACTTGTCATTGAAATGCATATTTGTTATATGTTACAATTTACAAAGTTTCTGAATCTCTGGGTCACGTACACGGGGCAACATACATCAAGAAAAGTTACCAAAGGGCAATACGCTTCACAAGGTAAATTATGTAGCGTACTCTTCTTTGATTATCCAAATTGTGGATTTTGCCTCTTAGGTGGGCTGCACTGATGCTAAAGTGGAGACAATCACCATATCAAAGGAAATGGGTGGTAAAGAGACAGCATATTAATACACAATAAACTGACACCCTAGGCTCACTGAGAAGTGCAACTCAGGAGTACTTCTCTATGGCAAGCTGCCTCTAAATATACCCTTCTTACATTTATTGGTTCACTTAAGATATTGCCCTACCTACATTTAGCATTGAAATCAATCCTGACTTATGCTTTTATAAGATTTCTGTGAAGAGAATTTTCTCTCTTGTGGTAACTTCTGCTATATTGGCAATGCGTACCTTATTAGTTTCATCAGTTCTGATTTTACTAGACATCTGCTTAGACTACCAATTTAGCTACAGTATTAAATTTTTAAGTGGATGACAAGGTGCTGATACCTTTTAGCTGCTTTGTGTAATTCTGATTTGTTATATACAGATATAAGTCTAGCTAAAACTTGTTTACATTTCTTATAATGTGAGTGTCTTCAGCTGCAATATTTGCAGGAGGTTAAGTTGTTGTCTGGTATGCTTCAGAAGATGAAGTTCCCTCCATGCTTTAGATAAGGGGATTAACTTTCTGCTCAGGAGAAACAAAATATTTATCATTAGTTTGGGGAGAGAATCTCATTGTATAATTGAGATCTGGGAACTGATAGCTGCCATGAAAATGATTAACAAGTCACTTTTCTTGACTTACCTGTACCTACTAATCTACATTTTGCTGTCATCTGGAGTTATTCTGTATAACAAGGTAACTAGCATGTATTTGACGTCACAATATTTATGTCACTAGTTAGTAGTTACTCATAACTTTTATTATGGTTATATGATATGTGTATTCTTTCATTTTGATGCTCTTTCAAATGTTGGTACAAAGCTTTCTATTCTGCAAATGGAAATTTCTTCTCTATTCTGTAAATGGGATTTTCTACATGTCCTGTAATATGGAAGTTGAGATGCCACGGCATCTTGGTAATTGTTCTTATGGAAACCTGTTATATATTCAAACGCACATCATAGTGGTCATGTTATTGTTCCCTGAGTCTTAGATCTTTCAAAATTTCTGAGCAAGTTGCTGTTATTATGACTATATCTTATGGGACTTCTTTTTGTAGCTTTACTATGTCTTACCTTATGACTAACTTATTGCTTGGATTTCATACTTGGTATAATTTTCCAAAAAAATCATCTTACCTAAAATTTTGTATTTACGTGCAGTGGGTTCTCTCTCCAAAGTACTTCAATTTTCCCTTTCCTATCACACTTACTATGATACACATGGGCTTTTCTGGAGCTGTAGCATTCCTTCTTGTTCGTGTTTTCAAGGTATGGTTGTTTATCAACTTTTTAATGATCTAGAAACATGTTTTCTTGAGGTGTATATCTTTTGAAGTTCTTGAAAGTTAAAGTTTAGCAGAATGTATGATGTACATCAGGAATTAGAATAATGGGTTACTTGTGTTATTTCCTTTTTGAGTTTGCCAGAAAATATGACCAGAAGAACTTTATATAGTTTCACCTAATTCAACCTTCAACTCTATATTATTAAGTTTGTAACTTTTCTTTTCCCATAATTCTGCAGGTTGTTGCCCCAGTTAAGATGACATTTGAAATGTAAGACGTCTAACTTGCAAAAAAATTTTTTAATTTCGCTTGCCTTCTTATCCTGCCACTGAATTTCTTTCTTCATGGCCATTGCTAGATATGCAACTTGTGTAATTCCAATCAGTGCTTTCTTTGCATCAAGTCTGTGGTATGAACCATTGACCATTTCCATTACTTGATCCGCTTAAAAACATATCTTTTGAATATGTGGGTCGTTGTTTAATGTTTTTTACCTTTTTATGTCATGTTATCTAAAAGGTTTGGCAACACTGCTTACTTGCATATATCAGTGGCCTTCATTCAGATGCTGAAAGCCCTAAGTATGTTAAACCGATCTTGTCCCCACATAGTATTATTGTTGTTATTTTTAGACAATAACTGACAAATGAATGTTGTTATGATACAGTGCCAGTGGCAACCCTTATCATGGCTGTCCTATGTGGCACCGACAAGCTTAGGTGGGATGTATTCTTAAACATGTTACTAGTCAGCATCGGAGTTGTTATTTCATCATACGGTGAGATCCATTTTAATGTGGTTGGCACACTTTATCAATGCACGGGCATCTTTGCAGAAGCTTTAAGGCTTGTATTAACTCAAGTCCTCCTGCAAAAGAAGGGCTTAACTCTAAATCCTATTACAAGCTTATATTACATAGCTCCATGCAGGTATTCTATTTCATTACTTATAAACCGTTTTCAATTTTCTTTTTTTAACTTTTTAATGTCTGCTACTTGTTTTTTAGTTTTGCGTTTCTGTTTGTGCCTTGGTATTTCTTGGAGAAGACCGGAATGGAAGTTTCACAGATTCAGTTCAATTTCTGGATTTTCTTCTCGAATGCTATATGTGCTCTAGCATTGAACTTCTCCATTTTTCTAGTCATTGGTAGAACCGGAGCAGTTACCATTCGAGTTGCTGGTGTGCTGAAAGATTGGATTCTTATAGCTCTTTCAACTGTCATATTTCCTGAATCAGCCATTACGGGACTGAATATTATTGGCTATGCCATTGGTATGGAGTGGGTTTGATTTTCATCTAAATATATATATTTTTTCAAAACTTTGTGATGACCTTACCGATTTAACATCATCTTTTGTATGCAGCACTTTGTGGTGTAGTAATGTACAACTACATAAAGGTTAAAGACGTTAAAGCATCTCAACTTCCTCCCGATAGCCTCCCAGAACGAATGACTAAGGTTAGTTTGCTGAAACTTTGAGCTTGTTTTCAAAATCTGTCTCACATTGATCAACTGAATGTACAATATGAACATGAACGAGCAGGATTGGAGAATCGAGAAGAAATCATCAAATTTGTTCACACCTGACAACAACGTTGATGACGATGATACAAGTGGAGGGAAGGTTAGTTCAATGTCAGATATGAATGTAGTAGACGAAGAGGTACCTCTTATGGCGTCTTCAAGGCTTTCTCATATTGGCCGTTTGCAGCTTAGCAGCCGAGATGCTTAATCACTCATCATATACCAAATAGTTCAAAATAGTATTATTTTCCATACTTTTAGGGATGTTCATGTGCCTTAGTATTAAAATTTTTGTGGAAGAGAACAATTGCTTCATTCCACTAGTTTTTTATTGTAATGGTGTTGTTCCTTTGTTGGTTTACCCTCAAAACATTATAATAACAATGATTTGATGATCAATAAGCGTGGCCAAACAGAGGAGCCGGGTCAGCTAACGGGTCGACACAGATTCAAGTCATAACAGTTTGTTTTACAAAAGTGTCGCTTTGGTTGGATCAAAACTGGTTATGATTAAAGTAGGCTCATCATCTACTATATATGTTTTATGGCGGCCAGTGGCAATGGTGGTCCGGTATCAGCAATGGAGGTGATGGCGGCAACAACAAGCAGGTGGTCATACTTGAGGAGACGGTCAAACAGTAACCATGTGTAGTGTTATTTTGCTTGAGTAAGAGTGAGTAAGTTTATTATAAGTGCCTATTGTGTAATTTGGATGATCAAAATCATTATTATATACTTAAAAATGAAATTGAGGAATACTAAACTTTAAACTTCTGACGCAACTTTGGTTCTTTTCTTCTTTTGGTTTATAATTTTTTCATAATGGTTTAATAGGTTTGTTTATTTTCCCCCGAAATTTTCATTTTCATTTCTTAACACTGATGACTTATGTCGTTAACCTGTTATATATTCTATAAATTTTGTTTTTTCGGTTATGATTTTCTTCCATTCATCCCAACACTGTTTAGTTTTTTTTTTTTTTCTGATGGCTTGATATAAATTTTTTTTCAGAAAACAAATTTGTATTTAAAATCAAGTATTTTTTTTTTTGTATCGTAGGTTGTAACAAGTATGGTTATTATATAGTATGATTAAAATCAAGTACTTTTTTGTATTGTAGGCTTTAATAAGTATGGTTATTATATACTATGACAAGTCAAACCAATTATAAGTAAAAGTAATGTTACTACTAGTATTGGTACTATGAAAACCATCTTTGGTATCCGGTTTTATAGTTTTCAATAAGCTTGAGGTGATAACTGATAACAATTAAAATTGACACCACCTATTGGAAGGAAATAACTAACACTGCACAAGAAAACTAGTTTTAACTAAAATTATCAATTTACGCATATTTTAAGGAATGAGAAACTTATTATCACCAAGTTTAAAAGCATGTTTCCTGTTTTTTTTGTCACAGCGCCTATGTAAATCATTTTGTCGTTTTTGGTATAACTTTGAACATAAGATATGCATTCATTCAACACAATTTAAAGTACTTTGACACGTTTTAAAGTGATACAATATTTTGATGATGGAAATAAAATAAGTCAAACCAAGCCAAACCATTTACATGAAAAAAGAAAGTAATAAAGCAGGATATGCACATCTCAGATAAAGAAAAAAAAATACAGATAGCATAGCACATGGCATAATTCATTTGAATTCAAACAATCTCATTCTCATCATCATCCTCCTCAAAACCGCTCTCCAGACATTACATACAGCAGTCTCCTTGCAGCTGGAGCCGGAGGAGCCAACCCTGGTATGTCTCTAATGTCTTTGTTGTGGGGGTTCACAATCTAATCATCAACACATGTTACAAAACAATTCACATAATACAGAATCCAGCTTTTAATGAATCACAACGTACCTTCACAACGATAATAGCAATAACGCCACAGACGATAAGAAAAAGAAAAAACATGATGCATTTATCCGTTGCCACCTGTAAAATAAAACATGAGAATTAGTAAAAGACATACAAAAAGAAAATTATTTTCTTTGGCAGAAAGACTCAGAGACCTGGCGTCCTATTTCCTTCACTAGCTGGGATGCCTTTTTAATAGAGAACTGAATGGTGTCCAGTTCGTTAACAATGCGACCCATTTGATCAGTCTGGAAGAAAATAAAAAATGATAACAAATCAACATTTAATTAGCATGAGTGACCATCAAAAAGTCGATTTAGCATGTACTCACTTGGCCTTTCAACTTAGCAGCAGTTTGGGTTCCCACTTCAACTGTTTGATGAACTACCTGTACATAGATAATATAAGTAGGAAGTAATGATAATATCAACAGACTATTTAAATCATAAATATAAACATAGTTATGTCCCACCTGTTTAGAGCGCTCAATGGCCTGATCAGTTTCGTCCATCGTCTTATTGCCAGCTTGAATAAGCTCCTGATTTGACATTTCTACACAAACAACCATCCAAATCACTAACGAACAAAAGAAAAATAAATAACACTTTGTTGAACTAGTGTACATTTATGACGGGCACGTCTTTGATTGTCATTTTGTCGCTTTGAGTTAACACGTGTTATAAGATAGAAATCTCATTATTGCCATTTGTATACAAAAGCCAACGTTCATAAACCAAGATGACATCAATCAAACTTAAATAGTCATAGTCTGATCTCACCAGAAGCAACCCTAGCATTGTCATCAGCCATAGGTTCACTAGCACCTGCCCCCATGTCAAAAAGTTCAACCCTTTTATTTCCAAGAGTGCTTTGATATCTGGATTTAAAAAAGCCAAAAAAAATTTCACCAAAGGTAAACGTATAGAACGAACAATTAGAGTGATAAATAGAAAATAGAACCTATATCATCATAACAACACACATCAAGATAAACAAATAGACTTACGTCTTTCTCAATGCCACATATGAATTTAGCTCTTTAATCTGCAAACACAGAACCACAATAAGCAAATTTGAGGGTCAAGTGGTTATCACATGTGTGTTTAATCCAGTTTATGTGTTCAACAGCATGGCATTAAAATGGAAATCTGACTATAATTATAATCTTATCCACCATATTATAAGCCATTACTACATCTTCTATATATAACCAAAAACTTCAGAACTGTAACATTAAAATTAAATCTTACCATTGATTGCTTCTCATCATTGAGTTTCTTGCTGACATCTGGAGGATTTTTGCTTTCCTCCTCTTTAATTTCACGATCAAACTCTTTTATCAACCTAAAAAGAGAACAAAACAATCAAGTTTCCCAAACAGGGTTGTCTTAAAGTCTAACGCATCTTCATCCTGACAGCAGAATTAACTTCAAATGACAGACAAAAAATGCCTTTTGCACCTTTAAAAAGAAGAGGTAATTTTTACATATGAGATAGAGAAAGGAAAAGAAGCTGTTTATTACCTTTTGCATTCTCTCATCCTTCCTGTAAGATCCTCCAACTGTTTACTTTGTCTGGTGGAGTCTTTAATCTTGTCCAGTTTCTGAAACCCATTTCTGAAAAAAAAAAAAAAAAAAAGAGATTGAATTAGCTATTAAAACATTCATGGAAATGATCTCTGTAACACAGAATTACGATTTGCAATTATGACATCTGAAAAAGTTCAAAGTAAGAATTACACACTCTCCACCATATAAATGCTCTCTTTAAAACAGTATTAAGATTCTCATTGTCACATAAATATAGATTGTGTCACTTTTGTTATTTTACTAACTTTGATGATACCAGCATTTTCTCTGACTGACTAAATCATAAAATCAATACCACACACAACTTTTGCTGATCAAGAAAAGTTAGTTGTATTGCAAAGAGTTTTTGTGTACTATGGTGGAAAATAGAAAGACCATATGATTTGTTAATGACCAAACCAACACCAAGTAAAGTAACTTAATTTACAAAATAAAGATTTGATATTCATATTCCTTCCTTTTAAACCTAATAGCACCAAAAAAAAATCATAGAATACATTTTCTTTCCCTTTCTTTCCATATTGAGAACACAACATGCATGCACTACCCTTCCTTTTCTTTTTTCCAAACTCAAGAAACAAAGTGCAAAAGTCCCGTGCATCTTCGATTAGTTAGGTACACTTAATCAACCTCCTAGAGGTTTACCATTCTTCTCGACCACTTTAGTTAACATTAAAACAAACATTTCAAACAGAGATCAAGTGATCGTTTAAACTGGTGTTCATCAACTGGCTTCTTTCAACTTTAAGGAAATTGTCCAGTTCATTTTAATAAACTAGCTGTAGGGAAAAATATTGTATCAAAATTGTAATTCTTTATTCTTCAAAAATAATTATCATTTATATACTTAAGTTTGCTGCTTATGGTTCTGGTTATTTGTCCCCTTATCTCTTATTGAAACACTTGTAAGTTTCAAAACAAAGTGTTTTACTTGTCTAGTACAGTTATACCTCCTACAAACATCTATTAGAAAATATCGGATTCTATGAGTAATACTTTATGTCTGTTAAAATCATCTAATTTAAAAGTATAATATAGACAATCACATTGGTCGTATTTCTCTAGACAAAAGCTCCACTAGTAAAACGGGATATTAGAAAGTAGAATTAACGCCCTTAAGTGAAACAAGATACCATTAACCATCCAAACAGCTAAAAGTTGCATAATGAAAACATCAACTTTTGATTTCTAAACTTTCTTCAGTAGCCAGTAGTCAAGACAGTAAACTGCAACCCTCTTATGAAAAGAAAAGAAGTCTATCATAACTCGTCAATTCAACGCTCCCATACATACATACATACATACATACATCAAAGGAATTAATGGAGCATCACAAGAAGACAAAAAAAATGCTACTGTGGATTAAGGTGTGTAAAGAGAAAAACAGGAAAGATAAAGGACATACGCTAGGGCTCGGAAATTGTCACGAATTTCACCATGGATCTGTTCCATTTGAGGGTTCATTTGCAAATCCGGATTGGCCATTCTGAAGCCCTGATCCAGTTAAAACAAAAGCTCTTCGAGAGAGAGAAAGAATTGTACAAGGTAGCGTGAAGTGAAGTTCAATTTGGAAGATCTTCAAAACGTAACATTGGTGGATTCTACACTCACCCACTTCACCTAGCCAAGATTCTTAAGAGATGATGAAGAAGCAATGGAATGGAAAGGATGGAAGTGAATTGTAGAAAAAGGGAATAATAATATTTGATGAAAGAAGAATGACAGAGGTTACAGGGAAAGCATGTCTTCCTAGGGTTTCACAAACAGATTGGGGGAGGATGTGATGTGAGAGAGAGAGGTGTTAGCCTGGAATCGCTGTGTACATCTGTAAAGTCGCAATACATTGAAATAATAGGGCTTTTTGGCATTTTTGGTTTTCAATTGATAATTTGACTTCCTATCGTTTGTTTTGTTTACATTAATGATCAAAGGGGTGTTTATCGGATCGGATAACGCATTATTCGGATCGGATTATTCGGATTTGAAAATTTCAGGACCCTATCCGAAATCTCCGATCCGAATAAGGATTTTTCTATCCGATCTGAATCTATCCGAATTCAATTCGGATCGGATTCAAATATATCCGAATAATCCAAATTTATCCGAATAATCCGAATAAACCAACTAACAATTTTTTTCTATAATTTTGTTTTTTATTATTTTTTTTTGCTAATTTTTTATTTTTGATATTTTATAAGTTGGAAATCACAATAAAAGATATAAAACTAAAATAATATTGACTTGTACGCGAATTCAAAACTAAAACATAATAGGTAATTGTATGGAACCCGAAGATTAGAATCTCTAATTAGAATGATGGTCGATTATTGCATAATTATTTAAGATTATCATTATAATGTGTAAATATTCTTATGTATTGAGTTTAAAACATGATAGATAGTTGAGTAATGAGTATTGGGCTAGAAATATAGTTGAAGGCTTAATCGGATTATTTGGATATCCGAATAATCCAAATAACCCGAATAAAAAAATGTGAAATCCGAAATCCAATCCGAATAAGGAATTCGGATTCGGATGAGATCCGGTTCGAATATCCGAATAAGGATTCGGATCGATTTATTCGGATTCGGATCAGATTTCGGATAGTTTGAGATGTCGGATTTTTTGAACACCCCTAAATGATCCTTTCATTTTCCTCAACTTTCATCTTACACTAGTATTAAACCCCACGTTACATCAGATGTGTAAAACCATATAACGTAGTACCAATGTCATACCATCATATAACGTTACATCACTTGTGGCCTCTCCTGTCTTGGAAGAGGTACCCACATTCAGGAATGGATACCTTGACATATCAGTAAGATCATCTAACTCAAATTGAGTTAGTTGATTAGGCAGGCCGGCTGTAGCCTTCAGCTCATTAACTTCAGTCAACAATCTCTTAATTAGATTTTGCTGATCCACCAGCATCTTAGACATCCCCTCAAACATCTCATCCTTCCTTTTCTCCCTCAATTCTTGATTTTTTAGTTTTGTCTTCATCATGCTCAACTCATTGGCCAGTGACGAGTTGAGGTTCCTGATAATATCCTCATCCAAGCTACCCCTCTCTTCTCTCCTCTGGGGCTCAGTAAATGACTGATGCTTTTGCTTTGTTCTTCTCTCAGTCTCCCCCTGATCAGCCCTTTTCTTGGATCGTTTTTCTTTCTCAGCCCTCAACACCTGCTCAGCCTCATGAATGTCCTCCTCAAAGTCATAATCTTTCTCTTTGGTGTATCTCTTCCTCTTATTTACAGACT
Source organism: Flaveria ramosissima (assembly GCA_025215565.1). NCBI lineage: Eukaryota > Viridiplantae > Streptophyta > Magnoliopsida > Asterales > Asteraceae > Flaveria > Flaveria ramosissima. Next base: position 13,642,376 of record CM046044.1, on the reverse strand, counting down.
CAGCTTGTTTCTCTCTCGTCTCCTCAGCACACTTGTCTTCAGCCTCTATCACCCTCCTAATATAGTTCCACCTTTCGGCTGGATACATGTTTTCCCTTAGATGTGTGATCTTTCCACTAAAATTGTGCCTTTTAGCAGAGTAGTCAGCGAATATCCTTGTGTTCATCTAAACCAGGCTTTTTATCTCTCCGTGTCTAGGCACATTTGGTATCAAGTCGTCTATCAGCATTTGGAGGAACAATGGATACAACAACCATTTGTCCTTCTTTAGGGCCATAACATTCTCGACCATGCAGTCAAAAATAAGTTTGGCTATAGCCTTCTACCCTCTACAAAAGATGATCATGGCTTTGGCCCAGTCCATGTTAATCCCATCTGATACACCCTTTCGGTGATCTAAGCACATAATGAAAACATGAGCAATGTATCTCCACTCCTTGGATAAGAAAGACTTCTTGATCTCTTTTCTTGTTCAGAAAGGAGGGCTCTCATATCCTATGCTCCTGAAGGCAGCAAACACCTCCTGATCAGTCATCTCCACCTCATCCCCACAATTTTCCTGCAGCCTTAGCACCGGAGCAATGATCTCCACTGTAATCGAGATGTCACTCTCTAGCACTTTAGCAACAATCCTCTAAGGATTGGCTCTCGTGTCGTACTCGGTGTTCTCTAAAAGTCTCGGATATGGAGATCATAAATAGTAGGAGAGTGAGAGATCGCCTAAGAAATATGTGAGCGTTGGATCTAACGTATGCAGTCACGGAATCCTGCGGCTTTTGGGCTTGTGTCATCCAAAATAGCCGTGATGTTGTTCCGTTCGTCAAATTTAAGATTAGCCATTTATCTGAAAATAAGAAGAGGAAACAAGTTAGAAAGATATACCAAAATAAATAAAAATGAATAACAACTAAAAACAATAAAATTAAAGGAAAAACAAATTAAATTCACCGGCCGAAAACAATAGTATCGGCAAGTGAAAGTGTAGATTCGGCAGAGAAGCAATTGTAGTTTCGGCCGGCCGAAGAAGTAGATTCGGCAAGCCGAAACTATAATTTCGGCCACGCAAAACTGAGTTTTATCAAGCGAAACTGTCAAGTTCGCTTGGACAGCATAACATCACAGTTTCGCTGAAAACCATTGAACTTTCGTTCAGTTTCGCTGGAGCATCGGTACTTTCGCAGTATGAACTGCGAAGGTACCGAAGAGTCACAGTCCAATCGGTCCTTAAAACGATGTTTAAACCTAGGTTATACTACCAATGAGGGTTCAAAACACACACCTAATGATCAAATAGTCACCAATCACTAAGAAAACGAACAAGAAACCAAAATCGTACGAGAGGTTCACAATAAAGGCTTCGAGATTAATACTCGTCGATGGTGCGAAAATGAGCTCTCAATTTCCCATTGTGCAATATATAGCATTTAGTTTCGCTGACAGCGCAGCGAAATTATAGTTTCGCCCAGTACATGTTTTGATCAGAATGGCTTAGAAGTGAGCGCAATTGCCGGCGAATCTATAGTTTCGTGCTGCGAAACTACCAGCGAAAGTATAGTTTCGCTGAAACTTAAAAAACTTAAATTTTCGACTTACCTTTTTATATATGATTATTTAGAAAAGCATTAAGAAATATACAAAAATAAAAGAATCGAAAAGAAAATACCTCACAAAACCTAATCAAAATTTTACAAAAAATTAGAGAAAAATAAAGAAAGGAAAGTAAAGAAAAATAAGAGGATATAGAGATACGATAAGCTGACGAGATATTCTGGAGAATCAAAGTTTGGCGGGATTGATGATATACTTGTTGTTGGATCATAAGAGGCTGTTGCAACCAAAAACAATATCACTTAGAAGATTTTGAGTACTACATGCAAAGGTCTTCCGAAGCCAAGTGTGGGACTTCCGAAGGAAGAAAGAGTTCTTCCGAAGTCTAAGTGTAAAATACACTTCCGAAGGAGAACTCCAACTTCCGAAGGTAAAGAACTACTTCCGAAGATTCAAGACTTGAAGACAAAGTTCTGAAGTCAACTTCCGAAGAATAAAGAAGTCCTTAAAGCCTCGGAAGCATAGAAGCATCTTCCGAAGTATAAGTGGCTTCGGAAGAACTTGTTCTTCCGAAGCCAGTTAACCTTCGGAAGAACACTTCTATTATCCAGTAGACATAAGTATGGTCTGTCTGACAGTCCGCTGCAAATCTCTGAGATACTGCATGGCGTTTTCTCAAAAGCCATGTAGTTGACCATACTTTAATCTACTGTTTACCTTTTCATGTTAAGTACAGTTGCCATCTTTAGTTGGTGACAAAAGGTAAGTCATGGACATGTCATGACTACCATATCTTAGATAATACTTTATCTAAGATACCTTAACTATAGCATTGTAGTATATGCTTTAGTCTTAGGTTTCCAGCTGGTATCAAGTATAACCGGCTGTAGGATCTAGTATATATAGTTTCTCATTGTAACTCTTGTAGTAGGCTTGTAAGTGTCTTGTAATCTTGAGTTGAGAAATAATATATACAAGTGCCTTGAAAATATTTCTGCTTGTTGCTTTGGTTACTTATTATATTACTATCAACTCTTGTCAAAGACGTTGCTTCATCTTGTTTGAGTGAATATTATAAGTGAGTTTGAGAGAAAACCAAGTGTTAAGTGACAAAACCCGATCCTGCAATTGGTATCAGAGCTTTTTAGGCTCTTGATTGTAAGATCTTACCATCCCAATCAACCAAGTTTTTCACTCCTCCTTATACCTCACTCAAAAATGGCCCTCAACAAATCTGAAGTCGAAATGGGAACGATGACCAAAGCTCCTATCATCGATCCTGAAAACTTCAGGTCTTGGAGCAGAAGAATGGAAGGCTTCATCAGATACCAGGATAGCAAGATGTGGCAGTCCATCGTGAATGGCCCGTACAAGCCAAAAGTTGCTGGTGGAAACGGAGCCATGATCGAAAAGGATGTCGAAGACTATTCTGATGAAGATAGGAAGAGGCTCGACATTGACAGCAATGCTATGACTGTTCTCATGACTGCAATCCCAAACTCCATTATGGTGGGGTTTGAGCATTGCAAGTCAGCCAAAGAACTCTTTGATGCACTTGCTCAGATGTACTCGAGCTCTAATGATTCAAAGAAGGACTCACTGAAGCAGCAGTTCGAGAACTTCACCTATGTTGCTGGAGAAACTTTTAGCCAGCAATACTTCAGGTATATGGATCTTCTCTCCTCCCTCCAATCTGTGGGAATCACTCAAGAACTAAGAGATCTTACCAGAAAGTTCATGAGTGCTCTACCCAATGAGTGGACTTTCTACTGTGTCTCCATTAAGAGAACAGAGAATTTAAACACTCTCACCATGACCGAACTTTATGGGATCCTAGATGGATACCGTTTGGAAATGGAAAGCAAGAAGGGTCACCAAGCAAGCAGACCCTTGAGCCTTCCTGCTAGCAACGCTTTAATGGTTGCTGAAGGCTCAGGTATCCCACAGTCTCAGCAGTACCTGTCATACACCCAGCAGCCATCTTGTTCATCTGGGCCTTATATCACATTCCCTGAGACTCCAAGGTCTCATCAAGCTCAGCAGAGCTCCTTTCAGGAGGGCTGTGCGTTTGTTATAGGGAGTGGACACTCCAATGATCATCAGTTCTGCTTTGATGATCTTGAGTGCTTTAGTCCAGATGACATAGAGTATGTGGACATTGTCCAGCAAATGGCTCTCCTTACCTACAGAGCGAAGAAGTTCTTTAAGAGAACTGGAAGGCAATTCCCTCAAAACCCAATCACTAGCAAGTTTGGGTTTGACAAAAGCAAGGCTAAGTGTTACAACTGTAACCAACTTGGCCACTTTGCAAGGGAATGCAAGGCTCCCAAGTCCAACCCGGGAACCTCACAGGCCTCCACACATCCTTCTACACCAAAGCCTAATGGAAAGTCAACTGAAACTGCAGCTATGGCTCAAGAAGTTGACTGGAGCTTTATGGTTCAAGATGTGACTCCTGCTCAAGCACTCATGGCAGGAACAGATGAAAACAAGGTATATGAACATCTCTGTACCCCTGCCTGCATTGCTAAGGTTAAGTTGTACCAGGACTACAATATGGAAATTAAATCCGATATTGAGTCTTTAAATGTGCTAAAATCTGATTTTAAGAGAGCTGAATCTGACTACCAAAAGAAAATTGAGGAGTTAGAGAAAACTGTATCTCTTTTAAAACATGAACACACCAACTACAAGACTCAAATCAAGGATTTAATATCCAAATTGACTGAGGCTCAAGCCCAGCTTGTCACAGCTGAGGCTCAAGCCAGGAAGTATGCTATTGCTGAGCAAAACTTCCAAGCCATACTTGCATCATCCTCTCACTCCAAACTTTGTTATCAAAATAAAAGTGGGTTGGGAACCAATGAAATTGCTCCACCACACTCTTATGAGTCTGTAAGACAACCAAGATGTGGTACTGAAGAGCAAGAGGTTCCATCTGTTGACCCACCTTGTAAAGAGTCAAAGAGTGATGCAACTGTGGAGACCATGACCATCAGGGAAGGGAAGGAACAGGTAATTGAGCCCTCCCAGACCAATGATGATCAATCTCTGACCACCAAAGCCAGAAGAAGCAGGGCTAAAGCAGCCAGAAAAAACTGCCAAGAAGGTGGCTGAATCCAAGCTGAAGATAGACCCAAAGCAAAAGGGTGTATTCATATCAGCAGGATTCCAGGTGGTTGGACCTTCTGATTCAGGAAAGGAGTATAATACCAGTACTCCTGTCCTACCAAAGGATCAGAAGTTAAAGGGAAAGGTTGCTGATGAGGAGAAAAAGAACAAGAAACAGCAACCCTCCAATTCCCAGAAATTAACATTGCATGCATAATGTGTGGTTTGCAAAATCACATGGCTAAAGATTGTTATTACAATCCTGCTAGCACACATTATGCAAATAATGTTAAAAGAGAAGGAGTCAGGGAAGGTTTCACATTTGGACCATATCAGATGGTTCAAGTGTTGAAAAAGGGAAAGCTTGTTTCCGAAGCAAGACTTGTCTCGGAAGAAAACTCTTCTTCCGAGAGGAAGGAAAAAGGCTTCGGAAGTAAAAGCTGCAAAGACTCACAAAAGAGTTCCCTTGAAACCATCCCAGAAGAAGACTGCTTCGGAAGAAGGTGAAGGTGGTGAAGTTCTCTTCCGAAAAGAAAGAAGCTTCGGAAGAATGCCAAGCTGCAAAAAGCTTCATCAAGCTCATCTTCTATGATCAACCAAGGGATGGAATGGAAGATCAAGGAAGATGCTGTAGCCCAAACTCTTCTTCAAAGACATCCATTGAACCCCATGCATAAACTTTGGTTCAATCATGTCACTTTCATTGGAAGAACCCAAGACCAAAAAGGCTTGGGTTTCCAATCAAAACTAATTTTCTCACCTTATGTGCAGGGACATCCATATGACAAGAATAACAACATTTGGATAGTAGATAGTGGATGCTCCAGGCACATGACAGGAAACAGATCTCTCCTTCAACAATTTCAACATTATGATGGAGGTCCTGTCCAGTTTGGAGGTGAGGCGGAGGATATATTTCTGGCAGAGAGGAAGTATATCCAATGGAAAACTAAAAGTTGACAAAGTTAATTTTGTCAAACAGCTTGAACACAACCTGTTAAGTGTTTCTCAGTTTTGTGATCAAAAGCATCAATGCTTTTCACAGAACATGAGTGCATCATCCTCAAGCCTGGGATGACAATTCCTCAGGAATTGGTGCTTCTTAGATCTCCCAGGAGAGGGGATATGTACAAGCTTGATATGAACAATGCTTCCCCAATGGGAGGAGAGAATATCATGCTTTCTTCCCAAAGCTGATAGTGATGAGTCAACACTGTGGCATAAACGAATGTGTCATGTCAATTTTAAGACAATGAATAAATTGGCTAAAAAATAACTTGGTACATGGTTTGCCTAAAAAGGAATTTTTCTGCAAAGATAACTGTGTTGCTTGCCTGAAGGGGAAACAACACACAGGTCTTCTCATAAATCCAAAGTTGTTAACTCTATCACTACTCCATTACACTTATTGCACATGGATCTATTGGTCCACAAGTATAATGAGCATTGGAAGGAAATCATATTGCTTGTGATAGTTGATGATTTTACTAGATTTACATGGGTATTCTTTTTAAGAACTAAAGATGAAACTGCTGAAACTTTAAAATCTTTTATTCTTAAAATAGAAAATCAAGTTGATCACAAGGTTAAAATAATCAGAAGTGATCAAGGGACTGAGTTTAAGAACTTTGTTCTTGACTCATTCTGTAACTCAAAAGGGATTGCCAGACAATACAGTGCTCCTAGAACTCCTCAACAAAATGGTGTTGCTGAGAGGAGAAATAGGACACTTATTGAGGCTGCTCGGACTATGTTAGCTGATTCAAAGCTGCCTCTAACATTCTGGGCAGAGGCAGTCAGCACTGCATGCTATGTGCAGAACAGAGTTCTTGTAGTAAAGCCACATGGAAAACCCCTTATGAGCTATGGAACAAGAGGCCACCGTTCATTGGCTTTCTAAGGTCCTTTGGCAGCAGGTGTACCATACTTACACAAAAAGACAATTTAGCAAAATTTGCTGAAAAGTCAGATGATGCCATCTTTGTTGGATATTCCTCCCACTCTAAAGCTTACAGGGTTTATAACATTAAAAACCACAATTTGAGGAATCCTCCAACATTGTAGTTAATGAGCACACTCCTTGTGTTAGGGGGAATGGCCCTGATCATATTTTTGATTTAGAATTGTTTCCAAACTATTCTAAACCATCTTGTGAGAATGTTTCAGCTGGAACAGGTGCTCAAGGCAATTCTGATGAAGATCAACTGTTTGAACTTCCCAGACCTGCTCCAAGTTCTCCAAGAACAACAACAAATCAAGTTCCCACTATTGAAAGATCTGACAGTATAACCATTTCAAGAAATAGTGGAACTTCAACAAGGGATTCACCTGATGATCTTCAAGTTTCTCAGGTGATCCTACACAACACCAAGCTGATGGAAGCAGCATTTTGAAGGAACAGGCAGACTGTTAATGATGCTTCACAGCAAAGAAATGATGATGTTTCTCTTTCATTCAATCAGTCCTCATTGAATGAGATTGAAACAGCAGCTGGACCAAGTGTTCAAGCTCCAGAGCAAAATATGTCCAACTTGGACTTATCTTTGCAGCTGGAGGTGATTCCAAGACTTAGAATTCACAATACTCATCCAGCTGAAAACATCATAGGGGAAGTCTCTGAGGGGTGAGAGAACCAGGGGACAGACTCACAATGGGAATGTCTGCCTGTGTACTCATGCTTCTTATCCCAAATGGAACCCAAAAGGTGGAAGATGCCTTAAAGGATAGTAGCTGGGTTGAATCAATGCAAGAGGAGCTGCTTCAATTCAAAAGACAGAAGGTTTGGAACCTATGTCCGCTACCATCTGGTCAGTACCTATAGGCACCAAGTGGGTTTTCAGAAATAAAAGAGATGACAGAGGCTTGATTATCAAGAAAAAGGCAAGACTAGTGGTTCAAGGATATATACTCAAGAGGAAGGAATTGATTATACTGATGTCTTTGCAACTGTTGCAAGACTTGAGGCAGTTAGGATCTTCCTTGCTTATGCGATGCATCCAAGAATTTCACTGTCTACCAGCTTGATGTCAAGTGTGCCTTTCTATATGGGGATATAGATAGGGAAGTCTATGTATGCCAGCCTCCAGGATTTGAAGACCCACAGCATCCAAACTATGTGCAAATGGATAAAGCTCTATATGGGCTTGCACAAGCACCTAGGCTGTGGTATGAGACATTGTCTCAATTTCTTTGAAGAACGGCTACACTAGAGGAACCATTGACCGACTCTCTTTATCAGAAAGTCTGGGAAAGACATTTGCTAGTTCAAGTCTATGTCGATGATATCATATTTGGTTCTTCAAATGACCAAATGTGCAAAGACTTTGAGAGCATTATGAAGAAGAAGTTTGAAATGAGTTCTATGGGAAAAAATGGACTTTTTCCTTGGAATTCAGGTAAAGCAACTGAAGAAGGGTTTTTCATCAATCAATCTAAGTATGTAAATGACATCTTAGAGAGATTTGATATGAAGGATTGTAAAGCAGCAAAACACCATACCCAGAGAACCATGATATGCCCTGATTCTGAGGGGGAGGATATGATCAACATCAGTATAGAGCAATTCATTGGTTCTCTGATGTATCTGGCAGCAGTAGACCTGATATCATGTTTGAAACTTGCATTTGGGCAAGATATAGGGCATGTGGATCAGAGGTTTTTAGTGTGTCTCACTAATTGCTGTCAAGAGATTCTCAGATACAATCAAAGGAGCACCTAAAAGTTAGTAGGTCTCTGGTATCCAAGGAATAGTGATTTATCTATTGGGATACTCTGACATTGATTATGGTGGCTGCAACATCAACAAGAAATACCATTGTCACTTCGAACAACCATAACCTTCCTCTTGCTTATCATTTCAATTGAAAGAATCAACTTCTGTAGCTCTTCAACAACTTTTCCTTTATGGGCTAGAAATCTCACCTATGAATACCTTGAAAAATCATCTGTAAAACCAAGGCAAAAAGGTTTCTTAGCAATGGACTTAACACTGATTGGGCCAAACAAATCAGTATGCAACAACTTGAGGGGATTAGAAATGCTATTTTCAAGTTTTGGTTTATGAGGTTTCTTATGTTGTTTTCCTTTGGCATATGCCATGCATTTTCAATAACAGAAAAGTCTTTTAAAGGTAATCCCCTAATAAGATTTTTTTAACTAATTTGTTTATATTTTTAAAATTTACATGGCCCAATCTGCGATGCCACAGGAAAGACTCAGATCTAGCAGCTTTAGATAGAAGACAGGTGACAATGGATGTTGATTCTTTAGAACCCATGTCAAGAAGATATGTGTCATTCTTTCTCGGAGCTCGCATAAGCACCATCTCCTCTGTAATATCAATCCCGGATTTCAGAAAGAGACATTCATTAGACTTGAACAAGACCAGAATGTCTTTATCACAAATCTGAGAGACACTTAACAGATTAAAAGCGAGCTCTGGCACAAAATTGACTTTCTCCAGTGTAAGGGATCCATTTGAGACCTCCCCTTGACCAATCATTTTTCCACCTTTCTTGTCACCGGCAAACGCGACATATCCTCCATTGATGATGCGATAGTTTGTCAACAAGTTCTTCAGCCCCATTATATGTCCGGAGCATCCACTATCAACATGCCAAACACTATTTACAGCTTTAGTGGATGACTCCTGCAAAAATTAGAATGAACAGATTAACCAGTTGAAACATGAACCCATGTTTGAACAACTTTAGGCTTTGGTGCAGCTGACTTCTTGCAAAAGAAATTATTAACCAGATGAGTTAATCTACTGGCAAAAGAATTCTTATGAACATGTCTGTGATAAAGCTCAGGACAATTTTTAACTACATGATCATCTTTTCCACACCTAAAACAACGTGATTTTAATCTAGGTCTGTTATGCTGCAAGTTAGGAATTTTATCTATGTATATTTCCTCATCACATTTAGACAATCTAGAATCAACATCAGTATAAGTCTCGTACATATCTCTAGGTCTGGTTTTATTATTTGAAGAATAATTATTTACAAAGGTTGAAGCATTTTCATCTTAGTGATACTAGTACCACTTGTACTTGCACAAGAAGATGACATTACCTTTTCACTTGATTGTGAAATATTAATAGGGGTAAATGATGGAATGGGGTGAGAAAAGAATTTTCAGAACAATTACTTTTAATTTTCTCTTTACTCTCGATAGCAGAATCATTCTCAACATCATTAATACAAGCAATAGAAACATCAATGTAAGGATTCCTATAAGTCTAATGCAGCCAAAACATCCAAAGTCTCTCAACATGCATGCACTGAAGTACAGAAGTAGAAATGCTTTGGAAGTTTTACACCATACACTAGAAAATATTCTAAGTGTAAAATCTTCCGAAGCCAAGACCAACATCTTTTGAAGCCAAAAGTGAAGTCTTCCGAAGCTTCAAAGACAAAGTCTTCTGAAGCCAAAGAGTGAAGACAGATTTCTTCCAAATACTTTTATGAACATGCTTTTATCTGATATACTTTACCATAAAGCTGGACCACCTTTCCGCTGCAACTCTGTTCAGTCACCAACTTACATGAGTTGGTGAAAAGGTCCACGCTTTTGGTAACTGTATATTGAGGTATTGAGTCTGAGCTTTCTACTTTATGTACTTTTGTCCTTTTTGTAATATATTAGGATGTGAGCTATGACATGTCATAGTCACTAGTCAAAAGACAATCTGTCTTTTGACTCAACATTTGATTTTGTAGTTGTCTAGTCTTATGTATCCAGCTGGCCTTCAAAGTATGGTCGGCTGTAGGATGTAGTATAAAGTATCTCAAGTACTTATGACTTTCTATCTATGCTTTGTAATATTTGTAAAAGAACTTGAGAAGCAATATACAACATTCTTGAAAACCATACACTTATATTGTTTTGCTATCTTATTCTGTCTCACATATTTACTTCTGTTCTTAGCATCTTTCATATAAGTTAACCAGTTCCCTATTTGATCTGTTAAGTTTTTTAAAGAACTCTGCTTATTGTGTTGCTGTGTTGTAAGTGCATACCCTTAAATGGTCCTGCATTTTGTATCAGAGCATTCCAGGCTCTTGATATAAGATCTCACCATCTTAAGTTCCCTCACACACACACACAAAATACTTAACAACTCAAATGGCAGCTATTAGTAAAGCTAATATGGAAACTAGAACTATGACAAAGTCTCCACTGATCACTCCTAAAGACTTTGATACTTGATGTCAAAGAATGGAAGGCTTTATCAAGTCTCAAGACTCCAGGATGTGGGACTCTGTTGTTCAAGAACCTTACATACCAAGCACCACTGCAGCTACTGGTGGTGGTATGATTCCAAAGGCTATGGTTGATTATTCTAAAGACAGGAAAAGAATAGAGATTGATCAAAAAGCCATGACAACCCTTCAAACTGCTCTTCCAAACTCCATCTACAGAGGCTTCAAGAAGTGCAAAACTGCCAATCAACTATGGGAAGCACTGAAGCTTATGTATGAGTGGTCCAATGAAGCAAAGGAGAACAAGAAGGATCTCCTGAAGCAGCAGTTTGAAAACTTCACCTTCAAGGTAGGTGAAACCATGACTCAACAATACTTCAGGTATGTTGAGATTGTGGATACTCTAATGGATGTTGGAGTAACTCTTGAGAACAGGGACATTGTGAGGAAGTTCATGTCCTCTCTTCCTAGACAATGGACACATTATTGTGTTGTTATCAAGAGGACTTAGAACCTTAAAACTCTTACTCTTACAGAGTTTTATGGTATTCTCAATAAACACCAAATGGAGATGAACATGCAAAACTCATCTGGTAACTCCAGCAATCAACTGAGTTTAGCCCTCCATGTGGTTGAAAGGGAAAGCATTGAACCACAACATCATCTTATATGCTACCCTGACAACTCACAAAAGGGTCCTTTTATCACGATCCTAGAGACTCCAAGAGAAAGCTACACTCAAGGAAGTCCATTCCAAGAGACAAGTTCTTCTCATGCTTTTGTCTCTGCTGATGAGATCACATGCAACTTTCTTTTCACCCTTGAAGACTCGGACTGTATCCATCCAAATGATCTGGAATACATGGAGATAGTCCAACAGATGGCTCTTCTAACTCATAGAGCCAAGAAGTTCTACAAGAGGACATGAAGGAAGTTTCCAAGCAATGCAGCCAGTAGAAAGTATGGGCTGGATAAAACCAAAGTAAAGTGTTACAACTGTAACCAGATGGGACGCTTTGCAAGGGAGTGTAAGGCACCAAGGACATATGATGGCCAAACACAAGCCAAACCAAACTACACTGATAGAGCTCCCCAGAATGATAAGCCAAAACAGCAAGCTGCAGTTGCTATTGAAGAAGGAGACTTTGACTGGAGCTTTTAGGTGAAGATGCTTCTCCAAACCAAGCACTCATGGCAGAACACGATGAAGCCAAGGTATTGGAACATCTTTGTAATCCTGAATGTATTGCTAAAGTAAATAGATACATGTCCTATAACTTAGAAACGAGATCTGATCTTGAGTCCTTAAATATCTTAAAAGCTGATTATAAAAAAGCTAAAAATGATTATAAACTAAAGATGAAGGACTTAGAGAAAACCATTTGAACTCTTAAACATGAGCACACCAACTACAGGACTTAGATCAAAGACCTCATATCTAAGTTAACTGAATGCCAGGCTGAGCTTATGATCAGCAAAGCCAAGGCAAAAAGATGTGTTCTTGAAGAAGAGACCTTCAAGAAAATAATATCCTCATCCTTGCATGCAAAAGTTTGTTATCAAAATAGGCAGGGACTGATATCTAGTGAGATAGCTCCTCCACACACAATCTTGTCTTTACGATCTCCTAGGTGTGAAACTTGTGAAGATGAGCTTCCCCTCATGGATCCCTTGACTGAAGAGGATGAAGAGGAGATGCTGAAGAATCGCTCTGAGAAGAATGAAGAAAAGCATTCTAAGGAGGGTCACCATCCCTCTGAGGATAGTAAAACTGTTGGGATGACCAAATCCAAGAGGAAGAACTTGATCAGGAAAGCCAAGAGAAAGTCCAAGAAGGCTCAAGAGATCAAGGCCACCTTCAACTCTGCACAGAAACAAGTCTTCATCTCTACAAGATTTGAAGTGGTTAAGGCTAAAGACACAAACTTGAACTCCAATAACAAGAGTTCTAGTTCTTGTTCAAATCATCGCATCATCAAGAAAAAGGCTGATCAGTTGTGCACCACTGCTGTACAACCTGAACCATCCAACTCCAAATATAGTTCTATCCCCATAAGAATTGCCACAACATCTGCAAAGATGAAGATGGAGAAGGAAAGTGATCAAGTTCAGCCTTGTTCACAAAAGAAGACTCCTAGAAGGAAGAAAATGGATTGTGTTATGTGTGGGAGTACCTCTCATCTTGCTAAGGATTGTGTTTACAATCCAAAGAGTACTCTCCACATAACCAAGAAAGAAACTTCTAAGAGTTTGGAGAAGAAGAAGCAAGCTTCGAAAAAAATCTTTTTCCTTTGGAAGCTCCAAAATGAAGAAGAAGACAAATGGAAACTTGCCTTCGGAAGAAAATTTGGTCTCGGAAGAAAGGAATACTTCTGAAGTATTGAAGCCTGCTGCAGTGAAAGCTAGATCTTCCGATGGTCCAGTCATCAAAACTTCCGAAGTATTGAAGGTCAAGTCTAAGTTCCAAAGGTGGTGTGGAAGACAAAGAAAGACCAAGTGGCTGAAAGTTCTTCATCAACATACGCAAATGATCCTCAAAACATGACTATAGGATCAATTACTATTGCATTGTCTTTAACTTCTTTTGATGAGCCCAAGACCAATGAAGCTTGGGTTTCCAAATGTAACAAATCATCACTTTTGTGCAGGAACAACTCAAGACAAACAAAAATGTATGGATCATTGATAGTGGCTGTTCCAGGCACATGACATGCAATAGGTCACTACTCTAAAAGTTTGAAAGAATTGATGAAGGACCAGTTGCTTTTGGAGGAGATGCAGGAGGTTACATTACAGGAAGGGGCAGGGTCACAAATGGTAAGCTCAACATTGAGAAGGTAAACTTTGTCAAGGAGCTGGGGTAAAATCTTCTGAGTGTATCCCAATTTTGTGATCAGAGTCGTAACATGCTTTTTACTGAGCATGAGTGCATTGTTCTCAGGCCCGGGATGGTCATTTCTCATGAGCATATTCAGCTCAGAGCCCCCAAGAAAGGGAACATGTACAAGATGGATTTGCAAGAAACATCTCCCTCAGGAGAAGTTTCATACTTTCTATCTAAAGCAAATAGTGATGAGTCTTTCCTATGGCATAAAAGAATATGTCATGTAAACTTTAAAAACATGAATAAACTAATTAAGAATGATTTGGTAACTGGAGTGCCAAAGAAAGAGTTTACAAGTGATGACCACTGTGTTGCATGCCTGAAGGGGAAGCAACACAAGGTATCTCACAGGCCAAAGGAAAGAAACTCCATCACTACTCCCCTACACTTATTACATTTGGATCTCTTTGGCCCCACCAGTGTAATAAGTCTAGGAAGGATCTCTTATTGTTTGGTGATCACAGATGACTTTACAAAATTCACTTGGGTCTTCTTTCTTAGAACTAAGGATGAGACCCTTGAGATTCTGAAGAATTTCATCTTAATGATTGAGAATCAATGTGATCACAAGGTCAAAACCATAAGATGTGATCAAGGAACTGAATTCAAGAACAAAATCCTTGATACGTTGTGTGATGAAAAAGGTATTACAAGACAATATAGTGCTCCCAGGACTCCTTAGCAAAATGGTGTTGCTGAGAGGAGAAACTAGTCATTAATTGAAGCTGCAAGAACTATGTTGTCTGACTCTAAACTGCCTATCACCTTCTGGGCAGAGGCAGTGAACACTACTTGCTATGTGCAAAATAGAGTTTTAGTAGTTAAGACACATGGTAAGACTCCTTATGAACTTTGGCACAAGAGGAAACCTTTCATTGGTTTTCTCAGGTCATTTGGATGTCCATGCACCATCTTGAATACCAAAGATCAAATTGCCAAATTTGCTGAAAAACCAGATGATGGACATTTTATTGGATACTCTTCACAAGCTAAGGCTTATAGAGTATACAATCTTAGCACTAGAGTAGTTGAGGAGTCAGCCAATGTGACTTTCAATGAGCACACTTCCAGTGTGAAAGGTTCTGGTCTTGATTGGCTATTTGATCTTGATTTAGTTACCAACTGTTTTAACAAATCTTGTGAGCATGTTTCAGGATCCACAGATATACTACCTACAGGTGATCGTGACCCAAAATTTGAGCTGAGAAGACCTTCAAGCTACATAACTTCAGCTCCAGTGGTAACTAATCCTGCAAATAAAGTTTCTACTAACACATCAATGACATATCCTGCTGATACTTCTGGGATGCCTTCAAATTCCAGCTTAGAGGCATAAAACTCAGAGAAGGAGCTTCAAATGTTGGAGAAAATGGTGGTGGTGAAAGTGATCAAGAATTCCTTGATGTTGACAACAACTCCATTAAAGAAAACATCAATGATGTCACACACTCATTGCTGATGTGGAGGGTGAATCCTCTTTGCCAGATCAAAATTTCTCAAAATTGGATATGTCTAAGCAACTTGCTATGATCCTTCAGCTAAGAATCCACAAGTCTCACCCTACCACAAATATCATTAGAGATGTTGAGTCAGAGGTAAGAACAGGAGGACAAACCCATGATGCAAATGTTTGTCTTCACTCTTGTTTCTTGTCCCAGATAGAGCCGATGAGGCTCTAAAGGATGGAAGTTGGGTTGAAGCTATGCAAGAGGAGTTGCTTCAATTCAAAAGACAAAAGGTTTGGAACCTATGTCCTCTTCCTCAACAGACTACCATAGGAACCAAATGGGTGTTAAGGAATAAGAAGGATGATAGAGGACTTGTCATCAAGAACAAGGCAAGACTAGTTGTTCAAGGGTATACTCAAGAAGAAGGAATTGACTACACAAATGTTTTTGCTCCTGTAGCAAGACTTGAAGCTGTCAAGATATTCCTAGCTTTTGGTGCATCTAATAACTTCAAGGTCTACCAACTTAATGTCAAGTGTGCTTTTCTCTATGGTGTGATTGATGAAGAGGTGTATGTCAGACAACTTCCTGGGTTTGCAGATCATGGTCATCTTGATTATGTCTGCGGGCTTGATAAAGCTCTTTATGGGCTGTACCAAGCACTAAGGAAGTAGTATGAGACTCTATCTCAGTATCTCTGTCAGCATGGCTAAAAAAGGGGTACAATTAATGGAACTCTCTTGATCAAAGGAACTAGAAATGACATAATACTAGTTCAAGTATATGTAGATGACATTTTGTTTGGGTTAACTAATCCAAAGCTCTGCAAAGACTTTGAGAAACCGATGAAGGATAGGTTTGAAATGAGTGCCATGGGGGAACTCAATTTCTTTCTAAAAATTCAAGTGAAGCAAGTTAACAATGGCATCTTCATAAGTCAGTCAAAGTATGTACAAGACATACTTAAAAGATTCAACATGATTGATTGTAAAATTGCTAAGACACCCATAGTTAGAAACCACTCCCTTGGACCTGATCTTGAGGGGGAGTGTGTTGATGAGCATCTCTACAGGGCAATGATTGGGTCTCTTATGTACCTCACAACTAGTAGGCCTGATATCATGTTTGCCACATGTATTTGTGCAAGATATCAAGCCAACCTCAAGATATCACACCTAATCACTGTTAAAAGAATTTTAAGATATCTCAAAGGTGCTCCATCACTTGGCCTTTGGTATCCAAAGAATTCTGACTTCAATCTGTATGCCTATATAGATAGTGATTATGGTGGTTGCAACATGACTGCAAAGTCTACATCTGGGGGATGTCAATTTCTTGATGGAAGGATAGTCTCTTGGCAATGCAAGAAACAATCCGTGTGTCTGCATCAACTGCTGAAGCTGAATACATTGCTGCTGCAAGCTGCTATGCTCAAGTGCTTTGGATTCAATATCAGATGCTGGACTATGGATTTAACTTCAAGGAGACTCCCATCCACATAGACAACAACAGTGTTATCTCAATCAAAGAGAATCCTATGCAGCACCCAAGGACAAAGCACATCAACATCAAGTATCATTTGATTAGAGATAACTTTAAAAAGAGATTAATCAAACTAGTCAAAGTTAACAAAAATGAATAATATGCTGATCTGTTCACCAAAGCTTTTGATGAACAGAGATTTAAATACCTTGTATCAGCTATTGGGATGATTAACTTTGAGTAGCTTTTCTTAAAACTTAATCATATTATTTCTAAAACCTACGTGTCCTAACTTGTCTATTTTATCACCTTCATAAGCCCTTATTTTGTTTGGAAGAAAAATCTTTTTAAAAGACATTCCTTAGATCTTTAAAAATGTTGATCTTTTTATCCTTTGGAAGATTTATCATTACCTTTGGAAGAAACTTATGTCTTAGAAAACAAATAACTACTTCAGTAAATTTACCTTCGGAAGAAATTTCTGAAATATCTTCGAAGCTTAAATTTAACTAAAGTACTTATATGTTTTCAAAGAACAATTTTCTTTCGAAAGCAATTTACCTTCGGAAGTTTTTATTCTTCTTAGAATAAAAACTTGGAGTAATAAATTTCTTCCGAAGCAAAATTCTCAAAAACCTTTGAAATATCGTCCGAAGCCAATTTGCCTTCAGAAGCTTTTCTTCAGAACTTCCGAAGCAAAAATAACCTTCGGAAGATTTCTCGACTTCCAAGAAAACTACTTTTTGGGTAAAAGTAAACTACTTTTTCAGAGGTGGGACCGACATCCGGATTTCAAATTTATCCTCTTTCATTAACTTTGTCTTAAATTCTTTTCACATAAATACGCAATGGTTCCCCCCTCTTTCACTATCTTCTTCATCTGAACTATTCCTCTAACCTAAATTCACTCAAACCGCATTTGTTCTTCACCTTCCTTCACCTTTAAGCTTCTCAAAATGGCCAACCTAAACCGCAGAAACAACCCTGATTTCTCCATGCAACTTCACAGGCAACACAACCAGGTTGCTCTGTTGAACTCTGAGAAAGATGATAGAGTTTTGCCGTTTTCTCGCTTTAAACAACTACTTCACCTCCCTAACCATTGATCCTACTCTCTATGAGGATCATCTGCTTGAAATTTGGAAGACCTGTCAAGAGGTCATCATGGATGGGGAGAAGGCACTGTCTTATCATGGTATTTTATCTACAATCTGGATTTTTATCTGCATAATCACAGTTCTCACTTCACAATCACTGCATATTTCTTGATAATTCATTTCTTATTTTCATATTTAGTGTAGTTTGGAAGACCTTCGTTGGTAAATTTCTATTTTTGTACAGTTTTATAAAAACAAAATAAAAAATATATATAAAAAAATATAAAAATTAAAAAAACAAAAAAAATAGGTTTATAAAAATAAAAATTTAGGGGGAGAGTATATGAGTAATACATAAAAATAAAAAAAAAGAACTGGGAACTTGATTCAATATGACTGATAAATGATAGTATATCATCTTGAAATGTTTGTTTTTGCATAACTTGCGTTTATAAAATAAGAGATGATAGTAACTAATGTTGTTATTTGATTTACATCTTATTTTTAATTGCAAATAATAGAAAAACAAACAGATTTTTTAATGATATGCTTGGTAGACTCAGCCTGAAGAATAAAGTAGACAACATCATAATGATTTAATTAAAATTTATGCTTAAGGATGTCTGGATTTACGCAATCATTTTGGCTTGCACGAAAACTGAGTCCCGACAAAAATTGAATTGAGAATTGATCTTTCACCCACCATGATACAAATCATATAAGTCATATCTTTGAGCCATGTTTGGTGTATTTATGTGTCTTGTGTTTGTGCTAATCTCCTCTACTGTACGGAAGTACTGACTTGGAGTGATGATCTCCTTTGCTGTACGATAGTACTGGCCTGGAGCTCTCATCGGCACATGATTAAATGGTCATCTCCTTTGTTATATCTGAGTATAGAGCTGGAGCTCTCACCATTTTAGTGTAAGTTGTGTCAAATCATCTAAACGATGAATTCATCACATAATGCAATATTCTGTTGATAATCACCTGCACACTAATGCACAAGCCTTGCTCTATAAAGATCGCAAAAAATTCAAGAAATCCTGAGGTTGGGTGAGAGTTTTTACCAAATGATTGTGGGGTCCTAGCATTCAAAAATATTTAATCGAACCTTAATGAATCATCTGCTGCTTGTTGAAAAAGATAGAGCATGAATTTAAGTGGATAAACATATCAACAATCGTTATTGATCTATTTGAGAATTTCAAAATCATTCAAAGACTGTGATTAGATTCAGTTATCAGTGTGATCTCATTGCTTGTCGATGATTAAATTCATCTTTGTGCTAAAGTATATCTTAAGGAAGTGATCTCATGATTGATTCAGTTCTCGGTAATTAAAACAAATTAAATTAAAAAAATATCAAATTAAAAAATTGTTATAATAAATATATATAATAAAAAAATAAAAAAGTATAATAAAATTTCATTTTAATTTCTTTTAGGTCTTCCATATTATGCTGATTACATTTTATCATTTTTCATGCATTTCATTGAAATTGCGCACAAACGAACACGGGTTCGCTTGTATTCATACACAGATAAACACGGGTTTATTTTGTTAAAATGAAATGATCTAATTAGAAATGTCGAGATTGTGTTTATGAATATGTTTCAGATTTTTGCTGTAAGTGATGGCCGATCATCAGTTGAGCAGTGTACCTGATCAGAGAACCTGTTCCTTAAGTTTGTAAAAGATACCGAGCTAGAAATCATCCTCCTACATCTTCTGAAGCACTCAAGATTAGAGATTCGGGAAAGTTGTTCCAATATCCTCACAAAGGATGCATTCAAAAAGAGGGAGCACATAAATAGGGGGAGCTTATGAGATGAATAATCTTTCTCATCAAATTCAGAAAGCTTCAATTTGAAGATCTTTCTACTGTTGACTTCTCGGTGCTAATTTTGTTTGAAGACGTTGATAATGATAGAATAAGGGGGAGTATTGTTGGAGCTGTACAAGATAGTCTATTTATCAACACAGTCAAAGTCAACAAAAGTCAACATCACGGTCAAAGTCAACAAAAGTCAACCGTCACGGTCAAAGTCATCAAAAGTCAAACGTCAAATACGAGACGAAGAACCGAGACGAGACGTTGAAGATTTAGATGACTAGGAGTTTTATTGCAATAAATATATTTTATGTAAACAAAATATATTTTATCTTGTTTTTAGTCATTTTTATGTTTTATATGTAATTTCATTAATTAGCCTAAGTCTAGGGGGTTAAATGTAATTAGTAAATATTATATTCACTATAAATAGCCTAATTGTTATTAGGATTAGGCTAATTTTTGTATGACCAATAGATTGGGGAATTACTTGTAAAGATATATTTTGCAATCTAATTGAAGATCAAAGGGGTTTTAGTGTGTTTATTATAATTTGATCTATAACCTTCATAATTTGATTCAAGTGTGTTCATCCTGGACTTACACGGTCCGATGGCAAACCTGGAAAATCTTGTGGGAACATGTCGGGAAAGTCACACACAACCGCTACGTCAGACAATTGTAATACTGACGTGTCCACATCCTTCACGTAAGCCAGGTAGGCGCTACATCCACGTTACATGCATTTTCTCGCCACCGCCATCGAAATCATCTTCGGAACCATAGTAACTCGAACACCGTTGATCGTCACCGAACTCCCCCCAAGCGCTACATGTCGTATCATTTTCTTGCGACACACAATGTTTGCCTCATAGGCTGCTAGCCAGTCCATCTTTAGGACTACATCAAACCCGCCTAAGGTCATCACAAACAGTCTAGCAGGAAACCTATGATCTTCTAATTTTATGTTACAACCTTCTATCAGGTCAGAAATACTGGTAGACTTACCAATGGTAGTTTCTACATCGAAGGGTTGATCAATACTTCTACTTTTAACAGGCAACTTAACACAGAAAGCAACATAAATAAAACTCCTACTAGAACCAGAATCAAATAACATAAAGGCACAAGTTTGGTTTACTAGAACCGTACCTGACACGACATCAGGGTCCGTCCTAGCCTCCTCCACGGTCATCGTGAATGCTCTAGCGCTCGCTTTCTGCCTTTCATTCCCAGCCATCTTCATTGCCTTAGAACTTTCAGCCCTCGACTTCTTGTAATCTCTTCTCTGATGGCCCTCTTCACCACAATTATAACATCTTACAGCCCCACACTGTCTTGTCATATGACCGGGCTTCCCACATTTGAAGCAGACGTTCAATCTCCACCACAGTTATAACCTCTTACAGCCCCACACCTCTTCGTCCCCGCACCATATGTAACTACACGCCAATCATCCACCCTTGCACTCTTGTTATTTGGAGTGACACCACCACGTCCAAACCGCTTTCCATTCCAGTTCCTATCACCACCACTCTTCTTGCTCACCTCATCCACTGCCACCTCTCTCTCATCATACAACCTTCCTGCCAGATCAACCATCGACCTAAAATTACTTGGCCGGGTGGCGATCATGTGCCTGCGAATATCTGCCGGCAAACCCTGGATATACCTCTTGATCTTCCTTGATACCGGCGTCACCTAATCCGACACCAGCCTCGCCATCTCATTGAACTTAGCTGTATACTGCTGTTGAGTCATGGTTCCCGCCTCCAACTGTAGCAACTCTCTCTTGATCTTGTCAAGTTCCTGTGAGGACAAAATTCCTTGATCACAAGCTTCTTTAGTTCACTCCACCTCATCCTTCCAATTGTTCTGCTACCCTCAGCCTAGACAATATTGTCCTACCAACATAAGCCGAGTCCACAAATGAGTGGGTAGCAAACTTTACCTTTTGATCCTCCCTACATTCAATGATCTCCAACACAGCCTCCATTTCTCTCACCCATCGATGAGTAGCAGCGTTACCATTACCATCAAAAGTTGGGGGTTTACACCTTTAAAAGGATCCATAGTTATAGCCCCGTGATGCTTCTTGCACAGCTTCTTCCTCCTCCTCATCACTCGAGACAACCGTCTCAGTCTCTGGTTGCTCCCTTTCTCCTCTCTCATCATTCCCCCTCTCAGAGGTCTTCTTTTGTTCCTTCTTCTTATCCTCCCTCACAGCTTTAATCACTTCGGTCACCACAAACAGCAGAATCATCTGCATGACCTGGTGGACCTCCTCAACTACCGCGTCCTTCACTGAGGCTCCCATATTAGCACTCTCATCACCGCCTTCCTTGTGATGGATCTCGGGCTCCTCATGAGTCGTTTCACAAGTCTTAGCTCAGCTTCTAGTGACCCGTGGCCCAGCACCACGTCCACCACGACCTCCACCTCGTGAAACTTTCGAAGATCTACCACCAGCCATCCTCTAAACACTATTAGATTCAAACACCAACACGGTCATTCAAGGTAATTACTCAGATTATGTCAAGTATAGTAAGTCCCTAATTACAGTGGCCAGTTGTGATTAGCCACTTACTTTACTCTTCATTCCCCAAGCATTTCCTATCCTGACTACATCAGTATCCAAATCTACTAAGAGCACATAAATTAAATAGCACGCGCATGTAATACCGGTTAATTTTAAACAAATTACCTAATGGTACGTAGCTACTTGGGCTGGCATCCTTCCATTTGGTCCTATTTTTAGTTTAAGTTTAGGTTTTTTGAAATAATTTACCAATTTCTCTTAAACTTTGGCTCTGATACCAACTTGTAAGGCCGCATTCCCGAAACGCTTACAGTTGGACGTTCATCGCACATATTCGTTCATTCTGTACTTTTTCATTATCTTTCACTTCTATCCAAATCATGTCATATGCTAAACCCCCCACGTTGGGCTCAAAGCCACCTCATTCCAGGGTTAAGCGACAAGGATCCCGTTTCGTACGTCTGGAGGAGTCACAAAGACTGACTCCCCTGTGTGTGAACCCTCAAGGGTTAGCCAAGATCTCACGCTATATAACACACAGTTGAGCTAACAATCCTCAATGAGTTGTGAACCTCCTTACATTCCACTTGCAAGACTTTCATTCGTTCATCCATTTAGTTGCACTTCGCATTATCTTTAATCTTTCGCTTCATTAAGATAATACTTTACATAGAAGAGCATAAACGCACCACGTAAAGCCACACAATAATACGTAATAAGAAAGATAAAGAAAACATCCCATTCCATGCATAATACCAACAAATCATCACCACTAAAACAACCCAGATCTTAGCCTTTAAATTTCGTTTTCCCAAAATTTCAGAAATAGTTCTAATTCATTTAGGCGCATGGGCACTATTTGGGTGTATGAACACTATGCGGGTGCATGAACAATATGTGGGCGCGTGAACTTTACATAGGCGCATGGGTAGTTAGCCGCATGGGGAAACTTAGGCGCATGACGAAACTTTGGGCGCATGGGTACTCTGCAGGTGCATGGGCAAACACTTAGGCACATGGGAAAAATCCTAGGCGCATGGGCAAAGACTTAGGCGCATGGGCAAAATTCTAGGCGCATGAGCACTATATTGGGCGCATGGGCAACGTTTAAGTTCGACTTACACTATTTTCAGACCCATATCATCATCCTAACATGTTCTTACTCATTTCTAACATTCTAAAATCTAAAACATGCATATAAACATGAAACTTAACCAAAGCATACCCAAACATACATAAACTCCCATAAATTGGGCACAAGCATACAGTTCACATACCGAACGTTATAAAAAGTTAGTTACATACATTTTTAGCCCTAAAACAAGTTTAAAACAGTAAAAACCCGGGGATCTAGAACTCACTTGCAGCAGCCTTGAGCAAAACTCCTCCAAACTCAAAGGCACTTAGAGTTCAAACCCTAAACACACTGTCAGGATCAGTGATCACAAGTTCGATGGATTAGAGTGTAATGCAGCGGAATAAGATCAAGAATTAGACAAATTGTAGCAAGAATTTGATATTTGTAAACAAATACGAGAGAATATATTTCTGTGACAAGGAATGTTTCAATTATACCAAATATTTCTGCTCAATCATTCATCATTACAATAAGGTTGACACTCCTTATATAGAGTGCAATCACTGCTGTAATCACGGGATAGTGACAACTGGCAGATCTATTACAAAAATAACTAACACTTAACAAACTACTGAAATGTTCACAACTACTGAGAACATATCAGAGTGCTAAGTACAAAATATAAAACTACTGATAAGAAACTACTGAAACTACAACGACTGAAGAACAAGCTCTTCAGTCGTTTTACAGAACTACTGAAAACATAAAACTACTGAAAGTAAACCGTCACAACTACTGAAGAAGTCCTCTTCAGCTGTTATGACAACGTCTGATGGTCTTCAGCACTTGTGTCTTCAGACTTTGTCTTCAGCATTTGTCTTCAGACTTTGTCTTCAGCACTTGTGTCTTCAGACTTTGTCTTCAGTACTTGTCTTCAGACTTTGTCTTCAGCACTTGTCTTCAGACTTTGTCTTCAGCACTTGTGTTCAGACTTAGTCTTCAGCACTTGTTTCTTCAGACTTTGTCTTCAGCACTTGTGTTCAGACTTTGTCATCAGGTGTTGTCTTCAGCTGTTGTGGACTTCAGCAGTTGTTGTGACGTCTGTGGGACTTAAAGGTTTTTCTGATCCGGCTCATTGGTTCTTTTGGTCCAACAAACTCCCCCTGAACCAATGCAGCCAAAACCTTTAACTTTATTGAGGTCCCACTTATTGTTGGCAAAATGGTTGGTCTTTTTCCTTCTTGATCAGTTGAGAAGATGACCCATTATAAGCACTGGCCTGGAAATGAGTCTCTGATGATTTGGTTGGCAATGTATGGATGGGAGCTCTGTATTGGGGAATTGGACACTGAGCTGTTCCCCCATCCATGAGACTCACTTCCCATGTATAGCCTGTAGGATTCTCTGGTGTATGCTCTGAGAAACATAATTTGTTCTTCCATGGTAAGATTTTCTGGTTCACCATCAAACAATCCTTCACGCCCATACAGCTCTGAAATGTACTTAGCCTGTTTGCCATTTTTGAGCTCAACTGTTGTTATCTGTCTGTATGCAAACTCATCTGGGTGAGTACCTTCAAGTAACAGACTGAGCTCATTTTGTTTGAAGTTCTCAAGCTTCTTGTAGTCTAACCCCTTTTTAATTACTCTGTTCTCTAACATCTTTTGGGGTGGCTGTTTAGTCTCATAAGCCTTCTTGAAATCTTCTACAATTTCCCAAGGTGATACTACAAGGACCACTGTGATCTCTTCATCTACGATCCTTTTTACCTGGCCCTTGTATCTCGCAGGAATGTCTTTCTTCACAATTCTGTGAGCCACCCTAGGATCAGGCCATATTCTCACCTTTTCTTTTGATATTGAAATGTGTTAGCAAGGGTGTACAATCTCAGAGCTTCTTTCTTCATACTGATTATTGATGAAGAAGCAGCATAAGTTTTGTCTATGCTTTTCAGCATCTCATCATCATGAAGCCTTGCTGCTGTTCTTCTTCTATCTCTTACTCTCACCGTTTCCATCTGTGAGGTGGGAGTGATGGGCATAGGTTTGGCTTTAGGCAAAGTTAGGACTGCGGAAAGAGGCAGCCTATCTTCTTCCTCATCATCCTCTTCTTCTTCTTCTTCTAGCCTCAACATCCTTCTCTTCTTCTTCTTGGGTGCATCATCGGCTGTTGGTTTTGAGGGTAAAGGAGTTGGTTTAATGGGTTGTGGTAGTGGTGATTTTGAAGTGGGAAGTTTTGCAGGTTGTTCTAGCATTCTTGTAGTGAGTGAGGCTTTTGAGTGTTTTGCTAGTTCATTTCTGTTCCCAGCACCTGCCTCATTTAGTGCTTCAATCACCAATCCCTTAGTGTATGCTTCAGACGTACAGATCTTGGTGGTTATTGCCAAGATACTGTCCCTGGTCCATGACTTAATCTCGATCAATGATCTCCCAAGGTACTTTGCAATGAATCTGATCATGATCTCTAGTCTTTCTCTTTCTAATGCATCATAACTTGCCCATCTTGAGTTAATTTCTTCAACTTCAAGTCTCCTAATCTCTGAGTCAAGCTGTGCAGTATCGAACCCTTGTCTATACAGTTGATCAATAATGGAGTCCATTGATTTACTATGTGTAGCATCCGCCATTTTGATCATCTCATCAAGTTGGAGTTCTTTTTCTTTTCCTTCAACCTTCCTCTTCTTATATGTGATATGAAAGTCTTTGTGACTTTCACCCACTTGATCAATGTCTCTCCTTCACACACTCCTCTTCCTTCTCAGTCTCCTTCACAAACTCCTCTTCCTTCTCAGTCTCCTTTTCTTTCAGTATGCTCTTCCTTTTTGCTTTCACTAACTGACTCTCCCCCTTTTTGGTTGCATTGGTTGCAAGGGTTTGAGTAGTAGAAAGCCTTGTGCTCACAATCTCCTCCACCAGGGGTTGTATGATTGAGGGAAGCCTCTCATCCATGGTTTTGATCACAATGTCTGTGATCATTGGGGTGATGAGAGGTAGGGATTGCTGAAAGATAGCAGCTGTTTGCTCAGAGGGGTTCTGTCCCTGAGAAGCAGTGCCAGAAGTAGAGGCTGGTGGCTTGGAAGTTTTGAGTGGCTGAGTGTTTGGGAGACCTTCAGGTGAAGGTGCCATCTGTGGGTTTATGTTGGTGGCAGATGGACTTGCTTCTTGAGAGAATTGGTCAAGTAGTCTTTGTAGTCTACAGACTTCTTCCTCAAGAATTGTGTTCTGGGCCAGAACATCATAAAAGAAGCCCAGATCATCATCAGCAGATGCTGAATCACCTGACCTCCTGCTTGTAGCAGGATGTACATGCACTGGGTGTAGACCAGGTTTAGCATGTGCCCCTTTTTCTTGGAACTGGGGACTTCCAGCCTCAGGACGATGTCCTTCATCAGCTGTTGCCTCTGATGAGGTCTTAGCAATGTTACCAGCCTCAGTCTGATCATGTGCTGATTCAGAAGAGGTGGCAGCCTCACCAGATATTCTGATCTCCATATCCACACCAGGAGACAGAACATTTAAACCCCGGTGCTGTGGGTTGTCAGAAGCATGTTGATCCTCTTCCTCAATGGCTGTGGTTGTCCCCTTTGTTGGTGTTTGGTGGGGAGGAGGAGAGGCATGCAGCTGAGTCAGCACATTTGCAATTATAATGGTTGGACTTTGGGGGGCATTTTCATGGGGAGATAGGGTAAAATCAGTATGCACCTGGGGAGAATGGTGCTCATCAATGGCAATCTCCTCAAATGAGGAAGATTCCAGATTAGTGGGTACCCCTTCTTTGGTTGCTGCAGGCTCCTTTTGAGAGGAATCCTGAGCGGCTGTGGCTGGTAGAGTCTTTGATACTGCTGGGGGGTTTACACCAGCAAGTATATCCTGCCTTGGTGGTACAGGAGCATCTTCAGGGGACTCATCTCCCTGAATAGCTGTTTTGGGGCGTTTGGTTTTTGGTTTGGTGGGGACTCTGGATCTTGTGGTGGTGGCTGTGGGTTCCAGCTGCGTGGGTTTGCGCAGCTTGGCAGCCATTTTTAGTGATTGGTCAGAGTTGTGCCGGGAGTATACTTCAGGAATACAGCCATAGCAGGGACTCCCAGGCCAACAAGTCCCTCAGCTTGAAGCTGGTTTTCAATTATGGCCATTATGAACCGAGGATATAATATCCAACGGTTAGCAAGTTGTTTTTTAGGCCATATCCTTGAGCTCTAAAAATAGTATTTCAGAAAAATTTAAAGGTTGTTGCTCAAGGATGGAGTACATTACCTGTTGCCACCTTGTGGACATTTGATCCCATGATGAAGTTTGGGGGCAAGGCAGACATTTACCATATGAAAGATGAGACGTTCGGCATCCTGGAAATGTTTCTTCAATATGGTAGAGGCACTCAGGTTACCTTGGTATCCATGGTGGGCAAATGATAGATCTGTTGTGCCCTTTGGATAACCAGTTGGGAAAGTGGCATCATCCAGATTGAGGGTTTGGCGAAGAGTGTCTGGAGTAATGACCACCTTTTGACGATTGACAAACGATTGAAGAGACTCTGTGTCATTCTCCTCAGAGACAAGAGTGACGTTTGTCCAGAATTGGTTAAGAGATTCGGCATATATGGTGGGATTTAACAGAAAAGCCGTTTGGTAAGGTGACTGAACCATTAAATCAATGGCGTTGTGAAACTTGGTCCAGTATGGCGATTTTGTGAGGTGCGACACAGTTGTGTCGTGGTTTTAGTTGCATGGTCGCCATTGATGAAGAGAGGTTACAGAGTTTTTGAACGTTAGGTTTGAGAAGAGAGGTGAGAAAAACTCTGAAGGTGGGATAAGGTATTTAAAGGGTAGGGTTAGAAAACGACTGAAGGTTTTGGTGTTAGTCATCATTTGTTGAAACTACTGATGACGTGGTATTAACTTTCAGAGGTTTGAAATGACTGACCGTATTGGTGTGATCAGCAGTTGTTATAAACAACTGAAGACTTGGTTTTAACCGGCAGACGTTGAAACAGCTGAAGTCTCTGATTTAGTCATCAGTAGTTATAAAACTACTGAAGACAGTTTTGACTTCAGGTGGTGAAACAACTGAGGACATGGTGTTTGTCATCAGTAGTTGTGAAACTACTGAAGACAGTGGTTTTGTCATCAGTTGTTGTAAACAGCTGAAGACTTGGTGTTAGTCTTCAGTAGTTGTAAACTACTGAAGACATAGGTTTGGCTTCAGTTGTTTAGAAACAGCAGTTGTAGAAACAACTGAAGAGAAATTACTCATCAGCTGTTTTCGTCAATTCATAGCTTTTCAGCTGTTTCAGTCTGACCTCCACACTTACTCATCAGACTTAAATCTGAGTTTCAGAGGTTTCATTGGTCATCAGTACTTATCTGCATTTCTGACATCAGTAGTTGTAGCTACATCAGCTGTTGTGATTTCATCAGCTGTTGTAACTACATCAGCTGTTTTAACAAATAAAGTACTTCAGTACTTGTGAGGCATGTTGCCTTCAGTAGTTATAAAAACTACTGAGGGTAAAGAACTCATCAGTACTTATATGTGACATGGTTACCAATGATCATCAGTACTTATTATTACTGAGATCATCAGTAGTTGTCACTATTCTAGCAGCAGTATACAAGCCTTAACACCAGGTTGTGGAAAGTTGAACTATCCAAAGGCTTAGTAAAAATGTCTGCAAGCTCATCAGCACTAGGAACAAATTTTGGATCAATCAGACCTTTTTCAAAACAATCTCTAATAAATGGTGTCTGATTTCAATATGTTTAGTCCTAGAGTGCTGGACAGGATTCTTGACAATACAAGAGCTGAAGAGCTGTCCATTAACAATGGAGTCTTAGTCTCTGTTATGCCATAATCCAATAATTGGTTTTGAAGCCAGAGTACCTGAGATGTACAACTTGCAGCAGCAGCAATGTACTCGCTTCAGCAGTTGATGTAGCAACTGAGGTTTGTTTCTTACTCTGCCAAGAAATCAAACAGTTGCCTAGGAATTGACATCCACCAGAAGTTGATTTCCTGGTCAACTTACACCCTGCATAGTCACTGTCAGAAAAAGCAACTAATTTACCAGAATGTCTAGTAGAATACCATAAACCTAGAGATGGAGTGCCTTGCAGATATCTAAAGATCCTCTTGACTGCAATCAAATGAGACTCCTTAGGTGCAGCCTGAAATCTAGCACAAACACATGTAGCAAACATAATATCTGGTCTAGAAGCTGTTAAGTACATCAGGGACCCAATCATACATCTGTAAAGTGTTTCATCAACCACTTTACCTTTCTGATCTGTATCCAGTTGTGTGGTGTTGCACATGGGAGTAGAACAGGGCTTACAGTTTTGTAAATCAAATTTTTCCAAAAGATTTTTTGTGTATTTGGACTGATGAATGAAAATTCCATCAGCCTTTTGTTTGATTTGCAAACCCAGAAAGAATTGTAATTCTCCCATGGCACTCATTTCAAACTTTTGTTGCATCAACTTTGTAAAGGCATCACACAACTGTGGATCAGAGGATGCAAAATAATATCATCTACATAAATTTGAACAAGTAGATTATGCTGCCCAGCTTTCTTAATGAATAAAGTTTTATCTATGGAGCCTCTAGTGAAATTATTTTCCAAAAGAAAGTTTGATAATGTCTCATACCAGCTCAGGCTCTAGTGTTGTCAACCCATAAAGAGCCTTATCAAGCTTATACACCCAATTAGGATGTTTATTGTCCTCAAAACCTGGTGGTTGACATACATAAACCTCTTCTTTAATTTTCCCATACAAAAATGCACTTTTGACATCCATTTGAAAAACTTTAAGATTTTGATAAGCAGCATAAGCTAAAAACAATCGAATTGCTTCCAGTCTGGCTACAGGGGCAAAGGTTTCATCATAATCAATACCTTCTTCTTGTGCAAACCCCTGAACAACCAGTCTGGCCTTGTTCTTAACAATAAGCCCATTTTCATCAGTTGTTCCTAAACACCCATTTAGTGCCTATTGCACACTTACCTGGAGGTAGAGGAACCAGTTCCCACACTTGCTGTTTCTTGAACTGAAGAAGCTCAAGCTGCATGGCATCAACCCATCCATTGTCCTTTAAAGCAATGTGATAATTCTTTGGCTCTTGCTGGCTGATGAAGAGAGCATAGAAGCAGAAATTTGACAATTGACTTCTTGTTGATACGCCAGCAGTGATATCACCAATGATTTGAGACATAGGGTGATTCTTCAGATCTTGGTACACAATGAGATCAGTGCAAGTGTTTGTAGCAGGCTCAGCAGCAACAGATGGTGATGGTGAAGCATTTCCTTGAAACCAATCAGTAGATGGTAATTCAAAGGAAGTTGAAGTTGTAGAAATCTCATCAGCATTTGTTGTGGATTGTGCTGCTGGAGCTACAGGAACATCAGGTCTAGCTGAATCAGGCAGTTGATCACTAAACTTGAAGAGGTGAGTACTACTATCATCATCATCATCAGCACCAGCATACCACCAGGTGGTGAACTGTTGACAGGAGCAACAGCAGGAGTTTGATAAGGAACATATTGCAGTATGTCCAAATCAAATATCTCCACAGGGCTTTGTGGAATCTTGTCCTTTGGAGATTCATTAAACTTAACATGTAGAGTCTCTTCAACCATCTTTGTTCTACAGTTGAAGACTCTGTATGCTTTGCAAGTTGATGAATAACCAACAAAGTACCCTGCATCCACCTTAGGATCAAATTTTTGGAGTTGATCCCTTGTGTTGAGAATGAAACAAGGACATCCAAAAGCTCTGAAGAATGAAATTAGAGGGGCCAAATGATGAAGAACTTCATATGGAGTTTCATCAACCTCTTATTTACTAGAGCTCTATTTTGTACATAGCAAGCTGTATTGACAGCTTCAGCCCAAAAGTCATTGGCAGTCCAGAGTCAGCCAACATGGACCTTGCAGCTTCAATAAGGGTCCTGTTCTTTCTCTCCACTACTCCATTTTGTTCAGGAGTTCTTGGAATGCTAAATGCCTCTTGATTCCCTTTGAGAGGTAGAACTCATCAAGTGTATTGTTTCTAAATTCTGTTCCATTATCACTTCTAATACACTTGACTGAGAGGGAATACTGCTTCTCAACATACAACACAAGTTGATAATCTTCTGAGCTGCCTCATCCTTGAATGCAAGAAGAAAGTCCATACAAATCTGGAGTAATCATCCACAATTACCAGACAGTATTTCTTCTTAGCCATACTCATCACTCTCACAGGACCAAAGAGATCCATGTGAAGAAGCTGTAAGCAGGCATTGGACTTAGGTTCTTCTATGGAGGGAAATGAAGCTTTGTGCTGTTTCCTTTTAAACAAGCAGTGCAGTTATCTTCACATTTGAACTCCTTCATAGGCAATCCCCTTACTAAACCATGGTTTATCAGCTGATTTATGTTTTTGAGATTAACATGACCCAGCCTTCTATGCCATAGAGTAGATTCTTGAGGGGGAGCCTTGGAAAATAGGCAAGGATGGCCTTTGAGATCTATTTTCTTGGAAAGATCTAAGGCATACACTCTTCCTTCTCCTGTTGGGCCTTTAGGAGAGTGTATTCATCCAACACCTATCAATCAAACTTAGAACTTTGGATGACAGAATCCGACAGTTCTGACTGGTGAAAAGAGCAACATGGCCTTTGTCACACATTTGACTGACACTCAAGAGGTTGTACTTGAGATTTTCCACATGGTTAACATCATCAAACTTTATTTCCCCATTGGAAACAAAGCCTTTGCCGATGATGTAACCCTTTGCATCATTGCCAAATGACACAAACCCCTTCTTCCTTGAGAGTAGTCATTAAGAAGTGATCTGTTTCCTGTCATATGCATGGATCCTCCACTGTCTACATACCAGATGCCTCTGTGGCATGTTGAAGAAACCCTGCAACAAAACAAAACATAGTTAGATTTTGAGACCCAACCTTTTTGGTTTTGGGCCTGTTCACATCAACAGATGGTAAACTAACAGGTTGTTGGAAACAACAGCCTGAGAGGAAGAAGATGGTGAAGAAGAGGAATCCTTTGGCTTGGACCTCCTTTTCTGTGGTTTCAACATAGGAACATCTAATTGGTTAACTCTTCCCAATAGATGTTGAACCATCATAACCAGCTGTGTCTGATTTTGTGATAAAGCTTTCAGCTCTTCAGACACATTGGCATTGGAGTTTGATAAGTTCCTATGTTGCACCTTCTTCTTTTGAGCTATCTCTGTTACATGTTTTAACCCTTCCTGTTTGGATTTCTTTTTGGACTTAAGGGTTACAGGATTTGATGTTGCTGGTACAAATGTAGCTTCAAACTCAGTTTTCATTTTAACCATTTTCTCTTTAATTTCCTCTTTATGTTTGAGTTTGGATCCTCTTTTGTACCAACAGTCATCTGTAAGATGATTGAACAAACCACATACTTCACATGGTTTCTCTTCTTATCTTATCAGTTGATCATCAACTAAAGGATGAAACTACTGAAGACTTGCTCTTCAGTACTTTGAAGCATTATTTGCTTTCTTGACTTCCTCTTTAGTAGTCTTCAAACTCTTTCTACTGATAGTTTTCTTTTTCATCAGTGCTGACAGTAGTTGGAGTTTGAACTTCAGGTGTTAAATCTTGCTCTCCAGTCCTTTCAGGACTTCCAGAAATAACTCCTGATTGATCAACTCTTTGATCATGTGAGTGTCAGCAATGGAACCATCAACATCAGCTGATTGGTTCTGAGAGGGCTTAGTGCTGACTTCTACTTTTGATGATGCTCTATCACAAAAGTGAATCACATGATGAGGTGGATTGGTTATTGCTTTCTCTCTCCATCAGATTTCACTTCTACTCTTAAAGCAAAATCTGTAGGAGGAGCAGTGTGATTATAACCAATGCCAAACTTCACATTGGAAGCTGATTGCTTACTAAGAAGCATTTCAAACTTTGCATGATTGTACCCATCGATCACACTCTACTTGGGTGACTGCAAGGGTTTCTTTGAGACTTCTCTGGTCTTCCAGAATAACCTCTAGCTTGGCTTTTTCATCATTTAATTGGCATTTAAGCTTATAAATCTCATCACTTTTACTATTAAGAGCAGACTCATACTCAGCTTTTCTTTTGGAATGGTTTTCTCAAACTCAAGTTTTTGATTTATTAATGCTACATTTGCCTCTCTAATAGAGACAAAGGCAGCTATGCATGATTCAGAACATAACTTGGCTTTAGCCTCTGAAGATACCTGAGTTACCTGTGAAGATGATGCATTTGAGCAGGAACCCTCAGTAGACTCCAGAGCCATAAGTGCCAGATTCCCAAAAGGACTGTCACCACCATGTTGATCAGCACCTGTGAACAGTTGTTCATGACCAGACATGTCATCTGGCAAACTGCTCCAGTCAACAACTCTAGGGGTGAAGAAGCTATGTTGTTGAGGTTGAGGAGGTTGATGAGATGGTTGAGGTTCTGGTAGTGCATGAGGTTGTGATACCATAGGAGCTTGAACTTGACTGACTGTTTGTGCATGTAATAACAAGGGTAAGGGTATGGCTTTGACCCTGAGGAACAAAATATGCAGGAGATTGTGGTTGAGAATGATGACTAGAATTGACAGGATGTTGCCCTTTGTTTTGTTGACTATTGCCAGGGGAAGTCACAAAAGGTGCAGAGGAATTAGATCCAGATGATCTACATTCTCTAGCAAAGTGTCCAAGCCATTTGGCATTTGTGACACCTCAACTTACTCTTGTCAAAACCAACTTGGTTTGCCAGAGAGTCCTGGGAACTTTCTTCTTCCAGTTCTTTTGTAGAACTTCTGAGATCTGATATTTATCAAGGCCATTTGGCTCAAATATCCATCTCTTCTAAGTCATCATCATCAGCAATCCCCTTGAGATCATCCATGATGAAGCATAGATTGTCATTATTACACCCAGTAAACTGACTATCAACACTCACAAATGCAGAATCAGAATGTTTTGAAGAGAAATCATATGCTCATCATACTGGCATTCAGATGAAGCAAATTCTGACTCATGACTAACCAGGCATGTTGCCTGGTACAAAGTCTTCAGTGAGCTTACCAGATGAAGACAGTTTTCGTTTTTGTTCTATCTCTCTCTCAAATGTGAGCAATTTCCATGGAGTTGGGTGAGAGATAGTTTGTCCAAATTTGCACTGGAGCGTAGGACAATAGTATATGTGTCCCATCTCTCAGGCAGTGATCTGAGAAATCTGTTATTCATCTGGATATTGGTGTACTCATGTTTGACCATTTTTAATTCAGAGATCAAACAAGAGAACGCTCAAACTGTTGAGTCAGTGTCTCACCCTTCCTATGAGAGAATGTCTCATATTGTTGGGCAAGGATCTCTCTATTATTTGCCAAGACCTCATCTGTTCCTCCAAATTGTTCTTCAATCAGGCATTCCAGAGGTCATGGGCAGATTCATAATGCATTAGCCCAGAATAGATTTCATTGGGTAGTGCCATGGCCAGAATTCCATGGGCTTTTGCATCAATCTCAAACAATTTCTTATCCTCATCTGAGTATTGATCCTTCCTCTTCGGAACCATTTGATTGGTTTCCGGGTTATTCACCATAGGCTTGTGTGGACCATGTACCACTGATGTCCAACAACCTGAGCTGTTAACAGACAGGTGATGGAGCATACGTCGTTGCCATATGTTATACTCATTCCTAACCAGCATTGGAGGCTTGGTTGAGGAACCAGTATTGTGAGGATCATTGGAAGGAGTAGTCATTTTAGGTC
This sequence comes from Flaveria ramosissima, assembly GCA_025215565.1. NCBI lineage: Eukaryota > Viridiplantae > Streptophyta > Magnoliopsida > Asterales > Asteraceae > Flaveria > Flaveria ramosissima. The sequence goes on along the minus strand of CM046044.1, from coordinate 13,607,384 downwards.
CAAATACAATTTAATTCAAGCTTTAAAAGATTTTACACAGACCACAACAGACTCAATGAAAAACCAAGAATAAATCTCAGGATGAATGACCAAAAACACAGAAAATTCAATCTCTATAACCGTTTCTTGCAAAAATGCTAATTCAATCAAACTTGGATCTTGAATAGCAGTTTCAATGATCAATTATTAGATCGATCAATGATTAACCTGCTCTGATACCATTTGTCAGGATCAGTGATCACAAGTTCGATGGATTAGAGTGTAATGCAGCGGAATAAGATCAAGAATTAGACAAATTGTAGCAAGAATTTGATATTTGTAAACAAATACGAGAGAATATATTTCTGTGACAAGGAATGTTCAATTATACCAAATATTTCTACTGCTCAATCATTCACATTACAATAAGGTTCACTCCTTATATAGAGTGCAATCACTGCTGTATCACGGATAGTGACAACTGGCAGATCTATTACAAAAATAACTAACACTTAACAAACTACTGAAATGTTCACAACTACTGAGAACATATCAGAGTGCTAAGTACAAAATATAAAACTACTGATAAGAAACTACTGAAATACAACGACTGAAGTACAAGCTCTTCAGTCGTTTTACAAAACTACTGAAACATAAAACTACTGAAAGTAACCGTCACAACTACTGAAGAAGTCCTCTTCAGCTGTTATGACAACGTCTGATGGTCTTCACACTTGTGTCTTCAGACTTTGTCTTCAGCACTTGTCTTCAGACTTTGTCTTCAGCACTTGTGTCTTCAGACTTTGTCTTCAGTACTTGTCTTCAGACTTTGTCTTCAGCACTTGTCTTCAGACTTTGTCTTCAGCACTTGTGTTCAGACTTAGGGGCTGTTTGGCAACATCTGAATGATTAAGTGCTGAACCAATAAGATGTCTGAATCATTAGTGCTGAACTCATTAAAGGGTGCTGAACTCATTAAGACCTAGTATAAATAATTTAACTATTCCAAAACAAATGTCTGCCAATTCAAGATCATATGTCTAACTGGCACTCAGCATTCGACCTCTCTAACCATTCAGCATCATATAATGCTATAACCATTCAGAGGTAAATCTGCCTTAACGCATATCAGACTATAGTGCTTTCGCGAAACATAATCAGTTGACCAATTAGTGCTGAAGCCATTCAGATCATCTGAACCATTAAGAGGCTGTTAGAGGCTGGCCAACGGCCCTTAGTCTTCAGCACTTGTTTCTCAGACTTTGTCTTCAGGCACTTGTGTTCCGACTTTGTCATCAGGTGTTGTCTTCAGCTGTTGTGGACTTCAGAGTTTTTGTGACGTCGTGGGACTTAAATGGTTTTTCTGATCCCGGCTCATTTGGTTCTTTGGTCGGCAACACACACCAAGAAGCACACACAAACTCTAACACGACCAGGCAGATAAGGCTCGGTCCAAATGCTGAAAACCCAGCTGAAACCAATCAAAACACAAGAAAAACTCACCTTAAACTGATCTTCTTCTTCTCTCTAAAAACCGAGAGAAACTTTGTCTCTCTCTCTAAAAAGCCGATGAAGTGATGGAGCAGAGGGTGTGGGCGGCCATGTCCACTCTTTAAACATAATTATATTAAAGTTTGCCTCTTACATAAGTTTAACCCCTCAACTTGGGTTGTTTTACTTTTCTCTCTCTTTTTTACCCTTCTTTTCTTTTCTTTAAAAATTTCTGGTCGTTACATTCGCCCATTACTGAAGTGGATCTCCCAGAACCTGTTCAGGAAGTCTATTTGGAAGAGGCTCTCACTTCTGCAAGTAATTACATTGTTAAGACCTCAAAATAAGTCATGTCAGTATTTATTCATGAAAAGGCATTCTGCAAAGTATAAATAATAATGTATTATCATGTCTCATTTGATGTAAAGGTAAAATTTATATAATACATGTATGTCCTTATAACTTATTCCTTGATTTTGATGTTTTTGTCTTTTTTATTTTGAATATATTGAATATATAAAGATAATAGATGTGTAATGAAATCTTTTCTTTATAATAAATTTGGTGATTAATTATGGTTAATCATTCCAATTAATTGTACCAAAAATTTTAGTACAAAGGTAAACTAAACCCATGTAAACCATAGAACAATAGAGATTTACATAAAATCGCAATGAAGCAAATGTTAGACTTTGCCTAATCTCCCAAATTAAAGATGAACATTTTGAAATCCAAAGATATTAATCCCTTAACGACAAAAAATCTCATAAAAATTCACACAACGATATAAAATCGAGAATGCTAGTTTACGTGCGAAAGACCGAAGGCTCAAGAGATGAAAAGTGGGCCGGAGGCTGGGTGCCCTCCCGTGGCCTTTCTCGAGGTTAAACCTCAAAGGGGGGGGGGTTCCTATTGTTTTGTCCCGTGGCCTTTCTTTTGTCACTTTTTTTTTACTAACATGAACATTATTATCCGATCATCCATGCATGCATTTAATTAGGTTTAATTAAATACATAAGTTATTGCACGAACATTCAGGTAACATAATTAAGAAAGATGCCGAATCACACAAGAGTCTAGTCCCCGATTCTAGGTGAAATATTAAAATAAAATTTTAGACAAATACAAATAGAACTATTAGTTATAAACATGGATTAGTCAGAGCATCGTGAGGATGAGTGAAAGCATCATGAGGATGTGCAAGAAGAGGCTGCTCAACCTACTTCAACTCATGTAGAGCCTCTTGCATTAAGAAGATCCATCTTGTCTTGGACTTTTGCTACTAATCTAGACAGATAGTATGTCAATAGAGATCAAGGTGGTCATGATGTCTACTTCTGGCAAGACATGCTTAACTTATCTGGTATGATCTTTTGACATGAGAAAGTACTTTAAAAGTCTGAGTGATCCTGACGAATTGATGAAGAAAGGAATGGTCATGATCATGGTGAGGACTGTCAATATCTAAAGACACTTCTCTGTTTTGGTAGAATTAGCCTAGGAGGAGTTTGTAAGGCTTATATAAAGGTTGATGCACCCAAAACAAACCAAGTGCTTCCTACATACATGCACTTGGTACTAAGTAGAAGTTGCTTCAGAAGTTTCATACTCTACACAAGAAAATATTCTAAGTATGAAACCTTCCGAAGCCAAGACCAATATCTTTCGAAGCCAAAAGTGAAGTCTTCCAAAGCTTCAAAGACAAAGTCTTCCGAAGCCAGTGAAGTGAAGACATATTTCTTTCGAAGACTTCAAAGAACATGCTTTCTCTGAAGTGAAGACACATTTCTTTCAAAGACTGACTAACTTATACAAGTTGGTGAATGATCCATGCTTTTTGTAACTGTACATTGAGGTCTTGAGTGTGTAACTTTCTACTTTATGTACTTTTATCCTTATGTAATATATTAGGATGTGAGTATGACATGTCATAGTTACTAGTCAAAAGAAAAATCTGTCTTTTGACTTTACACTGATCTTATTATTGTCTAGATTAATGTTTCCAGCTCACCTTCAAAGTATGGCAGGCTGTAGGATGTAGTATAAGGTGTCTCAAGTCCTTGTATCTTATTTTTATGCTTTGTATCACTTGTAGAAAAACCTGAGAAACAATATACTGCAATCTTGAAAACCATTACTTTGTTATGTTCTTAAGTTTCTGTCTCTTATTTTCTTGTGTTCATAGTATCATAATATAAGTCTCGGTTTCCTATTTGATCTGTTAAGTGTTCTAACACTCTCACTCTCCTCATTGTGAGACTAAGTGTATTGACAATCCCTTAAAAGGTCCTGCACAAACTAAAAATGTTTTTGTAGTTTTACAAAAGTATATATAAATAGAGAAACTTTACCTTTAACAATATTATATTATTATGAATTCTCCATAAATGTAAGTAAAAGTTAGTGAAATAGACAATGACATCGATAAATATGATTGTAGGTCTTGTTTGTCCTTTCTAAACTCAATGCATTGGTTATAATTTCTATACTAAGTTATTGTTATAATGTTTTTCTACATTTTAAATATGCAGTGAGTACCTCACACTTAGACGCATAGAAAGATCATCCACCCGTATGTAATGCATGGTAGCAGTGTATAACCACTTCCAAAACCAAGTCACTTAGAGAATAAGTTCTTATTTTGATTTAAGCACAAGAGGATTTGATCCACTTTGGGATTTATTTTACTTGATCTATATTAGGATTCATTGATCCTCACTAGGATTCTTTTTAGGCTTTTTCATGCATCAACCACTATGTGTGGGTCAACTAAGTCTGTGCTTAGTATAACAAAAATTACCTTAGTCTAATATAATGCTTTATTTAGCAACACAAAGGATAAACAAAGGGAATATTAAATGACAAGTTATAAACTATCATTACCCTATGTGCTTATGTAACCACACAAGCACTCACGTAGATAACCTAATACTTATCTATACTTTAATATGGATGGTTGTCTACATTAGCATATGATATATAGTTCATCACATAAGTATGTATCTTCTTATCTAAGCTGAGTATACACACATCAAAATAAGTCATATTAGTATTTATTCATGAAAAGTCATTCTGCAAAGTATAAATAATAATGTATTATCATGTCTCATTTGATGTAAAGGTAAAATTTATTTGATACATATATGTCCTTTTTAATTATTCCTCGATTTTGATGTTTTTTCTTTTTTATTTTAAATATATAAAGATAATATATGTGTAATGAAATCTTTTCTTTATAATAATTTTGGTGATTAATTATGGTTAATCATTCCAATTAATTGTACCAAAATTTTCTTGTACAAAGGTAAGCTAGCTGATTGTCCATGTGGACTTGACCTAGTTTGATTCATCCTTTATCAACACAATATCCTAGAAAATGATATTTAATTTATATGTGCTTTGTTTTAGAAATTTAAAGAGAACTATTAGTTATAAGCATGGATTAGTTGTCATTGTATACAGGATTACGTAAGAAACTAAACCCATAGTCAGCATCCGGTTTGAATCTAGAGTACTTGAGAGCAATAAGCGGATGCTGCTAGGTAGTAAGCTTCTTATGGAGATAAAACATTCATTTGTTTCTTGCCTTGCCAAGATACATGTCTCGGACCAAGAAATTGATAACCACTTAACATGGACTCCTATTAAAGTTGCATCCATCATAGTCATTCTCTGTGTACGTGTAGAGATGGAATTTCCCTTCTTTAGTATACCAAAAACCAAGAGCTTGTGTGACATCCGTCACCAAATAGGTTAGTTTACTTTAACTTTGAGTTGACTTTTACCATGTTATGGACTTTGACATAATAGTTGACTATTACTGATACTATTGGCATTGTGTGTCATAGATACATATGTGTGTGATGGATTCTAGAGACATGAATTAAACCGTGAATGTATTGACAATTTTGTGCTATTGTCAGTTAGACTTTAACATGTTAGTTTTGTACTTTAAGTTATACAAGTCTTTGTAAACCATAAAACAACAGAGCTTTACATAAATAACGCAATGAAGCAAATGTTAGACTTCGCCTAATTTCCCTAATTAAGGATGAAAATTATGAAATCCAAAGATATTAATTACTTAATGACAAAAAATCTCATAAAATTCATAGAACGATATAAAATCGAGAATGCTAGTTTACATGCGAAAGACGGGACGAATAAGGCTCAAGAGATGAAAAGTTGGCCAGAGGCCGGGTGCCCCCCCGTGGCCTTTCTCGAGGCTGAACCTCAAGGGGGGGGGGGTTCCTATTGTTTTGTCCCGTGGCCCTTCTTTGGTCACTTTTTTTTGACTAACATGAACATAATTATAGATCATCCATGCATGCATTTAAATAGGTTTAATTAAGTACATAAGTTATTGCACTAACATTCAGGTAACGATAATTAAGAAAGATACCGAATCACACACGAGTCTAGTCGTCGATTCTTAGTGAAATATTAAAATTAAATTTCATTCAAATATAATATATGTGAAATTTTAATTAATGCGAATACATGATTTGTTGGTTAACTTTGATGTAAAAATTGTGAATTTCGGACAATTATGGGTAATTACTTTTTTACGTTTTTTATAGTTTAATTACGTTGGTTAAATATAAAAGTAACATTTTAAAAAAAATTTATTGAAGTGAAATTGTATGTTTTGTGATTACATAATTAGTTGATTAACTTTGATGTGAAAATTTTGAATTTCAGACAATTACGTGTTATTATATGTTGATGGTTCTTTATAATATAATTGTTGTAGTAATTGCTTTAAAACAAAAACCTAAAAATTATTTCATTTATTTAAAGGTTAAATGATATTATTTGAAATATAGGTTTTCGATTTAAAGAAAACCCGCTCGAGAATCACCCGGTTGATTTTTATAAAATTTAGAGGAATAAAATTGTAATAAATAATAATAAAACAACCTACCTTAATCCCACCCCTATACTTCCTACCACCGCAACCTTATTCCCCCATTCCCCTCTCTTTTTTGCAAACTTCAACACGCACACACATCAATTGGTCATCTTTTAAGCAATTGTGAATGATTTTGGTTGTAACCCACATCAAACACGTGTTGGTGATCAAGTTCTTGTGTTTACAAGACATTTTTTATTGATTTTTCATCAACTTTGATTAGAATATTCATGAAACCCTAGAATGTTTGAACACACATCTAAACTATCAATTTTGTGAAATTAAACATGGATTATGCATTAGTATGTTATTCTATAATGATTGTATGGATTAGAGTTGTTAAAAAGCCTAGCTTTGGTTGAAAACCAAGACTTGCTATTATTAGTAACTTTATTTGGGGATCATATGAAATGTGGATACTTGATGAAATTGAGATGATATATTGATTTTATGATGTTAGTTGAAGCATATGATGAATGTTGGTGTTTTGATTATGTGAAACTGGCTTGTTTTTCATAGACTTTCTAGTACTTGTAACTTTTCTTGCAAGTTGGTTTGTGAATTGGGTTTTAAGCATAATTGTAGGATGTTGATGATAGTTATGCAATGATTAGGACATAATAATGATCTAGGAATAGTTCTTAAGAATGATCTAGGAATAGTTGGATCTTCAAAAACATGACGTATGATCATACCTTTCAAGTATTAGTAACTTTCATGAAACTAAAATTTTTGTGATGAATGCTCTACACATGATGCCTGCTATGATAATTAAAATTGATTTAGATTGAGCATAAGTACATGTTAGGAAGTTGATTCATGTATTGTGCAATTTGTATTCATACGTTTCCAAATATGGAAACTTTACATATGATGATGTTCTACTTGTTGTTATCTTGCTATGTTAGGGAATTATAAGATTTATGTATGATCTATCATGCTTGTGATGATATTTTAGATAATTTTAGGTACGGATTACACATAGGTAATGAAAATATATTTTCCAAAATAGAAACTTTAAACAAAAATAGAAATCCAACTTGAAACTTTACGTGAAACTTGAAACCAACGAGTTGTCAGGTCAAACTGTTCAACTTGGTCAACAAGTGTCAATGTAAGGTTTAATGTAAGGCTGATGCACCTAAAACATTCAAAGTACCTCCTGCATGCATGCACTAAAGTGCAGAGTACAAATGCTTCGGAAGTTTTACACTCTGCATCATAATTATTCCAAGTGTAAAATCTTCCGAAGCCAAGATCAACATCTTCCGAAGCCAAAAGTGAAGTCTTTTGAAGCTTTAAAGACAAAGTCTTCCGAAGCCAAGAAGAGAAGACTGATTTCTTCCAAAAACTTTTGAAAGATGCTTTATCTAATGTACTATTCCATAAAGTTGGACCACTTTCCGCTGGAACTGTGTTGACTCACCAACTTTCACATGTTGGTGAAAAGGTCCATGCTTTTGGTAACTGTACATTGAGGTCTTGAGTTTGTGTTTTCTACATTATGTACTTTTATCCTTTTTGTAATATATTAGGATGTGAGCTATGGCATGTCATAGTAAGTAGTCAAAAGGCAAATCTGCCTTTTGACTCTACATTTGATTTTGTTGTTGTCTAGATCATATGTTTCCAACTGGCTTTCCAAGTACGGCCGGTTGTAGGATGTAGTATAAAGTATCTCAGGTCCTTGTATCTTATCTTATGCTTTTGTAACACTTGTAAAGAACTTGAGAGCAATATACAACATTCTTGAAAATCAATACTTGTGTTGTTTGCTTCTTGTTTTGTCTTATATTTACTTGTGTTCTAAGTATCAAACAATATAGTTACCAGTTCCCTATTTGATTTGTTAAGTGTTCTAAACTCTCTCCACATTGTGTGTTGTGTGTGACCATCCTTTAAACGGTTTTGTAATTGGGATTAGAGCATTCCAGGCTCTTGATTATAAGATCTTACCATCTTAAGATCCCTCACACACATAAAATACTTAACATCTCAAATGGCAGCTATCACAAAAGCTGATATGGAAACTGGAACCATGACAAAGTTCCCACTGATCACTCCTGAAGACTTTGATACTTTGTGTCAAAGAATGAAAGGGTTTATCAAGTCACAAGACTCCAGGATGTGGGAATCTGTTGTCTGAGGACCTCACATACCATGCCCCCTTCAGCTGCTGCAGGGGGTGGTATGATACCAAAGGTGCAAGTTGACTTTTCTAAACAAGATAGGAAGAAGATTGACATAGATCAGAAAGCCATGAATGCACTCCAAACTGTTCTTCCAAACTCCATATACAGGAGCTTCAAGAAGTGCAAAACTGCCAAGCAACTATGGGAGGCCCTGTAGCTCATGTATGAGGGGTCCACTGAAGCAAGGAGAACAAGAAAGACCTCTTGAAGCAGTAGTTTGAGAACTTCACCTTTAAAACAGGTGAAACCATGACTCAACAATACTTCAGGTATGTTGAGATTGTGGATACCTAATGGATGTTGGAGTAACTCTTGAAAACAGGGACATTGTAAGGAAGTTTATGTCCTCTTATCCTTGACAATGGACACATTACAGTGTTGTTATCAAGAGAACTGAGAACCTTAAGACTCTCACTTTGATAGAGTTGTATGGTATTCTTAGTGAATACCAGATGGAGATGAACATGCAAAGTTCATCTGGTAACTCCAACAATCAGCAGAGTTCAGCCCTCCATTTGGTCGAAAGGGATGCAAAGAACCACAACATCATCTTATCTGCTACCCTAACAAATCATAAAAGGGTCCTTTCATCACCTTCCCGGAGACACCAAGAGAAAGCTACACTCAAGGATGCCCATTCCAAGAGAAAGTTCTTCACATGCCTTTGTGTCTGTTGATGAAAGCACAGGCAACATTCTCTTCACCCTTGAAGATCTAGACTGTATCCATCCAGATGACTGGAATATATGGAGATAGCTTAGCAAATGGCTCTCCTCACTCATATAGCCAAGAAATTCTACAAGAGGATAGGGAGGAATTTTGCAAGCAATACACCCAGTGAAAAGTTTGGGTTGGACAAAAGCAAAGTAAAGTGTTACAACTGTAACCAGATGGGCCACTTTGCAAGGGAGTGTAAAGCACCAAGGACAAATGGTGGCCAAACACAAGCGAGGCCAAACTACACTAAAAGAGCTCCCCAAAATGAGAAGCAAAAGCAGCAAGCTGCAGTTGCTGTTGAAGAACGAGGCTTTGACTGGAGCTTTTAGGTGGAAGATGCATCTCTAAACCAAGCACTTATGACAGACCACGATGAAGCTAAGGTATTGGAACATCTTTGTACTCCTGAATGTATTGCTAAAGTTAACAGATACAGGTCCTACAACTTAAATATGAGATCTGATCTTGAGTCTTTAAATATATAAAAATCTGATTTTAAAAGAGCCGAAAATGATTATAAACTAAAAATAGAGGACTTAGAGATAACCATTTCAACTCTTAAACATGAACATACCAAGTACAGGACTCGGATCAAAGATCTCATAACTAAGTTGACTGAATGCCAGGCTGAGCTTGTGATCAGCAAAGCCAGGGCAGAAAAATATGTTCTTGAAGAAGAGATCTTCAAGAACATGCTATCCTCATTATTGCATAAAAAAGTTTGTTATCAAAATAAGCATGGATTGGGATCTAGTGAGATAGCTCCTCCAGACATAAGCTTGTCAGTAAGATCTCCTAGGTGTGGAACTTGTGAAGATGAGCTTCCCCTCATAGAACACATGTGTGAAGAGGATAAAGACGAAATAGTGAAGGATGCCTCTAAGAAGAGTGAAGAAGAGCATTCTAAGAAGGGTCAATATTCCTCTGAGGAGAGTAAAAGGGTTGGGATGACCAAGTCAAGAAGGAAAAACTTGATCAGGAAGGCCAAGAGGAAGTCAAAGAAGGCTCAAGAGATCAAGGCCACCTTTAACTCTGTGTAGAAACAAGTCTTTATATCTGCAAGTTTTGAGGTGGTTAAGGTTGAAGACACAAACTTGAACTCTAGTAACAAGAGTTCTAGTTCATGTCCAAATCATCCCAGCATCAAGAAGAAGGCTGATCTGTTGTGCACCAATGCTGCACAACCTGAACCATCCAGCTCCAAGGTAGTTCTCACCCTAAAAGAATTGCCACAACATTTGCAAAGATAAAGATGGAGTTGAAAGTGATCAAGTTCAGCCTTGTTCACAAAAGAATACTCTTAGGAAGAAGAAAATGGAATGTGTCATGTGTGGAAGTATTGCTCATCTTGCTAAGGATTGCCTCTACAATCCAAAGATGCAGGACCGGTGAAGGGTATGCACTTACAACACAACAACACAATGAGGAGAGTTGCTTAGAACACTTAACAGATCAAATAGAGAACTGGTTAACTTTTAGTGAAAGATGCTAAGAACACAAGTAAATATGAGAAAGAACAAGATGGCAAACAACACAAGTAATTGGTTTTCAAGAATGTTGTATATTGCTTCTCAAGTTCTATTACAAATGTTACAAAGCATACGATAAAAGTTACAAGTACTTGAGATACTTTATACTACATCCTACAGTCGGCCATACTTTGAAAGCCAACTGGATACAATTGACTAGACAACTACAAAATCAAATATAGTGTTAAAAGGAAAATTTGCCTTTTGACTAGTGACTATGACATGCCATAGCTCACATCCTAATATATTACAAAAAGGATAAAAGTACATAAAGTAGAAAGTACAGACTCAAGACCTCAATGTAAAGTTACCTAAAGCATAGACCTTTTCACCAAGTCATGTAAGTTGGTGACTTTACAGAGTTGTAGTGGAAAGGTGGTCCAGCTTTATGGTAAAGTACATCAGATAAAAGCATGTCTCTAAAAGTCTTCGGAAGAAATCTGTCTTTATTCTTTGGCTTCGGAAGACTTTGTCTTTGAAGCTTCGGAAGACTTCACTTTTGGCTGCGGAAGATGTTGGTCTTGACTTCGGAAGATTTTACACTTAGAATATTTCTAGTGCTTGGTGTAAAACTTCCGAATCATTTCTACTTCTGTTCTTTAGTGGATGCATGCAGAGAGACTTTGGATGTTTTGGCTGCATCAGACTTATAGGAATCCTTACAAAAGAGTACTGTCCACATGACCAAGAAAGAAACTTCTAAGAGTTTGAAGAAGAAGAAAGCTTCAGAAGGAAAATCTTTTTGTTTTGAAAGCTCCAAAATGAAGAAGACAAATGAAAATTTGCCTTCGGAAGATAATTTGGTCTTGGAAGAAAGGAATACTTCCGAAGTACTGAAGCCTGCTGCAGTGTTAGCAAGATCTTCCGAAGGTCCAGTCATCAAAACTTCTGAAGTCATCAAAACTTCTGAAGTCATCAAAACTTTTGAAGTATTGAAGGTCAAGTCTAAGCTTCTAAATGTGGTGTGGAAAACAAAGAAAGACCAAGTGGCTGAAAGGTCTTCATCAACATCAGTAAATTATCCTCAAAACATGACAATAGGATCAATTACTGTTGCATTGTCTTCAACTTCTTTTGATGAGCCCAAGACCAATAAGGCTTGGGTTTCCAAATGTAACTAACCATCTCTTTTGTGTAGGAACAGCTTAAGACAAATAGAAATGTATGGATCATTGATAGCGGTTGTTCCAGGCTGACAGGCAATAGGTCATTACTCCAAAATTTTGAAAAAACTGATGGAGGAGCAGTTGCTTTTGGAGTAGATGCTGGAAGTTACATAACTCAAAGGAGCAGGGTCACAAATGATAAGCTCGGCATTGAAAATGTAAACTTTGTCAAGGAGCTTGGATACAATCTTTTGAGTGTATCTCAAATTTATGATCAGAGTCATAACATGCTCTTTACTAAGCATGAGTGCATTGTTCTCAGGCCCGGGGTGGTCATTCCTCATAAGCATATCCTGCTCAAGGTCCCCAGGAAATGGAACATGTACAAGATGGATTTGCAAGAAACATCTCCCTCTAGAGAAGTTTCATGTTTTCTATCTAAAGCCAATAGTAATGAGTCTTTCCTCAGCCATAAAAGAATGTGCCATGTAAACTTTAAAAACATGAATAAATTAATTAAGAAAATTTTGGTAACTGGAATGCCAAAGAAAGAGTTTACAAGTGATGATCACTGTGTTGCATGCCTCAAAGGGAAGCAACACAAGGTATCTCACAAGCCAAAGGAAAGAAATTCCATCACTACTCCCCTACACTCGTTACATATGAATCTCTTTAGCCCCACCAGTGTAATGAGTCTAGGAAGGATCTCTTACTGCTTGGTGATCACAGATGACTTTACAAGATTCACTTGGGTCTTCTTTCTTAGAACTAAGGATGAGACCCCTGAGATTCTGAAGAATTTCATCTAAAAGATTAAGAATCAATGTGATCACAAGGTCAAAACCATAAGATGTGATCATGGTACTAAATTTAAGAACCAAATCCTTGATACATATTGTGATAAAAAAGGTATTACAAGACAATATAGTGCTCCCAGGACTCCTCAGCAAAATGGTGTTGTTGAGAGGAGAAACAAGACACTAATTGAAGCTGCCAGAACTATGTTGTCTGACTCTAAACTTCCCATCACCTTCTAGGCAGAGACAATGAACACTGCTTGCTATGTGCAAAACAGAGTTTTAGTAGTTAAGACATATGGTAAGACTCCTTATGAACTTTGGCACAAGAGGAAATCTTTCATTGGTTTTCTCAGGTCATTTGGATGTCCTTGCACCATCTTGAATACCAAAGATCAAATTGCCAAGTTTGATGAGAAATCAGATGATGGATATTTTATTGGATACTCCTCCCAAGCCAAGGCTTATAGAGTATACAATCTCAGAACTAGAGTAGTTGAGGAGTCAGCCAATGTGACTTTCAATGAGCACACTTACAGTGTGAAAGGTTCTGGTCCTGATTTGCAACTTGATCTTGATTTAGTTACCAATTGTTTTAATAAATCTTGTAAGCATGTTTCAGGTCTTCATATATATTATCAATAGGTGATCCTAATCCAAGATTTGAGCTAAGAAGACCATCAAGTTGCACTACTTCAGCTCCAGTTGTAACTAACCCTGCAAATGGAGTTTCTATCAGCATAATAATGACAAATCCAGCTGATACTTCTTGGGTGCCTTCAAATTCTAGCTTAGAGGCACAAAACTCAGATGAATGAGCTTCAAATGTAGGAGTAAATGGCGGTGGTGAAAGTTTTTATGAATTTCTTGATATTGACAACCACTCAATTGAACACAACATTAATGATGTCACACACTCATTGGATCAAGCTTCTCTTGATAAGTGTGCTGATGTGGTGGGTGAAACCTCATTGCCTGATCTAAATTTCTCTAATTTAGATCTCTCCAAACAACTTGTTGTGATCCCTCAACTAAGGATTCACAAGTCTCACCCCACCATAAACATCATTGGAAATGTTAACTCAGGGGTGAGAACAAGAGGACAAACCCATAAGGCAAATGTTTGTCTTCACTCTTGTTTCTTATCCAGATAGAGCCAAAGAAAGTTGATGAGGCTTTAAAGGATGGAATTTGGGTTAAACCTATACAAGAGGAGTTGCTTCAATTCAAAAGATAAAAGGTTTGGAACCTATGTCCTCTTTCTCAAGGGAAGACTACCATAGGAACCAAATGGGTGTTCAGGAATAAGAAGGATGATATAGGACTAGTCATCAAAAATAAGGCAAGACTAGTTGTTCAAGGATACACAAGAAGAAGGAATTGACTACACAGATGTTTTTGCTCCTGTGGCAAGAATTGAAGCTGTTAGAATATGCTTAGCTTTTGTTGCATCAAAGGATTTCAAGGTCTACCAACTTGATGTTAAGTGTGCTTTTCTTTATGGGGTGATTGATGAAGAGGTGTATGTCAGACAACCACCTGGGTTTGCAGATCCTGATCATCCTGATTATTTCTGCAAGCTTGATAAAGCTCTTTATGGGCTACACCAAGCACCAAGGAAGTGGTATGAGACTCTATCTTTGTATCCCTGTCAGCATGGCTACAAAAGGGGTACTATAGATGGAACTCTCTTCATTATCTTTGGGTTAACTAATCCAAAGCTCTGCAAAGACTTTGAGAAGCTGATGAAGGATAGATTTAAAATGAGTGCCATAAGGGAACTCAATTTCTTTCTAGGAATTCAAGTGAAGCAAGTTGAAAATGACATCTTCATAAGTCAGTCAAAGTATGTACAAGACATACTTAAAAGATTCAACATGACAGATTGTAAGGTCGTTAAGACACCCATAGCCAGAAACCACTCCCTTAGACCTGATCTTGAGGGTGAGTGTGTGGATGAACATCTTTACAAGGCTATAATTAGGTCTCTTATGTACCTCATAGTTAGCAGGCCTAATATCATATTTACCACAGGTATTTGTGCAGGATATCAAGCCAACCCCAAGATGTCACACCTAGTCACCGTCAAAAGGATTCTAAGATATCTTAAAGGTGCTCCAACTCTTGGAATTTGGTATCCAAAAGAATTCTGACTTCAACTTGTATGCATATACAGATAGTGACTATGGTGGCTGCAACATGACTACAAAGTCTACATCAGAGGGATGTCAATTTCTTGGTGGAAGGATAGTCTCTTGGCAATACAAGAAACAATCCTGTGTGTCTGCATCAACTGCTGAAGCTGAATACATTGATTAGAGATAACTTTCAAAAGGGATTAATCAAACTAGTTAAAGTTAATACAAATGAACAATATGCTAATCTGCTCATCAAAGCTTTTGATGAGCAGAGATTTAAATATCTTGTATAAGCTATTAGAATGATTAACCTTGAGTAGCTTTTCTTAAAACTTAATCATATTATTTCTAAAACCTGTGTGTCCTAAGTTGTCTATTTTATCACCTTCATAAGCTTTGTTTACTATGGAAGAAAAATATTTTTGAAAGAAATTCCTTAGATTTTTGAAAATTTTAATCTTTTTATTCTTAGAAAGATATGTATTTACATTCAAAATAAACTTATGTCTTAGAAAACAAATAACTACTTCAGTATATTTACCTTCGGAAGAAATTTTAGGAATATCTTCCGAAGCTTAAATTTGACTTGAGTACTTGTATGTTTTTTGAAGAACAATTTTCTTCCGAAAGCAATTTACTCTCGGAAGTTTTATTCTCCTTAAGAATAAATCTCTGAGTATTAATCTCTTCCGAAGCAAAATTTTCTAAACTCTTTGAAATATCTTCCGAAGTCATTTTGGCCTCGAAAGCTTTTTCATCAAAACTTTCAAAGCAAAATTACATTCGGAAGATTTTTAGACTTCTAAGAAAACTACCTTTTTGGGCACTTTTTTTGAGGTAGGACCGACATCCGGATTTCAAAGTTTATCCACTTTCATTAACTTTGTCTTGAATCCATTTCATATATATACCCAACGGTTCCCCCCTCTTTCACTCTCTTCTTCATCTGAACTATTCCCAAAACCTAAATTCACCCACAAACTGCCTTTGTTCTTCACTTTCTTCGCCCTTAACCTTTCTAAAATGGCCAACCTAAACCATAGAAACAACCCTGATTTCTCCATGTAACTTCACAGGTAGCAGATCAGGTTACCCTGTTGAACTCTGAGAAAGATGCTAGTTTCTCAAAGGTTTGTCAATTCTTGACTCTATCCAACTACTTCACCTCCCTTACCATTGATCCTCCTATTTATGAGTATCAGTTGTTAGAATTCTGGAAGACCTGCCAAGAGGCCTTTATGGATGGGGAGAAGGCACTGTCAGCCACAGTGCAGGGGAGGAAAATCTTTATCACTCCAACTATCATCAACACTCATCTTCAGCTGGATAATGAAGAAGGTGAGTTGTTCTTTCCAAAGGAAACTGTAAATCATTCTTTTGAGTAGATGGGTTATGAGGGAGATTTCTTTGTAAAGACCTTCAGGAAAGGAGGTCTTATCCCAGTGGAAGTACCTACTTCATGTAGTCATCCACAACTTATCCAACAAGCATGAGGGGTGGGACCAGATTCCTGAAGATCTCTCATTCATTGTCCATGGAATGGTCCAGGGGGTCAAATTCAGGTACTCTCAATTTGTTTATACAAATTTACTTGCTAATTTGGACTGCTTAGAGAATTATATGTTCCCTAAATATGTTTAACACATTCTTAACTGTGAACTGGGCTCATAGTTGAGGGGGACGGGTAATATTCTTAAATTGGGACTGATGAAGCCTGGCATCTTTAAAATAATGAAGAAGCCAAGTGTTGGCTTCTTTGGGATAGAAACAACCCTACTCAAGAATTAGTGCTGATGAAGACATATCATCATCCACACAGGAGGAAGTGGATACTGGAGCTCCTACTTCTCCTGAGGAGAAAACCACTCTCAAGAATCAGTGCTGAGGTTCCTCATGCTCAGCCTGATGAGCTCATTAGCCCATCAGCCTTAAGCCTTCACTGTGAGTCTCAACACTCAAGTGAACAACCTTCAAGGGAAAGTTACCATCTACAGTCTCTAGATCTTAACCAACCCATTCCCAATCTAGAATTCTATGATGATGAAGACATAGGATTCAGTGAGTACCATGAGTCTCTCTACTCTTCCCCTACTCAAAGAGAGATGAGTGCTCCTGCCTCTCCTATGTCTAGCCCACATCATTCGCCCATCACTGAGGTGGATCTCCTTGAGCTTGTTTAGGAGGTCCATATGGAAGAGAGGCTCTCACTTTTGTAAGTGATTACATTATTACGATCTCAACCAAGGCAACTCAGCCCATTGACACTTCAATTGAAGTTGTTAGTGAGCAGGGAAAATCCAGCAGCCAAGAACCCCATATTGGTGGTGAGAGAGAACACTTTGGTCCAATTCTCTCATCTTCCAATGATTCTTCTGATGAAGATAAGGGGAACATGAGACTAAAGGTATAGCAATTGTCACAAACATGTTCCTATTTTGTCTCTAAGGTTAGTCACCTTGAATCTCAGGTGACTACCTTGCAAAATAGGGTCAATGATTAGCAACTTGAGATATCCTATCTTAAGGAAAACCTAGCTGGGAGACCTTCAAAAGGAGCTCATCCAGGAACACAATAACCTGTGGATGTTATTGACCTAACTCCTAGCTCACATGTGCAAGAGGGTGATGCTACCAAAAAGGGGAGAAAGTCATAGCAGTCACATAACCTGGGAGTTCTTCACAGAGTATTGACATAAAGGACTAACCATCCTCACTTGCAGTTGTCCACGCTCAGCAACTTCCTCAAATTCACATTGACATGGATTCACTAGACTCACTCATTTAGAGTCACTTTGAAGAATGTATACCAAGGGCTATGTCATCCCCACCTCAAGGATCTTCAAACTACATAATTGGGTGGAGGTATGATGCTGACAGAAGAGCCTTTATACTTCAAAGAGTTCAAAGGCAGCAAGAGATTTTTAACTTTCAGACCTTGAACTACTATAAAGGTCTTGACCTGATCAACATGCCACTAGCCAATCCTAGCCAATCTAGGCAAGGACAGAATGGCTCAAAGGATTCAAGACTAGATTGCTGAAGTTTTTAAAGCAAGAAGACAAATGCAAGCATGCAACGTCATTGGTCAACTGGATGTTGAGGTGGACCCTAAGATTAGTTTCAAAGGGAAAACCTTAACTGAAGGCCCAGTGACAGAACCTGAACGCTCTGTCTCATAACCATCAACTTCAACAATCCATTCCCTCAGTGAAACACCTGCTGGTGAATGTAGGTGTATCACAGCCTCTCTCTAGCCAGAGCATGGAAGCTACTCCAAGCAATAAAGGCCAAAGATCTCTCCACCCTGAGTCAAAAAGGTCTATGGGTGACAAAAGGAAAAGAATAATGACTCCTGAGGAGATTGAGGAAGAGGAGAGAGAGAGAAAGAAAGAGGAAGCTAAGGGGAGATAGTTCCACTGGGTCCTCAGGCTTTATGGAAGCTGCAATCAGGGCTGCCCCCAAACCAAACACTCAAAATGATGAGTTGAGGGTAGTCCGGATTACCTACCTACAGACTCGGAACTATGACATTGATATCTCTCCCCTTAGGAACTAAATGAACTAGCAGATATGGAAATGTCTAGGGAGAGGAAGGAAGCAAAGGATGCAAGATTGCTCCTCCAAATCAAAGAAGAAAAGAGACAGACAAGACTATACAAACATGTTCCTACTCTCTCTCCAGTTCAAGAAAGCCCTGTGCAAGAGACTGTGGCAACACAAGAACCTCAGGTAGACAAAGAAACTGACAAGCAAAATATGATAAACTACCTGAGTGCCACAGGACTCAACTAGGAAGCTACACTTCTTCTCTTGTCCTTTGAGTATATTGAGTTTGAGTATCTCAAAGAACTTGAAATTCAAGTACTCGAAGAACAAAAGGCAACAAAGAGAAAGATGAGGGAAGAGGCTGCATAGTCAAGAGCCATCATCCAAAAGAGTATGAAGAAGTCTGCTGACAGACAAAGGATGATGAGCTTCTTGAAGCTGCATGGATTCTTTGGAAGGAGACTTGGTCCAATTTCTCTATCCACCATGGATGAGAATATAAGGGTGATCAAGCAGAAAATCAAAAGAGGAGAGCTCATTGACTTACACTCTCCACCAAGCCAAGCCCCTCAAGAAGTGGAGGTTAAGGTTGAAGAATTTGAGACAACACAACCTGGACCTCCTTCTGAGTCTTAGCAAGCTTTATATTCTGATCCACAGCAGGGTCAAACTCCCTCTCCTTCTGAACATGTGAGAGAGGTAGACCGAACTGAGAAAGACAAGACTGAACAACAAGGTGCTGCAGGCCAGTCTTCTCAGTTGAAGTTTCCAAAGAGGAGGAAAAGGATGGCCTCTAGACCCAAGTCAAAGAAGAAGAAGTTAGAGGCATCCACCTCTAAGCCTCAGGATGAATCAGATCATCCTGAGAGAGTGCATGAAGAGGCAGCTCAATCAACTCTAATTCAAGTAGCTTCTCTTGCATCTGGAAGACCCATCTTATCCTGGACCTTCACTACTAATCCAGAAAGATGGCATGTAATCAGAGATCAAGGTGGTGAAGATGTCTACACATGGCAGGACATGTTCAACCTATCTCTGCATGATCTATTTGAGATGAGAAGACACTTTGAGAGTTTGAGTGATCCTGACAATCTAATGAAGAAGGGTATGGTCATCATCATGATGAGGACTGTAAACATCTAAGGTCTTCAAATGTTTTGGTAGCATCAGCCTAGGGGGAGTTCTTAAGGTTTAATGTAAGGCTGATGCACCTAAAACATTCAAAGTCTCTCTTGCATGCATGCACTAAAGTGCAGAGTAGAAATGCTTCGGAAGTTTTACACTCTGCATTAGAATTATTTTAAGTGTAAAATCTTCCGAAGCTAAGACTAACATCTTCCGAAGCCAAAAGTGAAGTCTTCTGAAGCTTCAAAGATAAAGTCTTCCGAAGCCAAGAAGAGAAGACTGATTTTCCAAAGACTTTTGAAATATGCCTTATCTGATGTATTATTCCATAAAGTTGGACCATTTTCTGTTACAACTCTATTGACTCACCATCTTTCACAAGTTGGTGAAAAGGTCCATGCTTTTGGAAACTGTATATTGAGGTCTTGAGTCTTTGCTTTCTACTTTATGTACTTTTATCCTTTTTGTAATATATTAGGATGTGAGAAATGGCATGCCATAATCACTAGTCAAAGGCAAATCTGTGTTTTGACTCTACATTCGATTTTGTTGTTGTCTAGATCATATGTTTCCAGCTGGCTTTTCAAGTATGGCCAGCTGTAGGATGTAGTATAAAATATCTCAGGTCCTTGTATCTTTTCTTATGCTTTTGTAACACTTGTAAATAACTTGAGCGCAATATACAACATTCTTGAAAACCAATACTTGTGTTATTTGCTTCTTGTTCTGTCTCATATTTACTTGTGTTCTAAGTATCAAAGAATATAGTTACCAGTTCCCTATTTGATCTGTTAAGTGTTCTAAACTCTTTCCTTATTTATGTTGCATTGTAAGTGGTCATCCCTTAAACGGTCCTACAGTCAACTTTGGTAAAACTTGCCAAACATGTTACCCTTTTCTTAAACACACCAACAGTTAGAGTTGTTGGATACAACAAGTTTATAAGGAACATCATGAACACAAACTTACATACCTATATTTGATAGGTAACCCTTAGTGACCTAGTATCTGTATACCGGACTTATAAGCAATATAAGATGATTCACGGCCCCTCTTTTAGGTACTTCCTTTATGAGGGAGGAATATGCAAAGTAAACTTTTTGATTTAGTATTACTATTATGTCGCTAATTTACTATAGGGCAAACATTATCACAAAAGTCCTTGTATATCGAACCATTAGTAACAAGCTAGCGAGGAATTTTTAAGTAATACTACTGAGTTTGGCAAATGCCACACATGTTAGACATGCTAACTCGACTAGAGGTTAATGAATGTAATATTGACCTTTATATATTAGCCACTGTTTGTGATAGATGTGGCGAAGGCAAACAACATTCAAACAAGTAGACTCGGTTCAAACTGGGTAGCTAACTATTGATATACCTTTGTTTACATTATCAAGCAAACATTTCTAACTCGTTGCTTGTTTATAAAACCTTTTAACGATCTAACCTTTATATTGACACATCTAGCATGTTTTCTCGGGTTGCCATCATGCTTAAGGACTAGGGTTTCAAGATTGGATTATGCTTTGGATTCCGGAGAGCACATACCCCTTCATGTCATACTTGATAGTGTTTCCACTACACCAACACTACCGCCATTATCTCACCTACCTACACGAGCATTCAGCGCTTTTGCAACGTAGATGGACCGCGAGATATGAAACATGTGTGGGGTTGCCGGTGAGATCACCAGATCTTTAGAGCTTAGGATTACATATTTTATTAGCGCATGGAGGCAATAGTCATAATATATAATTATGTGAACAAGAAAGCAGACAATAAAATTATCAAGCTTTTTTGTGTATAGGATGTGAGAATGACTTGCACACCAAGATAAAGAGGATTGCCTCATTTGAAGAAGAAAGTGTAGACATATTTTTAACAACATCAAAAAAATTAAGTCCCTTAATCTTCTTCCATAAACAAAAACAAAGCTACAAAACAACCATTGAAGCAACTTGCTTAATGTATCACACCCCATATTTCTTTATCAGCCATTTTAGCCATTCGAGAGGTATAAATAGAGAAGCATCTTTTTTACTAAATGTATGTAGCTTCTTTTATATTTAGGGGTCCGAATCAATATTTCTGGTGATGGTCAAAAGTTTCCTTTTTGTTATAGCAATTTAAATCTATAAATTGAGGCCCAAATAACTTCCTAGAGGCTTGTGTTTAATCTATCTTTAATTTCCAAACTACACATCAAAAGGGTCAAGCTAAAATTAGCCATTTAACATCTAATCTACAACCATGAATAACTAATCAGAACTCATAAAAAATTGAAGTACTCATTATGATTTTTTTCATAACTAAAGGTGATGGTTTGTTGATACATATGTACCTAGATGTTGATCTTAATGTAATATGTCTTGAATGTCTTACACTTATGTAATGCTTGGGTTATTAATGAAATGAGAATGTTTGGTTGGATGTTGATTATACTGTTTAATATTTCATTAATGAGTTGATATTGACTTGATATTATAGGTTTGTGATTGTTTGAATTGATACACACTAATGTTATATTAAAATTCATTCAAACTTGGTTAAGTGAAGTTCACATGCGTCCGACTGAACCATGCGCCCCAACAGTGGTCATGCGTCCGAATGGCCATGCGACTGAGTGTCCATGCGCCTAAACACTCCATACGCCTGAACAACTTCATGCGACTGACTCAGTCGCACGACTGAACACTCAGTCGTGCGAATGGATCAACCGCATGGCTCAATCGCACGAATGAACCATGCTGATGGTTCAGTCGCCCGAATGAGCAACCCTAACCTATAAATACCACCTAATTCATGGAAAAACGTAAGCATTCATTCCACTTCGACTTCGGACGTACCCTAGCCGAGAAGCCTCTAAGTTCGTACTCCAGTTCATAGAATGCTGTAGATTGATTCCTAATCGATTCTGACGTTAGATTCAATACGTTATTGTTCTACGTGCGTTCTCACTGATTGGATCGCCAATCAAATAGGATTCCCACTATTTGGTCTTGTTTAACACGTTATCAGTTGGTGTTCGTTCAAATACCAGATCCTAACAAGTGGTATCAGAGCTTGGTTCTTGATTACATGTGATACAATCGGTTTTGATACAAAAGTTGTGTTTTTTCACTAAAAACACAATCTTTTCGTGTCAAACGGTGTCTTGGACGTCCCTTGCTCATAAATTTTTGGTTTCTCCGGCATAAGGCGATAGGGTTGGTGGAAAATTCGGGTTTTTACGGCCAAAAACACTTTAAACCTAGAAATTTTTGAAATCCAGCAGCTTTAGTCGCACGATTGATCAATCGCACGACTAGACTTCCTTCGCATCCCTCAGACGTACGATGGACTCAGTCGTACCTTCATTCGTACGACTAAGCAGACCGTTCGCATTGTTTCAACCGCATCAGTTCATTCGCACGACTGGACCAATCGCTTTAGTTCAGCCGCACGATTGAACCAGTCGTATCATTCAATCGCACGGGTAGCCCAATCGCACAGCTCCATTCGCTCTAGTAAAACAGGTTTGTTTAAGAGACTTAAAGTTAATCGAGATGGAGGATCAGTATTCAGCGTTTACAGCCGGACGGACTCACGTATTCAGAACTTACTGCTACTGGAGAGTGAAGTGGGGAATCACAATAAACCCCCGAAGCTTATAACATTAGATGAGTTTCCACACTGGAAACAACGTTTGAGATCTACTTAAATGGAGTAGATCCTAATATGTGGGAAGCTATTGAGACGGGGTACAGTATGCCGGTAGGTGCTGATGGGGTGAAACTTACACTAGGATGCATGACGGATGCACAGAAAGTCAAATATAATGCTGAAAAGAGAGTGTATGCGTTGCTTACTCAGTCTATCCCTAAGGATATTTTTCATCAATTCTCTGAGAATAATCAAGCCAAGAAGTTATGGGATGAGCTGGAGAAAAGGTATGATGGGAATGCGTCATTGAAGGCTATTAAAGCTAAAGAGTTGAAGAAAGAGTTTGACAACTTCTCATCGATGGGCAATGAGAGTTTAGACGATGTTATTCATAGATTCTACCATTTGATGAGCGAGCTGCACACGCATGGTGTCACAACTACCATGGAAGACAAAGTGTCAAATTTTGTAGACGGGTTGCTAGAAAAATGGGCTTCTTTTGTTTCAAATCTGAGACAGAATGGAATGCTAGAAAAGTTGGACATCAATGATTTCATTCTAAAGCTGCGAGAAGAAGCACTAAGGATGAAGTACCGAGCTCAAAAGTCTTCGTACACTCAGAATCCAGCTCTGTACAATGCAACTCCACAAGATAAGACGTCTGGAGCACCACTTCAGACAGCCTTTGTGTCAAGCTCATCTGGTCCTTCACAAGCTTCTCCTTCAGGATCAGAAACGTCAGGGTCTTCTAGTACCCAATACATTGGATCTGAAGCAAATGCTACAAGACTGAAGACCGAGAATCTCGGAAACGTGACGGTAGAAGTAGCAAGAGAGCACATGGATCTCTTAGCAGCAGTGGTCCATTCCTATGATGGACTTGTTGCTGGGAAAATTGGAAACTGTCATCTGGCAGATGAGGACTACGAGCAGGTAGATGAAACAGAGCTGGAGAGGATGGATATCATGTGGGCCTTAGCAAGTGCTGTCCGGAGAGCTAAGAAGTTTGTGAAGAAGACCAGACAAAACTTGGTTGCTACTAAGGACACTACTTTTGGTTTTGACAAGAGCAAGGTGACCTGTTTCAACTGTGGAGAAAAGGGGCACTTCAAACGAGAGTGTGTGAAGCCCAAGAAGACTGGAAACGGGAATCCATTCTCGTCCTTCACTCGTCAAGATAAGCCAGCTAGCAGTCCTACTTCATCAAGCAAGGATCCAAAAGCCTTGACTGCTCATGATGATGAAGGACAGGACTGGAGTTTTCGGTTTGTCTCTCCGGGAGAATCCAATATTGCCAGTGTGGAAGACTTAGATGATGATTCCGCGAGTGAAGGAGATATTGCAGTAGAGCTAGCGATGTCAAACAGTGAAGAGACTGCAACTGAGGTCAACTACATGCCTGAAGAAGGGACAACTACAACAAAGACAGAATCACCAGAACCAGAAACATCAGATGCTGCGTTGATGGCTGATTCATCAGAACCTCCTCAGGTAAGTACTACTGACCAACTTTTCAAAAAACATGCTTGTTCTGAGTCTAATAAATTTAGGGAAAGCATAGATCTAAAATTTGCTAGGTTATTAGATCATAACGATAGCTTAGTAAAGGATTTGCAACTGTGCACTGAGGCAAATAGAGTTTCAAAACAAAATGAGCATAGTTACAAAGAAAAGATAGACCTTTTGAATAAACAGCTTAGGGAAACAGAAGTAGTAGCTTTTAACCAAGCAAATGACATTAGATACTATCTTAACTCCCTAGAAGACACTAAGAAACAAAAAGTAGTTTTAGAAGTAGAAGTCAATTCATTAAAGAAAAAACTGCACAGTTGGACAACTTCATCTCATATTGTCCAACACTTAGTGAGAGAGCGTAACAATGGGGAGGGTTTGGGATATAAAGTGGTTCCACCACAACCTGAGACCTTGATGAACACTAAGAGTAAACCAATAAATAACAATCCAATCAAGGATCATGTGGTGTCTACTCCTCTTGTAAGTGATCCAGATTCCTCATGTACTTCCAATGAATCAGGAACAAAACAAAAGGAGGCTACTTCAAAGGCAAAGGGTAAAATGCCTTGTGTTAATCTGGAAAAAGAATTTGAAAAAGGTTAATATAAAGTCAGGGTCAAACAAAGTCAAATCTGAACCTAAAAAGACTGTTAATGTCACCTATCACGAGTTTCATGTCAAAGTCCAGTTAACCAAAATGGAAAAGATGTTAAGAATGTTAAAACAATTAAGTTTGTAAAACAAGATAAAACATCAAAAGAAGTAGAGTCAAAGCCCAAACATAATGATGTCACTAGGGTGTCACACACGTCTCCACATAGACAGTTTAATCATAAAGTTGATAGCAGGTCATGCTACAACTGTGGAGAGTGTGGACACATTACGTCTTATTATGCTTACTATTAGTCAAAGCCCAAACATAACGATGTCACTAGGGTGTCACACTCTGCTCCACCTAGAAGAACTAGTGAACCCAAAGTTCAACCGATTAGCCAGTCGTCTGTTTATCACAAACAGACCTTACACAAATCTGGCTTATGGAAAGAAAAGTCAACCTCTGTGTCTGATAATGAGGACAAGAAGTCACCTGAGTTACCCTCAGCTTCTAAGGGTCAATGGGTTGAATTCATGATGTGTGATGCCTCTGGGAAACCCAAGCCAGTAAAGGCTTGGGTTCCTAACCTAAACTAATGCTTTAAATTGAATGTGCAGGGTGTTCGCTACAATGCTGAAACCAACACGTGGATTGTAGATAGCGGAGCATCCAGGCACATGACAGGAAACAGGGCACTCTTATCAAACGTCAAACAAATAAAAGAAGGCATGTTTCTTTTGCTGGTAACAAAGGAGGTTATATCACAGCTCAAGGGGAAGTTGGAAATCAGAAAGTTAAGTTTGATAAAGTGAACTACGTTCAACAACTTCAAAACAACTTACTTTTTGTTTCCCAAATATGTGACAAAGGATTTAAGGTCATATTTGACAACAAGATGTGTTATGTCCTGAAGAAGGACTATGTGATTCCGGAGGACCAAGTTTTGATGACAGCTTCAAGATATAAAGATCTTTATGTTTTGGATCACTCAATGGCTTCTACAACGGATCATGAAGTTCAGTGCTTCTTATCAAAGGCTACTGAGAAGGACTCCATTTCCTGGCATAGGAGAATGGGACATATTAATCAACAGAAGATGAATCACTTGATCTAGAATGATCTAGTGAGAGGAGTTAACGTCAAAAATTTCCAACTTCCGGATTTTTGTGTAGCATGCAAGAAAGGCAAATAGACGAAGAAGTCTCATAAGGAAAAGAAAGTTCATTCTATCGAGCTTCCTCTTGAACTTCTTCACATGGATCTGTTTGGTCCAGTTAGTACAAAAAGCATTGCAGGTGACTTGTACTGCTATGTGGTTACTGATGACTACTCAGGATTCTCTTGGGTAATGTTTCTGAAGTCCAAATCAGAAACATTTGAGTCATTCAAGGAATTAGTAACCACACTGGAATCTCTCTACAAGCTGAAGGTAAGACAGATATGCTCAGACAACGGGACCGAGTTCAAGATTCAGTGAATGGAGGCTTACTGCAAGGAAAAGGGAATTGTGCACCAGTTCACTTCTGCCTACACGCCTCAGATGAATGGCGTTGCTGAGAGAAAGAATCGCAGTTTGATAGAGACAGCACGGACAATGCTAGCAGACTCGAAACTGCTTATTTAATTCTGGAATGAGGCAGTGGCAAATGCCTGTTACACATTAAATCGAGTTCTGGTAGTCAAACTCCATGGCAAGCCATGTTACGAGCTACTACAACGACGTAAACCTAATCTAGAGTATCTCGAACCATTTGGTGCGCCATGCACACTTCTGAAGAAGACTCAAGAAGGAAAATTCAGCGAGAAGGCTGATGAAGGTATCTTCCTAGGATACAACATACCGAACAAGAGAGTTTACAACAACTCAACGGGTTTAGTAGAAGTGTGGTGTAATGTTGATGTTCAGAGATACACCACACCACCTACTAGAAAAGGACCCGCTTACTTTTTCGACTATGATGGATTCTTCAAGTCCTTCAACATACCTATCTCCTCTTCTGATGATGAGTTAGCTACACGGATGATGTATGATATTTTGAACTCACCATCACTAGATTCAGCATCATCGGGTTCACAAGGTGACTCAACTCACCACTCAGGGGGAGAACTCGAAGCAAGTGACTCCTCCTCAGAAGATGAAGCTGAAGAAAATGATCAGAACAATCAGGAGGGACAAGTTCCAATTCCTACAAGTCCGCAAGCATCTAACAGTGATGCCTCTTCGACTTCGGAACCTCAAACTCCTACTACCTCAGATGCAGAACCAAATGTTCATAATCTTGATTCTGAGGTAGTTGTTCCCACCACTCCAGGATCACGTCTAAATGTCTATCATCCCCTAGACAATGTCATTGGGGATGTCAGATTAGGAGTGCAGACCAGAAATCAGCTTTACTCAGCTGATTATGCCTCGGTAATGGAAAAATGATACATTCACGACGGTGCTTATCGTTGTTTTGTCTCGCAGGTTGAGCCAAAATACGTCAGTGAAGCACTGAATGATGAGGCATGGGTGAGTGCCATGCAAGAAGAACTTCTTCAGTTCAAGAAGTTAGGTGTATGGACTCTGGTAGATAGACCTAAAGGTGCTAAGGTCATTGGTACCAAATGGGTCTTGAAATGCAAGAAGGATGACCAAGGCGTCATTATCAGGAACAAGGCTCGACTTGTAGTTCAAGGGTTTCGACAAGTCGAGGGTATTGATTACAATGAAGTGTTTGCACCCGTGGCAAGGATGGAAGCCATCCGCATCTTCCTTGCCTATGCATCTTATATGAAAATCAAAGTTTATCAACTAGATGTTAAGAGTGCATTCCTTCATGGTGAGATTCGAGAAACAATGTATATTAAGAGTGCATTCCTTCAACCCGAGGGATTTGAAGATGCTTATCATCGGGACAGAGTTTACAAACTCGACAAGGCTTTATACGGGCTTCATCAAGCTCCAAGGGCCTTGTATTAGAAACTCTCAACTCACCTTGTGAAACATGGATTTCGCAGAGGTGTTATTGATTGCACACTGTTTATCAAAGAGAAAGATGGTGATTTGCTGCTGGTTCAAATCTATGTTGATGATATCATTTTCGGATCAAAGAATGAAGAGTTATGCAAAGAGTTTGAAGCGGTAATGAAGGCTGAATTTGAGATGAGTGCCATGGGAGAGATGAAATTCTTTCTCGGGTTACAGGTGGATCAGACACCAAAAGGAATTTTCCTACATCAGACCAAGTATGTAGGAGACATTCTCAGTCGGTTTGATATGGAAAATGCTTCTACAGCTGGGACTCCACTTGCTACAAACCATGATATAGCACCCGATGAAAATGGTGATCTGGTTGATGCAACCATGTACCGAGGAATGATTGGATCTATCATGTACCTCACTGCCTCAAGACCTGACATCATGTATGCTACATGTCTATGTTCTAGATATCAGTCTAAGCCAAAGGTTAACCATCTGATTGGGGTCAAAAGGATATTTCAGTATATGAAGGGTACTCCAACACTTGGGTTGTGGTATCCTCATGATGATGATTTTGAGCTCACGGCGTATAGTGACTCGGATTACGGTGGCTGCAAGATGATTTACAAGTCTACATCAGCAGGGTGTCAATTCTTTGGGAGGAGATTAGTGACATGGCAGTGTAAGAAGCAGACCTCGGTTGCATTGTCAACCTGTGAAGCCGAATACGTTACTGCTGCAAGTTGCTGTTCACAAATCATTTGGATTCAACAGCAAATGCGGGACTACGGTTTAAATTTCTCTTCTACTCCTATTTTTGTTGATAACTCTGCTGCAATTGCAGTAACTAAAAATCCGGTACAACATCCTAAGACCAAACACATCGGCATAAAATATCATTTTATACGGGACTGTTTTGAAAAGAATTTAATCGATGTAGTAAAAATAAATACTGATTTTCAACACGCTGACCTCTATACAAAGGCTTTTGACAAACCACGTTTTCTATATCTGTTAGAGGTCAACGACGTTAAAAAGAAAAATGATGTCATTCCAGATGATGACCATGTGTAGTCCGATGCAATCAGTCAAATTTTTTTCTTTTTCTTTTTGTTTCCTTTATTTATTCTATTTTCTGTTTAAATTAAATATATGTTATTTAGCTGTCTATTAAAATCCTAAAAAACGTAAATCGGTTACGGTTTTAGAATTTTAGGGGGAGAA
The DNA here is from genome assembly GCA_025215565.1 of Flaveria ramosissima. NCBI lineage: Eukaryota > Viridiplantae > Streptophyta > Magnoliopsida > Asterales > Asteraceae > Flaveria > Flaveria ramosissima. The sequence continues at coordinate 13,577,909 of CM046044.1, read as the reverse complement.
TAGGTCAGCCAGTAACATTAAAAAAAAACGAGGGAGAAGGAGAGGCTAGCTAATAGAAAGTAGATCGTATCTGTGATACTGATTCAAATACTTTGGAAAATGATAGTACACAGGAACAAATCAAGTGGGACTTTAAAAGTTTAAATTAGACAAGATGCAAAATTCTAAGTATAAGTCTGTGTAGTCTGAGCAATATAAAAGGAAAAATGATAGAAAAACTGGTAACTACTAAGGTAACACAATGAAAGTAGACCTAGAGGTTGCTAGACCACAGATGATATGTCGGTAGATTCAACACAATAGATGATTAGACCTGACTGGTGATCTCAAGATCAAACTAAGTTGTTCAACTGAATGTGGGCTCCCATCTTATCACTGATTAACACAATCAACAATATTCCAATAAGGGGTGACGAGCAAATAAACGCCACAAATGTGAGCGGATGACCATAAATAGAGCAAAACACGAAGAAAAAAATAAATAAATAAATAAAAAAATGAAAAGCAAATGCTACCAAGCTAATAACTTATGTTGTTGGTGCGTTATGTGCAAAAGAAAAATAAAGATGCTCTAACAAGAAGATAGGTTGTGTGCCTCTCTGCTGTGCGATGGCACTGACCTGAGGATAAGCATAACCTAGATATTCTAGAATTCATTGTTGTTTGCTGCCTCTCTGTTGTGCGATGACACTGACCTGAGGATTGGCTTCTCTTTGAAAGCTCTAAGAATAGTCTCTTGTCAAAATACCCGTAGACCGCTCAAAAGCTCCTGAGGAATGTTGATTACCACATAAGTGTGGGATCGACAAATGTTGGTTGAAATAATTTAACCTTAAACTATCACCAATCTATGTCAAAAGTCTGTGTATGGATTTAAGAGGACAAATATACTGACAATCATCGTGGCTACAATTCTTGAAAGTCCAAATCAATATGGGAATCTAATAGTACCAGTATGATTTCCTAAATTTGCTAAAGACTCTGCATGAACACCAAGAAGTAAGCATCAAAAGGTTTTGATAACATGTCCCAAATGATTTGACTTGCCTGTATGATTCCAAATTGAATTGGTCCAGTTATGGTGAAACTAAATTAAAGCTGCCTATTCCGGAACTGAATCCAGTAGATTTCTATCTTAGGATTTACACCTCACAAAAAGTCGAAAACAAGTTTATTTTTGTACTTCCATTTAAGTTTTTATTTATTTAGTAAATTATGTTTGTTTGATATCGGACTACATCATGGAATTCAGTAAGGGAGTAAATTACCTAAAAGGGTCATGTCTGAGGTGACCACATGTGTTTTCAAAAGGTAAATTAGTCACGTCTGAGGTGACAAAGTGGTTTAAAAGGATCACGTCTGAGATGATTAAAAGTTTTTTTAAGTCTAAAATGATCATGTCTGAGATGATCAAATGTTCATAACGTTAAATTAACAGTTTAAAAGGGGTTAAATGTCAAATGGTCATAAAGTCAGAAAAATGTCGAGTGTATGACCCATTCGCACGACTGGACCATGAGTATGGACCAATCATACGAATGGATCATGCTCATGCATTAATTAGCCGAATAGACATGAGTATGAACCATTCACCCAAATGGCTTATCAGACTGATCCATTCGACCGAATGAGAGTATGCGAATGAGTCAGTCGACCGACTGAGCTTCAGTCGGCCAACTGAATGTGATAGACTAAGCTAGTTGCCCGACTGAGTTTCAGTCGCCCGAATGAACAGAGCGAATGAAGCCAGTCGGCCGATTGAACTCAGATTCAGTATATAAAGGGCCATAGTCGATCGCATTCTCCTCACCACTCTCAATCGCCCTTATATCGCACATTGTACCGTTACACTGCTCAAATTTCGTTAGACCTCGATTATACATTCTTCTTGATCTTCTGACGTGTGTTTGCATTTATACAGGTATAATAAGATGAAATCTCACAGAAATCAGAAGAAATGGTGCCCTAATTTGTCATGTTCGATTGAAACAAGAACCAAACCTTTAAATGACCAAATAACCTACTGAAACTAAGCGAAATGTTAAAAATAAGACTAATAGGTTATTAGATATGAGATTGCGAGTCTAAAGAACCATTAAACCACGTTTAATTACATGAATTGGTCAAGATTCGAACCTCAGTCGACCGAACAGTGGGTCATGCGACTGGTCGTCTGGATGAACTCCAATCGCACGATTGAGCCGTCCGAATGGGTCAATCGGCCGAGTGTATTATGCGAATGAGCTCAGTCGGCCGACTGAACCAATCGCAGGCTCAACCAACAGATTGAACTCAGTCGCCTGTTCATTCACCCGAATGAGTCCAGTCGCATGATAGGACAACCGACTGGCCACAGTCGCATGATTCATTCACATGAATGAATCAGAATGAATTCAAACAAGATACTTAGAACTGAATTGTGGTATGTGATTTTCTAATGTTTTTGTGTCTTGTGTTTCAGGTCGATGGCTGATAGATGGTCTATCAACCCTAAGCACAATATATGTGCTCATCTAGACCATACTACTCGGAATGGTGCCGAGTTTGCAGAGATCATCGCTTTTCTCAGGCGATCAAGGATCCACAAGGCCATCTCTACTCCATGTACTCCTAACAGGTCTTTACATCAGGCCTTCTAGGAGAATGCTTTTGTTGATCGATCACGTGAGCCATATAGCATACGGAGCTCTATTTGTGGCATGGATATTAAGATTACTGCTGCCGATATTCAAAGAGTACTTGATCTGGGGGACGATACTGATCACCCCACCAGACGTCACCCGCTTATGGTGAGAGGATGTTTCCTGAGGATTAAGTACGCTGGGGACATCAACTCAGGTGTGCTCAACAAGAGCAACCTGTGTCCCCAGTACAAGTACTTAGCACATGTCATTCTGAAGTGCATTGCTTCCAGAAGGGGTGGGTTTGATGATCTTTCAGACCAGATTCAGAATGCCTATATGGCACTGGTACTGAACCACCCCTTCAGCTTCTCGAGCATGATCTTCTCTTACCTTGTGGAGAATCTGGAGGCAAAGGGTAAGGAGGGTTTGTGCATGTACCCTAGATTCTTGCAGCTGATTTTCAATAGGAAGCTGCCATCACTTCCAAAGGAGCACCACGATGCTGTGGCTTTAGAGATCATGGACGATACGACCCTGGGTCGTATGAGAGTTTACAGGGGTAAGCAGGTAAAGCCCCAGGTAAAGAGACTGATAGGCCATCTGGCCAATAAGAGGTACGTGGCACCTGGCAGACGTCAGTGGCGTCACGTAGACAGCGACTCCGATGATGAGCGGCTACAGCTCCCAGAGCACGACTCTGATGATGACGATAGCGGGGATGCTGGAGATACCATGCCCACTTGACCAAGGGCCCCCACTACTGATAGTATATCTCCGGTATCTGCCCCCACTGGAGATATAGCAGAGTCTGCTAGGTTCCACCAGGATTTTATACCTGGTGAGGAAGAGGAGGAGTCAGATGAGGAGCCACTAACACGGACTGTGGGAAGTAAAGTCGTTCCCACAGAATAAGGGCTCCGGGTGGTTGGTGAACGCCCCGGTGGATTGGGAGAGACTGCTGCTGACCCTACATATGCTCCAGATCCGTCAAGCCGTGTTCTAGGGGGAGCATCCTCCTCGACAGGATCGAGGAAGAAGAGGATGGCTCAGCTCCATGGCATGAAGAAGAAGAAGCGCAGACTCACCTTCATCACCACCACAGCCACCACCACTACCACCTCTACAACCACACCATCAGTCACCACAGCCACCACCACAACCACCATCCCTACCACCATTCCTCCTAACACCGCTACCACCCTTCCATCCACCACCACATCATTCACACATATACCACCACCACATACATCTATACCACCTCCAATCTTCACCACTGTCACCACCCCCACTAGCCATCCTGCTGCACCATCTTCTTTCTCTCCATATCCATCAGGATCACCTCTACCTCCCTTTGGGGTAAGGGAACAACTATCAGCGCTGAACCGTATGGTGATGCGTCTGTTAGCAGCCGATGACGAGAAGACAGCACAGATCCGTCAGTTAGTAGATCTTACTACTCCGCAATCTCAGCAACTTTCTCAGCAGGCTCGATTGATTGATCAGCAGGCTTAGCAGATGTCTCAGCTCCAGGAGTAGCATGACAAGAAGATTGAGGAGTTAGAGGCTGCAAACAAATCTCTGCAGCTAAAGCTCAAAGGGTCTCAAGACGAGCCCTTAAAGATAGGAGAAGAAGATGAAGACGATGACACTGATGATAAAACTGATGATGATGATGGTGACAATCATGAGGGTGATACAGATGCTAATGGTGATGATGATGAAGATGACTTTTCTGCTGCTGGTGCCACAGCTACAAGCGAAAGGAGGACCAAAAGGAATCAAGATCACAGTGCCTCTACATCCGCCCCAGTAGCAGAAGAGATGAGGATACAGGATACAGGATACAGTATGTACTAATGTTTGGTGTATTACATGTTTAAATCGAGCAGATCCAAATTATCAAAGGGATGAACACGATATTGCTCCCCTTCAGCAGGTCAAGACTCAACTGACTATGATTCTTGATCTGCAAGGGATTGTCAGAAGATCAGTGAGTTACACCCCTGAAGAAGGGGAAATAATTCATGATCTTACTGATGAGCAACTGGCAGAAATGTTCAAGCTTAATCCCGATGAGATTGTAAAAGATGCTCCAACTTTTGAAAAGGACAGTGACGAAGAGCTGAACGACATTGATGAGATAGAAATAGAGGATGTCACTGCAGAACATTATCCAGAGTATGCTGACTAGGAAGGAAATATGGTACCCAACCTGGGTGATTCACTGGTCAGTGAAACATTTGAGATGCTGGATAAGATGGAGCAAGAGTTCGAGAAGAGTGAGGAACAGGCCCAAGCCTCAGACGCCGATGTTAACATAAGAAAGGCAAAATGGGCTGCATGCTTTGAGGAAATCCGAGCCCAACACGCTGCTCCTAAACAGAATGTCTACACCAAGCTCTATAAAGTGAAGAAACATCACAAGGTGTCAGGCAAGATTATTGCATGGGCACATTTTGAGGATCTTAACGTTTATGCCATAAAGAGAGAGAAGGGTATTGAGTACTTTAGATTCCCACATGATCTAAAGTCTCTACCTGGTTTTGAGCTCAACCAGCTGGCTAAATTAAAGCTACTATATGCTGTCCCGAGGAAGATGTCAGGCTGGTTTAAGGCTGCCCTGAAGAAAGAGTATCACACCAGGTGGGTCAACTTCAAACCTCAACAACCTACGAGGTATATCAGACGTTCTGAAGTTGATCCCATAACTGGAAAGCCCAAGATAGTGCTGAAGTAGAGTCCCCCAAGAACAATGTCAAGAATCCCTCTCAAGGAAATATCACAGGACTTCACTCCACACTTTAAATGGTGGTACTATGATTGGAGAACAAGGGAGGCGGTCATAGTTCTAAACAAAGAGGGCAGAATGGATACTATCAGGGTGTTTGACCCGATGTGGCTCACTAACTTGTCTGCTGATGATGTATACACATTATACAAGTGGCCACTGTTCTATGACACGCAAGATATTGTACAAGCCCTCCAATTCCAAAATGTGATACGACTCTGTTTTGCGTTTGAGATACACGCAGGAGTCACAAGAGAGGAGAAGTACAAGAAGTATGAA